>OX467289.1:13261037-13861037 GCA_950108345.1 Malthinus flaveolus
TTTTAAAAATTTTTGACCTTAACTTTGAACCACTATATCTCCTCTTCTGTTCGTCCCAGAGAGTTCCAGATAGGCTCATTTTGTTTACTGTATCATTTATAATCAAAAAGTAGAGATCACATTTTTCGCTATTACGCTCAAATTTGGAGTTATAATGTAACTGACGTAAAATGAGAACCTTATGTTAAAATTTGACGGTGTTGCCATTTAAACATTTTTCTTCAAACCTAGGTACACTTTTTTAGAGTCGAAATACGCACCAAAATTTCTTTATGTAATTACGGTTGTCTTAAATCGCATACTACTGCTACTTCTGGCATAATAGCCTTCCGAGAGGCGACATGCTAAAGTTTGAGAAGCTGGCAAAACATTAGTCGGTTTATAAACTTAAAAATGTTTTCGATTAGAATTAGAGCGTCCAATGAAACCGATTATGAACCATTTGTTCATTATTACGCAAAATTTCGAATTCTAATTATTAAAAAACAAAATAAAAAACCAAAATTATAACTAAATCAACAACATATATTTTAACATTTATAAAATATTATTTATTATTTATTGTAAATCAGTTCCTTTTTTCTTCTTCTTTTTTAATGCTTTTTTGGTTGTTTGAATAAGGCATTAAATTAGATGGAACATTTAATAAACTGTAATCATCTACGTTATACAAACATACAAATTGAATTACATAAAAAAGACTACATAGTATTGGTGTTACGTGTTAATAACAATACATTAATTTTTTTTTTAAAGTGCTATATGCACTCAATAACACACAAATGAAAGTATCTTCGTTTGGTCCAAATTAATCGTTATCATAAAAAACTGGAAAACAAACTCGTCGCCTTAAAATTGGAATTAAAATTACGTAAATCTACTGTCTTCTACCTGCTGCAATAACACGCTCTCTACTGTCTTCTCTATTAACAGAATTTCTTCTAGGTGGCGAATTACCGGACGAGCCATTTCGATTTTTACGCGACCTTTTAAATTTAGCCATATCTTCGCCAAAAACATCCCCAGTTCTTAAAGCCGAAATGAGATCATCGAATTCGCCCTTAGCTCCATTATCACCATTTTTTAAACCTATATTTTTACTAATCGTAGATAAAATTCCTTCCCTAGTATGCTTTCTCTCTAAAGTCAACTTCTTCAACGCCTCCTCTTGCTTGGCCCTCTTCTCTTCCTCCTCTTGTCTCTTCTTCATATTTTCGTTATCCTGTCTCGCTTCTGCGAACGACGTCAAAAACGAATCGAAAATTCCGTAAAATTCGTCAGGTTGCATCATTGTGGGGTCCTCTCCAAATAATCTCACGGCGCGATCGAAACGTGTCTAAAACAAATGTTGTTAAACTCGACATTCGTCTAAAACGCAGTAAACTACCTTCATGTCTTGGAATTGGTCTTCGACTTCTGCAAGGCGACAAGTCGCCGTCGCTTGAAACTCTCTCATAACAGGTACGAACTTATCGTTAGCCAAAGGACTTTGAGTTCTATGAAACTCAATTTCTCGAGCCACGTCCTTCAAACCGGCCCTTAATTGAGCCATATCCTTAGTCAACTCGCCCAATGACACCTTGGCAGCTTCGTGCACATGAGGAACGTCTTCGTCCAAACGCAAAATATCCTTGAACTAAACCAAAATTACAAAAACGCTATTTTTTTAAATCCAAAAACTCACCTTCTTCTCCAAAATTTGAACTAGGTAATGCAATAAAGTTGTCCCTTTGGCCGCGCTCGATTTGGTATCGGCGAGCCTATTCAACGAGGTCAACCTAAACCCGTGAGCGTTTCCACGAGCGCCGCGATTCATGTAATTTCCTAAAGCTAAAACAACTTCCAAAAGTCTCCTCAAACGACGAGAACGTGCAACTTCGCGCGATGCCTCCATGACGCTCGCTATCCTCGGTAAAATTTCGTTTAGGGTCACTTGGAAACGTTTCTTGTAGTGCAAACTACGCAAGCGCTGCTCGTAATGAGGAACTCTACGAAAAAATGGTATTAATCTGAGAAATTGGCTCACGTAACAACTGCTCACTTTGAGATCTCGTACATAAATCTATCGGCTCGTGCGAGCGAGTCTATATCGTTGCTGTGCTCTTCCAGCAGGGTTTGTTCTTCCGGACTAGGAGTAAACTTAAGTAGCTGCTCTACCATATCGATGGGTAACTGTTCTTTGCTGTCCATGCTTAGAATTGCCTTGCATATTTCTTCGTCCGACATCTTGAGTTTCGAGAGCAAAATTGTACAATTCTGAGCTCTTCTTCCATCGATGACCGATAGGACTTTGTTTTTGTTTTTGCCCAACTGTCTCAGGTCTTCGACGGAACCATCGTTCTAAAAAAGTAGGTTAGCAATTTCAGTTTCTTAAATCGATTCCAACAGCACGAAAGCCCAAAAGACGTCTAGGCTGGCTCCAAATATAAAGTTAGGCTCAAGTCGAGAGGACTTTCACTCACTCGTTGTTTCGATAAAATACTTACATTAACTCCGTTTTTCTGATAAGCGCAGAAGAGCTTATCTATGCAATCCAACTCCATGGTTCCGTACAATTTGGTATCGTCCAACTCGCTCCAAATCGTACCGGTGACCTTAGTCTCGGGCAGCTTCGACCAATTGAACGACTTCAGTGGATTCGACGGTTGAGGAATGTTCTTCTTTACGATTTCGATTTTTAACGGCGCCACTGGAGGCGCCATCGGAACACAAGGTGGCGGCGGAGGTCCCGGGACCGGTGGCGGTGGTGGTGCCATCGGAGGTGGAATCGGCGGACCGCAACTAAATCCATTTTGATATTCGGTCTTAGTCACGTCGACGCCCGACTGCAACCCGATGACTTTAGCGTCGTCCGGTATACTTCCGGTGTTAACTAAGCGTTCCAAACGAAACCGTTCGCCTCGTTCGCACGAAATTTGTCTATCTAAATCGGCTGCTCTATATTCCATTTCGCCTAACCGTTGCCTCGTTTCGATATGAGCGGCAGTCTCCTTTTCCAAGCGCTCTTTAATACGCACCAAGCCAGACTCAAAATCTTCCTTCTCTTGCGTCCTTTGATCTAGCTCTTGTTCCTTTTTGGCGAGACGGTTTGATAAGTCGACGTTTTCGTGTTCCAACTCTTCCGCCTTTTTACGAGCGTCGACCAGCTCTTCTTCTTTTGCTAGTAAGTGGACTATTTCTTTAACGTTGATGTTGATGGGAGCAACATCGGGGTCTCTTAATTTCGTTGTTCCGTTAATTTCGTTTTGTTGTAAGACTATTTGTTGGACTATCCTATCGAACAAGAGCCAATGTTGGGGGTGGGAGCCGTAATCTAGCGGTATGAGGAGACAATGTTCGAGTAACGAAAGGAGGTGTGGGTAAGCAGACGTGTGACTGAGTTTCTTTCTGATTAAGTCGAACATTGCGCTGGCGCTTTTGGTGTCTACGTGCTCTTGTTCGAATTTTCTCGCCAATTCTTTTTCGTCTTCGTTACGAACCATTTCGAAAAAGTCTAAATGTCTGTTGAGTGTTTCGTTTTCGTGCCGTCTCAACTTATCTATTACTGGTTGTACTCCAAGCATAAGGAACTCGTACCTTAGGTGTAGACGGAACTCTAAATTTTCTTGTCCTAGGCCGTAATTGAGCATGGCGTTTATAAACGACATAATTGCAGTTTTTAAGTTAACTTCGTCTCTATATTTACCGACGTCTCTATCTAAATCGTTGATTATACTTTGAAATCGTGTACGTTCGAAAGCGTACTTTTGATAATGTAGCATTGCGTCTAATACTTTTTTATGACCACCCGAAACGAGACACACTGCGCCTAATATTTCTAAAACGGCTATTTTGGTTTTGATATTTTCTGTACTTAACGATTGAGCTATTGTGTTTATGCTGGTCGGGTGAGCTAGAACGTGGGCTCTTCCAGTCTAAAAAATAAAAAACTATTGTCTTAAAACATTTTGAAAAAAATGACGTTTAAAAACAACAAACAACAGACAGACGAGAACGAGAAATAATAGAAACGTCTAAGTAGACATACAAGTGGGTAGGCAACCAGACTAGCATATACGCATAAAGGGTTGCCAACAGTTGCTAAGTGTTTGTTTACTTACGGAATTATTCATAAGCGCTTTGACGCAACCAATGATACTGGTGTGTATTGAACTTTCGTTGGTGAAAAAATCCATTTGTTCCAAAAATTGCAATAAGGCCGGCAAGCCGTCTAGTTCAATAAATTTAATAACGAAACTATGAGTCGACGTTCTTAAAGCCGTCTTGAGACCGTCTACTTGTTTAGTCCTAGAACGAACGTCTTCGTCCAAATTTTCAGGATATGAGAGCTGAAAGTTACAAAAAAATAATTTGAAGTGAAAACAAAAGAGAATTTTAATTACTTGTGAAAGTGTTAGTAGCCTTTCGACGTAATGTTCGGGTGCGTGAGCTTGATCTATCGTGTCTTCGCCTCCTTTTCGCGAACAATAAATTTGCCACTTTTTTTGCGGCGGCAAGTTCATCATGGCCGCTTTATTTGGTGCAGTTAAGTCTAATTCTTCCTGTAAAATAAATTCGATTAAGTTTAGAAAATCGTTTCGGGATGGAAAACTAATTAGTCGGCCTAATGGCTTGCTTGTAACGATTTAAAGTTCCTCCTCGTAACACTTTCAATATCAAGTTCAAGTTGATCATAATTTAAAGATTAATTGAGTAACTTTTAATTTTAATAATTAATTGTTGGGTTACATAAAATTTAGGCTTATGTTGATGTAGGAAGTGCGAATTGAGGGGGTCGTCAGAGACCAGCACTTCTGGAAAAGTTACAAAGGGGCTCGCGTTTCGTTAAACTTTCTCCTTCACTTCAACAGCGCGTACCTACTCGAGTGTTAGCCTCATCTAAAGAAGCTTTAAAGGTCCGCCCATGAATTAACATTTCTTGCAGCCTCATTACAAATTTATTGATGATAGTTATGAGACGTTGCTACTTGTTTTGTGTACTTGTAAAAAATACGAAACTTTCACGCGAGTTATTTGAAATGATATTTTTTTAAAGTCAAGTGATGGGCAATGCGGCGTAGAAATTTCACGTTTGAACGTTAAGAAAAAATAAATTACCACCAGCTCTGCAAATTTTGCGTCTAATTCGTCTTCTGCCGGCATAGGTTGGGTTGGTGTGAGTGCTTGAAGGGATAGTGTTCCTGTATTTTCGACGACGCAATAAGTAATTTCCGGCGGTTCGTCATCCTGAAAAGTGGGAAAACGTAATTAATTTTAAACTTTTAGCACTTTTACTACGGTCTTGGCAACAAATTTTTAGCAGCACCTTTTACTAATTATTACCGAATTAAATTAATTGTTATACAATGTGTTAGATAAGTGATTTTAATTTTTTTATAAGTTATGAAAGTTTAGTGCAGGAATTTTAATTTCCTGGATACACAATTTAATTCCTAGTAACTCTCTTTAATTTGATTACGTTACATGAGACGCTCAGTGGAGCACACAGTGTGCCTAAATGTGGCCCACAAAGCACAAGGTAAAGGCACTTTCATGACTTTTGGCAAGCTGACGAGCACTCGAGTCAAAATTTCAAGGTCTTAATACGCGCCCAGACCCTGAAAAAATAACGCATCAGGCATGTAACTACGGTGAAGGGGGCTGGGAGGCCAAGCCCCCTGAAAATCCTTCTGGCCCCGCACTGGAGTACACTCCTCGCTATCATAATAAATGGAGCAACGCCGTAGCTCCTTGCTCTTTAAAGACAGTAACAGAAGCAGAACTAAGTCTAGACTCTCTCAACGTCACAAAATTGGGCAATTGGGCATCTGATGATGCTCAAATGCGTTTAGAAGATTCATCTTTCTCTCCGCATAGTCCGCAGTTTCTACATGTAGGGTTCTCTTGGACATCGATAGTGCCTCAAAAGCTCTCAAAAACGAAATTTTGAGGCTAGGTTCTTTTTATGGGGCCCTCATTTTCATAGATTTTATTATCTTATGAGACGAGTCTCAAAGAAATGATGGTCGATCCCAACAGAGCTTGGTTACACAGGAGTCAGGCTGAAATGCAATCGAGAGCCAAAATTTTTTTAAAGTATAGTTCAAACCTGTATCATATCCAGATATATATAATGTGTATTGGAATAATGAATGCATTCCAGTGTTAATTTTGAATTGGGAAATTGTAAGATAAATTGGTATATTGTTTTCTCATATTTGATATTTGTGTAGTCTTTCGTGGACTACTGCGTGATTTAGTAGCATCTCCTTTTGCCATGGTTGCCGAATTGTATTGTATTTTTGTTGATTGTGTTGTATATTACTGTTAATATTGTATAGTTTGTTGAAAGTTGTCGTTTTTGCCCACGCTCATGGTTCGCCATATTTGGGCAAAACAATATTTCCACAAATTGCTCCAATTATTATTATTGTTTGATTTTTTTATTCGAGTGGAAATTGATTTTTTGAAACCCCCTCCCCCCTAAACTACAGCCTAGATATAGAAGCATATCTTTTACATGAAAACTAGGTACGAAGTTTACATCTGATGAGACATAAGTGTGTTCTTGTGGCACGTCCAGTTTTTGGCGAGCCCTTCCGATGCCTCCACCTCTTCTATAAAAAATCTAGGACGTGGTACGTCTAGTTACGTGCCTGTAACGCATGTGCTTAGTAAACGCATATGTTCTGGGCTGGTTTGGTACTTTCAGGATCCAGCCCATAAAACGGCAGATGCTTCTCCTGCACTTTATCGGATGCGGGTAAAAGGAAAAGTACTGACGAATAAAACTGGAAGTTAGAGTGTCCCCACGTATGCGGCATATGGACTGTTTAATTACTCCCGCTATTTCGGTACAGTGGAGCTCTCAGCGGCTGCTGCAGTCTCTCCACCAGAGAAGCTGTGGTCTAGTCTATCTGCAGTTGTGCTTTAAATAGTAACGGGAAGACGCGAGCCTGGTAGGAAGCTCTCTTACTTCCGTATTAGTAGTAATGCTCTAAATGATTATGCACGTGGGCACCACCAGTGCGTGTCTAGGCTTTCCGCTATCTACCTAATCCCTGTTACAGACGCAGTCCCGCTGTTGGTGAGTGGTAAGGTTTTCCGAGCACTCAGCACGCCATCGAGGTAAACCTGGTCGGTAACTCCAGTTGCCGGTGCAGTCCCGCTGTTGGCGTGTGGTAAAGAAACACCAAGCACTCAGCTAATCTTTCATGGTAAACCTGGTCTGTAATAGGTCGTAACGGATAATCCGGAAACGATTAAGTAGATGCTGGTGAAAAGGGAGAAGCTGCCTCCGAACCGTTACCAGTCTAGGTTACACTGGCACTACGGGCAGAAGTTCCAACAGAGATGTTCAGGTTGGTCTCGCAGGGGCAAACGGTTACCTAGGAAGTGGGTGATTCCAATCAGCCTGATCTCTATAACCCTTAATATAGAAAACTGTGTGCAGGGGGGGGGGGGGGGGGGTGGATCCTGTTTAGGAAAGTCTACACCTCCTCTACTGGTCCCAGCAGCCTTATCGCTGTTTTATGCTGATGTGGACCTCATTCTCTGATTTTAAGTGAAAGACTTCTTCTACGACGATGTCACACATAAGTTGATATCTTATGGGCTTTTTAGACACAGCCACTGTCTTAATTTACAGTGTTGGTAGCCTCACGTATCATCGCCTTTCCTGGCACCTCATACCTTTTGCTTTTAAGACTTTGCTTATACACCTATGAGTTCTTAATCTGACTGCGTCTTAGCCTTAAATTCCTCTAATTCCAGTTTGAGAACACTTCCACAAAACGTGAGGCGGTTACGGCGCCACAACCACAAAAAGCAAGTTTGTGAGAGATTTCTGTAGTTTTTGAGGGCTGAACTTGCAAGAAGGCGAGTCAGTGATCTAGGTACGTTCTGAGCGCAATTACCAAATCTTTTTAAAATCACGAAACTTCCATTTAAACGTCCTTGACATAGAAACGATTAAAAACCAATTAATTCAATTTCGAATTCGATTCTAACGCTCTTTTAGGCTCTCTTAACGTGTCGACAATAAAGTAATGAGTCATTCGAGAATAATTAGTGTGCGAATTAGAAATTATACACTGTTATTACTACATTTTTTTTTGAAATCATAAAAGACATTTGTATATTATTGACAGAAAACCCTAAGGCCTTAATAGGCGCCTTATCTTTTGTTATTACTTTCACCATGTTCGTTAACCGCTTTTACTTTAAATAATTGAACACACGTACTACATTTGAATGCTTTTTTTCTTTAAATAAATCTGTCAATTGTACAAGTTTAAAGTAAATATCGAATCAATTTATATATGACGTGTAATCAATCTGAAGTTGATTGGATGAAACAATCGACTTTTCACTTCGAAACCTTACGTTGAAACAAATAATTGGATTGAATCTAGAGCTATTTTACGTGAATTTGGATTTGCAATACTTAATTAGATCGATTATGCGCGCTCTGTTTGAGAGAATTGACAAAAGAGCGCATTTCGAGCATTCGAGGCCTCGAGGCCATTCAGGCCTCTAAGAGGTCTGAATGGGTCACAAAATGCGTTCTTTTGAGCACCCGACGTGATATGCGCCATCCAAAAATAATCAGTCTCACCAGAGGCGTCGCTAATGATTTTTCTGAACGAGTAGAGAGCCGTCCAGGCACTTTGGAGACGACTCTTTCCATGCGCTCCCTATAAGCACTACCTGAGCGGTTGACAAATTAAAAATACCAAATAATTCCGACAGAGCCCCCCGCGGGTATTTTAAAATTCGTACGTAATCTAATGGCTCGTTTAGTGAATGTATCTTCAAATAATCACCGAACGAACCGTTAGAAGAAGACGATACTGACCCAATAAACGGGTCTTTGAAAAAGAAGAACCTAACATTTCGTTTAAAGTTGAAAAGAAATTTTTTTCGTCGGTCATCCGCGATTTGTGCCGCGGTATTCAATTTTAGTTTTGTTACCACTCCACACTGTCAATTATTACAGTAACGACCTTAAAATAAATAGAGTAAAAAGTTGTCTATAAATACTTCAATTAAAAGGCAATAAAGTGAAATAATTATAAACATTTTAATAATATAAATATGAACTTCAAGGCTCCTCGATCCATGACCTATGTCACAAATCACTTTACACATAGCACATAGGTTGCCATCGTGATCTTAATCGAAATGTCAGAGTATTGCTTCGGATTATCCTTTTAAGTAGGGTTTGTTTGTGTTATTGTCTTGCGAGCTCGTGCCCAAAATCGCCTTATAAAAGTCGTTTTGTAATAACTCGCATTTTATTGCATAGGGTTGCCATTGCTTTCCGAGAGGTGAAAAGTAACACTGGAACGAAATCGACGATAATTTACGTAAAATTGTTTAACGACGAAACATTCTTATTAGGTATTGTTATTAAAAACAACTGAACCGAATAATGAGATCTAGAAATTTATAAAAAAATTAATTTCTTTTACGTTCAAATATTTTGTTGAAATGTTCACGGTCTCTGAGGTGCGCGCTTTACGTAAGGTGTTCAGGTGATTATTCGAAATTATAATTGAGCGATCCGTTTGACTGCAGAGGGCGTAACTTGGGGTTCAAATTATTTTTGTGTCTAATACCGAAATATTTTGCCGCAGATTCGTAGCTCGCGTATACGGAAACGCAAGTCGAGTTGGCTTTCTTTTGAAAACCTATAAATATGAGAGGGCGTTTGCGTTAATAATAGTAATTATTTCGGTTTTCGATTCTTATAGAATGCTTTATATTTCTGCAATAAATAATTTGTCTTAACTATCCGAGCCTCTCATTGTTAGAAAGTTATGCAAGTTTCTGTTTTTCTGAGAATAGGTTTTCGGGAATTTAAATCTTCTTTATGTAGATAATAAGGCATAGCTGCGCTTCCAGCCCAATAGTAATTCATAAAAGTTGCTACTTTCACGAGCAACTGTTAAAAGTTCCATAACGCGACATTTAGTGGGTCCTTCCTAGTCCCAAAGCCGCTAGCTCAAGGTAGACTCTCCTTACCGTAAAAACATTTGATTTAGAGTTCAAATGATGAGTTCTACTCAAGTCCTTGCTCTCAAAAACTTCCCCCATTCTTGTGACCGGGGTCACTCATATAACAATGGCGCTTCCGGCTACGAGACTACACCTGGTTTAAGTGGAGTCACAGTCTCTTTGCACGGAAAGCGCCCTAATACTTTTCTAACACTTCTGGCCAAAATCTGATAGAATCGTGCCAAAGGATGGTACGATCGGGCTTGAAAAAATTTCTAAACAGAGTCTCTTGCTTTGGGAAACGGAACTTGGTAGTCGGCCTTGCAATGCCCCACCGATTTCTGCGGAAAACCACGTGGAGGTGTCCACTGTCCACCCAACTACCGGAGCCAGTCGGTAGTGGCACGTACGAAAACGGTGCCAGTTTCTCAGTAACAGTTTCAATAACTCCGTACAGAGAAAAGGCGACCACTCAATGTGCTTGCATAGCTGAATCTGGACCTGAATCATTTAGAGAAGGAGAGCAAGCTTCCTGAACGGAATGGGTGATGAATGCCAACCAAAATAAGGTCTGCAATGGAAAAAGAAAGCGAGAAATGCCAAGAAAGAGAGTTTGAGAGATGATGAGTAGGGTAGATGTGAGCACGAGGCTTCCAGCAGTGTCAATGGAAGGATAGTGGCAAGTGGAGATTGGCAACAGGGAGGTACGAAAGAACATTACTGACGTCGATTTTACTACTAGATTTGGATCATTTAGGGAGAGGGAGCTAGCTCTCTGACCTAAGACACTTAATCTTCCTCCAAGCAGATTCCCCAAGCCCATCAATTCTCAAGCCCCAGAATTCTA
This sequence comes from Malthinus flaveolus, assembly GCA_950108345.1. Classification (NCBI taxonomy): domain Eukaryota; kingdom Metazoa; phylum Arthropoda; class Insecta; order Coleoptera; family Cantharidae; genus Malthinus; species Malthinus flaveolus. The sequence goes on from OX467289.1 coordinate 13,271,863, forward strand.
GATTCTAGAGGGAGGAGCGATGCTTATTCCGACAATGACTAGCCAGAAGTGCTTAGGTAAGTGCACACCTGCTCCCAATCCCGTTTCACTTTTAAATCCATTAGTACAGACTGCTGCTTTGATGTGCTCAGTTGAATCCATTAGAGTTTGAAAGTCTCTATTAAATGGATATTTTGCATCCATCTCTAGGAGAGGTAGCTTCTTGGAGCACTCCTCGAGAATTTTGGTGTGTCAGTAAATTTCATATCTGACGGACCATAGTCCCCATCCCCGTAGTCATGAAGCTGTTTTGTGGGTATCTCCTCTGAGTATAAATCTAGTGAAGGAAGGTATAGCAGCACGTCCTGTGAGCGTCTCCATGTTTTGCCTAGTAATGATCTATCTCGTCTCGGACCACTAGATAAGAGCTTCATAGCAGATCATAGGTCTAATAATGGCAGTATATAGCCGTAAAGTCGTAGAGCTGCTCCTGTTTCAATCTCGTCCACATATAGTGGACGGAAGTTAGTGGAGGAAGGCGTAGCAGCACCTTCAGTGCCGCTAAGAGTGTGGTTTTCTTGGCTCCTACGACCATCAGGCAAAGGAGTCTCTGTGTTTTGTCTAGAAGACTTTTCGTAGTTCTCTGTCTAGTTTCAGGCCACCAAATAAGATCTCCAGGGCAGATAATAGGTTTAATAATGTAGTGTACAGTCAAAGTGAGATTCGAGGAGTAATACCCCACGTCTGCTTCGTGTATTTTGTTTGGGATGTCGTTTACCCAATTAATCTTGTGGTCTGACTGTGTTCCAGAAGTGTGGAGAGAGCACCCCTCTCTGGAGACAGCCTTTTGTGCAATCGTAGCAATAATATCCTGAGTACGAGCATAACCATGGTTGGAGGCTTATCACATTATGTTTGGAGAGCACCTTTATGCTTTCATAAGCAGCTTTGTCGACAGTTCCTTCTATATTGATGAGTAGACCCATGGTAGACTCTTTTGTCTTCAAATATCCTTCCATGCGTCCTACCAAATTGTAGAGGGCTGTTTCGGTCGATTTTCCATAAATATGTGCATGTTGATTTGGGTGTAGTGATTAGTTGATCAGTACTGTGTCACGAATGTTTCTGTCGATCAATCTCTCTAACGCCTTCCGTAGGAAAGACTCTGAGTCTGATTGGTCTAAATGATTTAGCCAGCGAGTAATGACTTCTTTAAGGTTTTGGTATAAATTTCTAGCAAAGCCATCACGTTCCTTACTGGTCCAAAAATGACTAGCTCGAGACTCATTTCTTCAAGAACCGATTCAAGAACACTACCGCACATTGATCAGGTAAAAATCATTTTTAATCCGATTTCTCCTGGGGGTACAAACTTAAACTTTAATTTGTATAATCAAAGTGAGGAGAAGGTTAATCCAAACGGTGGAGTTCAAGGCTCAAAAATTCAATCAGTTACTGCCTTCTGATGCTCGGAGGGACCATACGTCCATACCGTACAATTGAAGGATAAATTATAGTAACTCCGGAAGGCAAATCATCGGTAGTCAATTTCCTACTTCATAAATAGTAAATTTCGTTTAAAAATGCACAACTTAGCTGCGTCCCACAACAATTCGAATGGCAATTAAGTCAACCGTGGGTAATTCTATTTATTACAATAATTTATCAAGCGCTTTCATCTCTTCAATTTCAAGCAAAGTTGGTATTGCCTTCTAGCCATTTACTGTACATTGTACATCGAGGCAAACCAATAGTGTAATCTTTTTCGCATCTAATCAACGGCCTTCCCCTACCTTTTTTACTAAAAAAAGCAATTTCAATAAATTTGTTACACTTTACAAGAAAACTATTAAAGAAATAGAAACTCTTTGTAAGAAAACTAACGTTTGATTTTTCCAAACGTTATTATACGCTTAGGTGTGCCGAGCATTCGACCGCAAAACTGTCGTAAGCTTAATTAAACAAATTAAAGTTTGTTTAGCACCTCGAGCTTAATAAACTGCTGCATAATATTTATTTACAACTTTATTTCAATAGAGACTTGTAGGTTAGCTCGTTTGTGGTTTTAGATTTATTAGCTCATTAGCTGTAGCGGATCTAGTCTTGCCAGCTTCCCAGTGCAGCGTTTTAAAAAAGTATCAAGAACGCCACCAAGACGCAACTTGTACTAATTGCGGCCAAGTTCTAAGAGAGAAGGGTGATAAGTTCCAAACGAAAAATTGGCAGGAGCTGGACCCCCTAAAAGCCGCCACTTCCACCCAATGCTTTTCCAAACAGATGCTCAACTTGGCCAGTTTAGGGCTCGTGGTCAGCGCCTCAGAGAAAATAAGTACTCTCGAATGGATTGATTCATCTCCAACATCTCGTGTGTGGTCACTCCTAACCAAGACACGAAAGAAATAGAGCGTGAATTCCAACTCCTGTTAAATGTGAGAAACTCCTCCTTAAAAAGACTGTCACGGCAATTTGCCTTAGTTGGCCTGTTGTCACCTTGAAGTTCATATACGCCGTCGTCTCGTTTCTTGGAACAAAAAACCACAAATTGCTAACGGATGAGTGATTTAATTACCGATTTGAAGAAACTCATCGCCACGGAAGGTCCAGTCCCCATAGAGGCCTGCACCAAACCGACACCTGTCTTCGAGTGAAATTGGAGAGTAGTCTCGAGATCTATGCTAATTAACGCTTCACACTTTTTATTTCCGAATATTTACAGTAATTACGTTCGTCATTCGACTTTAGATAATTTGCTTGGTTTGTAACTAATTCTTACCTGTAAACAACCGCACCAGCCGCGGCGCGAACGCCCGGCCGGCATGGTGGGACAGTGAAGTCGAGGCAGGGCGTTGGTTAAGCTATCCCAGGGTGGTAATTTGACTGCTGGGATTTTTATGGAACACTTTGGCAGCCCCTAAAACAAAAAAAATAAATTAATTAAAGCCTTTGAAAAAAACAAAAGTTTAGAAATCGTAAAAAACCTCGAAAAGTAACGCAGATCATGTATAGATTGTGATAGTTCATGGTGATCGGTGATGATAATCAATAAAACGATTAGTATTTTAGATTTCCTTTCACGTATCAGTTTTTGTTATTGGCGTAGTCTAATTGGTTAACATTATACGATACATAATAAAAAGAGTAAGACACTTTATTTTGAATTTGCGTTATCATCTACGATCAAGAATGAGATTCGTAAAAAATACTGCCATTGTTTTCGAACTATATGGCCTATTAAACCCCGCCGTCTTTTAGTAGAAGTAGCACACGATCTTAGTTTCTTACAGTAACTTTAGAAAGAGGCAAGCTCCACACGATTAGCTTGTAGCTCTTTACCCAGACGTTCGCCGTCCTCATCGCTGCACAATCCAGCATTTTTAGGGTCTCTAACCTAACCTAACCTAACCACGGCTCAGAGGACGGTAAACTTCGATAGAAGGCAGGGTTTAGTTGGTAACCCTTTTTGGGTGGAGGGGAGCAAGATCTTTTCAACAGCGCCTTGGTTGGTTGTGGCTGTTTGTTGAGAACCCAAGCAGTGCGTGGAGTTCTTGCACTGCTTTGAGAAGTGGCCCGCCCTACTGTCCACATTTTCGGCAGCTTTTGGTTTTGTCTGAGTCTCTACACTTCCACTGAGTGTAGTCGTCCTGCCAGCACCTGTAGCAGGAGGAGCACCTCTACGAGTTGCTTGCCCTTTTTCGCCCTGACTTATATCTCGATCAGAGTTTTGCAGGCTCTAGACCTGGACTGGCTTTTGTACAGCCAGAGTCAGTAATTCGGTCAGCTCTTTCCTGGTCGTCGCCACATCAATTTCTCGAATCTTGAGAGTTGCTGATATCGCGACTGCCGAGCTCTTTATCCCACTCCTGCTTCAGCAATATTTTCAAAAAAGGCGTCGGCTTCCCTCCCCTTTCTCAGGCGCCAGAAGAACATTTCTTCCCGCGTCGACCTGACCTTCTTTACCTTGATGTCCACATGCATTATTGGTGATGTCGATCTTGCTTTTGATGTCGCGGATTGTTCTATAGGGTACGTTCCACTCTGGGCTACTTGCACCATGACCGCCTCGAGCAATGTTTTTGCTCCTGCGTTGGGGGCGCAGTTTTCTTGACCGTCGGCGCTTTCGTTGCCGCTGTTGCCCGTTTGGCTGTGACAAAAGCCGTGGCTTGACTGCCTTTCAGCTTCTTAGCTTGCTCCATGTTCGTTTTAGAGCTTTATTTGGATGTGCAGTCGGCGTCACTGTGAGCAGCTCCATAAGCCGCTGCTGCTTTTCCTTCGCCTCTTTTTTTCTCCCTCAGCGAGCCCTTTGCGCTCCTGGCCTTTAAGGGTCTGAACTTCCACTGTGAGGAGAGTTACTGCTGCGGCTCTCGCTAACCTACCTATCTAACCTAAGCTAACCTTAACCTAACCTAAACTAACCTCGGGCAAGTTTGGTAGTTCCAGGAGCTTGCCCTTAAAACGTCGGAGACGCTACCTTACCCTACACTTGAGGGGTTCCAATGTATGCGTTTCATAGCGTTGAATTACACCCGCTGTGGTCCCTCGGCGGAGTCGGCGTGATCTTTTGGTCAATTGGCCGCTGCAGTCTCTACACCGGAGGAGCTATAGACAAAGTCTATCTGCAGGTTCACTTTAAAATAGTAACAGGAAGACGTGAGTTCTGGTAGGATGTATACACTCCATAGTAGCCATGCTTTAAATGGTTAAGAACATACGACTACCAGTACGTCTTTAGGCTTTCTGCAATCGATCTTATCACTGCTGCAGGCTCAGGTCCCGCTGTCGGTGTATTCGAACGATGGCTAGAAACGAGCGGTGACCTAATCTGTTTCAGGTCGTAACGGGTGATCCTGAAGTGATTTGTGGTCGACTGGTAGTAGCCTGGAGGCTTACCCCATCCCAAAACGTTATTAATCACGGTAGAGTGAGCAAGCGAGCATGGTTCTACACTCCGCGCGTTTGCTTGATGGTCGCGTCGCCCTTAAGTGGCCTTAAGCATTCTCACTTTGACATTGGGAGTGCGGGCAGAAGTTTACCTTCTGGTGATTGGTGATTCGCAGTGGCTTAAGCCTTTCTAGGGAACGATTAACCCTACCAACCTGTTCTCTATGCCCTTGTATATTTTAGTTACGGGTGCAGAGTGGGGAGTAGGTAGGAGGCCTGACTAGCAATGGAAACCGGTTTAGCTGGTACGAGTCCGACACTACCACTCACGGAAAATGGGCAGAGTCCATTAGAATTCCACACTACCTCAGACTGAAAAAAAACCCTAACCGAACCAAACCTGACTCGACTAAGCTAAGCTAACCCAGTTCTTGTAAATATCATTTGTGTAGCTGTCTTGGGGATCCTTAGTAGCTGACCAGTTGGATAGAGTAGTTTAGAACTTTTTAAGCCGGTAAAACAGCGGTGACAGTTATGGTGGCCAAAGGCCGTTATTCAGAACAGTTGGGAGAGACCCACTTCGCTTAGGTTTTTTAAAGTTGCCACTACAGTTGGAACTACCCAACTACCCCTTATATTTTGGTTGTGGAATTCTATTCGTAATTTACACGCTAGAGATAGAATAGAATGTACGATTTTTTAAGTATTCCATCTTTAGCGGTAACAAGAGACTGTCGCTTTCAAATTTTCATTTTCTTCAGTTGCGAGTTCAGATAGACAGAATTTATGCGGCGTTAAAAATGTCACTTCGGGTATAAACTTTTATAGCGCTCTCGTAGTAGAAAATTTAGTTATGGTAGCGGTTCAGTTTGGCAACAAATTTAAATATTAGCAAATGCCGTCATCCCAAATAAGACAATGTATGCCGGTACTTATAAATATTAAACGATTATTATATTTTAGACACTTTCTCTGTTACAGAATAAAAATAAAATCACGTATTACCCTTTAGGAGAGAAAAAAGAATTAGAAAATTTGAATTATTCATAAATTCTACTGACCCAAACAAATTTCCGTAAACATAACAAAATTTAAGCAACGTCTTTTAATTAATTCGTTCTTCTTGCTCATCGTCGTCGTCTTCGAAGTAGGTTGGTTCTGCATGATTTTGCCCGGAGCTTTTTCAAACACACAAACCTACTAATAAAACAAGTTCAAAAGAATTCTGACCTTATGTAACATCGTATAGTAAGTAGTATTTTGATGCTCCGATGCACTCGGCTAACCAATTTACTTTTGTTTTAACTTAAAATTTCCACTATTTCCACACGGATTACAAGAAATTGCACTTCTTTTGTATTCGAAAAAAAAAATTGGAAAAACTCTCCTCGCATAGTAAAATCTTTTTAGAGTACTAAGTGCCCATTATGGTGTTACAGAAATGCAAATTAGTTGTAAAGCCTAAGGAAAGTGGCTCTTTACAAAAGTTTTTATTAAAAACGAGCATAAGTGTGCGTGCGTGATTAGAAACATTTTCACTTGTAAACAATTTATATGGAAATTGTAAAAGTGGGCGTGCGAAGTTTCAAAAAAATGCTCCAAGTCTAACCCGACCAATTTGGGTTTTGGGGTTAAAAAGTAAAATGTTTTTTTTCTCAATTTAAAAAAAAATTGTTTTTCGAATTCGAATTTTCAATTTGGGCGTGTTTAGTGGCAATAAAAAAATATTATGTGCAGCGTACGTATAAATAATCACCGTAATTATAAATTAACTGTTGAAAATAAGAAAAGAGCGTGCAAGAAAGAAACGAGCACTAAACCTTTCAATAAGCCAATAACTCTCTATACTACAATTATCACCCACGAAAATAATTATTGATGGATTTTTATTAAAATGGTGCCTCTCACTTTTTCAAATTCGTTTTTTGTCCCCGCAGCGCACCACGAGTAAACATTCTTTATTTGATATAAAATTAATCGTATATGATCCGAAAGTTATACATTTCCACCCATAAAAGTTAATGCGAGTGATATTTTGACGATATGGCTTCTACACTACGGGGAATACCAGGAAAAAAGTTTAGACATTTTAGTAAGAGAGTGCTCACTCTAGAGCAGTTTAGAGGTTAGGTTAGGTTAGGTTATGTAGTGCGGATGAGTTCTAAAAAAGGCCACCGAATGGCGCACACCAGAGGGGTTTTAGTGGGTAAGCAACTAGAACCCCTACCTAGTCGAGTCCCACACTACCTCCGCTAAACAGCTAGCGGGGGTTCTCATGAGAGTTTCCCCTCCCTAAAAAAAAAAGGTTAGGTTTGGTTAGGTCCGAATAAAAGAGCAGGCACACCGGATCTCAAAGGCGAGAGCGGAGATGCTACTTCTGCAACAGAAGAACATAAAGAGATGGTAAGAAATCGCAGTCAATCTAACAGAGGATGGGAAGACGATAAGCCAAGTTCAGACACTAAAGAAGAAGAGGTAGTGTACGACCACAGCTAATTACAAGGACGCCAGGCTAAGACCCAATGCACGGGATGATCGTGCCGATGCGGGCACATCGGTTCCCGAGAGCGAGAGCATATAAACCCCTCCAGCAACACGATAATTACGATTACGATTAAGATTTTTGGATCTAAGATCCACTTGCTCTCCCCCCTGTACCGAGCTTTCGCTATATCAAAGGTTAAAGAGAACAGGCTGATTGGGATCATCTTTCACTTCATAGTAAATAGTTAGCCACTGCGATTCCCACCTCATCAGAAGCCTTGGAACTTCTGCCCGCAATATCAGTATAACCTAGACTGGTGACGGTTCAGGATCAGGAAACCCTTCATCCTTCCGCCAGCAACTACTTAATCGCTTCTGGATCATCCGCTACGACCTATTACAGACCAGGTTAACCATGATGGTGTGCTGAGTGCTCGGAAATAATCCTCCTTACCACACACCAACAGCGGGACTGCACCTGTAACTGCTATTAGGTAGATTGCGGAAAGACACGCACTGGTGGACACCAGGCATATACTGATTCCCGAGAGCGAGAGCGGAGAAATCTTTCCTGTGACAGGAGAGCAAGGATAAACCACTGTGGTAAGAGCCAAGAAAAAAAAGAGGCCCCGCACAAAGAAGACGCCCAGCGCTATCAAAAGTAGATCAGCGGCCTCTGGGCCAAATAAGAGAAGGCCACAATAGAAGTGAGCGAGTCTGAAGCAAATAACTTAGAAAACTGGCTACTCCCCATTGGGCTAACATCAGAGTTTAGGGTGAATAAGAGAATGGCGATCGTGGAATTTGCTTAAGCATCGTCTAGAGACTTTTGAGTTTCAAAGTTGACCCTGAGCTAAGTTTAGAAGACAGCTGCCTGCGCTGTGTAGAAAAGGAGCACAAAGTAGCGCTCGACAGCACCGAAAGAAAGTCGTGCATGTAATGAAGTACTTCCCACCACTAAGGCTCAAAAGAATGCCCATACACCCTGACAGATAGTAAATGTCGTGAACCAAGAGAGGGTGTCACCCTCTCTGAATGCAAGATGTCATTGAAGTCTAACACAGACTAACGAAGAAAGGAAAGCAAAACTCCTTTCCTTGTACGTGTCTGTAAAAAATTCCCAGATGAGTCCAGCACACCCATCGGTGTACATCTTAAGCCGGTAAAGCCCATAACGGATTCCCAACCTTTGTTTAATTCCAATTGAAATTAAACTTTTTTCGTCAGATTCAACTGAGATATACGACCGGGTGCGCATTAGTAGTGATGAATAGGTTTATCTCTCCCCAACTACTACTGTGCCTCTTTCCTATCGGCGCACTGGACAGCGTCATATATCTCAGTTAAATCTGAGCGACCAGTACCTAATTAAATTAAGTCCCTGCTCTGGCGCCAAATCTATTGAGTCGGCAATTTACAGTTAAGTTTTTACCGAGATATAGACGCATTGCTAACTAATGAAGCACTACATCGACAACAGATCGACCTGCCCTAATCGTAAATCAGTTAAACTAGGAGATATTTAGTGGTGTTCCACAAGGATTTGTATTAGGCTCACCTTACGGAAACTAATGGCCTTAAAACATTAGCCTACTGGTGATAGTTGTCTCAAAGACAGGCGCAGAAGCAAACACAGCGGCAAATGAGACTTTTGAACTATACGAGCAATCGAGGGCTAGACGTCGCTCCACACAAGACGCAAATCAAGCTCATAAGTAGAAAATAAGACACATCCAGCGATACAGGTAATGAACATGAAACAAAAGCTAGAGCTTCGGCAGATACATAGTCTCCAAAATGAATTGACACGAAGGCTCAAAGTGTCTGTTTCGATACAGCGGTGACTAAGATTTCCAATCCCCTCCCAAATAGAAGTCAATAGTACAAAATTTGAGTTACACTACCTTCTTCTAGAGACTCGAACCACTGCACGTGTTCGTGTAAATTATTTACTTTCCGCTTTTAATGCCGTAATTGCTCGATGTTATCCTGCACGTGAGTTGCAAACAACGGGTTAATTACAAATGCAGTTATGCTTAATGTCTTTTAAACGTTAATAACTTAATAGTCGATCTATGGAGCTTCTCTCATAGTGCGCGAGTTAATAAAAATGTCACCTTTCATTAATCGCATGCCTTCCACTTACCATTCAATTTAAATTTTTACAAAAAAACAAATTAGCATAAAATAGCATTAGTTATCATCAACATAATCAAGGAAAAGTTGCTAACAATAAATACATTATGGTGTTATTTAGAGCGAATTGTCTATTATTATTATTATCATTATTTAAGGTGTAGCCTATTTAATATTAATTTTTGTTATGTAGATATTCACCAGCTGACGCTACATATTTTAGACACAAAAAAGTTTCCTTCTGTTCTTCCAATTCCATACACTTAATTAATTAATTGGAGTCGAATTTAAATAAATCGCATATAACGTATTAAAAATAAGTAAATAGTTTCACTTTTTTCGATTAAGTAAGTTCCTTATTGAAAGAAATTGTATAAAATTAAGGAAATGCGTTAAATACGAAAGTAAACAATTTTTTAACAATTAAGTTATAATTGGAATTGCATTTTAATTTTAAAGGAAAAGGTGATTATTTTGGTACGGTAAAATTGTCTACTAGAATAGCAGGTTTACGAGCGATAAATCCCATAACCCATAACTTTAAGTCAGATTACCTTGTCTTTACTTTAAAAAGTTGTAGCTCGCTTATTAAAGTAATTACAACACGGTTTTGTTAACGAAAGCTGTTAAATATTAAATTTATCTACAGCTTCTGTAGAATTAAATTTTTTAATAATATTCTAATTTCTCCAGGTAATGCAAACAATCCCATACGACTACGTGTTTCGTACTTTAAAACGCTATAGCTCGCTTATTAAAGTAATAAGAACAAAGTTTTATTAACAAAAGTTTTTAAATATTAAATTATCTACAGATTTTGTAGGCTAAAATTTTTGGCTAATGTCCTAATTTTTTGAAAAAATCTAAAAAATCCCGTAAAATTAAATCCGACTACGTTTTCTATACTTTAAAACGTCATAGCTCGCTTATTAAAGCAATTAGAACAAAGTTTTGTTAACAAAAGTGGCTAAATATTAAATTATCTACAGATTTTGTAAGCTAAAATTTTTGGCTAAAGTCCTAATTTTTTGAGAAAATGTAAAAAATCCCATAAAACTTAAGTACGACTACGTTTTCTATACGTACTTTAAAACGTCATGGCTCGCTCATTAAAGTAATTAGAACAAAGTTTTGTTAACAAAAGTTGTTAAATATTAAATTATCTACAGATTTTGTAGTCTAAAATTTTTGGCTTAAGTCCTAATTTTTTGAGAAAATGTAAAAAATCCCATGAAACTTAAGTCCGACTACGTTTTCTATACCTACTTTAAAACGTCATGGCTCGCTCATTATAGTAATTAGAACAAGGTTTTGTTAACAAAAGTTGTTAAAAGTTAAATTATCTACAGATTTTGTAGACTAAAACTTTTGGCTAAAGTTCTAATTTTTGGAGAAAATCCAAAAAATCCCGTCCGACTACGTTTTCTATACTTTATAACGCCATATGGCGAGCTACATAGCTCGCTTATTAAAGTAATGCGAACAAAGTTTTGTTAACAAAAGTTGTTAAATATTAAATTATCTACAGATTTTGTAGACTAAAACTTTTTGCTAACGTCCTAATTTTTTAAAAAAATGCTAAAAATCCCATAAAATATAGTCCGACTACAATTTTCATACTTAAAAAAGCCATAGCTCGCTTATTAAAGTAATTAGAACAAAGTTTTGTTAACAAAAGTTGTTAAATAATAAATTATCTACAGATTTTGTAGACTAAAACTTTTGGCTAAAGTTCTAATTTTTGGAGAAAATCCAAAAAATCCCGTCCGACTACGTTTTTTATACTTTATAACGCCATATGGCGAGCTACATAGCTCGCTTATTAAAGTAATTAGAACAAAGTTTTATTAACAAAAGTTGTTAAATATTAAATTATCTACAACTTTTGTAAAATAATATTTTTGCTACTGTTCTAATTTTTCGAGCAAAACCAAAAAACCTCATGGAACTTAAGTCAGACTACGTTCTCCTCACTTTAACATGCTTAAAAATGTTATCACTCGCTTATTAATGTAATTAGAACAAAGTTTAGTTAAAAAAACTTGCAAGTGTTAAATTATCTACAACTTCTGTAGAATCAAATTTTTTGTTAATATTCTAATTTTTCGAGCAAATCCAAAAACTCCCATGGACTTAAGTCTGACTACGTTCTCCTCACTTTAAAATGTTATCACTCGCTTATTAAGGTAATTAGAACAAAGTTTTGTTAAAAAACTTGCTAAGTGTTAAATTATCTACAACTTCTGTAGAATCAAATTTTTTGTTAATATTCTAATTTTTCGAGCAAATCCAAAAACTCCCATGCAACTTAAGCCAGACTACGTTCACCTCACTTTAAAATGTTATCACTCGCTTATTAAGGTAATTAGAACAAAGTTTTGTTAAAAAAACTTGCTAAGTGTTAAATTATCTACAACTTCTGTAGAATCAAATTTTTGGCTAATATTCTAACTTTTCGAGCAAATCCAAAAACTCCCATGCAACTTAAGCCAGACTACGTTCACCTCACTTTAAAATGTTATCACTCGCTTATTAAGGTAATTAGAACAAAGTTTTGTTAAAAAACTTGCTAAGTGTTAAATTATCTACAACTTCTGTAGAATCAAATTTTTTGTTAATATTCTAATTTTTCGAGCAAATCCAAAAACTCCCATGCAACTTAAGCCAGACTACGTTCACCTCACTTTAAAATGTTATCACTCGCTTATTAAGGTAATTAGAACAAAGTTTTGTTAAAAAAACTTGCTAAGTGTTAAATTATCTACAACTTCTGTAGAATCAAATTTTTGGCTAATATTCTAACTTTTCGAGCAAATCCAAAAACTCCCATGCAACTTAAGCCAGACTACGTTCACCTCACTTTAAAATGTTATCACTCGCTTATTAAGGTAATTAGAACAAAGTTTTGTTAAAAAACTTGCTAAGTGTTAAATTATCTACAACTTCTGTAGAATCAAATTTTTTGTTAATATTCTAATTTTTCGAGCAAATCCAAAAACTCCCATGCAACTTAAGCCAGACTACGTTCACCTCACTTTAAAATTTTATCACTCGCTTATTAAGGTAATTAGAACAAAGTTTTGTTAAAAAAACTTGCTAAGTGTTAAATTATCTACAACTTCTGTAGAATCAAATTTTTGGCTAATATTCTAACTTTTCGAGCAAATCCAAAAACTCCCATGCAACTTAAGCCAGACTACGTTCACCTCACTTTAAAATGTTATCACTCGCTTATTAAGGTAATTAGAACAAAGTTTTGTTAAACAAACTTGCTAAGTGTTAAATTATCTACAACTTCTGTAGAATCAAATTTTTTGTTAATATTCTAATTTTTCGAGCAAATCCAAAAACTCCCATGCAACTTAAGCCAGACTACGTTCACCTCACTTTAAAATGTTATCACTCGCTTATTAGGGTAATTAGAACAAAGTTTTGTTAAAAAAACTTGCTAAGTGTTAAATTATCTACAACTTCTGTAGAATCAAATTTTTGGCTAATATTCTAACTTTTCGAGCAAATCCAAAAACTCCCATGCAACTTAAGCCAGACTACGTTCACCTCACTTTAAAATGTTATCACTCGCTTATTAAGGTAATTAGAACAAAGTTTTGTTAAACAAACTTGCTAAGTGTTAAATTATCTACAACTTCTGTAGAATCAAATTTTTTGTTAATATTCTAATTTTTCGAGCAAATCCAAAAACTCCCATGCAACTTAAGCCAGACTACGTTCACCTCACTTTAAAATGTTATCACTCGCTTATTAGGGTAATTAGAACAAAGTTTTGTTAAAAAAACTTGCTAAGTGTTAAATTATCTACAACTTCTGTAGAATCAAATTTTTTGTTAATATTCTAATTTTTCGAGCAAATCCAAAAACTCCCATGCAACTTAAGCCAGACTACGTTCACCTCACTTTAAAATGTTATCACTCGCTTATTAGGGTAATTAGAACAAAGTTTTGTTAAAAAAACTTGCTAAGTGTTAAATTATCTACAACTTCTGTAGAATCAAATTTTTGGCTAATATTCTAACTTTTCGAGCAAATCCAAAAACTCCCATGCAACTTAAGCCAGACTACGTTCACCTCACTTTAAAATGTTATCACTCGCTTATTAAGGTAATTAGAGCAAAGTTTTGTTAAAAAACTTGCTAAGTGTTAAATTATCTACAACTTCTGTAGAATCAAATTTTTTGTTAATATTCTAATTTTTCGAGCAAATCCAAAAACTCCCATGGACTTAAGTCTGACTACGTTCTCCTCACTTTAAAATGTTATCACTCGCTTATTAAGGTAATTAGAACAAAGTTTTGTTAAAAAACTTGCTAAGTGTTAAATTATCTACAACTTCTGTAGAATCAAATTTTTTGTTAATATTCTAATTTTTCGAGCAAATCCAAAAACTCCCATGGACTTAAGTCTGACTACGTTCACCTCACTTTAAAATGTTATCACTCGCTTATTAAGGTAATTAGAACAAAGTTTTGTTAAACAAACTTGCTAAGTGTTAAATTATCTACAACTTCTGTAGAATCAAATTTTTTGTTAATATTCTAATTTTTCGAGCAAATCCAAAAACTCCCATGGACTTAAGTCTGACTACGTTCTCCTCACTTTAAAATGTTATCACTCGCTTATTAAGGTAATTAGAACAAAGTTTTGTTAAAAAACTTGCTAAGTGTTAAATTATCTACAACTTCTGTAGAATCAAATTTTTTGTTAATATTCTAATTTTTCGAGCAAATCCAAAAACTCCCATGGACTTAAGTCTGACTACGTTCACCTCACTTTAAAATGTTATCACTCGCTTATTAAGGTAATTAGAACAAAGTTTTGTTAAACAAACTTGCTAAGTGTTAAATTATCTACAACTTCTGTAGAATCAAATTTTTTGTTAATATTCTAATTTTTCGAGCAAATCCAAAAACTCCCATGGACTTAAGTCTGACTACGTTCTCCTCACTTTAAAATGTTATCACTCGCTTATTAAGGTAATTAGAACAAAGTTTTGTTAAAAAACTTGCTAAGTGTTAAATTATCTACAACTTCTGTAGAATCAAATTTTTTGTTAATATTCTAATTTTTCGAGCAAATCCAAAAACTCCCATGCAACTTAAGCCAGACTACGTTCACCTCACTTTAAAATGTTATCACTCGCTTATTAAGGTAATTAGAACAAAGTTTTGTTAAAAAAACTTGCTAAGTGTTAAATTATCTACAACTTCTGTAGAATCAAATTTTTGGCTAATATTCTAACTTTTCGAGCAAATCCAAAAACTCCCATGCAACTTAAGCCAGACTACGTTCACCTCACTTTAAAATGTTATCACTCGCTTATTAAGGTAATTAGAACAAAGTTTTGTTAAAAAACTTGCTAAGTGTTAAATTATCTACAACTTCTGTAGAATCAAATTTTTTGTTAATATTCTAATTTTTCGAGCAAATCCAAAAACTCCCATGCAACTTAAGCCAGACTACGTTCACCTCACTTTAAAATGTTATCACTCGCTTATTAAGGTAATTAGAACAAAGTTTTGTTAAAAAAACTTGCTAAGTGTTAAATTATCTACAACTTCTGTAGAATCAAATTTTTGGCTAATATTCTAACTTTTCGAGCAAATCCAAAAACTCCCATGCAACTTAAGCCAGACTACGTTCACCTCACTTTAAAATGTTATCACTCGCTTATTAAGGTAATTAGAACAAAGTTTTGTTAAAAAACTTGCTAAGTGTTAAATTATCTACAACTTCTGTAGAATCAAATTTTTTGTTAATATTCTAATTTTTCGAGCAAATCCAAAAACTCCCATGCAACTTAAGCCAGACTACGTTCACCTCACTTTAAAATTTTATCACTCGCTTATTAAGGTAATTAGAACAAAGTTTTGTTAAAAAAACTTGCTAAGTGTTAAATTATCTACAACTTCTGTAGAATCAAATTTTTGGCTAATATTCTAACTTTTCGAGCAAATCCAAAAACTCCCATGCAACTTAAGCCAGACTACGTTCACCTCACTTTAAAATGTTATCACTCGCTTATTAAGGTAATTAGAACAAAGTTTTGTTAAACAAACTTGCTAAGTGTTAAATTATCTACAACTTCTGTAGAATCAAATTTTTTGTTAATATTCTAATTTTTCGAGCAAATCCAAAAACTCCCATGCAACTTAAGCCAGACTACGTTCACCTCACTTTAAAATGTTATCACTCGCTTATTAGGGTAATTAGAACAAAGTTTTGTTAAAAAAACTTGCTAAGTGTTAAATTATCTACAACTTCTGTAGAATCAAATTTTTGGCTAATATTCTAACTTTTCGAGCAAATCCAAAAACTCCCATGCAACTTAAGCCAGACTACGTTCACCTCACTTTAAAATGTTATCACTCGCTTATTAAGGTAATTAGAACAAAGTTTTGTTAAACAAACTTGCTAAGTGTTAAATTATCTACAACTTCTGTAGAATCAAATTTTTTGTTAATATTCTAATTTTTCGAGCAAATCCAAAAACTCCCATGCAACTTAAGCCAGACTACGTTCACCTCACTTTAAAATGTTATCACTCGCTTATTAGGGTAATTAGAACAAAGTTTTGTTAAAAAAACTTGCTAAGTGTTAAATTATCTACAACTTCTGTAGAATCAAATTTTTTGTTAATATTCTAATTTTTCGAGCAAATCCAAAAACTCCCATGCAACTTAAGCCAGACTACGTTCACCTCACTTTAAAATGTTATCACTCGCTTATTAGGGTAATTAGAACAAAGTTTTGTTAAAAAAACTTGCTAAGTGTTAAATTATCTACAACTTCTGTAGAATCAAATTTTTGGCTAATATTCTAACTTTTCGAGCAAATCCAAAAACTCCCATGCAACTTAAGCCAGACTACGTTCACCTCACTTTAAAATGTTATCACTCGCTTATTAAGGTAATTAGAGCAAAGTTTTGTTAAAAAACTTGCTAAGTGTTAAATTATCTACAACTTCTGTAGAATCAAATTTTTTGTTAATATTCTAATTTTTCGAGCAAATCCAAAAACTCCCATGGACTTAAGTCTGACTACGTTCTCCTCACTTTAAAATGTTATCACTCGCTTATTAAGGTAATTAGAACAAAGTTTTGTTAAAAAACTTGCTAAGTGTTAAATTATCTACAACTTCTGTAGAATCAAATTTTTTGTTAATATTCTAATTTTTCGAGCAAATCCAAAAACTCCCATGGACTTAAGTCTGACTACGTTCACCTCACTTTAAAATGTTATCACTCGCTTATTAAGGTAATTAGAACAAAGTTTTGTTAAACAAACTTGCTAAGTGTTAAATTATCTACAACTTCTGTAGAATCAAATTTGTTGTTAATATTCTAATTTTTCGAGCAAATCCAAAAACTCCCATGCAACTTAAGTCAGACTACGTTCACCTCACTAATAATTAATTAGTTTCTTCTACTAAACTGAGTAAATATTGTTAATTGAAGGCGCCGATTGATTTATCTACCACTCTACTAGTGTAAATGAGTTTTTATATCCGTGATAGTTTTTCTAGCAAATAATATTAAAAAGTTAATAAACTTTTACATAAAAGAATTTTCTGCATTTGTTTAACATAATTACAAACAATATTTTGTAATTATTAATAAATTAATATAAATACATAATTTTTATTGCAATTATTGCGATGCACTTATTCTAAGGAAATTGATTTTTTAGAAACTAATTTTATTATTTACAATCGTGCATACGTGCTTTCAATAACTTCAAAAATTATTTATAACAAACCTCTGACCCGTAGAGAAACTTACAGATACCTACTAATTCGTAATTACTATAAGCCTTAGCTCGAAGCTAACAAACCATTTAGGAGTAAAAAATATATATAATTAAAACTAATTAAGCGAATATGAAATCATTAATTACACTTTCAGTTACATTGAAGGTAATTGGACATAATTCACATTTTCTTTTAATTGAAATGCGATTTTAATACAAAAAATGCGTATAATTTTTTAATAATTAAAAAAAAATGAAGCAAACGTTTATTCATATGGACTTATTAATAATTGAAAAACCTTGTTTTAAACATTTAAAAATTCTTTTGACCTTAAATATCTCCCACATTAAATGCATTCCATGTTTATTGACTTAATATGGATTTTAACATTGAACGAGTTAATATTTTTTCAATGCTCAAAAGTAGTACACCATTTTATAACATCGAAGGTGTGAAAATCTTTTTCTTTTTCTATACGTTACAATTAAAGAATATTAAATTACATCTACGCTTTTGAAAGGATTATTAATGAACGCAATAATAAATAATAATGATGAATGAAAATCGAATTAGAGAAAAAAAGCAAAATTTAGGTTAATTCGCTTTTGAATTTATAAGGAATTTGTTTGCAGCGATTAGATTGAGTTTTTGGCCTGTAGGAATAAATTCGTATCAATTCCACCAGTTTGTTAATCGAAAACAGTAGTTTGTGTTAGTCCTGCGTAAAAATGACCTTAATATTTCTTGTAGGTTGTTCAATTCTGAACAATTTCGGTCAGATGCAAAATTTCGATGCGAGTGATAGTTTTCACGGTAACGCCGTTAGAAAGTTCCATTGCGTGAAGCTACGCACCTATGTTCTGTGCGTATCGTTCCGACATCTTTTCAGACTCAAATTTCCGGGCTTGCGCCTCTGATTTATTACGCTTTAAAAAAATCACCCTGTATTTCGATACGAGTGACTTCTGCTAAAAACTTTTAATGAGTAGCGCACACGAAGAAGAGTCATTCAACTAATCCAAATATAAAATTATAAAAACAGTTAAGAAACTGACTTAAAATACGAAAACGGTTTTAGTTTTAAAACTGCTACACGTGATTATCTATCACATGCAGCCTCAAACATTCATATTTCACCTTGAAAATCACGAGAGGTTCATCCGTACCGTTAAAATCGTTAACGATCGACAGGAGCGCAATTAGAATATCGTAACGACATGTCGACGTCGATACGACGGTTTGTAAATTAATACGGAAAAAAAGGAGCAATTCCCCTGACCTATTTCAATTCTCTCGCCTAAAGTGTTAATATTAGAATAAGGCCCTATTAGACTTTTTTGTAGGAAATTTTCCGCTCTATACAAAAAGTTCTATACGATTTTGCCCAAAATGGCGTAGTTTTCAAACCTCAAGCGCTTTAAGGCCAACAAATGCGAATTGTCGAGCATTTTGACGCACGCACATTTGGACCACTCTCTCGCCTAAACTGTAAATATTAGAATAAGGCCCTATTGGACTTTTTTGTAGTAAATTTTCCGCTTTATACAAAAAGTTCTATACAATTTTGCCCAAAATGGCGTAGTTTTCAAACCTAAAGCGCTTTAAGGCTAACAAATGCGAATTGTCGAGCATTTTGACGCACGCACATTTGGACCATCCTCTCGCCTAAACTGTTAATATTAGAATAAGGCCCTATTGGACTTTTTTGTAGTAAATTTTCCACTCTATACAAAAGGTTCTATACGATTTTGCCCAAAATAGCGTAGTTTTTAAACCACAAGCGCTTTAAGGCCAACTCACGGCTAACAAATGCGAATTGTCGAGCATTTTGACGCACGCACATTTGGACCACTCTCTCGCCTAAACTCTTAATATTAGAATAAGGTCATATTATACTTTTTTGTAGAAAATTTTCCGCTCTATACAAAAGGTTCTATATGATTTTGCCCTAAATAGCGTAGTTTTCAATCGACAAGCGCTTTAAGGCCAACAAATGCAAATTGCACGGCGCACTGAATCGATTCGGACTTCTGGCGTATTTTGCAAAGAACTTGTGCTCTCTAAGGCGAAGTAGGCATTTTTGAGAGACCCTGTAGCTTCTCAAATAAGACCTCGAAATCGGCAACAATTTTCGGAGTCAAAATTTTCCTGCATGTCTCTCGATGGGAACATTGTTTCTAATAAGGATAAGGATAGGATAAGGATAAGGATTTATTTTGTAATGTCAAAACTGGAAAGAAGCATTCATAATCGGAACGCTCCCCTATAGTCTCAACACCACGGCCTCAGTTTCGAAAATACCCAGCAGATCTGAAAGAGGAACTAGCCTCGGTAAGTCATTCATCCATCATTTAGAAAGATGTCTCTTGGGGGAAGAGGACAAATCTGAAGAACTCGCAAGGCATCTTCCGATGGGCAGATGCCCATTTTCTATAGGTATCCTCGGCAAGGGCGCGAAAAGCTATTCTAAAACCGTCTAAAACTAAAGTAAAAATTTTTCCAACATTTTTTAACCCAACCGGTATAAATACCTAAGATTTGATGTGGGCGTAGGAAAGCCGAAAATTGCTAATGAAAGTGTAACGATGCTGATATGCTGTAATTTAGGTTTTTGACGTAATTTTCGCTTTGTCTAAGAAATTATTACTTAATTTTTTAATTCTAGTAAATTACTATACTCTACTAATACAATTCGAACGAATTGATCCGTAAATAATTTCTAAAAAATTTAATTAATTACGTAATTTAAATAATCAAGAAAAATAATTACGCACCATATGAATTTTATCCATAATTTCCGTAATTTGCTCTTTACTACACATGTTTTCTATTTAAAATTTTCTGGCACTACACGAATTACATTTTAATCGTTAAAAAGTTTTTTTGTTAATTATGGCACCCTTCGATGATTATTTTCGGTAAAAAAAATTTTTTTTCACGACCGCATTTTTACATTTTCACGCGAAAATTTTTTAAAAACGACCCAACTACGAATTCGAAACGTGAACCGCGTGTTATCTACTACCTGCGCTCGACAGGTGTAACAGACAATCTACAAGAGCCAAAGAACAAACGCTAAACTCCACGCGACCCACTTGCGATTATACCGCTTCATTCTCGTGAAAGTTCGACTTATTGATATTTTACGTTATTTTGAAATTTTTTCTTTTTAAAAATGGAAAACAAAATTAAAGTTAGAAAGGATTTATAATCCGTAAACGAGGATGAGGAGAAGATTGTCAAGTTTTTCTGTGAGGTTCAATAAAGGCACAACTCTGTTGGGTAACTCTCTCAAGTATTAGGGGGGTAAGTGATTGTCTAACAGCGACAATTGATTTTTGAAAGGCTGGCCGAATTAAAAAAGGAAGGTTTCAGTGCCTTTTGAAATATTCCAAATTCAAAAAAATTGAGGGAGCCCAGCACAGGACGTCTAAGAGTTTTCAAAGAAGATTTTTGGAAATTCTGGAAAGTTAAAGTACCTTTTTTGACTTTGGAGAATCATGTAATAACCATCAAACACTTCAGAAAGCCTCCACTACTCGTTCTCATCGTATATGGCCGCTTTTGAAGGTTTTATAATTTTTGTATGACTTGTAGTGCAAGAGGTCCTTTGTAACGTGTGTCCCTCAGAGATTTCTCATTTACCCCCAATGACGCTCTAACGAGGTTCTCTATCCATAATTGCCTCCCCCCAGCCAGCGCCTTCCAAGCCACGGACGGTTGCCTTTCTTTTGCCACCTTTTGGAGCCAATTGCAAAAACTTTCCTACGCCATTGTCTTCTTCCATTCTTTGGATGTGATACACCATCCAACCGCACCACCTTAGAGCCCCATTTTTTTCATTATCTCGGTGACGGAGCGTAAACGATTTCGTTAATTGTTTTCGCGAAAACAAAGGTAAGAGAAACACCCATAGGATATTCTACAAATAGCTCACAAACCGCAAAAAAACATATTATTACAATGAAACATTTCCTGAATAACATACATTAGATACGAAATGAAATCAAAAGCGTTAAATTTGGCGAAGAAAATCGAAAGAGTCGTAACTAACTAATTAATCAAATTTAAGCGTAAAATCGCAATTTTTCTACATAGGCGACGTGTCTGCCATATTAGATATTAGTAACAAAAATTTAATTTTGCACCCATTAGTAATCTCTAACGTAAGCGCTTTTTTTGTAGATGTAATTTGCCGTGCATTATAATAAACGTGTGAACAATAATTCTGATTAGAGGAGTGCCTCTTTTTTTTAGCGTTACGTATAATAAAATAGAACGAAGGAAGAAAAGTGGCGGTCAAGGCTCATAGAATCGACTAAACTCACAAGATTGTACGTTTTCTCATCTAAACACTTTGTTGCATTTGTCATCACATTTGACTAGAGACCCAAATACACGCACGCAGTTTTCGTGTCTACTGTCCATGTCGAGGCGAACAAACGCAGAAATCTAAATTGAAGACTCTCGTTTGTTTTAGTAGTTCAAAATAGTGGGCAATACTAATGCAGATTATAAGGTGAGTCCGACAAGAAAGAATTGTCTCAGAAGACAAAAATGTAGAGGAGCTCTATCATGGGAAGAGCCAGGAAACAAGGAATTTTCCCAGAAGGCAAAGATGTAGAAGAGTTCAATCATCAGGAGAGTCAAATATAAAGGAATTGTCTCAGAAGACCAAGATTTAGAGAAGTTTTATCATCAGGAGAGTCAGACTAGATGGAATTTTTACAGAAGACCAACATGGAGAGGAGCTCTATCATCGGTAGAATTGGACAAGAAGGAATTGTCTCAGAAGACAAAGATTTAGATGAGCTCTATCATCAGGAGAGTCAGACAAGATGAAAATTTCACCGAATACGAAGTTGAAGAGGAGCTCTATCATCGGGAAAGTCAAACAAGAAGGAGTTTTCCCAGAAGGCAGAGATGTAAAAGAGTTCTATCATCGGAAGAGTCAAACAAGAAGAAACTGTCTCAGAAGACCAAGATTTATAAAATCTCTATCATCAGGAGAGTCAGGCAAGATGGAATTTTCACACAAGACCAATATGGAGAAGAGCTCTATCATCGGGAGATTTAAACAAGAAGAAATTCTTCCAGAAGGCAAAGATGTAGAAGACCTCTATTATAGAGAGAATCAGAAAAGAAGGTATTATATCAGACAGCCAAAATGCAGAGAAGCTCTATCATCAGGAGAGTCAGGCAAGATAGAACTTTTACACAAGACCAATATGAAAAAGAGCTCTATCATCAGGAGAATCAAACAAGAAGAAATTCTTCCAAAAGCCAAAGATGTAGAAAACCTCTATTATAAAGAGAATCAGAAAAGACGGTATTATCTCAGAAAGCCAAAATGTAGAAGAGCTCTATCATCAGGAGAGTCAGACAAGAAGGAATGTTTTCAGAATACCAAGATGTATAAAAGCTTTATCATCAAAAGAGTAAGAAGAGAAAAAATTTTCTCTTAAGACCGAGATTTAAAAGAGCTCTATCATAAGGAAAGTCAGACAAGAAGGAATTATCTCAGAAAAAAAGATGTAGACAAGCTATATTATCAAAAGAGCCATGATGATAGCATCAAGAGAGTCAGAAAGAAGGAACTTTCTTAAAATACCTTGATGTAGAAAAGCTCTATCATCATGAGATTTTAAACAAGAAGGAATTTTCTCAGCAGCCTAAGATGTAGATGGGCCATAGATCTTCTCTACATGATGATAGCCTCAGGAGAGTCAGGTAAGAAAGAATTTTCTCGTAAGACTAATTAGTAGGGAAGCTTTATCATCGGGATAGTGAGACAAGAAAGAATTTTCTCAAACCAAGATGTGAAGGAGCTATAGAACTCCTCTTCATGATGATAGCACCTTTCACAGAAGACCAAGATGTGGAGGAGCTTTATCATCATGAAAGTCAGACAAAAAAGAATTTTCACAGAATACCAAGATGTAGAGGAGCTCTATCATCAGGAAAATTAGGTAAGAATAAATTTTCGTAGAACACCAAGGTATAGAGAACCTCTATCATCAGGAAGAAGGAATCAAACAAGAAGGAATTTTTACAAAATGCCGAGGAGCTCTATCATCAGGAGAGTCAGACAAGATAAAATTTTTTAGAAGACCAAGATGCAGAGGAGCTCTATCATAAGGAAAGTCAGACAAGAAGGAAAATCTCAGAATAAAACGATGTAGATGTGTATCATCCTCGACATGATAATATCATCAGGACAAGAAGCAATTTTCTCAGAAATTTTTTCTTTTTAAAAATGGAAAACAAAATTAAAGTTAGAAAGGATTTATAATCCGTAAACGAGGATGAGGAGAAGATTGTCAAGTTTTTCTGTGAGGTTCAATAAAGGCACAACTCTGTTGGGTAACTCTCTCAAGTATTAGGGGGGTAAGTGATTGTCTAACAGCGACAATTGATTTTTGAAAGGCTGGCCGAATTGAAGAAGGAAGGTTTCAGTGCCTTTTGAAATTTTCCAAATTCAAAAAAATTGAGGGAGCCCAGCACAGGACGTCTAAGAGTTTTCAAAGAAGATTTTTGGAAATTCTGGAAAGTTAAAGTTCCTTTTTTGACTTAACCGCTGAAAGGAAACTTTGGAGAATCATGTAATAACCATCAAACACTTCAGGAAGCCTCCACTACTCGTTCTCATCGTATACGGCCGCTTTTGAAGGTTTTATAATTTTTGTATGACTTGTAGTGCAAGATGTCTTTTGTAACGTGAGTCTCTCCGAGATTTCTCATTTACCCAGTGACGCTCTACCGTAGTTCTCTATCCATAATTGCCTCCCCCAGCTAGCGCTCAGATAAATCTCAGAATAAAACGATGTAGATGTGTATCATCCTCGACATGATAATATCATCAGGACAAGAAGCAATTTTCTCAGAAAATCAAAATGCAGAGAAGCTCTATCAGCAGAAAGGAATCACTAAATGAAATACGTTCGTTCTTTTTCTACTACACTTCCTCGCTCTTTAGGCTCGTTCATTGTTTCCACCGCTCCTTCATTTCCTCCTTCCATAACGTCCTTTACTTTCCTTTTTTATTTTTCCATCCCAATCCTCTTCTCTTCGAACTTCTCGCGATATTCCTTCTACCACATTTTTCCTCATTTCTAATCTTCTTGTATTCTTATCATCTTCTACTATTTCTATCACTCTTTTTATACCCCATCCCCGTGTGTTTCTTCGCCACTTCACTGATTAATGATTTCCAGTGCTTCCTTCTTTCAGTTCTTCCTCGTCGTTTGCTTTGACTTACCACATACCATTTGAGGATTTGTTATTCTGGCATACGTTGGACGTACCCATGCCATTTGGCATCTGTCACAAAATAATAATATGATGAACCCCTCACTAGAGACCACTAGACACACTATTTGGTGCTTGATGCGTAGTTAGACTTATGGAAAAGGGGCGAAAATAACGAGGAAGTTAGAGAATGAATAATGAGAAATAAAAACGCAATAACTGCGTTTCTTGTAGTAAATCGTAAAACTATGGGATACGGGATGCATAATATAGATATCACGTCAGTTCGGCACAAAATAAATTGGTGAATTATTTATATCTGCCCATTACACCTGCGTTTAGCTCGTTCTTTCTCAACTTCTTTCAAGTTATTTAACATCGTTGAAGTATACAAATTAAATTCTGCATGAATAAATATAGTTCAAGTTGGTTGATTAGGGCATATCTCGATATTTTATTTTTAGATAACTGTTTTAGTTGTTTTAGATTTAACTTAAACGGCATTATACGGCAATATACGTAGATCTAGTACATAAATTCGCCGTGTGTCGTATTGAAATTCTTATTAGAGCGCTCTCCTCTCCTGTTTGATTAAATTGGATATGCTAATGCTCACAACAGCGAGGCGCTTCCAAGTCGTTCTAAAACCAAAAAAATGAATAAATGCGATGACAAAAATCTCACTCACACCCCGACACTCAAAATTTAATTCGGGGAGAGTTATTTGGATTGTTGGGTCTTCACTTTTTGCTCTTGTCATTGATCTACTTATCCACAAACCCACTTGACTTGGCCAGATTTGGTCTCGCTCATGAGAAAGCCTAAAGAATCCAAGTGCTAGCTTTTAATAGCAACTAACACCAAGCACCTTTTGATTGTCGCAATAACTCATTTCTAAGTTAACCATCTCATGAAGAGACAAGAATTTGAAATTTAATTAAATGCACCAACCCAACCTCCCCCTTTGAGCTTTGAACAAACTACGCATAGGTATAAATATAATTTCATAAAAACATAGTAACACGTTGTTACAATTTCCACACCTTTGAGACGTGATGCCTCTTAATTCTTAATAACAACGAGAATAATAATAATATTTCGCTGCATTTTAAATGAAGAATGAGGAAAGTTGCGGTACTTTTTTACCAAATTAACTCTGTTACAATTAGACGTGAACAAATATTAGTCGTGACTTTGTTTGTCACTTTATGCAATTCCGTAAAACGGGAGATTCCTCCACTTGATGTAATTTACAAATCGTTTCCGCCGCCATATACAATCGGAAAGGTTATTTAAAAATGGAAGTTGTTGGCATTTTACATTGCAAAAGCAATTGTTATAAGGCTCGTTTAACATTTACCTACATATTTCATTGCTGAATTATTACTATTATTAGAAGCGCAAAAAAGCTTTTTTTTTCTCTTCTCGCAACGAAACCTCAAAAATTACCTCTAATAAGATTTTGTTTAAATCGTCCAGATTTGTTTGGTTTCTTTCCAACTACGCGTCGTTACTAGATAATCTTTTTTTTGTTCTTAAAATGCATTACTCGACAAAACTTTACGGTTATTTTTTTAAATTACAACAAAGGCGAGTACGTACGTGAAGGACTAATGCAAATCAGAAATGGTTTCGTCTATTATGGGTATACGTGTGGCCCAAAAAGTGAATTTCATTCGACGACGATACGAGCCTAAAGAAGCCGTTCGAATGCAAAGTGGTTAAAAAAGAAATTTTATAACTGTAACAAAAAATTAATTCGATTTTCGTGAGTCGAAATGTTAGATCGAAGACTTTTCGGTTCGGAAATAATCGATTTTGGAAAAAAATTAATTTTTCCATGTGTCGGGTAATGTTTAATTAAATTTTGGAGCCTAAATACGTGCGGAATAAAAGGTAGAAATTGAACTCGACAAAAGCGTGTGCATACCTGTATGCCGTTCAGTAGAAAATGAGGTTGGGGATCTCGAGAAAAATGGAAGAAGTGAACGAGGTGAAAAAGTGCGTATGTGTGTACAAAGAACGAGCGATGAATGCCCACCAAGACAAGGTCTGCAATTGAAGAAGAAAGCGAGAAAGACCAAGAAAGAGGGTTGGATAGAGAATGAGTAGGTATTAGATGCGAAACCGAGGCTTCCAGCACTGCCAATGAAAGGATAGTGACAGGTGGAACTTGGAAACATGAAGGAACGAAAGAACGTTATCGAGACCGATGTTACTACTGTGAATCTGAATCATTTGGAGGGAAGGCTAGCTCCTTGCACGGTACGATACGGGCATGTACAAAAAATGGGCAATGAATGCCAACTAAAATAAGGTCTTAAATGGAAGAAAAAAGCGAGAAATGTCAAGAAAGAGAGTTAGATAGATGATGAGTTGGTAGTCGCAAAAACGAGGCTTCCAGTAGTTTCAATGGAAGGTGAGTAACAGGTGGAGGTTGGAAACAGGAAGGAACGAAAGAACGTTATCGAGACCGATGTTACTACTGAGAATCTGGATTATTTGGAGACAAGGCTAGCTCCTTGCACGGTACAATACGGGCATGTACCAAAAATGGGCAAGGCATGCCAACTAAAATAAGGTCTTAAAAGAAAGCGAAAGAAGAAAATGTCAAGAAAGAGAATTGGGTAGAGAATGAGTAGGTATTAGATGCGAAACCGAGGCTTCCAGCACTGCCAATGAAAGGATAGTGACAGGTGGAACTAGGAAACATGAAGGAACGAAAGAACGTTATCGAGACCGATGTTACTACTGTGAATCTAAATCATTTGGAAGGAAGGCTAGCTCCTTGCACGGTACGATACGGGCATGTACAAAAAATGGGCAACGAATGCCAACTAAAATAAGGTCTTAAAAGAAAGCGAAAGAAGAAAATGTCAAGAAAGAGAGTTGGGTAGAGAATGAGTAGGTATTAGATGCGAAACCGAGGCTTCCAGCACTGTCAATGGAAGGATAATGACAGGTAGAGCTTGGAAACAAGAAGAGGCAAAATAACGCTATTGAGACCGATGTTACTACTGGATCTAGATCATTTGTAGGGAAGGCTAGCTCCTTGCACGGTACGATACGGGCATGTATAAAAAATGGGCAATGAATGCCAACTAAAATAAGGTCTTAAATGTAAGAAGAAAGCGAGAAATGTCAAGAAAGAGAGTTGGATAGATGATGAGTTGGTAGACGCAAAAACGAGGCTTCCAGTAGTTTCAATGGAAGGATAGTAACAGGTGGAGTTGGGAAACAGGAAGGAACGAAAGAACGTTATCGAGACCGATGTTACTACTGTGAATCTGAATCATTTGGAGGGAAGGCTAGCTCCTTGCCCGGTACGATACGGGCATGTACAAAAAATGGGCAACGAATGCCAACTAAAATAAGGTCTTAAAAGAAAGCGAAAGAAGAAAATGTCAAGAAAGAGAGTTGGGTAGAGAATGAGTAGGTATTAGATGCGAAACCGAGGCTTCCAGCACTGTCAATGGAAGGATAATGACAGGTAGAGCTTGGAAACAAGAAGAGGCAAAATAACGCTATTGAGACCGATGTTACTACTGGATCTAGATCATTTGTAGGGAAGGCTAGCTCCTTGCACGGTACGATACGGGCATGTACAAAAAATGGGCAATGAATGCCAACTAAAATAAGGTCTTAAATGTAAGAAGAAAGCGAGAAATGTCAAGAAAGAGAGTTGGATAGATGATGAGTTGGTAGACGCAAAAACGAGGCTTCCAGTAGTTTCAATGGAAGGATAGTAACAGGTGGAGTTTGGAAACAGGAAGGAACGAAAGAACGTTATTGAGACCGATGTTACTACTGTGAATCTGGATTATTTGGAGACAAGGCTAGCTCCTTGCACGGTACAATACGGGCATGTACCAAAAATGGGCAAGGCATGCCAACTAAAATAAGGTCTTAAAAGAAAGCGAAAGAAGAAAATGTCAAGAAAGAGAATTGGGTAGAGAATGAGTAGGTATTAGATGCGAAACCGAGGCTTCCAGCACTGCCAATGAAAGGATAGTGACAGGTGGAACTAGGAAACATGAAGGAACGAAAGAACGTTATCGAGACCGATGTTACTACTGTGAATCTAAATCATTTGGAAGGAAGGCTAGCTCCTTGCACGGTACGATACGGGCATGTACAAAAAATGGGCAACGAATGCCAACTAAAATAAGGTCTTAAAAGAAAGCGAAAGAAGAAAATGTCAAGAAAGAGAGTTGGGTAGAGAATGAGTAGGTATTAGATGCGAAACCGAGGCTTCCAGCACTGTCAATGGAAGGATAATGACAGGTAGAGCTTGGAAACAAGAAGAGGCAAAATAACGCTATTGAGACCGATGTTACTACTGGATCTAGATCATTTGTAGGGAAGGCTAGCTCCTTGCACGGTACGATACGGGCATGTATAAAAAATGGGCAATGAATGCCAACTAAAATAAGGTCTTAAATGTAAGAAGAAAGCGAGAAATGTCAAGAAAGAGAGTTGGATAGATGATGAGTTGGTAGACGCAAAAACGAGGCTTCCAGTAGTTTCAATGGAAGGATAGTAACAGGTGGAGTTGGGAAACAGGAAGGAACGAAAGAACGTTATCGAGACCGATGTTACTACTGTGAATCTGAATCATTTGGAGGGAAGGCTAGCTCCTTGCCCGGTACGATACGGGCATGTACAAAAAATGGGCAACGAATGCCAACTAAAATAAGGTCTTAAAAGAAAGCGAAAGAAGAAAATGTCAAGAAAGAGAGTTGGGTAGAGAATGAGTAGGTATTAGATGCGAAACCGAGGCTTCCAGCACTGTCAATGGAAGGATAATGACAGGTAGAGCTTGGAAACAAGAAGAGGCAAAATAACGCTATTGAGACCGATGTTACTACTGGATCTAGATCATTTGTAGGGAAGGCTAGCTCCTTGCACGGTACGATACGGGCATGTACAAAAAATGGGCAATGAATGCCAACTAAAATAAGGTCTTAAATGTAAGAAGAAAGCGAGAAATGTCAAGAAAGAGAGTTGGATAGATGATGAGTTGGTAGACGCAAAAACGAGGCTTCCAGTAGTTTCAATGGAAGGATAGTAACAGGTGGAGTTTGGAAACAGGAAGGAACGAAAGAACGTTATTGAGACCGATGTTACTACTGTGAATCTGGATTATTTGGAGACAAGGCTAGCTCCTTGCACGGTACAATACGGGCATGTACCAAAAATGGGCAAGGCATGCCAACTTAAATAAGGTCTGCAATGGAAGAAGAAAGCGAGAAATGTCAAGAAAGAGAGTTGGGTAGAGGATGAGTAGGTAGATGTAAAAACGAGGCTTCCAGTAGTCTCAATGAAAGGATAGTGACAGGTGGAGCTTGGAAACAGGAAAGGACGAAAGAACACTACCGAGACCGATGTTACTACTGGATCTGGATCATTTGGAGAGAAGCCTAGTTCCTTACACTTAGAGCACTTAATCGGGCCCACTGCACTTCCTCCAAACGGCGTCCGCGTGCTCATCAAATCTCGAGCAATCCTACTTGTAGGATTAACTCCAGAATTGTGGAAGAAGGAGTGGCGCTTATTGTGGTCATGTCAAGCCAGAAGTCCCCTAACACGGATCTTATTCACGTTAGGTTCCTTTGACCCAACAGAGTGTAAGAACATTGTTTTTGGATATCTGATTCAAAAGCTCTATACACTTCAACAGAAGGGCAGAGGTTATCTTTCAGGTGTTTATGTTTAAGCCTTGTAAGGCAGCTTTACTGTCCGTCAATATCAAGTATTCTCTTGTTTAGGATTTTCCTCTTTAGGATTTCATCGGTTCATCTCCATGGGTTCGGTTTGAAAAGCCGGCGATAGTCTGCTGTCGACGGCTAGCTCAGGTAAGTACACACCTGCTCCAGATCCCATTTGATCCATTCGAGTTTCGAAGTTTCTGTTTTCCTGAAAAATGGGTTTTCAAGAATTTAAATCTTCTATATGTAGATAATAAGACATGTCTGCGCTTCTAGCCCAATAGGAATCCATAAAAGTCGCTACTTTTACGACCAACGGTTAAAAGTTTCATCACGCGACATTTAGTGCTTCCTCCCTAGTCCAAAAGCCTCTCGCTCAAGGTTTCATCTTTATAGTCAAAAATTCGAGAACCAGACGTTTTACTGCCTCTTTCCCGTCCAGTTGCAGTTTCAATAATTCCGTACGAAAAAAATGTTTATTAAGACCCTTAATAGAGAAAAGGCGCCCACTCAATGAGCTAGCATAGCTGGATCTGGACTTGGATCCATCTCCAGAAGAGGTAGCTTCTTGGAGCACTTCTCGAGAATTTTGGTATGTCCGTAAATTCAATAGCCCCATCCCCGCAATCGTAAGGCTGCTTATGTTGCCATTTCCTCCATATATAGATCTAGTGAAGGAAGGCCTAGCAGCACATCCAGTGCTGCTGAGGGTGTAATTCTCATGGCTCCTATGACCATGAGACCGTGAGTTATGTCTAGTAGACTTTTCATGGTGATCTGTCTGGTTTTGGACCACCAGATAAGAGCTCTATAGCAGATCATAGGTCTAATGGCAGTGTAGAGCCAAAAGTGAAATTTTATGAGAGAGATACCACGTCTTCCCCACTGCCCTGAGGCACTTCCAGAAAAGACTTCCTTTGTGTCATTTGTTGTTGATGTGGTTTCCCCAATCAGGCTTCTGTTCTATAATAATGCCCAGATACTTGACCTCACTCACAGATTTTGGGAAATTCCATTCGAAGTAAGCAAAATCATTTTGCTTAGTTTCCTTTTTTTGGTGAAAAAAACCAGCTCCGTTTTGCTCAGATTTGCCGTCAACGAGTGTTCGATACACCACCTTTTTGTTATTTTAAGAGCGTCCCTGAGTGTTCTCTACGACGGAGTGGAGAGAGTTACTACTATCTGACCGTTACTTTAGAAGACACGTTAAGCCGCGGACACAGCCTAACCTGTAATTGGATAATTGCGGCTGATCGGTGGTCGAACTCCCGGAATCCAAACAACAAAAACTAATCTCTTACGAAACGAGAACAATCAAATCGTTACGAAATCCGAGAGGCAATTTAAAGAACGATATCAATTTCTTTCAAAATGTACTTAATTACATCTAAATATTTAAGAATTAGAAAATTAAAATAGATAAAATCCTTGATAATATCGTAATAATAAAAGGTAAAGGCCAATCCTTAATTTTATTTTTTGTTCAAATTGTCTGAATTTCACTCCCAGGTCAACAATCTTGTCACGTTTTAGTTTTATTTATTTTTTGAAAAATAAAATTTATAGACCATCCACACGATTCGCGTATAATCGACTATTAACTTTTGAATTTAAACGACAAAAGTTTTCAAGTAACATGACTCGGTTTTAAATAAGCACACGCCTCTATACGTACGTAGTTAAGTCAATAGATACTAAATTTGCGAAAAAAAACATTTTCGGCTTTGGTCGTTAAGAACTTAACTTTTAAGAGCTTTTGGGGGAATATCACGTTTCTTAACGACTTTCTTGTGCATTTGGCTCGAGTTGCGCACTTATAAGATGAGCTGGGCGCGTCAAACACCTCAACCCTCGACTTATTTGCAGATTCAGTTTCGTTTCTCAAAAAGCAGGACGGGGGAGCTCCGTGAAGATAGCAGTGGGACTTTTGAATTTAAAAAAAAGCTCTCGTAAATCGTTAGTAAATCGTTAGTAAGTGATAGTAAGTCCAT
Source organism: Malthinus flaveolus (assembly GCA_950108345.1). Lineage (NCBI taxonomy): Eukaryota > Metazoa > Arthropoda > Insecta > Coleoptera > Cantharidae > Malthinus > Malthinus flaveolus. The sequence continues at coordinate 13,304,052 of OX467289.1, forward strand.
TTCCGACGTTAGTAAGTCAAAAATAACCGAGATATTGATATTTTAAAAAACCACTGCTAACTTCGCGGCAGCAGTAGGAATATTTTATAAAAATTTGAAACCTATGTAAATATTTAGGCAATCATTAGTAAGTGATAGTAAGTCGATTCCCGGCGTTAGTAAGCCAAAATTAGCCGAGTTATCATTAAAAATAAAGTGTGAAGTTAGCAGTGGGAGTACGTCAGATTAGGCTGAAATTTTGCAAACTTTTAGAGAATCGTTAGTAAGTGATAGTAAGTCTATTTCCGACGTTAGTAAGTCAAAAATAGCCGAGTTACGAATCAAAAAGTAAACGTGAAGTTAGCAGTGGGAGTGTGTCCGATTAGACTGAAAATTTTTAGTCCTTTAGAGAATCGTTAGTAAGTGATAGTAAGTCTATTTCCGACGTTAGTAAGTCAAAAATAGCCGAGTTACGAACCAAAAAGTAAACGTGAAGTTAGCAGTGGGAGTGTGTCCGATTAGACTGAAAATTTTCAGTCCTTTAGAGAATTGTTAGTAAGTGATAGTAAGCTTATATTCGACGTTAGTAAGTCAAAAATAGCCGAGTTACCAACCAAAAGTAAACGTGAAGTTAGCAGTGGTAGTATGTCAGATTATGCTGAAATTTTGCAATCCTTTAGAGAATCGTTAGTAAGTTATAGTAAGTTTATTTCCAACGTTAGTAAGTCAAAAATAGCTGAGTTACAAACCAAAAAGTAAACGTGAAGTTAGCAGTGGGAGTGTGTCCGATCAGGCTGAAATTTTGCAATCCTTTAGAGAATCGTTAGTAAGTGATAGTAAGTCCATTTACGACGTTAGTAAGTCAAAAATAGCCGAGTTACGAACCAAAAAGTAAACGTGAAGTTAGTTGGTCGTTAAGAACTTAACTTTTAAGAGCTTTTGGGGGAATATCACGTTTCTTAACGACTTTCTTGTGCATTTGGCTCGAGTTGCGCACTTATAAGATGAGCCGGGCGCGTCAAACACCTCAACCCTCGACCTATTTGCAGATTCAGTTTCGACTCTCAAAAAGCAGGACGGGGGACTCCTCTGCATCTTACTACCACAGTTAGCGACTTTCCGACCGACACTTTCTGTCCAGTGTCCAGCGTCTCGGCGTAACGAAAAACAGCGGTATTTTCAACTTTCTAATTATTGTCTTGAGAAATTTGCTAATTCAGCCGATATCCGTTCGAAAAATACCCGTTCGGCCAAATGTGCCATCTTTACCAATATCTGGAGCTTCGCTCGCCATTTTTCTTCGTAAATCGCTCCTTTTCGTCCCTTTCGTGGACTTACAACTTACAACACTTTATTTTAGCTTCAGGACAAGTCATAAACAATGAAAAATTGTTAATTACAAATAGTGCGCTATAAATCAATAGACTAGCATTTTACACAAAGACTTTCACTCAAAAATTCCAAAACTAACGAACCACCTTCGTTCCAAATTTTTTTTCGTTTTCCTATAAGCGAACAATTAAAATTAGATATGTTAAATTATTTGTAAGTGGTTGAGTTAACAACAAAGGATTTTTTTAATTCGCAAAGAGCACATGCCGAAAAAGTAACGGGAGAGAAAGTATTTATTATTGTCGATCATAATAATTTTCAAGTACACGAGGTATAAATAAAAAATTAGGAGCTACCCACGCATAGTTTATTAATCGTCTTTCGTTTTTTTCCCAAAAAAACAAATTCGGGAATCATTTAGAAAAGCAAAAGACTAAAAATGAAATTAATTTAAGTTACTGAGGTTGCACTTTGTAAAAAAATTTGAAAAACGCGCCCATTTGGTTTGGGAACTTATTCGAGAAGCCTTGAAATTTATTTACGTACAGCTAATGAAGGGTTAAAGTGCTCGCAATAATATTTGAGGTGGGGCCCTTGCATTAGCAAAATATAATTAAACTGGAACTGAAACAAAAATCGAAATTATCGCTTTCAGCAATCGACGAAACTAAGCAAAGTTTAATTACATTTTTTTCTAAATCGTAGCACTTCAATGCGGTTATGGTCGTGGGTAATTAGAAGTGTTTTAGTTCGTTAATCAAAGTGCAATTAAAACATTTTGATTTGAACTGTCGATTACTTCTCAATTGTTAATGTCGCTTGTCACCTTTTATTAGGGTACAGCAATTCTTAAAGCAGCCGCAAAGTGCTATCAGTGCTTCCCAATCTGCCCATCTCTGTAAGGTCAAAAATTACCGTTTTGGGCATCTTCGTTCCCTGAAAAGCGAGCACCTACTGAAAATGCTTCTTGACGCTATAAAAATTTGGAAAAATCAGACAAACTGTTTTGCTCAACTTTTAACTTCGTTAACTCGACTTGTTGCGTCCCATTAACCCCTCGTTTTAAATTGACATCCTCAATGACGTCATTAAATCTTATAATAAACTGTTTTTTAAATAAATCGTCAACCCTAATATTTACTCTAAAAATTTGGGTTTTACGATTCATAAAAGTAGCAAGTAGAAGCTTTAAAAAGCTAATGATGATACTTTTTATGTACGTTTGGGTTAAAAATAAATTTTTAATTTACCGGAGGTAAGTCTTAAAAGTGTGCCATTAAAATTCGGTTCTTGATTTATGTACCTACAGCAAGATGAGGTTCGATTGTTATATACACGACCATGGGGCTGGAATTTATTCATTAGAAACTGATTTATCGTAGAATCATTCCAAAAACTCTGATTTTTGCGTAAATCCTCCTTAGCTAAGTTATTGGAGGTAATGGAGAAGAACTGCACAAACGTAAATTGCTTATAAGGAAATCGACTACAACTTTTACTCGAACAATTAATCGTACGAAAACTCTTGGCTCGAGAAAATTTAATTTAGGTGTTCGGATCATTCCGGAAACTCCCATTTTTACGTAAATCCTCCTTAGCTCAGTTACTGGAGGAAATGGAGAAAAACTGCATAAACGTAAATTGTTTATAAGAAAATTGTCTACAACTTTTACTCGAACAATTAAACCGTAGAAAAACTCTTGACTCGAGAAAATTTAATTTAGCTATTCGAATCATTCCGGAAACTCCCATTTTTTAGTAAATCCTCCTTAGCTCAGTTATTGGAAGAAATGGAGAAGAGCTGCACAAACGTAATATGTTTATAAAGAAATTGTCTACAACTTTTACTCCGACAATTAAACCGTAGAAAAACTCTTGACTTGAGAAAATTTAGTTTAGCTATTCCAATCATTCCGGAAACTCCCATTTTTGCGTAAATCCTCCTTAGCTCAGTTATTGGAAGAAATGGAGAAGAACTGCACAAACGTAAGTTGTTTATAAAGAAATTGTCTACAACTTTTACTCCGACAATTAAACCGTAGAAAAACTCTTGACTTGAGAAAATTTAGTTTAGCTATTCGAATCATTCCGGAAACTCCCATTTTTTTATAAATCCTCCTTAGCTCAGTTATTGGAAGAAATGGAGAAGAACTGCACAAACGTAATATGTTTATAAAGAAATTGTCTACAACTTTTACTCCGACAATTAAACCGTAGAAAAACTCTTGACTTGAGAAAATTTAGTTTAGCTATTCCAATCATTCCGGAAACTCCCATTTTTGCGTAAATCCTCCTTAGCTCAGTTATTGGAAGAAATGGAGAAGAACTGCACAAACGTAAGTTGTTTATAAAGAAATTGTCTACAACTTTTACTCCGACAATTAAACCGTAGAAAAACTCTTGACTTGAGAAAATTTAGTTTAGCTATTCGAATCATTCCGGAAACTCCCATTTTTTAGTAAATCCTCCTTAGCTCAGTTATTGGAAGAAATGGAGAAGAACTGCACAAACGTAATATGTTTATAAAGAAATTGTCTACAACTTTTACTCCGACAATTAAACCGTAGAAAAACTCTTGACTTGAGAAAATTTAGTTTAGCTATTCCAATCATTCCGGAAACTCCCATTTTTGCGTAAATCCTCCTTAGCTCAGTTATTGGAAGAAATGGAGAAGAACTGCACAAACGTAAGTTGTTTATAAAGAAATTGTCTACAACTTTTACTCCGACAATTAAACCGTAGAAAAACTCTTGACTTGAGAAAATTTAGTTTAGCTATTCGAATCATTCCGGAAACTCCCATTTTTTAGTAAATCCTCCTTAGCTCAGTTATTGGAAGAAATGGAGAAGAACTGCACAAACGTAATATGTTTATAAAGAAATTGTCTACAACTTTTACTCCGACAATTAAACCGTAGAAAAACTCTTGACTTGAGAAAATTTAGTTTAGCTATTCCAATCATTCCGGAAACTCCCATTTTTGCGTAAATCCTCCTTAGCTCAGTTATTGGAAGAAATGGAGAAGAACTGCACAAACGTAAGTTGTTTATAAAGAAATTGTCTACAACTTTTACTCCGACAATTAAACCGTAGAAAAACTCTTGACTTGAGAAAATTTAGTTTAGCTATTCGAATCATTCCGGAAACTCCCATTTTTTAGTAAATCCTCCTTAGCTCAGTTATTGGAAGAAATGGAGAAGAACTGCACAAACGTAATATGTTTATAAAGAAATTGTCTACAACTTTTACTCCGACAATTAAACCGTAGAAAAACTCTTGACTTGAGAAAATTTAGTTTAGCTATTCCAATCATTCCGGAAACTCCCATTTTTGCGTAAATCCTCCTTAGCTCAGTTATTGGAAGAAATGGAGAAGAACTGCACAAACGTAAGTTGTTTATAAAGAAATTGTCTACAACTTTTACTCCGACAATTAAACCGTAGAAAAACTCTTGACTTGAGAAAATTTAGTTTAGCTATTCGAATCATTCCGGAAACTCCCATTTTTTAGTAAATCCTCCTTAGCTCGGTTATTGGAGAAAATGGAGAAAAACTACATCGACGTAAATTTTTTTTAAGGAAATTGTCTACAACTTTTATCCGAACAATTAAATCGTAGGAAGACTCTTGACTCGAGAAAATTTAATTTAGCGGTTCGAACCATTCCATAACCTCCCATTTTTGCGTAAATCCTCCTTAGCTCGGTTATTAGAGGAAATGGAAAAAAACTGCTCAAACGTAAACTGTTTATAAGGAAATCGACTACAACTTTTACTGGAACAAGTAAATCGTACGAAAACTCTTGGCTTGAGAAAATTTAATTTAGCTGTTCGAATCATTCCAGAAACTCCCATTTTTGCGTAAATCCTCCTTAGCTCAGTTATTAGACGAAATAAAAAAAAACTGTATGAATGAAAATTGTTATTAAGTAACTTATCTACAACTTTTATTAAAACAATTTTTGGATTGGAAACTTCACTTGCTTAGAAAAGTTATTACAACAACTAACTGGGTTCTCTTCTGTTTGGTTTCGTTACGCACTGCAAAGTTATTCATAACTTTGTATACGAATACTTCCGGTTTTCTGTACATACTCCACACATGCTTGGAAGACTTTAGTCACATCTCAACAACTCAACATATACGGATTTATTTGATATAATCACATTAATCGCCCATCTATTAGTTTTCGTTTAGCACGTAATAGTTAACATTGCATGTTCAAATTTTCTCCCATTGTTTAATATTAATTACAGTAGTTATAAGTATAAAATTATAGATCTTTATTTTAACGATAACATAATTAATCATAGTTATAAAGAGATTTTTATGTAACATCGTATATACTTGAAGGAAGAAGTTCCGCATTTCGTAACACTTTCTTCACAAATTATTTTGTTGTAATTACTCCCCATCCTCACTCTCGTACACACTTTGTATAAATCGATAAATAAAATTCTTATCGACTTACTTTCAATTACTAATAAGATTATTGTGAAACTTATAAAAATAATAAATTTCTCGGTAGTAGCTTTTGCTTTTAATCCATTTAATTATTAATTTATTGGATTTACATATTGTTGTCACTTTTGTTCACTTTCATCAACTGGAAGACGCTAGAAAACAGATTTTCTATTTATAGTTATTAATGAGGTAAATTTATTTATAGGCCAATTACCACACCAACATAATCCAACAGATAAATTTCCCGATTAAGTTTATCTTATTTTATTCCAATTGATTTATTGTAGAAAATATTTCGAAAAATAGCGAACGGGCGCGTAATTGCTCCCTCTTGGTGTCAAGTAAATACTTCTAAACATAAGATAATTGTTCTGAATCCTAAATGACACCGTGGAGGGCACTTGGGCCATCATCAGAGAAGCCTCGGCCACCCCAGAGGTGCTTATTCAGATCGCATTGGATTTTCTGATTTTCCACACTCAAAATTTCGACTTATTTTGCGTAACTCAAAAATTTAATTCTTTCGGCGTTCCCAAAGATAACAGTACTACCAAAAGTTAAAAATTCCTGCCTCGTACAATTAATAAAATTGTAAACAATGCCTTCGAACAGTAATCTTTTAAAGAGCATTGCACTTGACCCCGTTGTTTTAAAAGCAATTTGTTTTCAAGTTTAATTGTATAAGAGCAAAAGAAACGGAAAAATTTTTGAAACTACCGGTTTTCGATCTCGTTTTTCTTTTATTTAATTTAAAATTCCAATTTTTTTGGAAAAAATTGAAAAAAATAAAAAGTCGAACGCTTTCACATTTCAGTGTAATACAAATTTTTATTCGTTTTAAATGTCACAAATTTCATTTAGTGCGTGTTTAGAAAATTTATTTCGTGAAGACAATGCGCGATGTTCGCGTAACATTTTCGCACTTTTCCGTTTTGTTTTAAACAATTAGTCGTTATAACGTTAATATTTCCTTTCGTCATTAATTTTATGGCACCTTTCAACTCATCGCCATTGACGTTTTGATTACACAATTTTTACGTTTTTTTTTACTATTATTTGATTGATGTTTTATGCAAGTTTGATTTGCAAAATGATGCGGATGCTTATAATTTATAATACCGTATGTTGAACCCGGCAGTATTTGGCGGTGGGCCAAACTTATGGTTAAAGCCTTGACTGCGGTGAATTTTAATCGACGAATTGGGAAAAACGAACTGTCACTTGTTGATCCGAACGTTTAATATTTATAAGACTGAAATGTATTTTTTTAGATCAAGATCAATGATTGTTCTAAAATTTCACTTTGCAATTTGAAAGGAATTTCTGCTATATTTTTTGTAATAAATGGGCAGTTTTCATTTCCTGTTTTGCAAAATATGGCGGCCAGAGTAACACTGGTTTTATTGCTGAAGTGTCTATATCTCAAGAACGGTTGATTTTATACAACTCCAACTAGCACCTCTTTTCTCTAACATGTATAAGCTATCGAACGCACCTGTAATATACAGGGTGTTGTTTGTAAAATTCTAGAGTAAAAAAGCATTTAAAGTGCATTGATAAGCGAAACACAAGTTTCAACGCTGAAGTGACTGTATCTCAAGAACGGTTGATTTTATACAACTCCAACTAGCACCTCTTTTCTCTAGCATGTATAAGCTATCGAACGCACCTATAATATACAGGGTGTTATTTGCAAAATTTTAGAGTAAAAAAGCATTGAAAGCGCATTTATAAGCGAAACACAAGTGACAACGCCGAAGTGACTGTATCTCAAGAACGGTTAATTTTATACAACTCCAACTAGCGCCTCTTTTCTCTAGCATGTATAAGCTATCGAACGCACCTATAATATACAGGGTGTTATTTGCAAAATTTTAGAGTAAAAAAGCATTGAAAGCGCATTTATAAGCGAAACACAAGTGACAACGCTGAAGTGACTGTATCTCAAGAACGGTTGATTTTATACAACTCCAACTAGCGCCTCTTTTCTCTAACATGTATAAGCTATCGAACGCACCTATAATATACAGGGTGTTATTTGCAAAATTTTAGAGTAAAAAAGCATTGAAAGCGCATTTATAAGCGAAACACAAGTGACAACGCTGAAGTGACTGTATCTCAAGAACGGTTAATTTTATACAACTCCAACTAGCGCCTCTTTTCTCTAGCATGTATAAGCTATCGAACGCACCTATAATATACAGGGTGTTATTTGCAAAATTTTAGAGTAAAAAAGCATTGAAAGCGCATTTATAAGCGGAACACAAGTGACAACGCTGAAGTGACTGTATCTCAAGAACGGTTGATTTTATACAACTCCAACTAGCGCCTCTTTTCTCTAACATGTATAAGCTATCGAACACGCCTATAATATACAGGGTGTTATTTGTAAAATTCTAGAGTAAAAAAGCATCTAAAGTGCATTGATAAGCGAAGCACAAGTTTCAACGCTGAAGTGACTGTACCTCAAGAACGGTTGGTTTTATACAATTCCAACTAGCACCACTTTTCTCTAGCATGTATAAGCTATCGAACGCACCTTTAATATACAGAGTGTTATTTGTCAAATTTTAGAGTAAAAAAGTATTGAAAGTGCATTGGTAAGCGTAACACAGGTTTCAACGCTGAAGTGAATGTATCTGAAGAACGGTTGATTTTATACAACTCCAACTAGCACCTCTTTTCTCTTACATGTATAAGCTATCGAACGCATCAACAATATACAGCGTGTTATTTGCAAAATTTTAGAGTAAAAAAGCATTGAAAGTGCATTGATAAGCGTAAAACAAGTTTCAACGCTGAAGTGACTGTATCTCAAGAACGGATGATTTTATACAACTCCAACTAGCACCTCTTTTCTCTAGCATGTATAAGCTATCGAACGCACCTTTAATATACAGGGTGTTATTTGTCAAATTTTAGAGTAAAAAAGTATTGAAAGTGCATTGGTAAGCTTAACACAGGTTTCGACGCTGAAGTGAATGTATCTCAAGAACGGTTGATTTTATACAACTCCAACTAGCACCTCTTTTCTCTAACATGTATAAGCTATCGAACGCATCAACAATATACAGCGTGTTATTTGTAAAATTTTAGAGTAAAAAAGCATTGAAAGTGCATTGATAAGCGTAAAACAAGTTTCAACGCTGAAGTGACTGTATCTCAAGAATGGTTGATTTTATACAACTTCAACTAGCACCTCTTTTCTCTAACATGTATAAGCTATCGAACGCATCAACAATATACAGGGTATTATTTGCAAAATTTAAGAGTAAAAAAGCATTGAAAGTGCATTGATAAACGGAGCACAAGTTTCGACGCTGAAGTGTGTATATCTCAAGAGCGGTTGATTTTATACAACTCCAACTAGCACCTCTTTTTTCTAACATGTATAAGCTATTGAACAGACCAACAATATACTGGGTGTTATTTGCAAAATTTTAGAGCAAAAAATCATTGAAAGTGCATTGATAAGCGGAGCACAAGTTTCAACGCTGAAGTGTCTATATCTCAAGAACGGTTGATTTTATACAACTTCAATTAGCACCTCTTTTCTTCAACATGTATAAGCTATTAAACAGACCAACAATATACAGGGTGTTATTTGTAAAATTTTAGAATAAAAAAGTATTAAAAGTGCCCTGACAAACAAAACATCAGTTTCGACGCTGATGTTCTAAAAATTCTACGCCATTGATTTCGTCTAAATATACAGGGTGTTTTAATATAAAATTTGAAAAAGAACGCATTTACAGTGCTTTAAGCCAATTCTACCAAAAGTACTTTGTAATTTTTGTGATTTGCGAATTTCACCCGAAGAAACTCTTTCAAATATACAGAGCGTTCAAAACGCATAATTGTTTGAAGTCGTCCTCACTATTTTTATTCTTAAAGTTTAGCTCATACCAAACAATTTTATTAAGTAATATAAGTCCACTTAATCTCCAAATTTATTAAGAGGACGATTCAATTCTTTTATTTACCAACCTTTGTGTGTGGCAGAGACGAAAATTCCAATACCACCCACTTGGTAGGACACAAATTAGTTGTCACTTTAACAAATTGTGGCCAAAAATGTACTAGCAGGTATGCAGGTTACACAAAAATGATTTGCGTTTTGTACAAATATGTAAATAATAGAAACAATCAGGAAGTAGATAAAGCAAAAGGAATTTCTTTATCTAAATGCACAAATCGATGGCGTTGTGCACGACGTAATTATTTGTGTTGCTAGATTAAAGTTCAATAACTATTAAAAATATGCGGGTATTTTAGTTTTGAATTAGCATATTAGGAAATAAAAGAGTAAACGAAATAAACAACGTAGAAATATTTAAACTTTGCCCAATAATTTGGGGCGGTCATTGCGTGCGTTTCATAAATTTTCCTAAAATCGTACATCGTTAGGCTTTAAATTATATTGGTGATTTTGGGGTTCCGCGGGGTATTTGTATCGGGCCCCTACTATCTACCAACTAACTATACTATACTTTTTGAGTAACTTTTAGTGTTTTCACTGTTAGGTAACAAGTTAGTGAAATATGCATCTTCTTAACAGTAGAGTAGTCGTAAATTTAACAAACATTTAGCAATAATTATACAATTAACGCCAACTTAAATGAAATTAAAAGAATTTTGTCATCAAGGTTTGCCACGGTTATGTGATAGGTAGATAGGTGATAGCTGCTCCCATATAATATTTATCTAAAACGAAATTATTTTTTGTGTAAATTTTGGAAAGCGTACTAAATTTACTGTAAAAATTCTTTTCCTCAATACAAACTGTAAAATTGAAATGAAGGAATAATAGTAATAAGAGGAAATGTAATATTAATAATTGCATCGTTAAACGAGGCAATTATTGTACAAGGATAGCCTTGTTTTCAATGTTCGATTGTATACCGTATATTTAATAATAAGCACAATTGCATACCAAGTACTAATCATCGATCGATTTTCTATTTAAATTTATTGCCAACTTAAACAAATTTGTCTATATTTGGCTTATTTTTTTTAATGGAATTTTTTTTTTATATTTATTTCTAATAAGTAGCTTTTAATATTAATAAATAATGGTAGAAATTCTTTATAGTTGTCAGATTTAATTTACCGCGCACGTAAGGCCCAATACATCATGTAGTAATAATAATATTTTAATAAAATTTGTGTTCTTAAAACCTACATTTAATATGAAACATACCAATTATGCAATTTGTCAACTTTCTATCATTTTTAGGAGTAATTTATTATAATAATAAATATCGAGTTGCATAATTGAGATCGTCTTTTTATAAAAGTTTCATTAACATTGCAAGAAAAGCTTCAAGAGCTCGAGTGTATGGTGACGAGTAAAAAATTTGTACAAACAGGCCGAGCGCTTACGCTCGTTAACGTAATCGATTAACAGTGTAATCGATTAATCGATAACAGTGCGGAAAATTTAATTACAACTTTAAAAAATACAAATAATTATTGTCCAAGACTCCACAAGTACCACTTAGACTGTGTCGCCCCAAAATCAACAACTTCTGATATTTAGTTTTTCAGAAATAGAAGTTTTTTCCAGTGCCTTAAACTGGAACTCGTGAGCCCATGAGCTCATGACAGACGCACTAGACCTCTCGTCAAATAAGTGCACCTTTAATCTGTTCTCTCAGCTTGTTGAAGGTTTTTAGAGTGCGTCGCACCAAAACCAAAAACTTCTTCAGATATTTAGTTTTTCAGAAAGATGAAGCTTTTTCTAGCGCCTTAAACTGGGGCTAGTGAGCCCATGAGGTCATGGCAGACGCACTGGATCACTTATCAAACAAGTGCAACTTTAATCTGTTCTCTCAGCTTCTTGAAGGTTTTTTAGAATGCGTCGCACCAAAACCAAAAACTTCTTCAGATATTTAGTTTTTCAGAAAGATGAAGCTTTTTCTGGCGCCTTAAACTGGGGCTAATGAGCCCATGAGGTCATGGCAGACGCACTGGATCACTTATCAAACAAGTGCAACTTTAATCTGTTCTCTCAGCTTCTTGAAGGTTTTTAGAGTGCGTCGCACCAAAACCAAAAACTTCTTCAGATATTTAGTTTTTCAGAAAGATGAAGCTTTTTCTGGCGCCTTAAACTGGGGCTAATAAGCCCATGAGGTCATGGCAGACGCACTGGATCACTTATCAAACAAGTGCAACTTTAATCTGTTCTCTCAGCTTCTTGAAGGTTTTTAGAGTGCGTCGCACCAAAACCAAAAACTTCTTCAGATATTTAGTTTTTCAGAAAGATGAAGCTTTTTCTGGCGCCTTAAACTGGGGCTAATGAGCCCATGAGGTCATGGCAGACGCACTGGATCACTTATCAAACAAGTGCAACTTTAATCTGTTCTCTCAGCTTCTTGAAGGTTTTTAGAGTGCGTCGCACCAAAACCAAAAACTTCTTCAGATATTTAGTTTTTCAGAAAGATGAAGCTTTTTCTGGCGCCTTAAACTGGGGCTAATGAGCCCATGAGGTCATGGCTGACGCACTGGATCACTTGTCAAACAAGTGCAACTTTAATCTGTTCTCTCAGCTTCTTGAAGGTTTTTAGAGTGCGTCGCACCAAAACCAAAAACTTCTTCAGATATTTAGTGTTTCCGAAATATGAAGCTCTTTCCAGTGCCTTAAACTGGAGCTCGTGAGCCCATGAGCTCATGGCAGACGCACTCAATCTCTCGTCAAACAAGTGCAACTTTAGTTTGTTCTCTCGCTTCTTGAAGGTTCTTAGGGTGCGTCGCACCAAAACTAAAAACTTTTTCTGATATTTAGTTTTTCAGAAAGATGAAGCTCATTCCAGTGCCTTAAACTGAATCTTGTGAGCCCATGAGCTCATGACAGACGCACTCGATCTCTCGTCAAACAAGTGCAACTTTAATCTGTTCTCTTAGGCTCTTGAAGGTGCTTAGGGTGCGTCCCATCAAAACCAAAAACTTCTTCTGATATTTAGTTTTTCAGAAAGATGAAGCTTTTTCTAGCGCCTTAAACTGGAGCTCGTGGGCCCATGAGCTCATGGCAGACGCACCTCAGACGCATCTCTCGTAAAACAAGTGCAACTTTACTTTGTTTTCTCAGCTTCTTGAAGGTTCTTAGGGTGCGTCGCACCAAAACCAAAACCTTTTTCGGATATTTAGTTTTTCAGAAAGATGAAGCTTTTTCTAGCGCCTTAAACTGGAGCTCGTGGGCCCATGAGCTCATGGCAGACGCATCTCTCGTAAAACAAGTGCAACTTTAGTTTGTTCTCTCGCTTCTTGAAGGTTCTTAGGGTGCGTCGCACCAAAACTAAAAACTTTTTCTGATATTTAGTTTTTCAGAAAGATGAAGCTCATTCCAGTGCCTTAAACTGAATCTTGTGAGCCCATGAGCTCATGACAGACGCACTCGATCTCTCGTCAAACAAGTGCAACTTTAATCTGTTCTCTTAGGCTCTTGAAGGTGCTTAGGGTGCGTCCCATCAAAACCAAAAACTTCTTCTGATATTTAGTTTTTCAGAAAGATGAAGCTTTTTCTAGCGCCTTAAACTGGAGCTCGTGGGCCCATGAGCTCATGGCAGACGCACCTCAGACGCATCTCTCGTAAAACAAGTGCAACTTTACTTTGTTTTCTCAGCTTCTTGAAGGTTCTTAGGGTGCGTCGCACCAAAACCAAAACCTTTTTCGGATATTTAGTTTTTCAGAAAGATGAAGCTTTTTCTAGCGCCTTAAACTGGAGCTCGTGGGCCCATGAGCTCATGGCAGACGCATCTCTCGTAAAACAAGTGCAACTTTAGTTTGTTTTCTCAGCTTCTTGAAGGTTCCTAGGGTGCGTCGCACCAAAACCAAAAACGTCTTCAGATATTTAGTGTTTCAGAAAGATAAAGCTCTTTCCAGTGCCTTAAACTGGAGCTCGTGAGCCTGTAAACTCATGGCAGACGCACTCGATCTCTCGTCAAACAAGTGCAACTTTAATCTGTTCCCTCAGCTTCTTGAAGGTTCTTAGGGTGCGTCGCACCAAAATCAAAAACTTCTTCAGATATTTAGTGTTTCAGAAAGATAAAGCTCTTTCCAGTGCTTTAAACTGGAGATTGTGAGCCCATGAGTTCATGGAAGACGCACTCGATCACTCGTCAAACAAGTGCAACTTTAGTTTGTTTAATCAGCTTCTTGAAGGTTCTTAAGATGCGTCGCACCAAAATCAAAAACTTCTTCAGATATTTAGTGTTTCAGAAAGATAAAGCTTTTTCCAGTGCCTTAAACTAGAGCTTGTGAGCCCATGAGCTCATGGCAGACGCACTCCATCTCTCGTCAAACAAGTGCCACTTCATTTTGTTCTTTTAGCGTCTTGAAGGTTCTCAGACCGTCTCTCTAACTAAAGCCAGCTCTTAGCTGCTCTTGTAGTTCTGAAAAGCTTGTGCCACCCTTATATTGAAACTGCATCTGCTTGTAATTTTGAAATTGCGTCGTATAGTGGAAAGTTTTGTGATGTGACATTATCTATTTCTTCAAGAATTTTTTTGTCGCACGCAAAAACATTGCAATTATTCAAATTAAATTGCAACGTTGTCCTCCATTAATGTACAGCCTCCCATTGTTTAAATTTCAATAAATATTTACTACGATAGGAGCTTAAATAAAATTGACACTAATTTATTCCTAATTGTTATTAAAATATATTATTAATAATATTAATAGCGATAAGGAAAAAGATTACAACAAATGCACGTACTTTCATGTCTACTATTATAGCACCTCATTTAATTTAAAAGTAAAAGTTTAACGACAAGAAATGATGCAAAATTTATTTCTAATAATAATTAAAAGATATCAATTTCTAATAAGTTTTTCCTGCGAGCTATACAGGGTGTCCTAGAAATGCACGAAAGTGGTGACGAATTAGCCTTCCCTCCACGAACAATTAAAAAAGTTTAAGTTTGTAGTTTCGAATTTTTTACTATTTTTCCAATATTGGACAAGGACCCATTAACCGATCTTCTTCGTTAATGAGTATGATGTGTGGGTTACAAGCTTCAGATTGTTGGATTAATATTCGACAAGGCGTACCAACGAGTTTACGAGGCGAGTTCGTAAAATTAAAATTCTAAAACGTTCTGACCTGTTGAGCAACTTCTCAAAATGTTTAGTTCCGCCGTACTCGTTTATAAAACGTCCTATTGTTTTATATTACATCCTTAAAGGAAGTGCACGTCGTATTAGAGCCAATTTAAAAACGTTATATCAATAGGGCCATCGAAATAAATAAATCAAAGCGCCCTTTTACACGTTAACCTAATTTTTTTAAGAAATAAACAATTTCTCTTGCTTTAAATCTTTAGATGGTGAGTATTGCCACTTATAACTTTACAAGGTTGTAATAAATTGTTAGAACGCGCCTATTTATACTTTTGTATTGTAATTGTCGTTATAAAGTGCCTAGTAGTTGCTTTAGTAGCTAGTACATCGCATTCATTCAGCCCAGTGATTGATCTAGATCACTTTGAGTGAAGGTGAACTTGACTAACAAGTGTTTGGCAAATTATATTTTATGTTAATAAAACATCCGCGTGTTATAGTTTTCTACAATGAAATTGCTTCGATAGAGTCATTAAAAGTGATGACACGTCTTTTGAATTAATAAATTTGCTTTGTTCATACTAGCATAGTAGGCTACCACGTTTTGTAAAACCATAATTTATTCCTATGATACGATTACTAGATTGCTATCAAAGACCTCGTGGCCTTTTTAGATTCTTTTATGACTAAATCAGTGGCTAATTCACTTATTAGTCCAATGAAATTCCATATAAGACCCAAAATGTTCGAAAGATCTGAAATCTGGACCACCTTCAGTGAGAAGGTCTATTTGGACTACGATGGCCTTGTGGGGACGATGCCATCGAGCAGCTATCCTCAACTTTTGAGCATTTCTTACTGCTTCGATGTAGGATGAATGAGATAGTAGGCTAGTAGAGTGAAGCCCAAAGCCAGAGCCCACTCAAAATTATTTTCTTCGAATTAAAAAATGCGTAAGATGATAACAAAAAGAAACATTTAAACGTAGATGGGAAAGAATGACAAGAGACCACCAAGAACAATGGTATAGGTGTGTGAAGGCTGTTATAAATACGAAGGTCTCCGAAGATGTAGGTATCTAGATTGGACGTATGTAAACTGTGGTGGAATTAAAATTCCACCCTTGTACGCAAAACAATCGCTTAATTACACCTGCTAGAAATGAATTAATCGGATGATTACATACGAGACATTTGAATTATGAAAAAATCGTTTTTGCGCTAACGTCTTTGGTGTAGCCATGTGGTAAATTACAAATTAAGTATCGTCGGTAAACAAGAAGTGCATTAAATAAATTATTTAAATAATTATGTGATTACATTTTACAACTCATTGTTTCTCGCCACGCAATAAATCACCAATGTGTCTAGACTAAATTTTTATAACAATAAGAAAGGAATATCCCACACGTTAAATAGACTTGAGATACTAAAAGGGCCAACTATTACGAAATGGTATGAACGACCTCTTTATAATGAACCGAAAAAATGATTAAATTTGGATTTTGATGGACTACTATCCAGGGCGACACGCCCTTGGGTCCATTCTGACTGTCGTCAAAAACCACCAAACCACCTTCTTAAACTGAGGCCTGAGCACCAAAGACGCCCCCCCCCCCCTTAAAAAAATTAGTGAAGTGAACTGCGAAAGGAAAGAAAACTTTAGACTAAACAACTTTGAACTCGCTGCAGTGGAGATATTTTATAACGTATTGTTGTAAAAACAATAACGTCGAGACGTAACGAGAAATCAATGAGAGCAACTTCGTTAACTTCCCCAACTTATTTCCTAAACAGTTGTTCAATAATTATGCGCAATAAACAATAAAATAAATTACAACATTTAATTTCCTTACTTTTAGGCAAAATTCGTAAACTTATCCCAATGAGTCGGCACAATTTTCCCTACGTCGTCCAACAATAAATTAATATCTAATAGAAAAGGGAGGAAATAGGCTTTTCAACACACAATGAAAAAATTGATTTCCTTTAAATTCCAATTTGAGAGAGCATTAACGTCGACTTCTTTTCTCGTTTGATTGGTAAAAAAAAAAATTTGATAACTTCTAGTGTGCATTATTCGAATTCCTTCCTTTTTACTTATACTCGATAACTTGTAAAATTACCACAAGTGCATGTTTTGCTGATAAGAGCCATGCAATTACTTTAAATAAGTAAGTAGACGTATCAGATTAAAAAAGTTTGTTAAATAGCTCTCTAATTATGAGCTTATCGCCAACAGTTAATAGCGCTCAATTTACAAGAAATTAGTAGCAATTAACAAAAACTTATTTATGGGTAGCAAATATATCGACTCTCGACTCAAAGAAACGTTTTAAAACTTGGCGCAGTCGGGAACAATGTTCGTTCGTGGAAAACAAGCGCTACGCAAAAGTAATGAAAAGGGTTGACTTAAATCGTCTTTTTCGTCTCTATACGTTCACTCTTAAGCATAGCGCCGTAGTCACCCCCCACCCCGCCGCCAAAGGACGGCTTTTAATTTTTTAAGTGCATAAATAAATCTCGACAAAGTGTGTTAATTAAATACAAACTTTAATTATAATTTTACAATTTACACAAATAGTAAATTTGCACTGCTCGTAGGTAGAACGTATTTAATTAAGAGGAACGTGATGAATTGCAAACAAATATTAATCACGGTGTAATTGTTTTTGAAAGTTTTACGTCATCCTCGTGTATCTATCATCAAGATGATGATTGTGACAAATTAGTAATAAACGCTTAACAATAATCTTTAAAATGACGATAAAGATTTGTTCTCAATTTGCAGAAAATCGATTTTCAGTGTGATATTTTTTTAGTTCCAGTATTAATATTTATGGCACCACTTTTTAATGTGCTAAGCATTTGTGCACATATAAGTTGTAGATAAATTAACAATAAATAATTTTTATCAACAAATTATTACTTTACTCGCATAATAAGCGAGTTGTGGGAAGTTCGCTAGACGACTTAACCGCTCCGTTGCTCCGTTTGTTCGTACCAGTATTTAAGGCCTTATTTTCTAATATAACAAAAATTTGTTTATATAAAACTTGTAGATAGATTAATAATTAACAATTTTTATTAACAAATTATTTACGAATAGTAACCGAATTAAGGTTATAAGTTTGAAAGAGACGATTCAAACGCGCCCTGTCACCTTAGTACCAGTACTAGTAGCGCCATTTTTAAAAATATCGCAAAATTGTTTTTACAAAACTTGTAGACCATTGATAAATTAACAATTTTTGTAAACAAATTATTGAAGTAACTCGACTAATAACCGAATTGCGGTGATGAGTTTGGAAGAGACGATTCAAGTTCGTCCTGTCACGCTGTCACCTTAGTATCAGTACTAGTGCCACCATTTTTAGAAATATCGCAAAATTGTTTATACAAAACTTGTAGATCATTTAAAATTAACAATTTCTGTCAACAACTTATTAACGTAACCCGAATAATAACCGAATTGCGGTTATAAGTTTGAAAGAGACAATTCAAGCGCGCCTAGTACCGGAACTAGCAGCGCCATTTAAAAAAATATTTCAAAATTGTTTATACAAACTTGTAGATAATTTTTAAACTAATCTGTTAACAAATTATTATCGTAATTTAAATATTAACCGAACTACGGCAATAAGTTTGAAAGAGACGCTTCAAGCGCGCCCAGTCACCTTAGTACCAGTACTAGTGGCGCCATTTTTAGAAATATCGCAAAATTGTTTAAACAAAACTTGTAGAGAATTTTTAAACTAACAGTTTTTGTTAACAAAGTATTAGCGTAAACCGAATATTAACCGAATTACGGCCATAAGTTTGAAAGAGACGCTTCAAGCGCGCCCCGTCACCTTAGTACTAGTGCTAGTGGCGCCATTTTTAGAAATATCGCAAAACTGTGTAAACAAAACTTGTAGATAATTTTTAAACTAACAATTTTTGTTAACAAAGTATTAGCGTAAACCGAATATTAACCGAACTACGGCCATAAGTTTGAAAGAGACGCTTCAAGCGCGCCCTGTCACCTTAGTACCAGTACTAGTGGCGCCATTTTTAGAAATATCGCAAAATTGTGTAAACAAAACTTGTAGATAATTTTTAAACTAACAATTTTTGTTAACAAAGTATTAGCGTAAACCGAATATTAACCGAACTACGGCCATAAGTTTGAAAGAGACGCTTTAAGCGCGCCCTGTCACCTTAGTACCAGTACTAGTGGCGCCATTTTTAGAAATATCGCAAAACTGTTTAAACAAAACTTGTAGAGAATTTTTAAACTAACAGTTTTTGTTAACAAAGTATTAGCGTAAACCGAATATTAACCGAATTACGGCCATAAGTTTGAAAGAGACGCTTCAAGCGCGCCTAGTCACCTTAGTACCAGTACTAGTGGCGCCATTTTTAGAAATATCGCAAAGTTGTTTAAACAAAACTTGTAGATAATTTTGAAACTAACAATTTTAGTTAACAAAGTATTAGCGTAAACCGAATATTAACCGAACTTCGGCCATAAGTTTGAAAGAGACGCTTTAAGCGCACCCAGTCACCTTAGTAGCAGTACTAGTGGCGCCATTTCAGAAATATCGCAAAATTGTTTAAACAAAACTTGTAGATAATTTTGAAACTAACAATTTTTGTTAACAAAGTATTAGCGTAAACCGAATATTAACCGAATTACGGCCATAAGTTTGAAAGAGACGCTTCAAGCGCGCCTAGTCACCTTAGTACCAGTACTAGTGGCGCCATTTTTAGAAATATCGCAAAGTTGTTTAAACAAAACTTGTAGATAATTTTGAAACTAACAATTTTAGTTAACAAAGTATTAGCGTAAACCGAATATTAACCGAACTTCGGCCATAAGTTTGAAAGAGACGCTTTAAGCGCACCCAGTCACCTTAGTAGCAGTACTAGTGGCGCCATTTCAGAAATATCGCAAAATTGTTTAAACAAAACTTGTAGATAATTTTGAAACTAACAATTTTTGTTAACAAAGTATTAGCGTAAACCGAATATTAACCGAATTTCGGCCATAAGTTTGAAAGAGACACTTCAAGCGCGCCTTGTCACCTTAGTACCAGTACTAGTGGCGCCATTTTTAGAAATATCGCAAAATTGTTTAAATAATACTTGTAGATAATTTTGAAACTAACAATTTTTGTTAACAAAGTATTAGCGTAAACCGAATATTAACCGAACTACGGTCATAAGTTTGAAAGAGACGCTTCAAGCGCGCCCTGTCACCTTAGTACCAGTACTAGTGGCGCCATTTTAAGAAATATCGCAAAATTATTTAAGCAAAACTTGTAGATAATTTTTAAACTAACAATTTTTGTTAACAAAGTATTAGCGTAAACCGAATATTAACCGAATTTCGGCCATAAGTTTGAAAGAGACACTTCAAGCGCGCCCTGTCACCTTAGTACCAGTACTAGTGGCGCCATTTTAAGAAATATCGCAAAATTATTTAAGCAAAACTTGTAGATAATTTTTAAACTAACAATTTTTGTTAACAAAGTATTAGCGTAAACCGAATATTAACCGAATTTCGGCCATAAGTTTGAAAGAGACACTTCAAGCGCGCCCTGTCACCTTAGTACCAGTACTAGTGGCGCCATTTTTAGAAATATCGCAAAATTGTTTAAACAATACTTGTAGATAATTTTGAAACTAACAATTTTTGTTAACAAAGTATTAGCGTAAACCGAATATTAACCGAATTACGGCCATAAGTTTGAAAGAGACGCTTCAAGCGCGCCTAGTCACCTTAGTACCAGTACTAGTGGCGCCATTTTTAGAAATATCGCAAAGTTGTTTAAACAAAACTTGTAGATAATTTTGAAACTAACAATTTTTGTTAACAAAGTATTAGCGTAAACCGAATATTAACCGAACTTCGGCCATAAGTTTGAAAGAGACGCTTTAAGCGCACCCAGTCACCTTAGTAGCAGTACTAGTGGCGCCATTTCAGAAATATCGCAAAATTGTTTAAACAAAACTTGTAGATACTTTTGAAACTAACAATTTTTGTTAACAAAGTATTAGCGTAAACCGAATATTAACCGAATTTCGGCCATAAGTTTGAAAGAGACACTTCAAGCGCGCCCTGTCACCTTAGTACCAGTACTAGTGGCGCCATTTTTAGAAATATCGCAAAATTGTTTAAACAAAACTTGTAGATAATTTTGAAACTAACAATTTTTGTTAACAAAGTATTAGCGTAAACCGAATATTAACCGAATTTCGGCCATAAGTTTGAAAGAGACACTTCAAGCGCGCCCTGTCACCTTAGTACCAGTACTAGTGGCGCCATTTTTAGAAATATCGCAAAATTGTTTAAACAATACTTGTAGATAATTTTGAAACTAACAATTTTTGTTAACAAAGTATTAGCGTAAACCGAATATTAACCGAATTACGGCCATAAGTTTGAAAGAGACGCTTCAAGCGCGCCTAGTCACCTTAGTACCAGTACTAGTGGCGCCATTTTTAGAAATATCGCAAAGTTGTTTAAACAAAACTTGTAGATAATTTTGAAACTAACAATTTTAGTTAACAAAGTATTAGCGTAAACCGAATATTAACCGAACTTCGGCCATAAGTTTGAAAGAGACGCTTTAAGCGCACCCAGTCACCTTAGTAGCAGTACTAGTGGCGCCATTTCAGAAATATCGCAAAATTGTTTAAACAAAACTTGTAGATAATTTTGAAACTAACAATTTTTGTTAACAAAGTATTAGCGTAAACCGAATATTAACCGAATTTCGGCCATAAGTTTGAAAGAGACACTTCAAGCGCGCCTTGTCACCTTAGTACCAGTACTAGTGGCGCCATTTTTAGAAATATCGCAAAATTGTTTAAATAATACTTGTAGATAATTTTGAAACTAACAATTTTTGTTAACAAAGTATTAGCGTAAACCGAATATTAACCGAACTACGGTCATAAGTTTGAAAGAGACGCTTCAAGCGCGCCCTGTCACCTTAGTACCAGTACTAGTGGCGCCATTTTAAGAAATATCGCAAAATTATTTAAGCAAAACTTGTAGATAATTTTTAAACTAACAATTTTTGTTAACAAAGTATTAGCGTAAACCGAATATTAACCGAATTTCGGCCATAAGTTTGAAAGAGACACTTCAAGCGCGCCCTGTCACCTTAGTACCAGTACTAGTGGCGCCATTTTAAGAAATATCGCAAAATTATTTAAGCAAAACTTGTAGATAATTTTTAAACTAACAATTTTTGTTAACAAAGTATTAGCGTAAACCGAATATTAACCGAATTTCGGCCATAAGTTTGAAAGAGACACTTCAAGCGCGCCCTGTCACCTTAGTACCAGTACTAGTGGCGCCATTTTTAGAAATATCGCAAAATTGTTTAAACAATACTTGTAGATAATTTTGAAACTAACAATTTTTGTTAACAAAGTATTAGCGTAAACCGAATATTAACCGAATTACGGCCATAAGTTTGAAAGAGACGCTTCAAGCGCGCCTAGTCACCTTAGTACCAGTACTAGTGGCGCCATTTTTAGAAATATCGCAAAGTTGTTTAAACAAAACTTGTAGATAATTTTGAAACTAACAATTTTAGTTAACAAAGTATTAGCGTAAACCGAATATTAACCGAACTTCGGCCATAAGTTTGAAAGAGACGCTTTAAGCGCACCCAGTCACCTTAGTAGCAGTACTAGTGGCGCCATTTCAGAAATATCGCAAAATTGTTTAAACAAAACTTGTAGATACTTTTGAAACTAACAATTTTTGTTAACAAAGTATTAGCGTAAACCGAATATTAACCGAATTTCGGCCATAAGTTTGAAAGAGACACTTCAAGCGCGCCCTGTCACCTTAGTACCAGTACTAGTGGCGCCATTTCAGAAATATCGCAAAATTGTTTAAACAAAACTTGTAGATACTTTTGAAACTAACAATTTTTGTTAACAAAGTATTAGCGTAAACCGAATATTAACCGAATTTCGGCCATAAGTTTGAAAGAGACACTTCAAGCGCGCCCTGTCACCTTAGTACCAGTACTAGTGGCGCCATTTTTAGAAATATCGCAAAATTGTTTAAACAGTACTTGTAGATAATTTTGAAACTAACAATTTTTGTTAACAAAGTATTAGCGTAAACCGAATATTAACCGAACTACGGTCATAAGTTTGAAAGAGACGCTTCAAGCGCGCCCTGTCACCTTAGTACCAGTACTAGTGGCGCCATTTTAAGAAATATCGCAAAATTATTTAAGCAAAACTTGTAGATAATTTTTAAACTAATAATTTTTGTTAACACATTATTAATATAACTCGTATAATAACTAAGTGATAGTTTAAAAATGGCTCTTGGGCGCGTGGCCCTTTTGGGCCACAATTTGGATAAGTTAGAAATTAACAATTTTTATAAACAAAGTGACAAACAAATTTTTTTTAATGCTCTAAATCTTGTACTAAACGTACGCGAAATTCCAATTATTGATCGCACACACCAGACATTCGCATCAGGGTGAAGTGCACCCTCGTTTTGATTTTCATGCTACGCCTTGCTTCTAGCACTGAAAGCTAGACAACTTGTGACCCTTCGCTCTTACGATAACTCGACAATTTTTCCAGAGCTCTTATATAAACCAAAAATACGTGTAATTTCATTACCATCCTAATTCATACGTGATTTTTTCCCACGACCGCAATTATTGCAAATTATTTTTAGAAAAACTACAAAGTGGAGCACTTTTTTCTGCACGCAAATGGCTATATTTAAACTGGTTAAACATAACTTAACTTCCGTAATTGTACAGGAGCTGCTATTAAAACCACAACATGGAAGAAATTCGATATACAGCGAGCTCGTGTTATTCAAAAGATATTACCTTGTTTGTTTACCAAACATGACGTTTTATTGAAAGTCGGGATTTTATCGGAAATTCTTTCGGCCAATTTTGTTTTGAAAATTATTCGTGCCGTTTTGGGGTCTTTTTTTAACTCTCGCGAGCAGTGGGGAGTTTCGGATGAAAATGAAGATCGAGAAGGTGTAGGAGGGGGGGTGCAATGAAACGTTTTCGTGTCACCGATAAAGCAAATGTGTCAAATTGACATTTACACGATTTGACCCAAATAAACTCAACTTCCTGTAGTCTAATATTTCTAATCTAATCGCTGTTTATTTGTTTAATTTGAAAAAAAAAATTAGAAATAAACTCACCCCGCTCGAAAATGCCTACTCGGAGACTCGGACGAGGTTTCTCCTTTTTTAAAACTCACTAACGGAACAGAAATCTGGAAGTAATGAAAATGAACTTAATTATACGAACGCGCACACATTAACGTCTCTCATCAACGTCTTTAATTAAAAATAATTAAATTAAGAGCGCACACACGAGCCGACAACTTTTTGAGTTTACGTCTACAAAACGACACAAAATTCGCCTTTCGTTATAATCCAATTTAAACATCAATTACCGTCAAACATGTCACTTTTAAATAAAGATATCACATGTTTTTTTAAGATAAACTCGCAGCACGAGAAGCTGTGTACGTAGATACGTACAAATGATATTTGCGGCTTGCGGTCGTCGAGGCTGAGCTGAGCTCAGACTTCGGAAAGACCCTACACACACACACATATCAATAAGTTCTCCACTTCCCTCCTTTTAAACGAAAATAAAAAAAGCTGCTAGGTACACACAACTAACATAAACTAAAAATTAAACAACCCCTCAAAAATTCTAAACGCCAATTTAAATAGTTTGTTATTGGATCGTATATCAAAGCAGGGTGGCAGGGACGTCGAAAATCCTACAATTAAATTCAAAGGCTTCAAAACGATTCATTTACCCTTTTGCGAATTAATCTCCATTCCGTGGGTAAACATTGCATTTTTTTTACAAAATTTTAATTTTACAAAACCTAGCGATGACTTATAAATTTGTTTTGGGCTCTCTAACAAAGGAATAATTTACTCTTTATGTACATCCCTCGACGGACGCGTGCCACGGCACGCCGCTTTCGCAACAGCTGCTTTAAAGAACGACCCCTAGAATGAAATGTAGGGTGTGTTATTCTCTCTTTCTTCTCTATTCGAGTACGAGCTTATTTTTTCTATTTATAATTACTATGATGCATGTAAATGCCGCTGGTAAATATAGCCCATTTCGTGTAATTGAGGCGGGTCGTTTTAACCCTTTTAATTTTGATTTAAGTCTCGAGCGCGATTTTCTGCAAGTTCGTCATTGCCGATCGATAGTAATTATTCGTAAACGCAATTTTGTTTAAATTAAAAATGAAACGTCTGCACAAGTTGCAGACTTATTCAAATTTATGCCGCGTCATGGCCCTCGTAATAATATGTTCATCCACTAAGTACACCTTTGAACTTCGATGCTCTGAAATGCAAGCGCAAAATAACTTTAATAAACCTCAGATAGGGCAAATATAGACGATAAACAAAAAACTATTCCAATAAGAGTTTTTAAAGATGTAGCAAAACTAAAATATGAATATGATATATGGAACATATTAGGTAATTCCGAATATAGTGGAACTGACCTAGAAGACGAAATGGATTAGCAAATGCTTTGCCATCACTGATCAAGTCCAACCCGTCGACAAAAAACCCGCGTCGTGCAAGCCTTTCCCCCGCCTCTCCAGGCAACTCTAGCGTTATTGTTGGGTTCGTCTTCCATTTGGATGACTTTGGACCTAATGGGCCTGGGAGCTTAATGGACAGAAATCGTGAATATAGTGGAACTGACCTAGAAGACGAAATTGATGAACAAGTGCCCTACCATCACTGTCCAAGTCCAATCCTTAAGTTGGCGAGAATCCGTATCGTGCGAGCTTCTCGCTCGGTTCTTCAGCCTACTCTAGCGCTCTTCTTGGGTTCGTTCCCATTTGAATGGTTTGGGACCAAATAGGCTAGGAAGCCTAATGGACAGAAGTCGTGAATATAGTGGAGCTGACCTAAAAAATGTAGTTGATGAGCAAGTGTTCTTCCATCACTGTCCAAGTCCAACCCTTAAGTCGACAAGAACCCGTGTCGTGCAAGCTTCTCCCTCGCCTCTCGGGCAAACTACAACGTTCTTCTTGGATTTGTCCTCCATTTGGATGACTAAGGGTCTAATGGGCCAGGAAGCCTAATGGACAGGAATCGTGAATATAGTGGAACTGACCTAGAAGACGAAATTGATGAACAAGTGCCCAACCATCACTGTCCAAGTCCAATCCTTAAGTTGGCGAGAACCCGTATCGTGCGAGCTCCTCGCTCGGTTCTTCCGCCTACTCTAGCGCTCTTCTTGGGTTCGTCCCCATTTGAATGGTTTGGGACCAAAATTGGCTAGAAAGCCTAATGGACAGAAGTCGTGAATATAGTGGAGCTGACCTAAAAAATGTAATTGATGAGCAAGTGTTCTTCCATCACTGTCCAAGTCCAACCCTTAAGTCGACAAGAACCCGTGTCGTGCAAGCTTCTCCCTCGTCTCTCTCGCAAACTACAACGTTCTTCTTGGATTTGTCCTCCATTTGGATGACTTAGGGTTTAATGGGCCAGGAAGCCTAATGAACAAGAATCTCGAATATAGTAGAACTGGCCTAGAAGACGAAATGGATGAGCAAGTGCCCTGCCATTACTGTCCAAGTACAACCCCCAAGTCGACAAGGACCTAGCTCACTGGCGTTTTTCTTGAGTTCGTCCTCCAGTTAGATGACTTAAGGCCTAATGAACATCAATCCCGAACATATGAAACCAGTGGAACCGACATAAAAAATAAAATCGATGAGCCACCTTTAAGTCGACAGAGCCCGTGTCGTGTGAGCTTTTCCCTCGCCTCTCCCGTCAACTTTAACGGTCTTCTTGGGTTTGCCCCTCATTTGGATTACTTGGGACCTAATGGGCCAGGAAGCCTAATGAACAGGAATCCCGAACATAGTGGAACCGACCTAGAAGAGGAAATTGATGACCCAGTGCTCATCCATCACTGTCCAAGTCCAACCTTTAAGTCGACCAGAACCGGTGTCGTGCAAGCTTTTCCCTCGCCTCTATCGCCAACTCTAACATTCTTCTTGGTTTGTCCTCCATTAGGATGACTTGAGACCTAATAGGTCAGGAAGCCTAATGAACAAAAATCCTGAACATAGTGGAACCGACCTAGAAGAGGAAATTGATGAGCCAATGCTCTTCCAGCACTGTCTAAGTTTAACCGTTAAGTCGACCAGAACCCGTGTCGTGCGAGCTTTTCCTTCGCCTCTACAACCAACTCTAACAGTCTTCTTTGGTTTGTCCTCCACTTGGATGACTTGAGACCTAATGGGACAGGGAGCCTAATGGTCAGGAATCCCAAATTTAGTGGAACTGGCCTCAAAAACGAAATGGGTGAGCAAGTGCTCTGCCATTACTCTCCAAGTCCAACCCTTAAGTCGACAAGAACATGTATCGTGCGAGCTTCTCCTTTGCCTCTCCTGCCAACTCTAGCGTTTTTCAGATGTTCGTCCTCCATTTTGATGACTTGGGCCCTGACGGGCCCTAAAGCTGTTTTAAGAAGCTACCATTGCCTTTTCAAAAAATAGCTCAGAAGCAAGAAGGTCTGTAGAAATGTTACTTGCGTCAAACAGTTTCAAGAAGATGATGGATCAGGGTGAGTCCGGGAGCTGTTGGGAAAAGGTACGACGGGTTAATTATTATTTACACTCGCAATGAGCTCTCCTCCGCCGCCGTGAAGTGACCATGATTGTACTAGCTCAGTGAGCAGTCAAATTACCGATCTTGTGCTTCAAACGAGTACCTAGCCACCTTGCCTCCACGAAAACACCTAAAATTCTAGAAAGGATACTAGGTAGTGAAAATTAGAGCGAATATTGTAATGAAATGACCTAGACCTGCGGTTAATTCTGAGACTGGGCCCCCTTTCTTTCATCCTATATTTCAATAATTTATAAGGACGTTGACATAAAATTGCATTTATAGAGAGCGCTTTTTGACCAACTTGGAGAAATTTATTAAGAAAAATCAAAATTTATAACGAGCCAAGACGTATATTAATATTTTATTATGTTTTTAATGTCTTGTAAATTAATAATGCGACTCTCATTCTTTCTCGATGGTTAAAAACTAATAAATACGCCACTCGGGCTTATGTCTTACATGTAATTAAAAAAATAAAATCGTTAAGTTTGTTTTTAAATCGTATTTTACAATAAAATTCAATTGACGAATTAATGTTTAAAATAAGACTACTCGATGGTTTATATTTGGAATTGGAAAAAAAAGAATTGTCGGAGAGCTAAATATACGTTTCTGCGTTTTAGTTTTGGTGAGTTCGACGTATTTTAGTCAAATTTCACAACTTTCAGTTCCTCGATTGCTCTTTGACTCTCTCTACGTATTGCAACAAACGTCCTGTATAAAAGGGGCCGAAAGGCCTACAATAGAAGAGCGAGATCGTGCTTTTTAAAACCTCCAACTGTTCTTCGAACTATTCGAGTAGCGCTCAATAGAGAAAAGTCATTTAGTAAATATTTTTATACAGGGGTATCCAAAGGTTTAGTATACCATCTTTCTGTTGCCATTTTGTAGTTTACAACAACTTACTGTTAAACTTATAACACATTTAAGTTACTTTTTCCAGTTCTCTATACTCTACAGACGGAATATCCTCTATCTATATCGTACACGTGACAGTTTAACGACAGTAGAGAGCCTACCTCAAGTTTTAACCGTAAACGTGGCTACGACCTCGCGTTTGTTAGGTTAGAGCAGTGATACCTAAAGGTTTGTAAACGTGCTTTTGTTGTCGGGTAACCTTCACGCCTCTATTATCAGCGATGAACAGCGTATACGACAAGTCAGAAGAGACTCAAACACAGGTTGCTAACTCCTTGAGTTTGATTGAGTGTGGGATAACTCTATACCTACAAAGAGAAGCCATTGACAACACCCAATGAACCAATGAACAAGTCCCCTCAGAGGTTTTAAGGCCTTAACAGCTTCGCCGTAGCGAACAGAAAATGCTAACAGCGCGCGCGCAGAAATCCTGTGATTAAAGTGCCCCACTCTTAGTGAAAAATTCACAGCTACTGCTCTCAAATTTGTAGATAGTCGGTGAGCTTAGACGTAAGCTCGGATAAGGTACAGTGGGTCCAAAAAGTCGTTTAAATACTGCGAGCTCTCCCTCCACAACATTATCCAGAATCTTCTGAATATTACCTAAGGGGATGTCAAATGTCAACTGAAATTTGGTAAGATGCTTTTCTAGTTTAGCGCGCATTAGGTGGTCGTAGACGACAGACGTCCGAGGTGAGTTGGTAATCCAAAGGAAAAACTTTGACCACTAAGCTACTCCGGTACTTGCAATTCCCTTGTATTTCACGTGTGCTCACGTTAGCCCTGAGTCGCTACAGTAGGTACTCTCTTTTCCAGAAGCGTCTTTCGTCTGATACCAGTGTGTCCAGGCTGTGGCTGCCTTCTTATAACCATTGACTAGACCCCCCTCCCATCTAAAGCAACGATCATGCTTGCTAGACCGAGGCACTGATGGAGTCGTGATCTTCATTTTAACACGCGCTGGGTGGCCGTATACGATAGTCGTCTGATTAGAGAAGAGAAGAACTTGGATCGCGAACGGGGCTCTAACCCAAGTCTCTACGGTGTTGCGCCTGGTGCGTTGACCACTAAGCTACCCCGGTACTTGCAATCCGCTTGTATTTCACGTGTGCTCACGTTAGCCCTGAGTCGCTACAGTAGGTACTGTCCTTTCCAGAAGCGTCTTTCGTCTCGATACCATGAGTGTGTCTAGGCTGTGTCTTCTTTTCTTATAACCATTGACTAGACCCCCTCCCATCTAAAGCGACGAGCATGCTTGTTGGACCGAGGCACTGATCAAGTCGTGATCAACATTTTAACACGAGCTAGGTGGCCGTATACGATAGATATCCGATTAGGCAAGAGAAGAACTTGGACCGCGAACGAGGATCTAACCCGAGTCTCTACGGTGTCGCGCCGGGCGCTTTGACCGCTAATCTACCTCGTCCTAGCAATTCCCTTGTATTTCACGCGTGCTTATGTTAGGAATAGATTGATGTTGCTTTGCTTTTCTCTGCAGAAACTTGTCCTATACGCTAAGAAGTCATATCACCTCGTCCTCTCACGTGTTTTATTGTGCTTGAAAGAAGTCAAGTACACACATGCCTCATATTCACTAGTGAGCCTTTAAGATTATGCAATTATTGAATTAAAATGAAAGAGAACTTATACTTGTAGAGACCCTGAGTGTAGCGTGTAGAAATCTGAATTTTATCCCACACTTTTGGCACCCCTTGTGTGCATCTGTCGCGCGCAGAGTGTAATTTAAAACAAAAGTAGGAGTAACTTTTGATATCGACAAGAAATGCCTCCTTTATAAGGAAATTGAGGCTTTCTATTACTATAGTAAGGCATTACACAAAGTTAAAATTATGAGATTGTTTTATTCAGTAGACCCAGTTATTTGCAATCTTCAACACTTGGATGCACTTACTAAGTAGTTAAACAGCATGGTGCAATTTACTTTATATACTACGTATATTATATGTGTATGCACTATTATTATCTTTAGTATCATTTGATGTACTACGTCGAGTGTAGTAATGAAATTTTGTTAGATAAACGAGATTGTAGAGCAATGGTTTGGAAATTTATGATAACAGTAACTGTAACTTAAATTAGAAGTGTGCAGAAGTCTGCAACAAGCAACAATGAGAACTAATTTTTGTAACTTAAGCGTAGGTCTGGAACAAAGTAGTTTTACAATTTTTAATTTTCTTCGCACTTTAGAAAAGAGACGGCAGGCTGGGCGGAGCCGATCTGCCCAAAAAGTAAGCGTTTGTTTAATTCGAACTTTATCTTATCTTGCGGAGTTGCTAATAATGTGGGGTAACGTTGACTGGTTTCTGAGTCCAGTTTCATCTGGTAGTGGGTCGTAATTGCTCCACAGCGGTCCAAAGATATTCAGGAAATAGCCATAGGGAGTTCGGAAAGACTCCACGTACAAAAACTGAGAGAAAGAAGACGCAAACTATTAGGCGCTTGGAGTCCACTTGAGCAGACACCAGTTCAATCCACTTTTGCAGAATTTCAAACACAAAGCTTCTTGAGTTTTAGAGAAATGGACCGCTCTTGTTAGATGATTAGCATTTCAGTATTTGGGCATGGAGTCCGAAAGGACTCCACGTACGGAAACTGAGAGAAAGACTGCAAAAACTAAGAACTTGTGGAGTCCACTTGAGTAGAAGCCAGTTCAATCCACTCCAACAGAATTTCGAACAAGAAGTTCTTAGGTTTTAGAGACATGGGCCGCATTTGTTAGACGATTAGAATTTCAGTATTTTGGCATGAAGTCCGGAAGGACTCCACGTACGAAAACTGAGAGAAAGAAGACTAAAACTATGCGCTTGAAGTCCACGTGAGCAGACTGCAGTTCAATCCACTCCAACAAAATTTCGAACAAGAAGCTTCTTAGGTCTTAGAGGAGTGGGCCGCTCGCGTTGGATAATTAGCATTTCAGTATTCCGGCATAGAGTCCGAAAGGGCTCCATCTACGTAAACTGAAGAAAAGAAGGCAAAAACTATGCGCTAGCAGTCCACTTGAGCGGACTCCAGTTCAATCCACTCCAACAGGATTTCGAACAAGAAGCTTCTTAAGCTTTAGAGTCATGGGCCGCTCTTGTTAGATAATTAGCATTTCAGTATTTGGGCATGGAGTCCAAAAGGACTCCACGTACGGAAACTGAGAGAAAGACGGCAAAAACTAAGAAGTTATGGAGTTCACTTGTGTAGAAGCCAGTTCTAGCCACTCCAACAGGATTTCGAACAAGAAGTTTCTTAGGTTTTAGAGACATTGGCCGCATTTGTTAGACGATTAGAATTTCAGTATTTTGGCATGAAGTCCGGAAGGACTCCACGTACGAAAACTGAGAGAAAGAAGACTAAAACTATGCGCTTGAAGTCCACGTGAGCAGACTGCAGTTCAATCCACTCCAACAAAATTTCGAACAAGAAGCTTCTTAGGTCTTAGAGGAGTGGGCCGCTCGCGTTGGATAATTAGCATTTCAGTATTCCGGCATAGAGTCCGAAAGGGCTCCATCTACGTAAACTGAAGAAAAGAAGGCAAAAACTATGCGCTAGCAGTCCACTTGAGCGGACTCCAGTTCAATACACTCCAACAGGATTTCGAACAAGAAGCTTCTTAGGAGTGGGCCGCTCTCGTTGGATGATTAGAATTTTAGTATTCGGACATGGAGTCCGGAAGGGCTCCACGTACGTAAACTAAGAGAAAGAAGGCGAAAACTATGCGCTTGCAGTCCAATTGAGCGGACTCCAGTTCAATCCACTCCAACAGGATTTCGAACAAGAAGCTTCTTAAGCTTTAGAGTCATGGGCCGCTCTTGTTAGATAATTAGCATTTCAGTATTTGGGCATGGAGTCCAAAAGGACTCCACGTACGGAAACTGAGAGAAAGACGGCAAAAACTAAGAAGTTATGGAGTTCACTTGTGTAGAAGCCAGTTCTAGCCACTCCAACAGGATTTCGAACAAGAAGTTTCTTAGGTTTTAGAGACATTGGCCGCATTTGTTAGACGATTAGAATTTCAGTATTTTGGCATGAAGTCCGGAAGGACTCCACGTACGAAAACTGAGAGAAAGAAGACTAAAACTATGCGCTTGAAGTCCACGTGAGCAGACTGCAGTTCAATCCACTCCAACAAAATTTCGAACAAGAAGCTTCTTAGGTCTTAGAGGAGTGGGCCGCTCGCGTTGGATAATTAGCATTTCAGTATTCCGGCATAGAGTCCGAAAGGGCTCCATCTACGTAAACTGAAGAAAAGAAGGCAAAAACTATGCGCTAGCAGTCCACTTGAGCGGACTCCAGTTCAATACACTCCAACAGGATTTTGAACAAGAAGCTTCTTAGGAGTGGGCCGCTCTCGTTGGATGATTAGAATTTCAGTATTCGGACATGGAGTCCGGAAGGGCTCCACGTACGTAAACTAAGAGAAAGAAGGCGAAAACTATGCGCTTGCAGTCCAATTGAGCGGACTCCAGTTCAATCCACTCCAACAGGATTTCGAACAAGAAGCTTCTTAAGCTTTAGAGTCATGGGCCGCTCTTGTTAGATAATTAGCATTTCAGTATTTGGGCATGGAGTCCAAAAGGACTCCACGTACGGAAACTGAGAGAAAGACGGCAAAAACTAAGAAGTTATGGAGTTCACTTGTGTAGAAGCCAGTTCTAGCCACTCCAACAGGATTTCGAACAAGAAGTTTCTTAGGTTTTAGAGACATTGGCCGCATTTGTTAGACGATTAGAATTTTAGTATTTTGGCATGAAGTCCGGAAGAACTCCACGTACAAAAACTGAGAGAAAGAAAACTAAAACTATGCGCTTGAAGTCCACGTGAGCAGACTGCAGTTTAATCCACTCCAACAAAATTTCGAACAAGAAGCTTCTTAGGTCTTAAAGGAATGGGCCGCTCGCGTTGGATAATTAGCATTTCAGTATTCCGGCATAGAGTCCGAAAGGGCTCCATCTACGTAAACTGAAGGAAAGAAGGCAAAAACTATGCGCTTGCATTCCACTTGAGCGGACTCCAGTTCAATACACTCCAACAGGATTTTGAACAAGAAGCTTCTTAGGTTTTAGAGGAGTGGGCCGCTCTCGTTGGATGATTAGCATTTCAGTAATCGGACGTGGAGTCCGCAAGTACGAAAACTGAGAGAAATACGGCGAAAACTAGGAACTGATGGAGTCCACTTGAGCAGATGCCACTCCAACAGAAATTCGAACAAGAAGCTTCTTAAGTTTTAGAGAATTGGGCCGGCCTTGTTGGATGATTACCATTTCAGTATTTTGGCATGGACTCCACGTGCGGAAACTAAAAAACAGAAGACGGCAACTGGGCGCTTATAGATCCACGTGAGCGGACACCAGTTCAATTAACAGAATTTTAGAGAGAGAGGATTGGGGATTAGTGTATTGCATTTAATTCGTACAATTAATCAAATTTGAATGCGATTACACGAATTGCAGTGATGTAACATACGTATTAATGCTCGTTGTTAAGCGGATTAAATTTAACCACGAGAAGAGCTTCTCAATTACAACAAAAATTTCAAAATGTCACAACCAAACACTTCGTCACAAAATTTCCATTACAATCGAAAGACTTCTCTCTAAATAATTTGACACTGTTAAGTACGTTATTTAACGCATTTAGAATTAATTTATTCAAATTGCTCAAGTAGTTTAGACATTATTTGACAACAAAAATCCGTCAATTTAATTGAGACGTTTAAGCAACAACTAATAACATCCGATCGAGTGCAACTTACCACAATTAAGCGGAGTTTTCCTTTTCCTTCTTCGATGCGACTCGAAGAGAAGAAAAAATCACTTTCACTAATTATTTAAATGGGAAAAATTTATTATTTATCCCGTCGACTCGGTCATTGCACTTGTAAACCGGCAGTTTCAATTTTCTCGTCCTTTCGAGTAGTAACAGGAGCGAATTTAGGCGGCACGACAATGGAAAAGTGATTTAAAAATTAACGTCATTCATCGAAGGTGATAAATCTTATTGTTAATACAAAAAATTGAGGCGAATTGGCAAAAAGAACGCACACGGGTGGATTTGCTTACTGAAAGAATTTTCCGGCGCAGACTCTCGTTTTCCAAAATGGATGCGCGCAAGTCTCCATCGATTTTTCTACGAGAACAACGCCAAGTTGGGTTTGTAACCTGCATAGGCACGTTTACGAACTTAACTACGTGTAATTTGCAGATTGTTACTTTAATTACGTACGTCTTTAAAACTCAAAACCCAATTGGATTATTACGTACACATCGGTAAGTATTAATTATACGCCGACGGAACTTACACACATGAGTTGATAGTTTATCATGTAGAAACGACTTTTGTAAAAGCAACTTAATGCTTCTAAATTACCAAACATTTCATACAAAGTCTGATAAACTGCGGCGGAATGAGCTTCAACATTAAAATGATGAAGAGACTTGCGAGATTGGGAATTCTGATTAGAATTTTCTACGGGAAAAAATTCATCAATTTCGGCTGTTGTTCGTTTGAAATCTAGAAAAGGATGCAATGCAAGTTTACGTGTTGATTTGATCACGCCACCCCACTGACTGCATCGTGGCATACGAGGCTCAACCAATGAGTTTGATAAATTGTCACCCGACTGTTGGGGATAGCAACACGATGGCTAAATAGGTCCAAGTTGGATGTAGAAAAGATCAAAATTATTACTTGCATTCAAAAGATGCTCCGAGAGCATTCAAAAGAGCGTTCCAATCTGTTCGAGAGACTTACAGAGCTCATCTTGGAGTTCTCAGCAAACCTATGAGTACTGACGTCCATCTTTGGTCACGAAGTGAACCCTAGATATGGGAACCCTAGAAATTCTGGATCTGGATTTAGATTATTTAGGGACTTCATCGGGCCCATCGTACTCCAAGCGACCTCTCTGTGCTTATCAAATTTCGAGCCATCCTACTTGATGAATGAACTCCAGTATTCAGGCAGGGGGGGGTA
Organism: Malthinus flaveolus; assembly: GCA_950108345.1. Taxonomy (NCBI): domain Eukaryota; kingdom Metazoa; phylum Arthropoda; class Insecta; order Coleoptera; family Cantharidae; genus Malthinus; species Malthinus flaveolus. The sequence continues at coordinate 13,339,456 of OX467289.1, forward strand.
GTTCTGATCATATCGAGCCAGAAGTCTCCCAATACGGATCGACCTAACCCAACATTTTTTAAAAATAAAAGTATAGGCGAAATCTTTTACAGACGGAGTGTGGGACTCACCAGGGAAGATGTTCAGCTTGACATACCCACTAAAACCTTTATCCTCTCATCGCCAAAGTCCAGAGACACCTGGAAGTCACCATTGTGGTATTCCATCCTTCGGGTGGAAGCCTGTTGTACTCCCATTAAGAGGCGTTTTGTCCTTCATTTCTGGTTACATTTATATTGCCCACTCCTCTTCTAGCAAAGTGAGCTTTTACAGCAGTTCTATAGCGTTCTCATCTTGTGCCCGCTCTCATTACAGTCATGGCAGCGTGCTAGGTTCTTGCACCCCTGGGCATTATAGCTTTCCTACAAACAATTGTAGCATTTGCCGCTTAAGTCAACTGACGCGTTACTGCAGATATTTCCGCCATGGTCCTGTGTCTAGCACTTTTTGCACCTTTCTGGTCTAATTATGTCATGTACACTGACTTTGAACTAGCCCAGTTGTAAGGTTTTTTCTCTTAGTAATTTGTCAGCAATCTGTGCGCTGTTGCCAACCGTCTCTACCAGCTGGTCCTCTTTTAGGTTTTCTTTCAGAAAAGTTACCTTCACTTCTCCGCCTCTCAAGTTATATATTGAGGATAAGGCATTTGTGATGTCTTCTGCCGATGTGCCCGTGAGGACGCGTCTAAGTATAATCGTCCTCGACAGGGAGCTGTAACCTACTTGGAGATGTTTTGGCTGGCATCCTGCAGGAATGCTTTTGTCCCACCAGCTTTCTTTTTCTTGAGCTCTATCCTCAGAAGATTTCTGTTGGTTTTTCTGGCGCCCGCTATCTCCACGCCGATCTCGTTCGTATTTACTTTCTATAAGCTTGTTTATAGTACTAGTTAGCGTGGTACCCTTCAAGTCTTTGAGAGATATCTCAATGGAACAAGAGACGCCTAGATGCGAAGAAGGCAACTCCACTGCAATGACGGCCCTCAAGAAGGCATTACTCTATAAAGGGATTAAAACAGGTAGTATCATAAACGGCGATGAAATAGGTAGAAATTACAGGACAATGTTGGAATGCTCTCTCACGGGGACTAACATAAATGTCACCATCCAGGCGACGAGGGCCGGCTACGCGCAAACGGCGTCAATGCGGGATAACAACCGCAAAGCTATTGAGACGTAACCTAACCTAACCTAACTCTAGAGATTGGTTGGTTGGAAATTTATAGTGACCCTGCAATAGCATTAGGCAACTGCAGCACTATCAGTTTCGTATATGGATATCGGATTGCGACTCTGCGATCGTTGGAGGCAGTAGGTCGTCCCGTGCATCCGATTTTGTTTCGTCGAGAAAGAGCTGGGGTTTGCTGTGAAGGTGAATCTTTGGACGAAAAAACACGATTTCGATCTCTTTAAAAGCAAAATAACCCCCCCTAAGTGATGGCATTACAGATAAAATGGCATAATAAAGTGGCAAGATAAAATGGTATAATAAACATCAGCGGAAAACTCCTGGGCAGGGACATTCTAAAGCCCTATTAGAGATACCCTCTGAGAAAAGAGCCTGCTTTCTACTCGGAATGAGCAGAGGTGAATTACGACTGACAACGGCAATAATAACGGGCCATTGTCAGCTTAAAAAGCACCTGTATACAATAGGACTAGACGACTAGACTATAGAAGAAGACTCACTATGCAGAGGATGTGCCTACGCAGAAGAAACTCCAATTCATCTTCTGCTACAATGCGAAGCTTTCACAAGAAGTCGTCACAACATTCTCGGAAAGGAGACGATGCTCCAAAGGGAACTGCCCAAATTATCAATAAAGAAAATTCTGGAATCCAAGGCGTAGAATAGATCCCAGAGGTCGCGATGCACCAGCCTCAAAACCGCAATATACAAGTGGTGGTCGACCAAAACTATTCTAGAAATGCGATTCTTCCTTTTGGTCCTCCAAACTTCCTTGAGAATTGTGTCACAATGTTGATGCATAGACGTAGATAAATATGGAGTAATTTTTGAAATCCAGTTACGATGCTCTGGATCCACGACACACTCCTATAAAGCCTCCCGAGTGCACCTGTTCCATCCCGCTCCGTTGGCACGTTATCCCCTCATCAGCTTAAATTTTAGAGTGGTCTTAGAAAAATTAAACAAAATTGATCGCTAGAAACGAAACCTAACCCGAACAAGTCATCAATACGAAAACTGACAAACGTCAGGATGATTCAAAATTCTATCAAAATTTACGCTCGATTAAAACAAGACTCTTCGACTCCGTCCAACGCAAATTTCGTAAGTGAACTACAAAATGAAATTTGACGTTATTCCAATTATTTTCAGTACCAATTACGCAAATTCAAACAAGAAAAAGACTTGATCACATTTAAGGCTAAAAGTGAAGATCTAAGCACCAATAAAACACAAAATTATAAATTTCGGTAAGAGTGAAACGCTGGGGTAAATGTGTAATCAATTTTAAAACGGCAGGTTTCATCGGATTTTTGATCAGGACTCGACTCAAAATGACCTATTTGACAATGTAGCCAAACCAGTCATAACGAGGTAAGTATTTTTTTAAAAGAAGGTCCAAACTTGCACCTCCATTGTTATAGAGTTTTGGACGGTTACAATGGAACTATTTTTGCTTACGGCCAGGTAAAACATGCCAAAGACTTTTCGCAAAGTTTCAAACGTCTCTTTTTAGACTGGAAGTGGTAAAACGTACGCAATAACGGGATCGTCTACAAATTACGACGAGCGAGGAATTATTCCACGGAGCATTGAGGAAATATTCGACTTGATTCAACAGGTACGGCTATTGATGCCATAGTTTTTAGTGAAAACCGCATTTTGGGGGTTTCCCGCACGCTTAACCTTACTTTTTAATTACGATCTCCTCGAAGATTTCTACCCAAATTTATTTTAGAGCACCGGCAATTATTCAATTGCAATTTCCTACTTGGAGATCTACAATGAAGTTGGCTATGATTTGTTGAATCCCAGGCAACATGCATCGAATCTAGTGGAGCTACCGTAAAATTACGAATTTTAGTTGTTTATGCAACCATTTAAACGCGATTTCTTGCAGGAAGATAAGGTTATTGGCGGACGGTAAAGGCGAATGTCATCTACATAATTTATCTATTCGAAGGGTGACAACTAAACACGAAGCCATGCAATTATTATACCTAGGGGACACGAGGAGGTGCGTGCCGATCTTATTACACAAAAATATACTTTTTTATGTCTTCTTTAAATTAAAGAAGGGGAATTTTAATTAGAAATAAGATTAAGACGACTGGAAATATAATCGACAATCTTCATTTCTTCTTTAGAACCATGGCCGAAACACCAATGAACGTCTATTCGTCGAGATCTCATTGCATATTTACCATTTCTGTAATGTGCAAAATTTCGAGTAAAATCAAAAAGTCCAAATTAAATCTGGTGGACCTTGCTGGGTAAGCTCTTTAACATCCACCTTCGAAAGTGCTCACGCCAAGCTTCATTTAAGTTCGGAGAGAATTAGAAAGACAAATATTAGTGGAACTACTTTAAACGAAGCGAAACACATCAATTTATCCTTGCATTACTTAGAACAAGTCGTTACGGCTCTATCTCAAAATAGAAGTTACATACCATTTCGTAACAGCATGTTGACGTACTTGTTGAGAGATTCGCTATCGAGAAATTGTCTTACAGTTCTCATTGCTACTTTGACGGTCAATTCGAAAAATATCGAGGTATTGTAGTTTTTGCTTGCTAGACGAGGTTAAATTTTGCAGAATTTGCGTTGTAACTCAAAATGTACGCGTAATAGCGAGAAGTATGTACTACACTTTCATTTTCTAAATCATATAACAAAACCAATGAGCTCTTTAAGTAGTCATTACGATGAACTAAACTGGAGATATCGCAGTTCAAAGTTAGGGACAAAATGTTACAAAAAAAACATTTTTTACATTTTTGTTTTGAAAACTTTTTTGGGGCCTTTGACAAAAAACTTTATTTGGCGTTAATTATAGTAAAATCAATTACGCAAAAAATGAGCCTAATAAAAAGACGCTAACACCAATAGAACCGGAGATATGGGGCGCACACCAGCATGATGTGTTCAACCATTTTCAGACGTGTATGTTTGGTTGCATACACTACAGGCGTTTTCAAGTTGACGTGCATTTTTGCTTTTTTGTATTTCTTCATCTGCATCAGTTTATACTATTTGAGCTGCGATTTTTGACGTTTTAAATCAGTTCAGGAATGAATACCTGCTCAAGCTTTTGAGTTATACCGTAAAATTATAATTTTGTAGTCATTCTTGTCATAAAATAGAGCTAAAGGTTACCGACTTCTGGTGATTTGTGATAATAATTACAAAAATTGCGTTTTGATTTTGTAGGAGAATATAGCGACGTGCAGGTTCGCTCAAAGAGTAGCAGACGTTAGTATCGAAGCTATTTCCAATACTGATAACAATCCAGAACTAGAAATTGAGTGCTTAAAAGGGGAAATTGCGGAATTAAAAAACCAACTTAATAAACAGACGACTTCTAAGGTTTGCTTAATTCCTAATCCCCGTTCTTCTTTATTTTCTAATTTCAAAAAGACACATGTGAGTAATAACTAAAACTTGTAGGATTTAGAAACAATTTCTAACGAAGAAAAAGACGATTGGGAACTTTCATTAAACTACTTCATTAGCGGCGACGAGGAAGAATTATTCTTAAACAATTACGATTTATCTCAATTTCAATATTGTTTTAAAAGGTTAAAGAAGGAGCTTCAAGAGCACGAAAAAGAAAAGCTTCAGTTGGCACAAACTGCTAGTTGTTATAGCAACGAAATAGAAAATTACAAAACAATCATTTTGGAGAGGGATAAAGAAATTCGTATCCTTTATTGGGCCACACTCTAGATCTCGGACGTTAAAGAGAGGGAGAAACTTGGACCTAGTGGTTCGAGTGTTATCTCGAGTCTTCGTTAATCCCTCTCTTAAACGCGCACATCTCTCCCGAGTCGCCACGCGTACTCAACTTGTTTTCTTTAACTCAAAATAGAAACTTTAAAGGAAACGGTTCAAAACGAAAGTTTTCTTTCAAAAGCCTCTATCCAAAGTTGCCCTTCCGAGGGACACAAAGAAAACGTCAGGCCGGCAAAAAAGACTTGCCCGGTCCCTCAAAACCAAAACGACGCCCTAGGAGCTTCCCTCAAAAATTCTAAAGTAAGCGCAAATTTGGATTTCTACAAACAGTGCGTCGACGACATACACAAAATCGCGTCTAGTTTAAATCTGGTAGTGGATCAGTGCAAAAAGGACATAATCCAAACAAAAGCAAAATTGGTAAAGAGCGAGAGCGAAGCCTTGCGCAACCAGCTCGTAAATCAACAAACAATTTATCGAAATTCGCTGCATAAACTCGAAAGTTTGAAAATCGAATCGAACCACTTCAAGTCGAAATGGGAAAAGGCCAAAAACGAAGTCATGCGCGAATGTTCCAATTGTCACGGTGACGTAAACGAGTTCGTAAGCAGTTCGCATTTAAATTTTAACAGCAGCAGGATGACGTATTTGCGAAATTCAATAGCGGACGGCGTTAGAAAAGTTAATTTAGATTCGATGAGCCTTGCAGATAATTTTTCTTCGATGGAAGGTTGTAACTTGTACGGTAGAGCTAATAGTAACGTGTTACATCTCGAACCTGAACGACCGTACAGCAACCAATCCAAACGGAGACCTCCACTTTCTGAAAACGCAATTTTGAAAAATATAATTGCAGCTGATTTGGCTTCGAATGATTATTCGGCAGAAAAAAAGACAATCTTAGATGAAATTGCACAAAAAATTAAATTCATTGCCCAAAATGGTAAGGATGGGGGTGAGGTTGGCACGCAAACTTTGCGCAACGAGCAAAAGAGTGAAAATATTCTGGATAATATTCAAAGTTCAACAAAAACCATATATTTCGCTTCACCGGATTGTGCCAGTCTAGCGAGCTGTTCCAATCCTTTCATAGATTCAAAAGCGTCTAGTAACGCTTTCAATACTTCCCAGGACGTCCTTCGTCTACAGCGGTTGAAGGAAAATTTCAATTCTGTAGAAATGAACGGCACAGAAGCAAAGCTCGATCAAACACAAGTAAGCCCTTCTTATAAATTCAACGAGTCGTGTTTTTCAGAACAGCTTTTTCAAAATTTTCAAAAGAAATTAATTAATCCCCAGCCAAATTCAGAAAATGCCAACTTGTGCAACTTCGACAACTCGAGACTCGAGTCGACGTTCAACGTTAAGGCGTACAACGAGGATTCGGACACGGATAGTTTTACAACTGCGCTTGGTTCAAAAGCGTCCAATTATCAATGCGACGTGGAATTGCACAAAGATACAGAAGAGGTCGAGAAGTTTTCAAAAAATACGAAAATTAGCGAAGACCTATTTCGTGTGAACGATTCCGATGAGTTTAGAGAGTACGTCGGAAAGCTACCCCTTACTGGAGATTTTGAAGTGGACGACGAGCTCGTCAGGTTTTATCGAGCCAAGTTTAAGTAACGTCATGTAGATATATGTAGATAAATTCATTTCAGATTGATATTTTTGAATTGAAAAAATAAAATTAAAATGTTTTGGCATTGCTTGTTTCGAGTAAAAAATTTTCTTCGCTGAATTTTCAGTACAGTAGCGGATTCTGCCGCCAGTGGGAAAAATTAGGCATTAGAGAAACACTCTAAGGTTTCCAAAATTGAGATTTACTGCGTCGACTTCTATAGGGCAATGGCATGCCAGTCATTGCAATGGTAGAGGTGGCGAGACGGTCAAAAAATGTTGAGGCAAAATTTTTGAAAGTGTTTAAATAACAAAAGTTAACAAAAAGTTCTTAAAATTACAATAAATCACAGTGCTGCTCCTCAATTTGAATCTCATTTCCGCTCATCAAAGCTTGGAGGAACTTTATTTCATTTTTGTGTACAACACCAACAACCTTATTCTCATCTTTGTTAAATGGCAACGCCAAACTAAACAAACTCGAGCCTTCTAAATCTATTTGAGTTCTCTGCAAAAAGCCTTCAATACCTGAAAAGCCCAAATAAATCCCAAAATTGCCACAACTATTGACCAAATAACAAACCTTTATATTCGTAAACGTGGAGAAACTTCTCGTCTTCCAAAAACAAAAGAAGAGTCTCGCCATTGTTGCCAAATTCCAACGACATCAGAGATGACGGTTTGTAAGTCGGAATTTTATGAAAGAGTCTCAAATCATCGTAAATCTAATAAAAGGAAAACCCCTCTTTAGTAAATCGAAAAAAAAAAGTTCCCGCGACTCACTTTGATGAAATCGAAGCGTCCTCGCACAACGACTTCCTCGTGGAACGTGGACGCTAGTAAACTTTTTCTAGAAGCGCCCAATCCAACATTTACAACCACGACCTCTCTCTTAAACTGTCCCGTGGAAAATGGGTCCGCTTCTGTAATAATTTGTCCTCGAATCGTCTCGTCGTAATTGTAACCAAAGTCGTTTTTGGTTGGATTGTTCTCACGTAACAGTTTGATTATGGTCGAGCCGTTGCTTAGCGCTAAACCGGTGCCGAGTCCTCTTGGTACGAACGACATGTTTGCTACAAAAGTTTAATTTTAGTACGGCAATTATCCAAGTTGCAAGTTTACCTCCGTTAACGTGCCATGTTCTGTAAGAATGGACATCGTTGACAATGTTGGCGATTTTGTATTCAGTGACCAAATTTTCTCCTAGTGCGTAAAAAGTGCGCGGAATTAAAGATTTTTCTAAGAGTTGCGCGTGTTCCAAAGTGTAGATTGCCTAAAATAATTTTGTTGGGTTTTAGAAAGAGTCCAAAAGTGCATTTGCACGGCAATTCGTAGATGAAAGCTGGTAGATAGTTGAATTTTAGCGTTAAGTGTGACTTCCCACTGCCATCCGGAATAGGCTTGAGAAGAGGTACTTTCTAGATGAGAATGGAAAGTGCGTTTGCCTATTTTGACAGTTCCCAGCTGAACCTTCCAATTCGTGCTCTTCCACGAGTTGCTGCACCATTCTTTCAAAGCTGGGTCTACCTCTTTTAAGTTTCTAGGAAAAAGGAGTAGGTAGGAACCTTCTACTGCCATCCTGAATTGGCTAGGGAAACTGTGCTCACTAGATGAGAATACTTGATGAACCTACTAATGAGAACCTTCTAGTTTGCGCTCTTCCACGAGTTGCTGCGCCATTTGTTTAATTATTTCAAAGCTGGGTCCACCTATTTTGGGAGAAATAAGTGGGTAAGAAGAGCATAGCTCTGAGAACTTGTAGTGCGCCAGATTATAACTAATCGGTCATATGCACTACCAAAATTCAACTATATGCCATTTTTACCCGTTACTTTTCCTTAAATCCACTCACTTGAAAGGCTTGGTTTTCGAATTTCCACAAATTTGTTCCTTTAATTTTACAATTTGCTAAGTCGTCATTTCTAGTGACAAAGAACGAGTAATCGCCATCGTAAATTGGTATTATTTGGGCAATGCTTCCCATTTCAAGTAGTTCCAACGATTTAAACTGCAATTCTTCCCAAATATATAAGTTGGTCGTGCAAATGTTTCGGAACGATATTAACAGATACTTCTCATTGTCGTGCTAAAATGTAATTTCTTTTGTAAACTGTCGCTTGGGGTAGTGAATAATTTATAAGAACGGACTCAGACTTAAAGAGCTTGGGAAAAAAGGCATCCCCATAGAGAGGGTCTCCAAAAACCACAACACTTGCTAGAGGAGTATAAAATGAGTGGAATTAAGGCAGTTCCGAGGGGTCTCGGTCAAGGGGGTGGAAGGGAAAGAGGGGAAGGTCTAAGGGGAGGTATAATAGAAAGGAGAAGGTCGTGTTACAGTGGCACACGCCAACCATCCTTTGCGCGTCGTTAAAAAATATTACCTCAAATGGAAAAGCTTTCTTTACATCCCAATCAAATCGGAAATCCAAATCTCGAACGTGTTCCAAATATTTAAACAAAAATGGTTGTTTCTGAACCTTTTCCGCAATTTGGTTCACCTCTTGACACACTTTAATGTAATCGGCCTAAAAGTTGTGAGTCAAAACTAGTAGAACTTTAATTTCTCCTAAAACTCACCATGGCACCACTTGCGCTCAATTTACCATTTGAGTGTCTCTCATCAATTTGTAATTTCAATTTGACTACATCCATGCCACCTATCAAACTACTACTTTCAGTATTTTGTACAAAAGTAACATTTTCCAGTACGTTCCAACTGTTTTCCATGACTTGAGGTTGTGCCGAATAAGTTTTAACTCCCCCTTCGTTCCATTGGGTGACGTTTACCTTGTTTACGAGACCACGTATTTGTAACTGCTCAAAAGTGGCATTTCCAATAAATGTAAACATCGACCCTAAAGTCTGCTCAGTTTTGGTTGTGACGATCTTGCCAAGCTCATTACTGTTCAAGAGCCCAGACATGCGTAAGCTATCCCAAACCATGACGTTCTCATTAAAAGTGACTTTGGACGAAATTGTCTGGGACCGTTTGTTGACTTGAAGCGAGTTTTGGTACTCTTTCGCAAGGTTGTGCCCATTAACGAAACCACCGACGGTAATTTCGTGGAAAGGCGTAATTTCGGTGAAACTCAAACTGGCGTCAATGCGCTGATCTGTGCGTAATGGAATTAGAATCGTTAAGTCCACGTCGTTGATGAAATTGAGGTTGAGGTACTCGTGAATAGTTGCAGATTGGAAAATCATTTTTCCTAAAAAGTAGGAGATTGAACCTAACCTAATCTACCCAAAAGGAAATAAGTTTCTAACCTGGTATTCTTCCCCTATTGATGAGAACTGCATCATCCAACCATTTGCTCAAGTCAATTCCGCATATTTCTTTGCTCAACAAATTCTTGGTTACGTAGAGTTCTTCTTTGATTGTAACGGGTGCCGTGAAAATGATTCCACCATCGATTATTTCATCTTTCGTTATAAAAACCATATCTTCCTCAAAGTCCGAAAGGTCTACGCCATTGATTAAGTTTTGAACTACAAAATTTTGCTTAACTTTCACCTAGAACGAAGCAGAGATGAGTTTAAAACCAAAAATCGATCGCATTTTTGTTTTACGTGTTTTCGAAACTCAAAATTGTGTTCGAATAGGGCATTGCTGGACGTGAGTACCAGGTTGGATAAAAACTCTTCTAAATTTTCTCCGTTAATCGCTCCTTGGACGATCATGTGGTCTACGTATTGTAACCTCTTCATCATCAAATCGCCTGAAATAAATCAAATTCCAGAGTCTGCTACGAGCAAAAAAAGTGGAGCCACCTCACCATTTACAACGCACGTGCTATCATCGGGAAACTGATAAGTTTTTTTTAAGTGTTCCATAGGAACTGTGTTTAAATTTTCGTCAACTTCACAATTGGAAGCGATCGTAACGTCTCCTTCAACATACAGAGGTCCCAAAAGCACCTGATTGCCAGTTTTTCTCCAAACGTGATCGACGTGGATTCCGTTGATACGTTCCGCGTTCAAAAACTTGCCGACGTAAATTCCGTCGAAGAAACGTTTTGGGCTGCTTATGATTGGGTTGATTTCAGTCTTAAGCACGACATCCTCGATCATCTGATCGAACGCGATACCATTGAGGTGCTCCAGCTTCAAGTTTTGGAAAACGACGTCCTCCTGAAACTCCCTACCTGAACAAGTGCAAACGCGAGCTAACAACTTACGTAGAAAATCGCAGTGTTTAATTTGTTATCTTTGTCCGTCCAGACGTAATTTGTTAGAGTCGTATTGACATTTTTGCCGTTTAGAGTGGTGGCCTCAACTGATCCGTTCACGATGAGATCTGGAAGAGATTGAATAGATGGATAGTTAGATGGGGAAGTAAATGGACTTACTCTCCACGGAGAGTTCTCCCGATATTAACTTATTGGCAATCGCTTCTGCGTAAGAATCGTAATCAAACATATTTTGGAAGGGAGCTCCGTTGAACGTGCCAGTTTGGAAATGGTCGCAAATTAAATTTTTGACCACGTATTCGGAAGTAATCGCTCGGGGTTGGGTTAAACTTAACCTAGTTGTGTCGAATTCTTCCAAAGAGAAGTCTTCCAAAGAGAAGATAGGTCCCGAAATGTTACCGTTGACTTCGACGTTTTCAGCGACGATAATATCGAGATGAACATCTCCAGTAAACCTCCTATCAGCTCCATTTTTGTAAAAATACTCTTCAGAAGTTAGATTGTTCAAAGTATTTAAAATGGAGAAATCTGTTGCTGTTAAGTCTATAAATTTGTCGTCATTGTTAACGAACTCCAGAGTGGACGAGACAAATTGATCTCCATCCAACTTAACCGTTTCGTCCACCAGTTTAGGTATATCGACGCCGTCGAATAATCCGCTCAGATATAAATCTTCGAAACTAACGGAGCCGTTTAAAGTTTCAAACGATAACTCCTGCTCTGTCTTCGTAGTTACAAGGGTGTCTAATGAAATTTCGTTCAGTGAGTTGGAATTGACGTTTATTCCTTTGTTTACTGTTAAGCCTGAAACTAAATTCTTGATCGAGGTTATCACGGCTTCCTTCTCGTCCTGCAAAAAAAATCGGAAAAGAAGTGCCGGCAAGTTCCAAAATGGTAGTTTACCTTATAAACGACGTCGCTCAGAGCATCGTTTAAAACAACTCCATCGTACTCTCCTGAAACTATAACATTTCCTTCAACTTTCAACTCTCTGAACTTAACCCTAGCGCTAATATTGCGAACTTCGCGCAACGTCGGATTGGGTTTTAAGTTTTTCACGTGCTCGTTCTCAATTGTGCCGTTTACCTAAAAATCGTTATCTTTAATTATGGTTTCGGAAAAAAATTCTAAGCTCACATCCAGACGCACGATTTCAATATTTTCAAACGTGTAGTTCCCCGAAACAGTTTGGTCTAGATCCGACGTAACTATGTTGTCAACTAAAACTCCATTTATAGTTCCAAGGGATAAAATACGGTCGGCTTCAGTTGTGTCGGCAAAAAATTTATTTCCTTAAAAGATCTTTGTGGAAGTATGTAAAGTTTGGCATGTTTGGGCAACTACCTACCTGTTACGATAGTATGCTCCCGACCTATAATGGCATATTCTTCGGGGAACCTCAAATTGTTTAAAAATTGCGAACTCGCCTCGCTTCGCACGTTCAAATCCTAAAATTCAGTCATTAACAAAAGAGAACATGGAGTCTCTATTACTAGGTTTGCATTACTCCATCAAGAACGACTTCTCCAGTAATAGTCGTTTCTCTGTTGGTGAAACAAAGCGAGTCGAGAAAGTGGGCAAAATTGTCCCCATTCACTTCATCAACTACAACGTTACCAAAAATCGCTAGCTCTTCAATTTCCAAAGTCTGCTCGTTGGTATTAGAATCGCCCCTGTGGCTCGTCAACTTTGGTGGCGCCGCCTCGTTCAATAAGACCATCTGTAACTCGTCTTCAACTTGAATGTTCTCAAACGTTAACGACCCTAAAATTCCGATTAGTTGGCTCGTTGGTTATGTCAAACGCTGCGAAGAGTTACCTTTGTAAACTTTGTTCGTTAAAACCACTTCGTCTGCTAAAACTTTGCCATTAACCTCGCCTGAATTGACCACTACGTTATTTTTAACGCGCACCGGCTTCTTAAAAGTTAAGTCTCCACTGCTCAAGGTTAAATAACGTTCTGCATCGACCTCATTTAACTTTTCGAAGGTCAAAGTGTCCGCTTGTAAGTCGAAGAACGTCTTTGGGCTAGCTATGGGCAAGTTGCTATCTTTTCTAAAAGCAAAGTTGTCCAATACCGGTTAACTTGAAAACAGGCACCTACCTAACCAAATCACCGATTACGTCTTTGGGGGAATCCCCATTTAGTGTTTGCGTGACGATACTCTTAAACGTAGTTTGGCCTAAAACTTTCACGTTTCCATTCACAACGAGCTGCTTGAAGACGTGTTCAGTTTCATTCAGGAGAACGGTGTTTTGCAATTGGAGTTTGACATCGTCGATGGCGCTACGCACGGCGAGCACTTTGTTACGCAACTGTTGGAGCTGCGATAAATTTTCCTGGATACTCGCCGCAGATTCCATTTGGAAATTCCAAGGTATTTCGCGCTTTGTGCGCTCGTCGATTAGTTTCTAAAAAGACGCAGTTTGTAAATAAAACGTAAATTATACGCAGGCCAGTTAGGCGTTACCTGTAGACGCTCCTTAATTTCGATAGTTTGCTTTCTTTGGGTGTCGATTGGATTTTCGACCTTCTTCAAATTTGTTTCGAGTGTAAAGAGCACCGAGTGCTCTGTCATTGGTACCAGAACACCTGCGCTCTTACCTAAATTCAAAGCAACAGAACCAAACAACCCTCCCTTCTTTTCCCCATCGATCATGCAAGTTAACCCAAACTCCTTTTCGCCTAAATATGTGCACGAAATTTCGTCGTGCGTAACAAACTGTTTACTATTATACATTAAAACTTCAACACAATGGGAAGTATAGCCGTCGTGTGGTACGACCTTTTGCGCCAGTAAGACGACATCTTGACGATAATTATTGATTAAAATTGGTAGCCAAAAATCGACCTTGCCTAAACGTGTCTCCAACTTTTGCTCCAACAATCCTTTAGACGTGAATTGATACACCGAGGCCGAATCCGAGGCCACAGCCAAAAAGGGCTTGAAACCTATTTTAAACGAACTTAACTGGACGACGTTCGATGCGGTGATGTTTTGGTAAGGTTTAAAATGGCCGCTTGAGTACTTGAAGATTAAGATGGTAGCTTGAGCTCTTTGGGAGATTGCGAGGTAGGTGGTGGGGCCAAAAGTGTTGGTTGTTACTACGTTGGTCGGCTCATCGAGAGGAATGCTTTGGAGCAGCCTAAAATAGTTCTCTTAAACCATGTTCGCAAGGTGTTTAACGTGCGTACCATAAATTTTGTTTCCCTTGGGAAAAATCGAGCGCGTACAAGTCGAGAGAAATGGTGTTTTCGTCAGTGGCGGTGGTGACTGATAAAATTGGTTTGTCGTCTGCAAGTTTGAAGGTGCTTAAATGGGTTACATTTCTGTAAATTTGCAACTTTTGTAATTCTTCCAGTTTAGTTCCGTGAATTTTAAACCAGACAAGTTCAAAGGTTTCATTGTAAGTTCCCAAAATCAAATCGACGTCACTAGTCTGGATATGCTCGTTCCAATAAGCAAAAAGCTCGAAATCGACGAGAGTGGAATTTATTGCTAAAATGGAGCTTTACTAATTTTCACCTTTCGGAAAATTCATAATTTTTACCAAAAACTTCTTGGTCGATCGTATAATTGGCCTTGTTAACCTTGACGTTTAAAATCGCCACTCCTGTTCCCATCAAGCCCACCGCATGGGTCTTTTCGCCAGCAGAAATTGTTTTCCAAGAAGAAACGTTTTGTTCCAAAACGAAATTTTTGTCGGATTTAACGTTAGCGACTACCAGTGCTACGATAAATGTACGTTTACACGTGTAAAATTGTTTTTCAAAAATTCAAACCTTCTCGTTCCAAGCGGCCCCATCTGAATTGGCGAGCGTGCCCAATATTTTGACAAAAACACAAAATAACAAATAAATTAACAATTAAATAAACGGTAAAACGGTCGAGATGCGACATTGTTTAATTTTAAGACATTTATAAAAATGTGTCGCTTAATCGTGCTGGTTCAATGTTGATAAGAAACACTATATGCAAATTTTCAAAAATTTATTACCGTTTCGTTTTTAAATTAAAAATAAATTAAATTACAAAACTATTTACATCTTTTTTTACATAATTACGTTAACAGAAACATCTCGTAATTTAATTACATAAAAAGTAGGAAATTAAGGTGCCATTAAATTTGATAAATTTTCCTCAACTCTTAATGGAAATGTTTTCGCACGGTATCACACACCCAGGACGTCGTAAAACGTGGACAGTTATAATAAATAAGGTGTCACTGGCAAGTGGGTAGGCGTAGTTATATAAGTTGGGTCATAGGTACCGCAATCGGGAGGTCAAACGAACTTAGCCGTGGGGGCCATTAGAACAGTTAGTCAGGCAGAGAGTCAGGTGACAGCCAAAAACGCAAAACTATCAGTCCAACAGTCAATTAGCTACCAGGCTAGTAAGCGTGGCTTGACAAGGTGGTCAAACAACCATAAGTCAAGCTTAGGCGAGTAGGCCATCAGAGAGATTGTAGGATCTTACAGAAATGCCATTAACAGCTAAATAGGCACAATCATATTCTGAAAGTCAGTTAGTTAATTAACTGTCAGTTAGTGCACATGGCCCACACAATCATACATAAGTCGGACTGAAGTGAGACGGGTAAACAAATGATAACTCGTCAAACAGTAAATTGTATAGAAAAGAGAAAAAAATGCACATACTAAGTCAGGACTTAGTATACAAGAATAGGCAGTCAGACAGTTTGATAGGTAACAGTTAATTAGTCAGAACATAATAGGAGAAACGCAGATTTTTAAACAGCCAGAATTTTTTGAGTTGCGCTTTTCTTACAGGGACTTTGATAGGATACGGTTGAATGAGTTAATATTTTACCAATCTGACACCGATGCCACAAACTCACATAGTTCGAGAGGTCAAACAAACTTAGCTGTGCAGACTATTAGTGCAATCAGTCAGTCAGAAAGGTAGGTGGCAACTAAAACGGCAGAACTATGAGCCAAACAGTCAATTAACTGAAGCTTAATAAAAGTGGTTTGACTAGCCGGTCAAATAGCTCTCAAGGAGACAAGCTTAAGTCAAGCTTTAGCGAGTAGGCCGTCACACAGATATGCAAATGGCAGACGAATAGGCACAAACATATTACGAAAGTCAGTTAGTAAAAATGGTCCACACGATCAAATATAAGCCGGACTGAAGTTAGACAGGTAAACAAATTATAATCAGCTCATCCAAGACTACGAAATTGTATATAAAAGAAAAACCAAAAGGCACATACTAAGTCAGAACTGAAACTAATTAATTGCTTCCCATTTTCTTAAGAGTTGTTCGGCCTAGTCACAGAAATTATACAGTGCGATAGGCACATGAATAGACAGTCAGACAGTAGTTCTCAGTCAGAATATGAATTCAGACTTTTAGTCAGACTGCTGCCAACAGTTTTTGAGTCAACCCTCTTTTACATGGACTTAGATAGGATACGATTGAATGAGTTGACATTTTAGCAATCGGGTACCGAGTTCGGGAAGTCAAACAAACTTGGCTGTGCAGACTATTAGGGCAATCAGTCAGGCAGAGAGACAAGTGACAGCTAAAAACGCAGTAATATGAGTCAAACAGTCAATTAACTATCAGAACAAGCTTAAGTTTAGGCGAGTAAATCATCAGTGGGATCGGATGATCACACAGATATCCAAATAAGAGCACGTTTCAAAAGTCAGTTAGCTAATTAATTTTCAGTTAGTAAGCATAGCCCACAAGATAATACATAAGTCGGACTGCAGTCAGACAGGTCAAACACTAGAAGGTCCAGACTACGAAATTGCATAGAAAAGAGACGCAAAAAGGCGCATACTAAGTCAGAACTGCAACTAATTAATTGCTTTCCATTTTTTTAAAAAGAGTAGTTAGCCAAGTAACGGAAATTAACCAGTGAGGTAGGCACACGAATAAACAGTCAGACAATTTGACAGATAGTTTCTTAGTCAGATTATGATAGAAGAAAGTCAAACTTTTAGTCAGACTGCAGCTAACAGTATTTGAGTCTAACCTCTCTTACATGGACTTAATTAGGATACGGTGGAATGAGATGACATTTGAACAATCGGGCACCGAGGCAACAGGCTCACCGAGTTCGGGAGGTCAAATAAACTTAGCCGTGCAGACTATTAGAGCAGTTAGTCAGGTAACAGCTAAAAGTGCAGTAATATGAGTCAAGCAGATAATTATCATGATTAGTAAACATGGTTTGACCAGCCGGTCAGATAGCTCTTAAGGGAACAAGCTTAAGTCAAGTTTAGACGAGTAGGTCATTAGGGAGATTGGCTGATCTCAAAAATATGCAAATGTGAGTTAAATAAGCACAAACATATTCCGAAAGTCAATGAGCTAATTAACTCAGTTACTACTACATACTACGTCAGGACTGCAACCAATTAATTGCTTCTCATGTTCCTAAGAGTTGGTCCGCCGAGTAACAGAAATTAAAAGTGAGGATAGGCACACAAATAGGCAGTTTGACAGAGAGTAGTTTATTAGTCGGAATATGATAGAAGAAAGTCAGACTTTTAGACAGCCAGCAGTTTTTGAGTCAAACCTCTCTTACATGGACTTAAGAAAGGATACGGTTGAGTGAGTTGACATTTGAGCAATCTGGCAGCAAGGCCACAGACTCACAGAGTTACGACCGTCAAGACGACTAGCAGTCCACTAGTGAGAGATCTGACTGTCAAACAAAACAAAACGACAATCAAAAAAGGCTAGTTGCTTCCACCAAAAGGTAAGGAAAAGCCTCCTATTAGTTATATGTACAAAATATCACCATTTTTTCACTATTAAAGTCTCTTATTGTCTTGTCCAAATTAAGGAACGGCGACAGAGTAAAACCTCTTCGGATCCCCAACTTTCGGCTGTAACCTCAAATTTACCCTCTTCCCCTTTTGGTCGTCAATCTCCAAAAAACTGTTCCAATCCAACAAGTAGTAAAAGCCATTGTTTGGCGACGAAGTTGGGGGCGGAATTGTGGCCACTTCACTTTCAGACGGACCAATTGGACCCCCAAACGACTCTTCTAATCCTTTAATATTTGAGCTCGCTTCCGTCACAACGTCAACGCTTGAAGGCGTAACAATTTCCACACCTCCACTAGCACTCGTTGAATTTTCTTGCCTCTTAACCTCATTCTTTTCGAACCCAATATCGAAATTGAGCGGATCTGGACCCCAACTCTGTTCGTTTAGCGGCTTATTCTTTTTATCGTTCAGACTACCGATGATTTCGCTTAAATTTTTAACGTCCTCCTGCGAAGTGAACGCGGGCGGACTATCGTTATTCAAGCTACCCACTAGCTCGGTTAAGTTTTTGAGCTCGTCCTGACTAAAATCTTCTTCGGTGACAGTTTTGTTTAGCTTCTCCAATTGCTTGATTATATCTAAAAGTTGGCTCAGTTTGTTCAACTCTTCGACGGCGTAAGGCACATCTGTTGGTTTAAAAACGTGCTTTTCGGCTTCGGACTCTTGATTTGGTTTTTCCAAAATTTTCTCAAGTAGTGCGGTGCGAATTTTTTTACTTTCGCGAGACGTCTCGTTCGAATTGATTCGAGTCTCGCTGCTGTTACGTTCGAGTATCCCCAAATCGCCAATTATGCCTTTTAAGGAATCGGGCAGCATTCCGACCTCGACGAATGGAACTTCGTCTAAATTTGCGTCTTCTTTTTCTAAACTGAACGCTTTGGGCTCGCGTGCACTCTTACCCCTTCTACCGAGGCCGAAACGCTCTAGAAAGTCTTGCATGTGGTTCGTAATTGGAGCACTGTCTGGTAACGGTTTGAATCTTGCGTAAGAGCTTGGGTTTATCACTGGCGCCGAAGCGCTTGCAATCTGCTCTTGTTCTTCTTCTACGAGCGGTTCAGTTTGTACTGAACTCGGCAATAGCCCAAAGCTCATAAGCAACTCTTTCATTTCCGGGGTTAAACTATCCGCAACGTCATTAATATTGGGCGAGTGCGTTGTCGAAGGCGAGTAAACAACAAACGAGTCCAAAATGTTTTTAACGTCTCCTGGCACTTGTTGTTGTTCCTCGTAATTTATGCTGTTGTACGTGTTTGGAATTTTATTTATGCCGAGCTCGTCCAAAGTGTACTTTAGATGATCGGGCAAGAAGAAGTTGTTCACACCGGATTGTTGTTGAGGCAACGATGGAACAAGCTCGAATGGCCTTGCCGACGATACCGGAAATGGATATCTTTGGTAAAACGTCGTCGTTTCAATTCTCGGTGGTTGTGTCGTACGTCTCGGCCACGGCTTTGCAGTCGTCGTCGTTTCGATATTTTCGAGGCTTAAGTTTGGAGAGTTTAGTAGTTTTAGAACTTGGTTCATTTCGACTCGTTTGGGGCCTTCCGGATACTGCCCTTTTGTTGTTTCTCGAACTGGAGTTCTTGTGGGACGGCGTCTACGTTTTACAATGTTGTAAAGTGCTTGGGAACTTTTGGTAACGATGGACACTTCGGTGGAAGTTGTCGGTTGGTAAACGGGAAAACGTTTAACCGGCTCAAGAGTCGTAAACTCTTCAACAAACGACTTAAACGTTATTACTTGGGGATCGGTGGTGGTGGTGGTTGCTGTTGTTGTTGTTGGAGCTTCTTTTGTGGAGCCAGAAATTCTGCTAGAAATTCTGATTCTGTTAGTTTTATTCGAGCTAGGTTCGTTAGTACTTCGCACGTATCCTTCCGTTGTTTTATCAAACGGCCGCCTTCTTCTCTTAATTATGCGTTTAACTACGGTTTCTTTCTTTTTTTCCCCATCCCCAATGATTGTTGTGAGTGGAGGCTTCGTGTAAAAATCTTCAATTTTCACTTGTTCCGCTTTATCTGGCGTGAATGGCATTACTAACATTACTGATTTTCTATTGCGCGTATCTTGAATTTGTTTACTTTGAGTTACATTTTCCAACAAGTCCAAGAGTTCCCCTCTTGTTAAGCGAGGAAGAAACGGATTCGCTTTCATTTTATCTTCAATTGATCCAATAACTGCAGTTAAGTTGTTTACGGACGCTTTTAAACGGTATACGTCGTGCATCCTCCTATCGGCCGAAGTGGGACTGTTGACTTCGTAAGGATTTACGAATTGGCGTCTCATTTCTTCCAACACAGGATGCGTTGACGATAACTGCAGCAGTGCGCTCACAAGTAGAACTACCGATGGTATCTGAAAAGATAATGAAATTGTAAAACAAGAAACTTGGGTCGCTTATTCTAAAATATTGAGACTCCAATGTTAGTTCTGAAGGTCATATACGAACTACGTATGGGTATGCCGTGGGCGGTTTTTTCGAGACCCGAGTCTCTCCTTATTAATCCCTGCTCTAAACGCGCACGCTTTTGTCCCAAGTCGTCACGTAATGAATGAAAATCGAAAATGAGTGTCGAGTTGATCGACGGCTTCTGAGAGAGTGACCTGCTCTGACGTTACGTTCAGATAAAGAATAATAACTGCACCTTATATTATTACTTCCGTAATGAGAAAGAGTGTGTGAGCTAAATGCAAACGATTTCTAACCACAAACCAAAACTATTAAGTGTCCAAATGTATCCGCAAAGAAGTACAGCCATTCCGAAACGATAAATTGGAATTTCGAAAAAAGAAATCTGGTGTTAAGCTGTTAGAACAATATTTATACAGTAAAGAAAGTCAAATAAGAAAAATTGGTTCAACTACCTCCCGAGGCTCTAGCGTATTTCATATATCCATTCAACTGTCTTTATGTGCAGAATTTTTTCTTAAATTACCAACCGATTCGAAGTAATAGGCAATCAAATGAAACTTTGTTAGTAGTCACTAGTCGCTCTAAGTAAGTGTATGCAATCAAACTAATTCGATTTTAAGTAGGTTAGATCCTCAAAGTGAATTGGCAATCGTGACGCTTGAATTACATTAATAATTTAATATAACAATATTTATTTGGAAGCAGAAAAATTGTATGCAATATGTGTTATTATTGGTGTGTTTACTTTCTCTGCAAAACCCATTTAACCTTTGCTTGTCAACATACTTTCTCTTTCTTCGGCTTCACTCTGTGTGTTTACCTATTACGAGAATTAATTTTGCATATATTATTTAGAATGCAACTCTCTTTTTTTAGGAAAAATTTAAACGAGCGCAGCTTAAACGACAAGGCGACAGCGCCGTTAATTAGAGTATTTAGTTAGCAGGGCACTAATAACAGGCGACGAGGCGACACACTTTTAATTGACAAATTACAAAACTTACCTATTGACCCGACACAAGTTCGTTGACTTTAGTCCAAGAACTAGGTATTGAGATTTAACTAAATGTAAAAGATGTGTTCACCACACAATATCTCCTTATATAAAACACATTAAAAAATGTAGAACGAACATTATAACATTATAACTAGTAGAAGATTGATTTCGTTTGAGCAAACTTATTAATATACTGGGTGGTCCTCGAAACATTTGTCGTAGTACGGTAGCAGAGAAGTGAGGTCACAATAGTACGCCTTGGTGAAATGTCAAAAGAGAAAAGTTGTGAGAACTGTTATAGTGCCGACAAACTTGACTGTTTCAGAATCGTCAAAGAGCATCCTGTAATCGAGATCCTTCAATTTAAGAATCCTCACGGTATACTACTACCTACTTCATGCGTGAACTCATTTATTAGAGATAACAAAAGAGTAGAACTTCCCCAAATTTTCGATTACTGGAGGAGTGCTCCATGTCTCGGGACTTCCACTTGACAACTCCATTTCAAAGAAACAAGCTTTTTTTCTGTGAATATAATTGATTTAAACCTCCGTACTCCTCAGACCCCCTAGCCCCATATGTGACTTGTACCAGGTCCCAAAATTATTATAGATGTCTAATATTTCGTAAATGAAAACTTGACGACTGTATTTGAATCAACAAAATTTCTCCTACGAATTAAAAATTTATACATACCGAGGGGTACTTCGTAAACACCCCCCCCCCCCAGACATGAAACTCCTACTGTATATGTCCCTTATTTCATAAATTGGACCTTCCCGACCGTATTTTAAATCAACAAAATTTTTCTTATGAAGTGGAACTTCTGACAAACTGAGGGGTAATCCGCACCCCTCAGACCCCTCGGTATATGGCTCCAACCTAGTCCCTAAATTACTGTAAACGTCCCTAATATCGAAAGGAAACCTTGGTAACCAAATTTTAAATCAACAAAATCTTCCCCAAGAAGTAAAACTTTTCTGTACTCTGTACAGACTGAGGGGTATTCCGTACTCCCCAGGCCCTCGGTATATAGCTTACTATTAGGTCGCGAATTACTGTAGATGTCCTTTATTTCATAAATGAGACCTTGGCGACCGTATTTCAAATAAACAAAATATTTCCCTGGAAATAAAACGTTTCTGAACTCTTTACAGTCTTAGGGGTACTCCGTACCCCCAAATCCCCGGTATGTGCCTGCTATTAGGTCCGGAAATAACTGTCGATGTCCCTTATTTTTAGATTGAAACTTTAGCCACCGTATTTCTAATTTTCTAAATTTTTCTCTAGAAGCAGAACGTTTTTGAGCTCCGTACAAGCTGAGGGGTACTCCGTACCCCCCAAATCCCCGGTATGTGCCTGCTATTAGGTCCGGAAATAACTGTCGATGTCCCTTATTTTTAGATTGACACTTTAGCCACCGTATTTCAAATCTACAAAATTTTTCTCTAGAATTAGAACGTTTTTGAACTCCGTACAAGCTGAAGGGTACTCAGTACCCCCCAAATCCCCGGTATGCGCCTGCTATTAGGTCCCGAAATTACTGTAGATGTCCCTAATTTCATAAATGAGACCTTGGCGACCGTATTTCAAATAAACAAAATATTTCCCTAGAAATAAAACGTTTCTGAACTCCGTACAGTCTGAGGGGTACTCCGTACCCCCAAATCCCCAGTATGTGCTTGCTATTAGGTCCGGAAATAACTGTCGATGTCCCTTATTTTTAGATTGACACTTTAGCCACCGTATTTCAAATCTATAAAAATTTTTCTCTAGAATTAGAACGTTTTTGAACTCCGTACAAGCTGAGGGGTACTCAGTACCCCCCAAATCCCCGGTATGTGCCTGCTATTAGGTCCAGAAATTACTGTAGATGTTCCTTATTTTATAAATGAGACCTTGGCGACCTATTTTCAAATAAACAAAATATTTTCCTAGAAATAGAACGTTTCTGAACTCCGTACAAGCTGAGGGGTACTCCGTACCCCCAAATCTCCGGTATGTGCCTGCTATTAGATCCGGAAATAACTGTCGATGTCCCTTATTTTTAGATTGACACTTTCCCACCGTATTTCAAATCTACAAAATTGTTCCCTAGAATTAAAACGTTTTTGAACTCCGTACAAGCTGAAGGGTACTCCGTACCCGTCAAATCCCCGGTATGTGCCTGCTATTAGGTCCGGAAATAACTGTTGATGTCCCTTATATTATGATTAACACTTTAGCCACCGTAGTTCAAATCTACAAAAATTTTCCCTAGAAATAAAACGTTTCTAAACTCTGTACAGTCTGAGGGGTACTTCCTATCCCCCAAATCTCCGGTATGTGCCTGCTATTAGGTCCGGAAATAACTGTCGATGTCCCTTATTTTTAGATTGACACTTTCCCACCGTATTTCAAATCTATAAAATTGTTCCCTAGAATTAAAACGTTTTTGAACTCCGTACAAGCTGAAGGGTACTCCGTACCCGTCAAATCCCCGGTATGTGCCTGCTATTAGGTCCGGAAATAACTGTTGATGTCCCTTATATTATGATTAACACTTTAGCCACCGTAGTTCAAATCTACAAAAATTTTCCCTAGAAATAAAACGTTTCTAAACTCTGTACAGTCTGAGGGGTACTTCCTATCCCCCAAATCTCCGGTATGTGCCTGACATTAGGTCCGAAAACAACTGTCAATATTCCTTATTTTATGATTGACACTTTAGTCACCGTATTTCAAATCAACAAAAGTTTCTCTTAGAAATATAGCGTTTCTGTACTCCATGCAGACTGAGGGTTGCTCTATACCTCACTGAGGGGTACTCCGTACCCCCCAGACCCCCCGGTATAAGCCTACTATTAGGTTCCAAAATTGATGTAGTTGTCCCTTATTTCAAAATGAAACCTTGGCAACCGTATTTCAAATTAATAAAATCTTCCCCAAGAAGTAGAACTTAACCTGCACTCCGTATAAACTGAGGGGTACTCCGTACCCCCAGGCCCCCCGGTATGTCCCTACTCGTAGGTCCCGAAATTACTGTAGATGTCCCTTATTTCATAAATGACACCTTTGCGACTATATTTCAAACCAATGAAATTTTCCCTGCACTCTATACATACTAAGGGCTTTACAGGGCTTGCTGTAGAGCTCTTTAAATCGAGCCCAAATTGGCAACTACAAAAGCATTGAAAAATCTCAACACCCAAAATCAAAATTGTAACCCAAACAATGAAGATGTGTATAGATAGGTACGTTGTTAAGTGCTAAGTTCAAAATCATCACGAGTGTCCCTCTTAAGCAAGCACGCGAGGGCCGAAGCAGTAGGTAGTTCCTAGCAGATTTAACAGAAGTGTGTCGCGTGCAAAAAAACTAATATGGGGTTATTCGAACTCGTTTTATAAATATTAAACTTAATGATTAATGAGCAAATTACGCAATTTAGCGAAGAAGTTAAAAAAAAAGTCGGAAAACGAAGTGTTGCGGAACTGGCGAAAAACTTTTTTAAAAATTAATAGACGTGACATTGGCGAAAAAAATGTTAGGAATTTATAATTTTGGATCAGTTTCTATTTTGTTTTTGGTTAAGTAATTTTTAATTACGTTTAAATTTCGTAAGTACAGCACTTTAATTAACGCATTGCAGCTTTCTTAATTTCCAAGGCTGATGGACTGGGGCACCTAACTCTTCAGTGGTTTTAGTTCTAATGCAATTTCGGGTCATAAATTCGCACTCGAATTAATTTATAAAATTAGATAATTACGAATTAAAGCAGTTGCGAAAGAGTAAATAATAATTTTTGCCCATGTTTCGTCGATTTTAATTTATGACCCATCGTAATGTTGTGGTGTTATTGTTATGTGGAAACTTTTACTTTAAGTTTGTTTTCAATCTACCAAAACGTTTCCGTTTTAATTTTAATTACAAATTAAACTTTCACTTACCATGTTAGTAATTTTTTCCCCAAATAAAAAAAACAATTGAAATTAATTAACTCGCGAGTTCATAAGCACATGGTGCGCGCACTTGCTTTTCGCAGTACCTACTTTTATAATTGAATGTTACACGAAGTAACGAAAAGGTAAAACTAACTACTTGAATTCATGTTTAAACCGTCTGGGTCTTGTAACGAAAAGCCCCACCAGACCATCCAATACCAATAATGGTAGTCTGATCAACTACTCCACCTTTAATTTCAAGTTAGACGTTCCACTTTTACAAATTATTTTAATTTATTATAATTAAACAAAACTAAAAATCCCCCTCAAAAATATCGTTAATCTTTTTAAAAAAAGAAGATAATACATATTTATAGAAAAAGAAAGACTTACCAGTTTTCGAGAAAATAAAAATAATTTGGGTGAAGGTAAAAGTTAAATTGTAAGCGACCACTTTTAGAATCAAATTAGCGACTTGTTACAACAATTTTAATTTTTATTTAATGGTAGCAACCACTTTTTGCTTTTTGCGCTTTTAAAACTATTCCGTGCTGGGCGCAAAAAAATAAGCTGTATGAGAGACTGTTGAAAGAAGTTTTAATAGGTCGCACGTACCAAAGCAGAGCCGTTTAATTTTTCCGTAGAAACCCCAATTAGGCAGTTAGCAGAGAACTTCGAGACTCCACTGTGTAGATTAAGCTTCCTGACGCATCGTTTGAGGTGTTACGACAACTTAAAAAATCCGATATTATGCACCCGGCGACGACACTAGGACAGTCCCTTCCGGGAGCACCATCAATTACTAACGGTTGAAGCAAAGTATTCAAAATTTAGTGAACTTTTCATACAATTGAGGGAAGTAACTGTAACAGCCCCAATTATTAGATGTTTTTAAATTCAATATTTTTAGGTACAGTGCTCGCGTGTTTATTCGCATTGCTTGTTACTTGGAAGAGTTACGTCGCGTGGCGCCCCTAGAAAGATTTTCATGGTGGTATCTCGTACCTCATCTTGGTGACATGTCCGGGTTATTAAACCAAGACATGCGTGCCTTCTGACCGTTCGTTGCTCGACCGAGCAGGTTACTGATGGCGTGATGGCCCATGCTCAAAGTTGACTTAAGAATTTTAGACTGAGCTAATATACGCGCGGTCCAATAGTAAAAAGCCTACGGTAGAAAAAATATACACGGGCAAATCTAAACGTCTTGAGCGTTTTTGTTTATTGGCCTTGTGTCACCAAGACTAACTAGCCAAGGAAATTACTTTCGGGGAAACATTGCAACAACTAAAAGACAAGCTCATTTCAAGTGCGTACAGACACAAATCCAAGTACTATCAATCGAAGTTTACGATCGCATTTGACACGAATTTATAGTTTCCGGATGAACTTTTAAACTTTTAGCTGTGGAATTAATATTTTTCTCATTGTTCTTGGAATCTATTACGGCGCCAAAAATGCAGACTTAATCTCCTGTTATTCGGTTTTTAATTAGGCACTCATAGCTGTCATAATAATGACCGACGACAGTAATCCAAACCTTTACCGCCGCCACGTTGAAGCAATATTGAGCATACCTGTATAGCTGTCAAAATACTTATAGATCAGAATAGATTCAACAACTACCGCCGTCACGCTAGAGCAACATTAGTCATACCTGTTTGTATAGCTGTCACAATAATGATGAATGACGGTGACTCCAACCACTGGCGCGATCACGCTCGAGCAGTATTGGACATCCCTGTATAACTGTAAACATAATGCCAGATGACCTGACTCAAACCATTAATCCGCCACTTTGGAGCAATAATGGCCATCCCTGTAGAGTATACAGCTGTTCGAATAATTGCAGATGAAAGTGACTCCAACCACTACCGGTGCCGCAATATTGGACATCGTTGTATAGCTGTCATAGTAATGATAGATGACTGTGACTCTAACCACTAGCGACGCCACGCCGGTCAATATTGGACATCCCTGTATAGCTATCATAATAATGACAGATGACAGTGTGGCCACATTTACAGCGCGCGAGTACTAAGCCAGCGAAGATAGTTCACCCGATTGAGATGTTTACATCGTGTATCATAAATAAGTTGTGGACTAAAAAATTCTAACCTCACTCTAACAGTTTTTTGGGAGGCGTGACTTAACTGTCTTTTTGGTAAACGCATTGTACATTTTTAACCATTTAGTTTTAAAAGGTAAAGCAGTTCAGAAGCTCCACGCAATAAACCATCAGCAGAACTGATTGGTTGTACCGAATTTAATTATTATCATTTATCATTTTCGATGATAAAGAATAAATAAATGTATTATTATTATTATTATTAACTACTACTCCAACAATTATTTAAGCTTGACCGTTGAGATGTGTTGAACGGAGAGAGACAGTGTACTTGGGGTTACGTCTGCTGTGCATACAATTCTCAGGAGCTAGGCTCTAATCGGCTTATGTAAATAAAAAGCGTCCGAACTGGAAACTAGTTTATTTGTCAAAAAAAAAGTACTATAAGGATAGAACAATACAATTACGAATTTGTATAAAAATTATTCGAATTAGTAATTGAAAAAAAGAATTGTTTCTGTGGCAAGCTGCAAGGCAAAAAATTGATAACAAGAGACATTTTTTTTAATAACAACAAAAAATAAAAATAAGTATTTACAGCTTATCGAATATATACAAATATAAAAATAATAAGTTTGTCTATAATTTAAACACAACCTCTTCCGATAAGTACAATTTCTTTTAATACAAGAGCCGTTTAAAAGCCCAAAACGAGCTCGACTTGATTTCTTTTTCATTTGCGTGTTAATGTTACTCAATTAGTAGTACTACAATTTCAAGTAAGAGAAAATGGCAGTAGCTCAGTCCAATTACAATTGTTGAGGACGTCGAGTGGTGAAGAGAAGAAAAATTACGACCGTCCTTATTAGGCATTTCGAGTCATGGCATAGCTATAGTGGCACTATGGCGGGATTAAAAAGTTTTGCTTAAAATTATTTAGTCTACAAAACAAGCTGCCCCATTTAAGTAATAAATAGAATTGATTTTGTTCTAATAAATAACATTCGTGTTTTCGTTATGTACAAAATTATAAAAATCACAATATAAATTAATAATTACTATTTACAATATCCTAAGACTTGCATGGCAAGAATATGTCAGATTTAATAAATTACGCGCGTAACGCATTGACTATCGTTTGTAAGGGGTGACTCGCTTCGTGTCGATACTCGAAGAACTCGAATTGCTGCGATAGGTACCCCTCGGTCAGAAATTACAACAAGCTTGTGGCCCTTAAACCGCTTGCCCGTTTAAAAGTAAGCCAGATACGGTAAAAGTGTAAGGAATATTATTTATAGGGCGTAAAATTTCCTACAAAAAACTTCCAGGCGACTTTATTCTACTGTTACTAGTTTAGGCAGGAGAGTCGTCCAAATGCGCGCACCGAAAACGATATCATAGCGTCCGGCGTCTGTTACGCGAGCCCCTTCTCAAGATCTTCGTTTATCCCCCATTAAATCAGTCAATGCGTTAAAATCTGATACACCTAAAATATAAAATTTTCTTTTTATAAATTCGCTATTACACATAATTTTCACCACGAGCAGTGTCCATATTGCCATGTTTATTGTTCCGTTTAAGTTTTTCTCTATTCTTGATTTTATTTTTAGTAATTGAATTAGTATTAGGTAGTGATTCTTGGTTGCTGGCCGATGCTTGCGAACAATTATTATTTTGTGATGACAAACACGACATTTCGATCATGTTCTGATTCTGGAAAAAATCCGAGCTAGAAATTTCTGTAAATAAGACGAAATTAACCTAGTTTTAGTTGTGAGTAAATAAAAAAATAATAATAAAAGTAACAAACAAATGAAGCAAAAAAATACAGCAAATTAGTAGTTAGTTTTTAAAGCAACAAATTTTTTTTGTGTGTAAAGCAACGATGTACAAGGTCTGCGAGCGATGCGAGGGTCGAAGGTTACGTTTATATTGTAACGCTATCCGCTATCGAATAATAGGTCAAAATGAGCCCAAAAGAATGCACCATACCATATCTACCATCTTTTCTAATGATAATCAATTTGATGTCGTTTGGGTGGCCTAAGTGGTAGGCGCTAGCCCTCTTCTCTTTAAATAATCCACAATATTTTGGAAACTGTGGCTCCTAACGGGCCGTGATGTATTTACAAATAATAAAACAGTTTAATGACTCTTAAAATATAGGCGTAATGTTCGACCTTCGCATCGCCGACAAGCCGTGTAGTTTGCGTGTACATAGAAAAATAGAACGACTCACTACTTAAGTGTTAAGATAATTTAGTATCATCTTAGGAAATGAAAATTGTAACTATCGATTCGACTTATTTTTTTTGGGGAAAAAACTTCACCGAAATCTAAAAACTAAAAAAAAAGAAGGAAGAAATAATATCTACCTCACCTTGTTGTCAGCATCTGCTAATGGATTTGGGGTTATTGTTATACGATTTGTAGTCGACGCACACCCATTTACTCTCGTTAAACTTTTTTGACTTACAACATAGTCATTTGCGTCCGCCTGAATGTGGTGACTTACGTCGTCTTTGTCGTTATGACCATCGCCTTCTAAATAATTGAGCAGTGTTAGAATCGAGACGAACTAACAGTTCTCTAACTCTATTCCACCAAGCTATGTAGCTCCGACGCGCTTGCGACTGTCTTTTGCACTTTAGCTTCGCCCTGACTACATATCTTGCAGGAATAGGTTATAGTTACCTGTCGATAATCCCTTTTTATGTATTCTCCTCTTACAAATAATTAGCAAAACTATCACGCTGAGAATCAACGCAATACCGGCCACACCAGCGCCAACTATAACGTAAGTTTCAGTCTGTCCCGACGATTTGGTCGAAGGAGGTTTTGTTGCGACAACAGGTACGAGCGTAATGACTTCTTTTTCTTTAAAGGCAAATTTTTTCGCCAAACTCGGGGCGGTACTCTGTTTCATAATTGGACTAAATTCGCTCGCAGTTGTTATGGTAAAGCTTTGTAATTTAATGTCGTATATCGTATTGGGCTGAAGGTGCCTTATCAGGTACGACCTTAAATTTCCGCCTTCGACTGTAGCTTTCATATAGTCGCTTGCGCTATCAACTGGCAAGTAGTGAACGAAGAAGCCGTCTATAGTCATGTTTGATGATGGATCGTACTGAAAACGAGTTGTAATTGTAGTTAAGAACTGTACAAAGAAAAACACGCTGGTGTTGTCATTATAAGTCTCCCGATTACTGTGATTAGTGGCAGGTGAAGAGCTACCGTTTAATTTTGATATTTACAACTAACTTTAAACCTGAGCCGTTCGGTACTCGATCACTTTTGAATGAAATATTCAAATGATTTACTCGTCAGGGTAAGTTTTTAAATTTTAGCAGTTTTTCAGCTTCTAAAGAGCTCTAGATTCAGATAAAATTTAACGTAGAACTTACACGACTTACCTCCCAATGTATTTTAATGGCGGTTTCGTTGACAGTTTCAGTATGCACTAATCTCGGAACCGGAAGTGGATTTTTGGTATTGAAGTCTGCTCGATTTAGAAGAAATTTAACCGAATTCGGTCCCAACTTATTATCGTTATTACTATAAACGGCCGCTATTCTAAACCTATAAGCGTGATCTGGTTTCAAATTGTTGACTTCGAAGCTCCTGATGTGATTTTCGATATCGGCGTTGGTTGTGCGCCACTTTGAGCCTTTATGCGTGCCGTTGTGATAAATTGGTCCAAGCTCTCTGTACTGCACTTTAAAAAATAAAATCGGCAAGCCGTTGTTTTCCGGCACTGTCCACCTAACCATAACCGATTCGTCGCTAAGTCTCGTGACGGTCGGTCTGGACGGCGGAATCATTTCGTTAGTCCCCCTATGTTTACCATTTTTTGGTTTGTGTTTTTTTCTCTTGTGATTCGAGGGCGTAGAGTGGGGTGTAAGATAGTCGTCCGGCACGTCGCTACTAGAGAGTTGTTTGGGAATGACTTTCAAATTGGAACTGCTATAATCGGTCCCGGCGACGTTAGAGGCAAAACACTGTAAAATTCCAGCGTGACGTTTTTCGATGGGACGAAAGTAAATCATATTGCCGATCGCCTCAATTTGAGTATCGTTAACAACACTATGTCCGTTTAAAAACCAACTAATTTGGGGCTCGGGGATGCCTTTAATGGCGCAGTCTAAATCTAAATTTTCTCCCTCTTTTACGTCGGCATTTCTGGGCCCGTCTAATATCACAGGTTGTTCGTTATAAATTAAAGTTATGTGGTGCGAATTTGTACCGGCCGAATTCGTGTGCGAACAAACGTAAACGCCGTCGTCGGTTGATTTAACCTCCTTGATTAACAAGCCACCCGGTAGTAATTCGGTCCTGTTTGGTGGTAGTTCGCCGTTGATTTTTAACCAATACACTTTCGGTGGCGGCGTTCCATAAGCGGAACATTCCATAAACACGCTTTCACCTAAAACAGAACTCATTTGAGCTTAGAGTTAACAAATTGAAGTTGTACGTACCAGCAGTTGCCGTGTAAAGCCTCTTAGGGGGAATAATAAATAGTGGCGGTTGACCACGTCCACTTCGAACCACTTTTAAATTTAAATGAAAATTCGATCGCAGCGAAGTTTGCTGAATGATATTGTTTGCCTTGCAGATATAAATTCCCGTATCGGAGATGGTTACGTTTGGAAGAATTAGCGATTGAGTGCGAACTAAATTCATTCTCGGACTGATGTAGTTTTCGTTTTTGCAGTAGTCGATCAAAGCCGGTGGATTCGATTGGGGCGGTTCGCATCTCCAAAGGACGGTGTTTCCGGCCGTCACTTCCACCGATACGTTGATTTGTGGAGGAAATTTCGCCAAGGCCGTGATCGTTATTCTGCCCGGAATCGACGCGACCACGGATGCTCCATAGTGGGCTAGACATTGGTAGTCGCCAGCTACAGTTTTGTTGCTCGACTGGAAAAAATTTTTTGTTAGGACTCTTTGGACTATCGCTCGCTATGCTCACCTTGATTTTTAAAGTTGAAATCTTCTTCTCGCTCGTGAACATGTTCGGTGGTAAGCTAATGGAATAATTAGTGCCTAACGATATGGAAGCTTTTGGATTCGACGCGTCTAGAACCCCTAAAGGGTAGTGTCTCCACTCGAACCTATCCGGCATAAGATTCATCTCGCAAGTCAGCATGGTTTCATCGTTGATGGGCATGACCATAGATTCGGGACTTGTCACCATATAAACTCGACCTCGATCTTAAGAGGGCAAATTAATGTCAATTTAATTTTTAAAAATGGCAAAAACTCACCTCCATGAACTTGTTCGAGCTCCAATAGTACCAGACAGGTGGTGAAAAAGCCCAAAATGTAACTCTCCATGTTGATTCATCCCTGAAAAAAGGTAAACTGATGAGTGACGAGCACGACGCGCTTTTCTAAAATAAGACCACACGTAATTTCCGTATCATGACAAATAAGCCCTAAAACTCATATTACACAAAAACGTAACAAATTAAAAGAGGCCTCTTGTAATTACCACACATGTAGAGGAAGTGGAGAAGAAAGGCGATTTCAATGCTCGATAAAAACAAACCCCACCAAAACAAAATTACGCCTTTCCGTTTGATATCAAATGTCACAAAGGGGTTAATTACGCCAAGTTTAAAATTTCTTTTCCCTATTTTAATTAAATTAAAAATAACTTTACGCTCTTTACGGAAAAAAATTTTTTTTAACAACCTCTAGTAATTTGTGCACCCACGTCTTAACATTAATTCAACATTCTCGAAATTTAATTGAAGTGTTTACATTTATGTACGTACAAGGTGGTAAATTAATTACATTCTTTTACACAACTCTTGGTAAAAGTATCAATCCATCTCTAAATTTTGTTTTGGTAGTAACTTGTGACTAATTTTTTATTTTTTATTGCGAGGAATGGCGCTACTCCAGGAAGTGAGGTAATTATAGTTTCGGCTTTACATCAGCGGCGTCCTAACTTCTCAATAAGGACTACTCTAGAAAACGCAGTATTGACGAATTGGACTCGCTTGCTCGCTTCCCTTTTAAGAAGAACTAAGATTGTCTCATACCCTCATACGGCATCAACCCCCCAATTTTCACGGCCTCCAGACGAAACAAACATTGTCATAAGCAGTGACTCTCTTGTGTCACACTTTAATAAGTAATAACTTAATCATATTCCATTTTGAAAACACCAAAATGGTGTTAATTGTACAGTAGTCCCCCGTTTTGGTGCGAGGGACGTACCGAAGTACCTATTACCATTTACCTATAGTCGATATAGTAAGAAACGGTGTGGGTGAAATATGCAAAAATAGTTAGTAAATGGGAGTTACAAGGCAAACTACGGTATTTAACTATTATTGCAAAATTTTTTCAGCACGTTTGAACTCTTCCCACGCACCTTTCCCTCAGTACTCAAATTGTACATTTTATTACTCTAATCTTATCATCAACATTCTTATATACACATACCAGACGAATCAAGATATGAAAATTAAGCCGACTTTACATGAAATCTAGATTATTACACTTGTTGGTCGTAATCGTAAAGTATACTTTAATGTTCTAGAAAGACGTTGAAACTAAAGAACCGCCTTGATGTAGAGTTGGCTTGCAGCTTACAGCTTACACAGACGAAACGCATTCCGTTTACTAGGAATGCCTTTTTCTTTTTTAACTTGATGGGTTTTAGGTTTTAACTGGCAAAATGGCCAACCTTCACCATACTTTACAAAGAGAGCTAGCACAGAGGACAGAGGGGCTCGCTATAATAGTCGGGGAGATCTCAAAGATCGGCTAAAAGGCGTTAAAGAAAATTGGTAATTTTCGAGTTATGAGCGATAACACAATTTTTGGCCAATTTTGGAGCTTCTGTTCAATTTTAACGCGCTCTAGCGCCTAAACCATTTCTCTGACAGAAAAAACCTAAAAGATATAATTTCTAGAAAATTTACTGTAATTTATATTCATATTAAAACACTTTTGCCATAAAGTGCGTAATTTAAGAGTTATGAGCTACGTATAACATAGTTATTAACCGATATTGGAAATTAAGTCAAATTTTAACGCGCTCTGGCGCCCAAACCTTCTGTCTGAGTGAAAAAAACTAAGAGATTCAATTTGTAGGAAATTTAATGTACTTCATATTCATGTTAAAGTGCTTTTGTCATAAAGTGCGTAGTTTTCGAGTTATGACCAATAACACAGTTTTTGGCCTAATTTGAAATTTTATCAAACTTTAACGCGCTCTAGCGCCTAAACCGTTTGTCTGAGAGAGAAAAACTAGGAGATGTAATTTGTAGGAAATTTAATGTACTTTATCTTCATGTTAAAGCGCCTTTGTCATAAAGTGCGTGGTTTTCGAGTTATTGCCGATAACACAGTTTTTGACCGGTTTTGAAATTTTTACAAATTTTAACGCGCTCTAGCGCCTAAAGCGTTAGTCAGAGAGAGAAAAACTAGGAGATATAATTTGTAGGAAATTTAATGTACTTTATATTCATGTTAAAGGGCTTTTGCCATAAAGTGCGTAGTTTTCGCGCTATGACCGATATCACAGTTTTTGGGCGATTTTGGATTTTTATCAAATTTTAACGCGCTCTAGCGCCTAAACCTTTTGTCTGAGAGAGAAAAAGTAAGAGATATAATTTGTAGGAAATTTAATGTACTTCATATTCACGTTAAAGTACTTTTGTCATAAAGTGCGCAGTTTTCGAGTTATGACCGATAACACAGTTTTTGGGCGATTTTAGAGTTTTGTCAAATTTTAACGCGCTCTAGCGTCTAAACCGTTTTTCTGATAGAGAAAAACTAGGAGATGTAATTTGTAGGAAGTTTAATGTAGCTCATGTTCTTATTCAAGCGTTTTTGTCATAAAGCGCGTAATTTTCGAGTTATAAGCTGTAACACAGTATTTGACCGGTATTGAAACTTCAATCAAGTTTTAACGCGCTCTGGCGCCTAAACCGTTTGTCTGAGAGAGAAAAACTAAGAGATATAATTTGTAGGAAATTTAATGTACTTTATATTCGTGTTAAAGCGCTTTTGTCATAAAGTGCTTAGTTTGCGAGTTATAACCGATAACACAGTTTTTGACCGATTTTGAAATATTATCAAATTTTAACGCGCTCTAACGCCTAAACCGTTTGTCTGAGAGAGAAAAACAAAGAGATATAATTTGTAGGACATTTACTGTAGCTCATATTCACATTTAAGCGTTTTTGGCATAAAGTGCATAATTTAAGAGTTATGAGCGATAACACAGTTATTTGCCAATTTTGGAATTTCTGTCAAATTTTAACGCGATCTAGCACCTAAACTGTTTGTCTGACGGAAAAAACTAAGAAATATAATTATTTGATATTTAAATGCTGTTCATATTCATATTGAAGTACTTTTGTCATAAAGTGGGTAGTTTTCGAGTTATAAGCGAAAACCGAAAAAGTGCAAGTCCATTCTTTTCGAGTTACCACTCCCAAGTTAATGCTACCACTTTGGAGTGGCAGCTCGTTGTTTTAAGTATTCATTTGGAATGTTATTTCAGTCTGCATCGTTCAAAATACCTCCCGGATCATTATTACAGAAGAATGATTGGTCTTGTGTCTTGTTCGGTCGTAGATTTCATGAGAATGACAAGAAACGGAAATTATGGTAACAACTAGTGGAAACACGAGAAAATGCCACCGGTTGAAGGCTCAACGAGTAGACCTAAAATGTAGCCCATATAAGAGCCTAAAAAAGTGTTGTGGTCTCTCATGAACGCGTGACGTGATTTTAGACTACTAACTCGCCCCGTATAGTCAAACTTCAGTGAATCGATTTAATTTAAATATTAATTTCAGCGTTGACACCATTTATAGTCGATATTTAATAAATATATTTATAATTAATTTATAATTGCATTTTAATTAATTTCCAACCCACAACTATTTCAACTTTTAAATTATTCGATTATTTTATTATTTTTTCTTTCTCGTCTTACTTTCAATCTACCTTTCAATCTTCTCGAGTATTTCAAAC
This sequence comes from Malthinus flaveolus, assembly GCA_950108345.1. Taxonomy (NCBI): domain Eukaryota; kingdom Metazoa; phylum Arthropoda; class Insecta; order Coleoptera; family Cantharidae; genus Malthinus; species Malthinus flaveolus. Next base: position 13,375,426 of record OX467289.1, read on the forward strand.
TTCAAAAACATGCAAGTCAGATCGAAGAGCGGCCCTAAGAAGAATCGAAATGATTTGGCAAAATTGATCCAAAAGGCGTATAAAGTACAAAACAATCACAATAAGATTATATCGAAGAGAGGCTTAGTAATAATTACAATAAAAGCAACAAATGTCGCAAACATTGCTACACCTCGATGCGATGCTGGTACATCGCTGTGGTCTCGATCATAATTTTCCTCAATTTATTCCACTAATTGGACATGACTTAGCAAACGAAAAAAGTTTTGCAGTTACTGTAATAATCCATTAGCGTCCCAATTAGCAAATCATCAAATTAAGCAAAGTCACACAATTTGATGCTACTTGCGGTTCCGTTAGAGTACCATTCGAGTTCAAAAACTATTCAAAAGACAAACTTGTTACTTGTAGCACTCTCTTTTGAACCTTTTATGTTATTCCTTAATTACCCTTTTAGATGAATGTAAAACTGCGCATTTCAAAACTTTTTATAAATTCTTCGACGGTAGGGAAAAAACAAGTTTCAAGATTTTTATCGAGTCGTTGATGTAAAAAATAGTTCCCAGCTTTCGATTTAAAAAAAGTAATTTTTTAAAAAGGCCCCCTCGCACCCGAGGACGCACCTCATCAAAAATTCTACTTCGGAAATCGTTTAAGTAGCAAAAGGGTTTTTTCTTTTAATTTTTATTCCGCAAGCCAAACAAGAAGTTAAATACTGTTTAGTCATTATTCATCACTTCAAATTTGATGAGAAAAAAATAAAAGGGCTTAAATGGAATGTTAAGAGCGGCGTGTCTTGTTCTGGGCTCTGGGTGCTAAACGGGAGAAGAACTGGTTTTTTTTTCAATTTGAAACTGCTTTTGTTGTTTTTTTTGTTTTATCGTACCTTTAAGATTTTAAAAATTGTTTTAAAACGTAAATACTATTTAAGTAATTAATTATTTGTTTAATAAAAATGGGCTTGTGAATTATAAAAGTAGTACTTAGTACAGGTGCCGAGTCGAGTCTTAAAAGGACTTTCCGGTTCCATTCAGTACGTCCAGTTTTTCACCTTCCTGTCTTTAAAATTCTGAATTTTTTTTGTTTTATACGTTCTCAAAACGAGGTAACCATTACTTCAATTAAAATGCCGTAAATTGAAATAATAATGCGAGTTTACTCCAAAAAGTACGTAAGTTAGGGGGAAATTTTAAATTTGACAACGTCGCGATTTTAAATTTATTAGTTAGAACTCGACCACTTCCAATTTAATCAACAAAACTGACAAAACCAAAACATTTCTATTCATAAAAAGTTTATTTTTTTATTTTCGAATTTTTTATTACTTGACAGTTGATAGGGTCGGTCGGTCGGTGTTAATAACGAACTAGACAACTAGGCGCTTGGAATTATGTTTACACTCGAAGGTCCATTTCGACAAATTATTATTTTTTGGGTACCTCAAAATAAAATACGAGGATCCTGACAGCCCCCCTCATTAATACTGGGGCAAAGGTAAGTTTGATGGAGGTTTCAATAAATAAATATTCACGCCTGTCATTTATAAAATAACTTAAAAATTCGACGCACATCCAAATCATCAATGCTTGTCATATTTAACCACAAAAAATTAATTTTAACATACAGAAGGGAAAGGTCGTTTGTCACAACTCACATTAGTCAATAAATTTTGTAAGTTGCTCAAAATTATTGTTATTATTATTAAAAACGCAGGTTTGCCCTTCCTGTTTTAACAGGAAATTGGGGAAGTTAAACAAAATATTCAAATCAAATTTTAATTCGGTAAAAAAACGTGAAAAAAGTCGTCTTCATTAAAATTCCAAAGACTAATTCTACCCGAGAATAAAACAAACAATTTACCTACCATTATGTTTGGACTTTAAACAAATTTAGGGTTAAATTATAGGGAGTTAAGAAATATTTTAGCTTACGGTAGTCGGTAGGTACATTTTTTGCCCCAAAAATATAAGGGTGGTGGCGAGATTAAAGATAAAATTGGTGCAATATCACATTATCAACGCCATTTAATGGCGTCTCGTATAAATTTAACTTTATAGCTACTTTGTGGTTTAAGGACGACGGGGTAACAGGTAAGGTGCAAAATTAAACCATTTCTAAATGTTCTATGTGGGTTCTTTTATCTAAAAGCGACGAAAAGTGTCGAGATTGCCATATAAGTGGGGCCATCAAGCCCCATATCACTATCGTTAGATTGAGGCGCCCAAACCTATGTTAAAATATTCAATACTGCACAATAACGTTTTGAGCCTCGGAGATGGGCTAGAGAAGGGAGAACGTGTTTAATTTGGCGAAGGAGAAACAGGATTAGGTAACTCAGTGCAGTGATGCAGCGAATGAAACCGAATATTAATAACAGGAGCCACTCACACGAACACAAACGTAAATAAGTCTTCAAGCTTCCAGAAGTTGAAACATTTTATGGCTTAAAAACGGGATTCGTAATGATGAAACTAAAAGAAGGCACCTGAATGTATCAAATACCTACAGGGTGTCGTACTAAAAAAAGAATTTATAGTTTGAGGACCTTTATTTCGAAAATCGTCCAAAAATCCAAAAATTACGCCTTGTAGACTAGGACTTGATTCGAAATGAAAGAGAACACTTCAAGGTGTTTAACTATGGTGTCGAATACTGGGTGTCCTATTTAAAAAAATCGATTTACTGAGCCTCAAAGTACAAGAAGTGCTATTCAAATTCCGGTATTACTAAAATTGGCCAAAACTCGAAAAATTACAGCTTGTAGACTAGGACTCGATGACTAGAAAGAAACAAAAGAGAGCACTTCAAGGTGTTTAACTATGATGTAAAATACAGGATGTTCTAATTCAAAAATCGATTTACCGGGCCATAAAGTTCAAGTAGTGGTTTTCAAATTCTGGTATTTTTTAAATCGTCCAAAAATCGATAAATTACGACTTGTAGACAAATGACTCTATTACCACAACTGAAAGAGAACACTTCAAGGTGTTTAACTATGGTGTAAAATACAGGGTGTCCTATTTAAAAAGTCGATTTACTGGGCCTCAAAGTTCAAGTAGTGGTTTTCAAATTCTGGTATTTTTAAAATCGTCCAAAACTCGATAAATTACGGCTTGTAGACTCTATGACTCTATTACCACGACTGAAAGAGAACACTTCAAGGTGCTTAACTATAGTGTAAAAAAACAGGGTGTCCTATTTAAAAAATCGTTTTACTGGGCCTCAAAGTACAAGAAGTGCTTTTCAAATTCCGGTATTACAAAAATCTTCCAAAACTCCAAAAATTAGGGCTTGTAGACTAGGACTCGATGACTCAAAATGAAAAAGAGCATTCAAGGTGTTTAACTATGATGTAAATACAGGGTGTCTTATAGAAAAAAATCAAGTTGCTGGGCTTCAAAGTTCAAGTAGTGGTTTTCAAATTCTGGTATTTCTAAAATCGTCCAAAAACGACAAATTACGACTTGTAGACATATGACTCTATTACCACAACTGAAAGAGAACACTTCAAGGTGTCTAACTATGGTGTAAAATACAGGGTGTTCTAATTCAAAAATCGATTTACCGGGCCATAAAGTTTAAGTAGTGGTTTTCAAATTCTGGTATTTTTAAAATCGTCCAAAAATCGATAAATTACGACTTGTAGACAAATGACTCTATTACCACAACTGAAAGAGAACACTTCAAGGTGTTTAACTATGGTGTAAAATACAGGGTGTTCTAATTCAAAAATCGATTTACCGGGCCATAAAGTTCAAGTAGTGGTTTTCAAATTCTGGTATTTTTAAAATCGTCCAAAAATCGATAAATTACGACTTGTAGACAAATGACTCTATTACCACAACTGAAAGAGAACACTTCAAGGTGTTTAACTATGGTGTAAAATACAGGGTGTCCTATTTAAAAAGTCGATTTACTGGGCCTCAAAGTTCAATAAGTGCTTTTCAAATTCCGATATTTCGAAAATCGTCCAAAACTCGATAAATTACGGCTTGTAGACTCTATGGCTCTATTACCACGACTGAAAGAGAACACTTCAAGGTGCTTAACTATAGTGTAAAAAAACAGGGTGTCCTATTTAAAAAATCGTTTTACTGGGCCTCAAAGTTCAAAAAGTGCTTTTCAAATTCTCGTAGTTCGAATATCGCCAAAAAATCTACCAGTTACAGCTTGTAGACATATGACTATATTACTACAACTGAAAGAGACCACTTCAAGCTATTTAACTACGGGGTAAAATACAGGGTGTCCTATTTAAAAAAAATCGATTTATTGCGCCTCAAAGTTCAAGAAGTGCTTTTCAAATTCCGATATTTCGAAAATCGACCAACTCGATAAATTACGTCTTGTAGACATATGACTATTACCACAACTGAAAGAGAACACTTCAAGGTGTTGAACTATGATGTAAACTACTGGATGTCCTATTGAAAAAAATCGATTTACTGGGCCTCAACTTACTTGTAGACATATGACTCTACTACACTACAGCTGAAAGAGAACAGTCACAAGGATTAACCACGGTGTGAAATACCGAGTGTCTTATTTAAAAAACGCCTCAATTTACCTAAAAGCCACAAAAACTGTCCCCGTCTCTGCTATAAGATGAGAATATCGATTAATTAGATTACACAATATCGAAGTTGTCATCGATCTTTAATTATTATTATAGGAAATGAACTAGCACCGCCAACTACATGAGAATGTTATACATGCATAATTTCATCCTTCAACTCATAATTTTAATATTCTTATTTACATTGATTGCCTACATTGTAATATTGAATTATTACGACAAGATGATTGCATTACTAAGTTCGTTGTTAAAAGTTGCACCCAAGACCCAATTGGTGAGACGGTGAGGTCAACAAGAGGAGGAAAAGTTATATAAGGACTTTTTGTAAAGTTAACTAATTATAGTGATTATTTTTCATATACAATGTGTGTGTATAAATAAATTACTAATTACTAAAGTAATATATTTTGCAAAAGGTAAATTACACGTTTTTCGATTAGCTACTAAAATAAAGTACAGAGGTGTCCAAAAGTTTGGTCCTCAAACAGAAGAGAAAATGTTAGCTCACGCGCTCGGCCACGGTGTGTATCAGACCGACGTTTCACAACACAGCGGCCTACCTCGTTGGAACGAAGAATGAACCAAAATATCAAATTTGATTGTAAACTTTTGTCCGGCCCTGTATTAACTCTAAAGGTGCGCTTCGCATATAAACAAAAGCGATTTTTCAAGAACGCATGTTAACCTTTCTAAAAAGCTCTTTCAATACTGTAATTATATTGTCTGAGAATGTGAAACGCAACTTGCCGCAATAAAAATATGCACCGATACGCTTTAATACTTTCATTTTAAACATTTTAATTGTTTAAAATTAAAAAATTTCCATCGATTTAATTTATTGGTCTCAAAAACAAAAGAAATTTCGATTTCCAACCTACAACGGATAAACGGCGATGTTTTTTTTTGTTTTAATAAAGTGCAACTGCAATATGCGATTTATTACGTTGACAGTTTTACCATTCTCTGCGCATGAAATTCATATTGATACTGTTTTACAATAGAAAAATCCGGTTCTTATTCGAATCTCAACTAAAATTCTATTGTTGTATGAAGCTTATAAAGAGTGTTCGGCAGCATGTTCGGCGTGTCTGTCTCTGAAGATGGCCGTGCTTCTTTTCAGTTTCTTATTTTCTTTTTGCAATTGACAATTTAATTCAGTCTGTTAACTTTTGGTTTCTTTCTCAGAAATATTTCACTATATCTCTTTTGTTTTTACCGCTTCCAATATATTATCTCCATCTTTTCTCTCTTTCTTTCTTTTTTTTTGAAAGATGTGACATTTTTAACTCAATTAAATAAGCTTTTGGACCGGTTTTTTAAAGGGGTATTCAGAAAACGATTAATGTTGGCTTTCACAAACGGTAAGTTATCTGGCCATTAAATTTATTGAATCGTCCAGTGCCAACAGTGAGAACAGGATGGACTTTGTATCAGGAAGATTGAAGAAGCGCTTCTCAATCAGTGTGTTAGGATTTTGATTCATCCGTTAGTAGTAATCTACGCAGATTCAGATCTCTCGGCCCAGTGCGGGTTTTCTGAGCTTTTTACATCTTACCAAACTTCTCCAACAACAATTCCCAAAGTGTTCGGAAAACTCGAATAACTAGTGAAGAGTACATTTAGTCATTCAGCGTCACTTCGAGACCCCCTCAGCCGTCGTAGCACCACCTAATCTAAAAGACTCGTCTTAGACAACCTTTCGGATCAAGTGCGAGTTTTCTTAGCTATACCTCGTACCGATCTTCTCCAGCAATAACTCCCAAAGTGTTCAGAAAACTCGAATAACTAGTGAAGAGTACATTTAGTCATTCAGCGTCACTTCGAGACCCCCTCAGCCGTCGTAGCACCACCTAATCTAAGAGACTCGTCTTAGACAAGCTTTCGAATCAAGTGCGGGTTTTCTTAGTTTTACCTCTTACCGAACTTCTCAAACAACAACTCCCAAAGTGTTCAGAAAACTCGAATAACTAGTGAAGAGTACATCTAGCCATTCAGCGTCACTTCGAGACCCCCTCAGCCGTAGTAGCACCACCTAATCTAAGAGACTCGTCTTAGACAAGCTTTCGGATCAAGTGCCGGTTTTCTTAGCTTTACCTCTTACCGAACTTCTCCAACAACAACTCAAAAAGTGTTCGGAAAACTCGAGTAACTAGTGAAGAGTACATCTAGCCATTCAGCGTCACTTCGAGACCCCCTCAGCCGTCGTAGCACCACCTAATCTAAGAGACTCGTCTTAGACAAGCTTTCGAATCAAGTGCGGGTTTTCTTAGTTTTACCTCTTACCGAACTTCTCCAGCAATAACTCCCAAAGTGTTCAGAAAACTCGAATAACTAGTGAAGAGTACATTTAGTCATTCAGCGTCACTTCGAGACCCCCTCAGCCGGCGTAGCATCACCTAATCTAAAAAACTCGTCTTCGACAACTTTTTGGATCAAGTGCGGGTTTTCTTAGCTTTATCTCTTACCGAACTTCTTCAACAACAACTCCCAAAGTGTTCGGAAAACTCGAATAACTAGTGAAGAGTACATCTAGCCATTCAGCGTCACTTCGAGACCCCCTCAGCCGTCGTAGCACCACTTAATCTAAGAGACTCGTCTTAGACAACCTTTCGGATCAAGTGCGAGTTTTCTTAGCTATACCTCGTACCGATCTTCTCCAGCAATAACTCCCAAAGTGTTCAGAAAACTCGAATAACTAGTGAAGAGTACATTTAGTCATTCAGCGTCACTTCGAGACCCCCTCAGCCGGCGTAGCATCACCTAATCTAAAAAACTCGTCTTCGACAACTTTTTGGATCAAGTGCGGGTTTTCTTAGCTTTATCTCTTACCGAACTTCTTCAACAACAACTCCCAAAGTGTTCAGAAAACTCGAGTAACTAGTGAAGAGTACATTTAGTCATTCAGCGTCACTTGGAGACCCCCTCAGCCGTCGTAGCACCACTTAATCTAAGAGACTCGTCTTAGACAAGCTTTCGGATCAAGTGCCGGTTTTCTTAGCTTTACCTCTTACCGAACTTCTCCAACAACAACTCAAAAAGTGTTCGGAAAACTCGAGTAACTAGTGAAGAGTACATCTAGCCATTCAGCGTCACTTCGAGACCCCCTCAGCCGTCGTAGCACCACTTAATCTAAGAGACTCGTCTTAGACAACCTTTCGGATCAAGTGCGAGTTTTCTTAGCTATACCTCGTACCGATCTTCTCCAGCAATAACTCCCAAAGTGTTCAGAAAACTCGAATAACTAGTGAAGAGTACATTTAGTCATTCAGCGTCACTTCGAGACCCCCTCAGCCGGCGTAGCATCACCTAATCTAAAAAACTCGTCTTCGACAACTTTTTGGATCAAGTGCGGGTTTTCTTAGCTTTATCTCTTACCGAACTTCTTCAACAACAACTCCCAAAGTGTTCAGAAAACTCGAGTAACTAGTGAAGAGTACATTTAGTCATTCAGCGTCACTTGGAGACCCCCTCAGCCGTCGTAGCACCACTTAATCTAAGAGACTCGTCTTAGACAACCTTTCGGATCAAGTGCGAGTTTTCTTAGCTATACCTCGTACCGATCTTCTCCAGCAATAACTCCCAAAGTGTTCAGAAAACTCGAATAACTAGTGAAGAGTACATTTAGTCATTCAGCGTCACTTCGAGACCCCCTCAGCCGGCGTAGCATCACCTAATCTAAAAAACTCGTCTTCGACAACTTTTTGGATCAAGTGCGGGTTTTCTTAGCTTTATCTCTTACCGAACTTCTTCAACAACAACTCCCAAAGTGTTCAGAAAACTCGAGTAACTAGTGAAGAGTACATTTAGTCATTCAGCGTCACTTGGAGACCCCCTCAGCCGTCGTAGCACCACTTAATCTAAGAGACTCGTCTTAGACAACCTTTCGGATCAAGTGCGAGTTTTCTTAGCTATACCTCGTACCGATCTTCTCCAGCAATAACTCCCAAAGTGTTCAGAAAACTCGAATAACTAGTGAAGAGTACATTTAGTCATTCAGCGTCACTTCGAGACCCCCTCAGCCGTCGTAGCATCACCTAATCTAAAAAACTCGTCTTCGACAATCTTTCGGATCAAGTGCGGGTTTTCTTAGCTTTACCTCTTACCGAACTTCTTCAACAACAACTCCCAAAGTGTTCAGAAAACTCGAGTAACTAGTGAAGAGTACATTTAGTCATTCAGCGTCACCTCGAGACCCCCTCAGCCGTCGTAGCATCACCTAATCTAAAAAACTCGTCTTCGACAATCTTTCGGATCAAGTGCGGGTTTTCTTAGCTTTACCTCTTACCGAACTTCTTCAACAACAACTCCCAAAGTGTTCAGAAAACTCGAATAACTAGTGAAGAGTACATTTAGTCATTCAGCGTCACCTCGAGACGAACTCTTACCGAACTTCTCCAACAACAACTCAAAAAGTGTTCGGAAAACTCGAGTAACTAGCAGGACCGCCCTTAGGGGGAGGTGAGCGGGGCCCAGGCCCCGGGCCTCGCGCTTTTTGGCTTAATTTCGAGCCTCGCGCTTTTTGGCTTTAATTTAGGGCCTCGCGCTACCGACAGTTAACCATCATATTCTTTAGGAAAAATTTTCTTAATAGTCGTTTTGGCTCTACAATCGTTATTTGAAAAGGTATAAGAACTTTTCCTGTTCTTTCAGATATAGCCAATAAACTTTCACTTAAAAAATCAAAAAAAATTTGTCATAAAACATCATTTTTGGAGACAATATCAATCGCTATTAAAATTGCGGAACTTCGTTTTAAGCCGTTTGACCTTGAAGAAGCAAAAATTTTCGCATGCGGCGCTATTTTATTTTTGAGCTGAGGGACACAAAATTCTCATAATTTGCTCTTTGTCCAGATCTATTGGTACACCCCCCTCGCAATTATTTTTGCCCTGAGCCTCGCAAATCCTAAGAACGGCCCTGGTAACTAGTGAAGAGTACATCTAGCCATTCAGCGTCACTTCGAGACCCCCTCAGCCGTCGTAGCATCACCTAATCTAAAAGACTCGTCTTAGACAACCTTTCGGATCAAGTGCGAATTTTCTTAGCTTTACCTCTTACCGAACTTCTCCAACAACAACTCAAAAAGTGTTGAGTGTTGAAGAGTACAGTTTTTCTGAGTCATTTCTAGATTTTATGTGATGTCATTCGTCATCTCAGTCTACGAGCTTAGTCAAGATTGCAGTAGATTTACCCAACAGAACCAACTTGTCTTCACTAAGCTGACCGCTATCTTCAGAGCTTCCGCAAGACTTGAAAATGCTCTTCCTAGTCTGGGGAAGCTTTCAGGCCGAATTGTACTTTACGGAGCTTTTACTTTTGTCTACGCAAAATTTCTGGTTAATCGGTCTTTCTTGAACTATCGCAAGCTTGAAGAATGGTTGCTATTGTAACATACTGGTACGGCCTCTTGTAATGGTAATTCGTCGTGCTCCTAGGCCATTTTGCATATCTCACGAGCGGCAATCACGAAAGCGGTCATTAAGCCGTCTTTGGTAGACTAGAAACGATTTGATTCTCTTAGCTTTGACCTAAACGCCGGCGTAGTTTTTCATAAAATTTTATAGCATCAGAAGAAACTTAAAAACAAGACCTCAACCCTCAACAATTTAATTTTGACATTTAACGACTAGCATAACTCACTCGTTGTGTCTGTGTGCAAAAATTACAACTCGACATTCCTTAACTGGTGAGTATAATGATAATTATCTTTCAAATCTGATTTTAAAATCCAAAATTAAGTCATTAAATACGCGAGCGGGTGAGGAGAGGAGAAGAAGATTCGCCCAATATGCAAATTACAATAATTTAAGTGCAAAATAATGTAAACATAATAATAAAAATGTAGTCACTTGCCAAGATCAAACCATAAATACATGTTGACGTTAAGTGAAAACAAAAAGATTACTAATCAGACGGGTTCTGTGCCTAACTTAACTTAAAATGCAGTCGGCAAAAATTACAACAAACTGGTTTAGCAAATTTTATCTTCAATTATTTTTTCGAGTATTCAAAAGGCAGGTGTCATATCGTGATGCGCGAATTTGTTGATGAGATCACGATGATGGAAGAAGATGATGGGCAGAGGGCAAGAGGTAACTGCTTCGAACAGTTCGGACATTCCAGTACCTCGGTATATTAATGCCTTCTTTTATTTTCGAAAACGCGTACACATTCGAGAGATAATTAAAGTGATTCGTAAAGAAATTCTACTTGACGTCTCTATTTCACACTTTGCAGCCACCGAGAAGTTCGTGCTTCTGATAACCATTAATCAATGACACTTCAAGATGAATGTTCCGTACATCAACTCTTCCTTTGAGTTCAAATACAAAAATAGTCAATTTTTCAATTACTCGTTATCCAATTATTATGGTCTTGTTGGGGAACGAAACTGAGCGATGATCAATGACCCGAATCGAATCGTTGTCACTGGTTGTCAATCAAACGGTTCCGGACGATTATGTAAATTTCCACACCTTTCTTCGAGTCCTCGAAAATTTGCTAAGTTAGAGGTCTAGAGCTTTCAAGAAAAGGAGCTGTGGGTCAAGGAAGTTGTAAGGGTGTGAGATGGCAAAATGGTGAGAAACAACAGAGCACAGAACCACGAGATGGCATCTTCAAAGGTACGGAGCTATGGTCGAAGGAATTTTTTTTTCAGGCGCTCATCAATCAACAACCACAATCGTGGAACGTAAAGTCGTTCTACGCTCATTTTCTTGTCTGGAATAATTTTAATTTCCTGTCTCGGTACTATTTACAAGAACAATTCAAACCGATCCATTTGTCATAACAACTCCCAACAACAAAACGAATCGTTAAAACGTTTAATAATCCGTTTTAAACACAAAGATCGTTGAAAGTAATTAGGTACGTCGAAGACGTCGATACAAAACGAATACGTAGACAACGCAAAATACCTAATTGCAATTTGATTTAACTCTATACGAGACAAACGATTAAACGCCAACTTAAGTACCTGCAAAACTTTTTATTATCGTTATTATTATCATTTACATGTAGCACGTATATCTACATATGTAAGGAAAGCCTTTAATTTCGTGAAGTCGGATCAAACCTGTTTGCGTAAAGTAGATTACGTACACTTCTTATAAAGGTAACACGCATGCCAACTTGCAAACAATATTCCCATGACCCTGACTGAATATGGCGGTCCATTAGAAGAGAAGAGTAGAGTAAAAAGACACTTTTTGGTCCGACTTATTTCCATTATATTTAAATGGCTTCTATTTTAGTCTTTTATCGAATAGGAATTTAAATTAAGGCGCTCCTAAAGTTTCTTAATAAAGTACAAATCGTTAAGAATTTAAAGAGCTTCCAACAGATAAAAATGATTCCGGGTGGATACAAATTAATGAAATGTGGCAACCGTTTTATTTAAGGAGTGGAGACTTTTTGAAATTACCGCCACTAAATCGGCGCCTATTAGAAAACAATTTTCACCTAAAATTTGGGCTTCCACGACACGATGAAATGATGACACTTAAACAGTAGTAAATTTGCCAAAAAATTGTTGTATCGCCCATAACGCGAAAACTACGCACTTTTTGAGAAAAGTATTCTTATACAAAAATAAAATGCATTCAATTTCTTACAAAATGTGCCTCTTAAAGTTTTTCTCTCAAACAAACAGTTGAGGTGGTAGAGCGCGTTGAAGTTTAGGGTGTATCTCGGATGTATCGGACGACGGACGTAACGTGTCCGGGAGGCGAAATGCCAATATACAAAATACTTTATTTTGGCCGATCCGAACTGAAAGAATAGCAAAAGTATGATAAAACCGGCCGTCAGCCATTCTTAAGTGGTTGCATTAACTCGGGAACGGCTCGAGAAGGGTGGGTTATTGCTATTTTTCAGTTTTTCGCTTATAACTTCAAAACTACACACACACTAGCGCCTACTAGCGTTCACCTAAAGAAAAAAATTTAAGAGGCATAAGTTGTAGAAAATTGAATGCACTTTATTTTTATATAAGAGCACTTCTTTAAAAGTGCGTAATTTTCGAGTTGTGAGCAATAAAAGAAATTTGTGGCCGATTTTAGCACTTTCTCGAGCGCTAGCGCGCAAATTGTGGACCTGGCGGAAAAAATCTCAGAGCAATATTGTAGGATATTAAATGCACTTTATTTTTGTATGAGGACATTTTTCTTTAAAAGTGCTTAGTTTTTGAGTTACGAGCAATAAAACAAATTTTTGGCCGATTTTAGAAGTTTTTTTAACTTCACGCGCGCAAGCGCGCAATTTGTGGACCTGACAAAAAAAATCCAAGAGCAATAAGTTGTAGGATATTAAATGCACTTTATTTTTGTATAAGGACATTTTTCTTTAAAAGTGCGTAGTTTTTGAGTTACGAGCAATAAAACAAATTTCTGGCCGATTTTAGAAGTTTTTTTAACTTCACGCGCGCTAGCGCGCAATTTGTGGACCTGACAAAAAAAATCCAAGAGCAATAATTTGTAGGATATTAAATGCACTTTATTTTTGTATAAGGACACTTTTCTTTAAAAGTGCGTAGTGTTTGAGTTATGAGCAATAAAACAAATTTTTGGCCGATTTTAGAAGTTTTTTTAACTTCACGCGCGCTAGCGCGCAAATTGTGGACCTGACGAAAAAAATCCAAGAGCAATAAGTTGTAGGATATTAAATGCACTTTATTTTTGTATAAGGACACTTTTCTTTAAAAGTGTGTAGTTTTTGAGTTATGACCAATAACACAAATTTTTAGCCGACTTTAGAAGTTTTTTTAACTTTCACGCGGCCAGCGCCCAAATTGTGCACCTGACGAAAAAACTCTAAAAGCCATAATTTGTAGGAAATTTAATGCACTTTATTTTTGCATAAGTAAACTTTTCTTTAAAAGTGTGTAGTGTTCGAGTTATGAGCAATAAAACAATTTTTGGCTGGTTTTGGAAGTTTTTAAAACTATAACGCGCGCTAGCGCAAATTGTTCACCTGTCAAAAAATATATAAGAGCCATAATTTGTAGGAAATTGAATGCACTTTATTTTTGCATCAGAACACTTTTCTCTAAAAGTGTGTAGTTTTCAAGTTAGGGTTAATAAAACAATTTTTAGCAGATGTTGGAAGTTTTTGTTTTTACTTTAACGCGTGCTAGCGCCCAAATTGTGCACCTGACAAAAAATCTAAGAGCTGTAATTTCTGGGAAATTGAATGCACTTAATTTTTGTATCATAACACTTTTCTCAAAAGGTGCGTAGTTTTTGAGTTATAAGCAATAAAACAATTATTGGCCGATTTTGAAGACTTTTTTACTCTAACGCGCGCTAGCGCCCAAATTGTGCACCCGACGAAAAAATCTAAACGCCATAATTTGTAGGAAATTTAATGCGCTTTATTTTTGTATAAGAACGATTTTCTCTAAAAGTGCGTAGTGCGTAGTTTTCTAGTTATAACCAATAAAACTTTTTTGAGCCAGTTTTGGAAGTTTTTTTAACTTTAACGCGCGCTAGCGCGCAATTTGTTCACGTAACGAAAAAACTCTAAGAGCCATAATTTGTAGGAAATTGAATGCACTTTGTTTTTGTATGGAAGAATTTTCCTCATAAAGTGTGTAGTTTTGGAGGTATAAGCAAAAAAACGAAAAAAGAGCCAATATTCAACGTTCTCGAATCTCTCCCAAGTTAATGCTGCCACTTTTAACAGACAAACGGTCAGTTTTATTACTCATTTGCAATATTCTTTCATCATCCTGCATAGTCAAAAATTTTGTACTTTATGGTTTATCTAGTTTATCTTGTCAAATTTAGTAATAAATTCATTTATCATAATCCACATCGTGATAGTATACCACAATGGGTTATTCAACTCATTATAACTAAAAATTCTAAAACCATGCATGATTACAGTCATTATTGCTAACAACAACATTATCACCTTAACCATATAGTTGGTAACAACAAAGCCCCATTTCGGAAAAATAATTTTTTCGAACTCGAAGCAATCAAAAATGTAATCAACTCCAGAAATGCCTTATTATTACTCCGAATAAGCACTAACCATAATTTTTTCGAGTATAATGACCGGAATTAAAGTAATTTGAAGCTCGACAAAACTCGAATATTTTCCACACCTGTGTAATGATAATGAAGGCACAATTCATCTTTTATAATATGTAGTACTCGTATTACAACACTTAGATGTAAGAAAAAAACAGATAATTATCTTTTTAAAAAGGCAAACTTGTTAAAGTGTAGGTAGGTATACTAAAACTTGTCGATCTGGTGTGAGCAAAGCTTCAGAAAATTTTAATCGAAAATAATGCTAAATTACGATGAGAACTAGAGGCTGTCTTGTAATAATTGTAAGAACGTTCGACCAAAAAGACGAAGGTGTAGCATCTGGATTTGGCAAAATTGCAACGGAAAAACTTATCTACCAAAAAAAAGAAAAGCCTACAGAAAACAATAGGCGAGAAGATCACCGAAGAGTGTAAAGTGTAGAGTTTACTACCAAACCGCTGCTGTGCTTGGTTTACGACTTGAAAAAATATCGAAACAACAATACGATCCATAAAGTCTCAAAGTGAAAATTTTCTAATTTTGTATTGTTAGCAGTTAGTGGTGGGCCGTTAAATTTTATAACAGATAGCGACCTTACGCAACTTTAACTTTACGACGGGACTCAAAAATAATTTTTTTATTGTTAGACACACATCAAAGAAAACCAGATATACTATAAAACATTAAACGAACCGTCGACCGTCAGTAGAAAAACATTTTTAAATAACAAGCCACTCACCTTTTCTGTTCGAATTAATTCACGAGAGTTGATTCTTCATTTGGATGGTAATGTAGAAATCTGCAATTTAAAAAAATTAAGTTGATTAATTGAATATTCCAGGTGCGGGTAAGTTTTCCCATGGAATTAAAAGTAAATGGGCACGAGAAGCTGAAGTTTCCGGCTCATTTTGATGGTGTGTGACAACGTCTTAAATAGGGCATTAACAATAAGAGAAAAAAGTGTGCAAAAAGAGCGTATACGAACAAAACAGTGGAATTTGAAACCGAAAAATAGAAGTTTTTCTTTGTAGTCTTTAATGTTTCCCACCTAAAGGTTTTGGTGTACACGCGAAGCTCTAGGTTTTGATCGCCCCCTTCATTCTTCCTTCTCTCACTAATTGAAATACGACTACTCGATAGAACTCACATCACGGTAGCCACCGCCACGCGAAAACGTCTCAAGTGTCAAAAAAAACTCAACAGGGTGACCGGTGAACAACCGAAATTACAAATGACGGACTTGGGATTTGGGACGGTGATCTAAGCGAAAGCACCGCCAAGCAGTCGCAGCAACAGTACCATGTATCTGAGACTCAATCTTTACCAAAAGTACCAAGTTAACCCCCGCCCCTCTTTTCGTTACTTCCATTAAAAAATGGGTAGTTTTCGAGTTATAAACTAAAAATTCAGTTTTTTGGATTTGGGAATTTTTGCCAAATATTAACGCGCTCTAGCGCCTAAACCGTTGGTCTGAAGGAGAAAACCTAAGAGATACAATTTGTAGAAAACTTCATGTCGTTTATTTTTATATAGTAACACTTTTCTCTAAAAGTGCGCAGATTTGGAGTTATAAGCGATAAACTAAAAAAATCACTTTTCGACTGATTTTGGAATTTTTGTCAGACTTTAGCGCGCTCTGGCAGCTAAACCGTTCATCTGAAGAACAAAACATAGGAAACGTAATTTGTAGAAAATTTGATAGTGTTTATTTTTCTATAGAAAGACTTGTTGTAAAACGCGCGTAATATTCGAGTTACAAGCTATAAACTAATAAAATCAGTTTTTGTCTATGTTGGAATTTTTGTCAAACTTTAGCGCGCTTTAGCGGTTAAACCGTTGATCTGAACAACAAAACATAAGAAACGTAATTTGTAGAAAATTTAATAGTGTTCATTTTTGTATAAAAAAACTTTTTGTGAAAAGTGCATAGTTTTCGAGTTACAAGTAATAAACTAACAATACACCAGTTTTCGGCCGATTTTGGAAGTTTTGTCAAAATTTAACGCGCTCTGGCGGCTAAACCGTTTATCTGAAGGACAAAACATAAGAAACATAATTGGTAGAAAATTTGATGGTGCTTATTTTTGTATACAACGACTTTAAGTAAAAAGCGCGTAATTTTTGAGTTACAAGCAATAAACTAACAAAATCAGTTTTTGTCAATTTTGGAATTTTGTCAAACTTTAGAGCGCTCTAGCGGTTAAACCGTTCATCTGAAGAACAAAACATAGGAAACGTAATTTGTAGAAAATTTGATAGTGTTTATTTTTCTATAGAAAGACTTGTTGTAAAAAGCGCGTAATATTCGAGTTACAAGCTATAAACTAACAAAATCAGTTTTTGTCTATTTTGGAATTTTTGTCAAACTTTAGCGCACTTTAGCGGTTAAACCGTTCATCAGAACAACAAAACATAAGAAACGTAATTTGTAGAAAATTTAATGGTGTTCATTTTTGTATAAAAAAACTTTTTTTGAAAAGTGCATAGTTTTCGAGTTAAAAGTAATAAACTAACAATATACCAGTTTTCGGCCGATTTTGGAAGTTTTGTCAAAATTTAGCGCGCTCTGGCGGCTAAACCGTTCATCTGAAGAACAAAACATAAGAAATGTAATTGGTAGAAAATTTGATGGTGTATATTTTTGTATAGAACGACTTTATGTGAAAAGCGCGTAATTTTTGAGTTACAAGCAATAAACTAACAAAATCAGTTTTTGTCAATTTTGGAATTTTGTCAAACTTTAGAGCGCTCTAGCGGTTAAACCGTTCATCTGAAGAACAAAACATAGGAAACGTAATTTGTAGAAAATTTGATAGTGTTTATTTTTCTATAGAAAGACTTGTTGTAAAACGCGCGTAATATTCGAGTTACAAGCTATAAACTAACAAAATCAGTTTTTGTCTATTTTGGAATTTTTGTCAAACTTTAGCGCGCTTTAGCGGTTAAACCGTTGATCTGAACAACAAAACATAAGAAACGTAATTTGTAGAAAATTTAATGGTGTTCATTTTTGTATAAAAAAACTTTTTGTGAAAAGTGCATAGTTTTCGAGTTACAAGTAATAAACTAACAATACACCAGTTTTCGGCCGATTTTGGAAGTTTTGTCAAAATTTAACGCGCTCTGGCGGCTAAACCGTTCATCTGAAGAACAAAACATAAGAAACGTAATTGGTAGAAAATTTGATGGTGTTTATTTTTGTATAGAACGACTTTATGTGAAAAGCGCGTAATTTTTGAGTTACAAGCAATAAACTAACAAAATCAGTTTTTGTCAATTTTGGAATTTTTGTCAAACTTTAGAGCGCTCTAGCGGTTAAACCGTTCATCTGAAGAACAAAACATAAGAAACGTAATTTGTAGAAAATTTGATAGTGTTTATTTTTCTATAGAAAGACTTGTTGTAAAAAGCGCGTAATATTCGAGTTACAAGCTATAAACTAACAAAATCAGTTTTTGTCTATTTTGGAATTTTTGTCAAACTTTAGCGCGCTTTAGCGGTTAAACCGTTCATCAGAACAACAAAACATAAGAAACGTAATTTGTAGAAAATTTAATGGTGTTCATTTTTGTACAAAAAAACTTTTTTTGAAAAGTGCATAGTTTTCGAGTTACAAGTAATAAACTAACAATACACCAGTTTTCGGCCGATTTTGGAAGTTTTGTCAAAATTTAGCGCGCTCTGGCGGCTAAACCGTTCATCTGAAGAACAAAACATAAGAAACGTAATTGGTAGAAAATTTGATGGTGTTTATTTTTGTATAGAACGACTTTATGTGAAAAGCGCGTAATTTTTGAGTTACAAGCAATAAACTAACAAAATCAGTTTTTGTCAATTTTGGAATTTTTGTCAAACTTTAGAGCGCTCTAGCGGTTAAACCGGTCATCAGAAGAACAAAATATAAGAAACATAATTTGTATAAAATTTAATGGTATTTATTGCTGTAAACAAACTTTTCGTAAAATGCGCGTAGTTTTCGAGTTATAAGCGATAAACTAAAAAATAAGTTTTTTTATTTTGGAATTTTTGTCAAACTTTAACGCGCTCTAGCGGCTAAACCGTTCATCTGAAGAACAAACTATAAGAAACATAATTTGTAGAAAATTTGATGTAGTTTAATTTTGTATAGAAGTTTGAATAGAATTCTCCAAAAGTGCGCAATTATTTAGTTATAAGCAAAAAACTGCAAAAAGCAAAACTTCTATTTTTTTTCCCCGAATTTGCAATTTATTTTCCCCTAATGACTAGACTCCTCTTCTCTCATTGTTTTTTGTTTCCACACTACCTTCAGTTTTCCTATTCTCCCATCTTCTCACCCGCTACTACTTTCCTCGAAATGCGATTTTAAGAACAGTTCTACTAAAATAGTGCAGAACCGTTAGACGCGAAACCATTAATCCGAAAATTAATCTCCACTTAAATCTTAAATTATTTGAACAATTTTTCTGTCTCGGAAAAATAATTTCGTGACAGGTTAAAGTTAAAAAAATTATAACATTAGTGTTTAAAAAGTGACTAACACAAACTTAATTTACATAAATATTCTAATAAAAATAAGGTGTTCAAAATTCAAAACTCGTTTGTTGGAGAAGAGAAAAAAAAGAGGAGGCGATTAAATCAACCACATATAATCATTATAAATAGATAACCCTTTTAACCACTTATTTCGGTTATTATTAATGCGCCTTTTTAAATGTAAAAAAAATTTGCTTTTCGAAATATCTATAATTTGCTCAAATGAGCGTTTCTAAAAAGCTCGTTAGTACTATGAGCTATTACGTATCGTGTGCAAAAATCAGGATTTAATTGTGGCTTTACGTTTAAAATGTGTTGTTCGTAACATGAAGTATCTTGGAAAATCGTAATTTGTGTCCGTTGAAATCTCGATAAAAGTTTCATTTTGTATTTTATTCACCTGTTGGAATTTATTATAAAAGTGAGAATTCCTCCGGCGCCACTGGATCACGATAGCGAGCAATGCCTCTATAGTTTATAGTACCAAGTATCAGAAGTACCGGCCTCGAAGAATGCAGAATACAGTCATCGTCAACTTTAAGGCGCCTTCAACTCGGTTTCTCAAAGAGTGTACTTTTATAATACAATTTAATGCTAGTTGTTAAATTTTGAGAAAAAATCGCCGTTTAATACGAAATTAAACATTTCGGTAGATAATGAGCCCACCTTGCGACCACTAACCTTGGTTAAATTAACTGTAGATCATAATCTCGTCGAATTAACGATTTTAGAAATGAAGAAAAAATCGAGACTTCTCTAAATTTCGACTCGAAAATATTCAAAATTATAAGAAATTTGATTCTCGACATAAATTGGATTTTATAAAAAATTTAATGCAAATCGAGACCACCTGTTTTACGGCCGAAGAAATTTTAATTAATCAATAAGTTTCGGGATTATATATTTATAAAAAACTCTTTACAAGTCTTCGGTTGTCATTCAAACTACAATTATACAGGGTGTTGTATTTAAAAACGCGACTTTTGAATCCCGCACTTTTCAACGCAACTAGTCTTCGACCTATTTTGGCTCACCCTGTAGATCTAATAGAAAAAGTATTTAAAATAAATTTTTTTGGCTTCCAGCCAAGTAGGAAATGCAATAAAAAAAAATTCATTTGTCTCGAACTCGAAATAAATCGTATTCCACGTGCTTTCGTTATTATGCAGCGATCAACACGACGAACTTACATCGAGAGACACTTACAAATTACACGACTCGGAGGGCTTAACAAGCGCAATTAATCTTCTTCTATTAAAATACAATTTGAGACAAAAAAAAATGTTCTTTCTAGGTCGTATTGGTCAAAAATAATTGACCTAAATGCTTTGAAATTTTAAGGATTTAAAATGTTGTCGCCGACACGAACATGTGTGCGACTAATCTCAGGTTGATTACATACTTTTAACAGGAACACGTTCCAGTTGTGTCGTTAGTACAATTACATTCTTAACCCAAAATAATCTCTTATCTTATGTTTGATTCGTTCTGATAATAAAGTGGGCCTTGCGGCCCACGGGTCCTCGTTGAGTGCTTTCAGAGCACCTACGATCCATCCACAAAGTATCGTTACCAAAATCCAAGTCCCCACTACCTACTCCTCTTCCTACAAACTCATTGGAATGGCTAAAACTCCGAGACACTTCCAAAAATTGGTTCCACAAAATGAGGCGGAAAATTGGTAACCGATGCCAGGTTCGAAAATAAGTCAATTCGGGCCCTGTGCTCTCTAATTGTGGCACGCGTTCTGAAATGAAGATACGAACCCGTGGGCAACATTTTTCAAATTTTCTGACCGTCACAACCACAACCGCTTGTTATTAATCAATCAGATGTTAATAAACTGGCGTTAATAATAATTACAAAAACATCAAAAAGAGATAATAACATTAAAGGAAAAAGCGAGAAGGAATGGCAATCGATACAATCATAAATTATTGTACAAGTAGATAGGTAACATGAAAATAACCTGCGCCTCTTCAATTAACATTTCTTTGATATCAACCGCATATTATTATAATAGATATAAATTTATACCTTAAGCTGATCAAACCTAGCGATTTAATTTTAATTAAATCCTAATCACATTCACAAAATCAAAACTGTAAAAATTTGTTAACTCGCCTGTCCGTTCCAACTAATAACAATTATATTCCGACACAAAAAAATGCAATTTGTTTTCATTAGTCACTTTGTTTTGTCTTCGTTTTATGCCGGGTGAGACGAGAAACGCGCAAGATGGCGCAACAAACACGAATATTTTTTTCTGTCGGGGCATTACGTTACGCCGAACCAAACGTCGCATATATTTTGAAATTACTTTTTGATTACGCAGGGGCTCGCAGTCCGATTGTACCGGTGTTCAAAAAAGAGACTGAATAAGAGAAGACGAATTAGAAAATTGTTCACGAATTTTTCGCGGTTTCGCAGATATTTCTGGCAGGTGGGAGACACCGTGTATTGTTTCGCACTTTTCAAGTCAAGCAGACACATTTGAAACTGAAGAAAGCGGCTCTCTACACAAAACTTAAACGCGCTCTAGCGCCCAACCTAAACACAAGAACACCTTAACGATGTAATTGGTAGGAAATTTAATGTGCCTTATTATATTATAGATATATTTTTCTCTAAAAGTGCGTAGTTTTCGAGTTATAAACGATAAACCAAAAAATCTTTTTTTTTCTGGAATTTTATTAAACTTTAACGCGCTTTAGCGCCTAAACCGTTTGTCCGAAGGAAAAAATCTAGGAAACATAATTTGTAGAAAATTTGATGTAGTTTATTTTAATATAGAAACACTTTTCTCCATAAGCGCATATTTGTCAAGTTATAAGCGATAAAAAACTAAAAATCTTTTTTTTTCTCATTTTCATCAAACTTTAATGCGCTCTAGCGCTTAAACAGTTCGTATGAAGAAATAAACCTGACAATCATAATTTGTAGAAAATTTCATGTAGTTTATTTTTATATAGAAACAGTTTTTTCCATAAGCGCGTATTTTTCAAGTTATAAGCGATAAACTAAAAAATCATTTTTTTTTGTTTTTCTAATTTTCATCAAACTTTAACGCGCTCTAGCGGCTAAACTGTTTGTCCGAAGGAAAAAATCTAAGACACATAATTTGTAGAAAATTTGATGTAGTTTATTATTATATAGAAAGACTTTTCTCGAAAAATCCTTAGTTTTCAAGTTATAAGCAAAAAACTACAAAATCAGGCTTTTTGAATTTTGGAATTTTCATCAAATTTTAACGCGCTCTAGCGCCCAAACAGTTCGTATGAAGGAAAAAACCTAAGAATCATAATTTGTATAAAATTTGATGTAGTTTACTTTTATATAAAAACACTTTTCTCGGAAAGTGCGTAGTTTTCAAGTTATAAGCGATAATCTAAAAAATCATTTTTGGGGGATTTTGGAATTTTCCTCAAACTTTAACGCGCTCTAGCGCCTAAGCCGTACGTTAAAAGGAAAAACTCTAAGACACAAAATTTGTATGAAATTTGATGTAGTTTACTTTTATATAGAAACACTTTTCTCGGAAAGTGCGTAGTTTTCAAGTTATAAGCGATAATCTAAAAAATCATTTTTGGGGGATTTTGGAATTTTCGTCAAACTTTAACGCGCTCTAGCGCCTAAGCCGTATGTTAAAAGGATAAACTCTAAGACACATAATTTGTATAAAATTTGATGTAGTCTACTTTTATATAGAAACACTTTTCTCGGAAAGTGCGTAGTTCTCAAGTTATAAGCGATAATCGAAAAAATCATTTTTGGGGGATTTTGGAATTTTCGTCAAACTTTAACGCGCTCTAGCGCCTAAGCCGTATGTTAAAAGGAAAAACTCTAAGACACATAATTTGTATAAAATTTGATGTAGTTTACTTTTATATAGAAACACTTTTCTCGGAAAGTGCGTAGTTTTCAAGTTATAAGCGATAATCTAAAAAATCATTTTTGGGGAATTTTGGAATTTTCGTCAAACTTTAACGCGGTCTAGCGCCTAAACCGTTCATCTGAAAGAAAAAACTTAAGAAATATAATTTGTTGAAAATTTAACGTAGTTTATTTTTATTGAGAGACGCTTTTCTACAAACACGAATCTTTTTCAAGTTATAAGCAACAAACTAAAAATGCGTTTTTTTTTAATTTCGCATTTTCCTCAAACTTTAGCGCTAAACTGAAATGAAATTAGAATCTTTAACAGTGTGACAAGTGCGCCTAGATTTTGTTTCGACAAAACGATTCATTATTAATTTTTTAAATTATAATTTCATCCTGGAATAAATTACTTAATTTTGCGACAGTTTTTCGAAATTTGAGTGCGTGTACTATTTCCTATTGTAACACGACCAATGTAGCTCAGTAGACGAGTGATTTTAAATTGCCTATGAAAAGTACTTTTAAATAGAAATCTTTGGAATACTGACAATACTGTCAAGTTGTACAATGCTTTCTATCTCTCTTGGACTATAACTCATAAGTAGCCCAGCTGGCACCCAAAGTATTGCACTTTCAGAGCTTCTCCGTCACTTTAAATGGAATTAATGAAAACTGCTGAAAAGGGTCAAGTGAAAAGCTATGCTTAGTTTCTCGAAAAATTTTGGTAAAAAAAACTTCTCCAGTCTAAGGATTGTATTTTAATTAAGACAATATCAATTTATTTATCGCTGAAGAGATATCTTATACCCGTAATGGTTAAACCACAACTGAATTCAGCAACAATGTAACTAAAATATGAAGTAACGCCTTCCATGTATTAATAAATAATTTATCTGCAATTATTTCCAAGTACTTCATTATTTACAGATAGTAAAAACAAAACACGAGACACTTAACGATGTTTTTCTCCCCTATTCAAGACTGCTATATGCAGAACAAATTAACTTTGTTAATTAAAACAAGTTTTTTTAAATATAAATAAAAATATTTACGATAGGAAAAATTTTAATTAAAATCTCCACAACAGTCAATTCTCAACTAGGAGAATTTGAACATTTTCGTAGCGCACATCAGTGCGATGAGGTGGGAAAAAGTCAAAAATATTCGATTGGTATAGCCAATTTCTTGGGATTTTTCTATTTTATTTGATAACAAAAAACCACCTCCTGTTGGGAAGCACTACACCCCAAAATTTTTTTAAAAAGTCGACTCTTTTAAACGGACTAGCGAAACTAATCGGCTCGCACAGCTTCTTAATTAATATCTAAATCAAAATTCATATTTAAAGTTATTTATCTCGCTTTAATTTAATTTTGGTTAAATATGCAAATTAATTAAGACTGCATTCTTTCGAAAGTTCGACCATTGTTTATATTCAAACTTGATTAAATTAATCAGCATATTTTCTGCTTAAAATGACAAAAAAACCTCAAGAGACGACATTTTTTGAGACGAAAAATTTAAATTAGAAGTCGCTCGTTATATATTTTTACTAAAAGCTAACATCAGTTAAATAGACAACTAACTATGTTGTTCTACTTGGCAACGAGTAGCTAGTGCACGTTAAAAACAAATTTTGGCAATGGAACTATTGCACAAACGCCACTAGAAATGCGTCGAGGAAGTATAAATTAAGCTCGATGATTTATTAACAGACCAGGACGACATTCACACAATTTGGAAGCTTCTTAAGGAGCTGGTGGCCAATAGATCAGAAGAAGGCAAATAGTGGGTTATAGAAGACTACTCCATCAGGTCCTTGCCGATGAAATGAATGCTGGAAACCGTTCGCGTTCAGAAGTGGGATATGTTCGCATAGACACCACCGCGTAAAAGTTCGCAAAATGCGTAAAATCTCACTTTGACGCTACACTGCCATTATTGCACCTATGGAGCTCTTATCTGGTGGCCCAAAACCAGACAGATCACCACGAAAAGTCTACTAGACAAAACACTGAGATTCTTTTGTCTCATAATCATAGGAGTCATGAGAACCACACCCTGAAAAGGCTGCTATGCCTTCCTTCACATATTATGTGGGGGAGATGGCAACAAAAACAGCTCTGCGACTCTGGGGATGAGGACTATGATTCGCCCGATATGGACTTTACGGACACACCAAAATCCTCGTGGAGTGCTCCAAGAGTGCTACCTCTCCTAGAGTTGGATGCAGGATCTCCCCAAAAAGACCTTCAACGGAGACTTTCAAACTCTAATGGATTCAATTGAGAACATCAAAGCGATGAATCTAAAAATCAAAAGGGGTCTGGAGCAGGTGTTCACTCACCTGAGCTTGCTCTCGACAGTACCCTACCACTGGGGAAATACAAACTGAACTCATACAATGGGTTTAGGAGATAATACCATATGTCGTGGATGGGAACTAGAAGACGAAACGGTTGCACATATGCTTTATCACTATCCAGCCCTAACGTCGATCAGAAGATCCGTATTGGGGAACTTCTGGCTCGACATGGCCAGAATAAGCAATAAGCACCACCCTCTTGCCAGAATCCTGGAGTTCATCCTACAAGTATGGGATGGTAGATAATCCCATATGTCGTAGATGCAAACTAGACGACGAAACGGTTGAGCTTGTGCTTTGTCACTGTCCAGCCCTAACGTTGATCAGAAGATCCGTATTTGGGGACTTCTCCTAAGACATGGTCAGAATAAGCACCACCCCTTGCGTCAGAATCCTGGAGTTCATCCTACAAGTATAGAATGGCTTGATATCTTATAGGCACGGGGAGGCCGCTTGGAAGGCCTCTTGTACAATGGGCCCGATTAAGTGGCCTAAGTGGCACCTAAATGATCCAAATCCAGACCAAGATGTTGGGACACAGAAACGACCCCACGAGCCAAAATTACTACAAATTAGACAAGCTACTAGATGGTTTTACAAGTGCCTAGAAGTCGAGAACGTGCTACCATTTCAATGGAACGTTTGAGAGCGTATTCGCGAGCTTCGCAAAGGGACATTACGAGACAACATGCGGGGGAAACCCCCACTTTTCATAATCCCTATATTTACTAAATGCACGTAACTCTTGCGTGAATAAATAAATATTTTTGTGGTTTTATACCTATAAAAAAAAAGTTAATTGACCATGTTACTCGATCATTAAAAAATCATTTTAGTTTCCGTAACTTAATTACGCTTAACGATTTAGTTCCTTTAGTTGCGTGGTTGTGCGACCACAAAACGACCTTTACATGAATTTTGTAAAAATGTGAAATACACCAAAATAATTCAGACCTTGTAAATTATAAAACGGAACGCTTCAAAAAGCCTTATTGAGCATTTTTGTCTTGCTCGAGTCAATTTTAAACTTTTCAGGAGACCCGGGTCCCTCTAGGCGCCATTTAAAATTCCTATAACGACCTATTTTCAAAAAGTTTGTCACCTAATTAAGCGTTAAAGTCTCTACGAGTGCATAAATCCAATTTAAGCGAAATTTAAAAAGACGTGCGGCTTTTCCGCATCTCGCAAATAACTCGCACAACTCGAAATAACAACAAATCAAATATTTGGAACTTCTCCAACAATATTTTAAAGAGCTACAAACACACTTGTGAAATTAAAATAATAAACGCGGGTCCTCGAAACAACTTAAATTTGTGTGTGTAACGATTTTTAAAAAAAATGTTCTCAACAATTGCGACAAATTGAGTTGGATGTGTCCTCAAATGCCTCAAAATAAAATTGTCGTTTCTTTTTATATACTACACACGTCACGTGCCTTTGACCGTGTGCGCTCATCCGTTGGTTCTTTAATGACAGCTGTCACCTGTTAATGTCTATACGTATATACCTGAGCCTGTTTACTATTCCAAATGCTATTTATAATGTCTCGAGTAATATTATATTATACCAACATATTAGTTGGCTTTCGTCAAACTCACAAATGGAAAATTTTGATGGTTAAAGACGGAAGTGCTAGCTTAATGATCGCTATACAAACACATCCAACTACCTTTTTTCTTCAAAAGTAACGATTTGATCAATGGACGTCAAAAATGTCCCTACCAGCCACCGCAGAAAAGTTTACTTGTCGAAATGACATATTTGAGCTTTTTCCAGATGTCAAGTCCGATTGAAAAATATGGAAATAATGGGAGAATGAATTAAGAATGCACGACCTACTGGATAGGTAGAAATCGCCTTCAAAGAGACACAAAGTTGCTTGAGAAAACGTATGGTGACACGTCAAAATAAAGGTCCCTTAGGAACGGTCAGGCATTTGGGTCTTGGAGGTCTTGGTTGAAACCGACTGCACCTCAGCAGCAGCCCTCCAGCTGCGGAGATGTTGACTATCTATGGTCCATCAGATATAGAATTTACACCAAAATCATCGAGGAGCTTTAAGAAGCTACCTCTCTCTCTCCTCCCCTCTCATTCAACAAAAACTTCCAAGCTCTAATGGATTCCACTGAGAAGGAATCTGGAGCAGGTGGACTCAGGATCTGCACTCACCTGAGCGTGTGCTCGACAGCAGCCTACTGCTGAGGAAATATGCCTCAGTTTTTCAAACTGAACTGATGGAGATATTACACAGCGCCAACGAAATCCTGAACAAGAAAATATTGATATCGACGGACAGTAAAGCTGCCTTCCAAGCCAACAACTGCAAGGTAACCTCTGGTCTTCTGCTGGAATGTATAGAGCTGCTGAACTGGATATCCAAAAACAATATTCTGGCACTCTGTTGGGTTAGAGAACATCAAGAAAATGAGGGTAACGATAAAGCAGACGAGCTGGCCAAGAAAGGTTCAAATAGCCTTTTCTCCTTAAAAACAATGCACATCGACCACAGACTGAAAGATGGATAAGTAACGTAAATTGCCATCAAAGCAAAAGAGCTTTACCGGCTCCTTCTCAAAAAACTGGCAAAATACTTTCGACAGCTGTCCCGAACTAATCTACGAACAATTGCAGGGACACTCACGAGACACTGTCCACTACATAAACATCTCCATACTCTGGGCTTGGTAGATAATCCCATATGTCGTGGATGCGAACTAGAAGACGAAACGGCTGAGCATGTGCTTTGTTACTGTCCAGTCCTAACGAACGTCGATAAGAAGATCCGTGTTGGGGGACTTTTGGCTCGAGATGGCTAGAATAATCACCACCCCTCCCGCCAGAATCCTAGAATTCTTGCTCGAGATCTGATGGGCACGGGGAGGCCGCTTGGAGGTAGTACAATGGACCCGATTAAGTGCAGGGACCTCTCCCTCCCTAAATAATCCAGATCCAAATCACCTAAATCTGTAGGTCTCGTCTATAACAACCTTAGCAGTTGAACGGATGGTAAAATCAATACAATAGGCCTCTTATGACACAGGCGTTTTCGTGTAGGTCGTGTACTACTTTCTAGTTTAACGATAAGGACGCCTTACTATTCAAAGTACAATGGAAAGTTGGCATGGTCCTCCCACGAAATATTGAAGAATGGACCAAAATGCGACAGTGCAGTGATCACGGCGTCATTTTGCGGACTGTATAGTTTCAATTTCCGAGACTCTTCATCTAGATGCAAATTACTGGAGGAATTTTCGACCCGGAAGAACTCATCGAAGCTACTGTTACATCAATTACAATTTTTAAAAATTCGAATTCTACGAAGTTGATGGTTAATCTTCTAACAGATACGAATATACGTAATTTTCTCAATTTAAAATTAATTTTCAATTACTACTTTTCGAGGCCACCTAATAATTTCTAATAGACGATTTGAACATGTGCATGTGGTAGAAACAATTGGCCACGTAAATTACTAACGGAAATTTGTGGAAATAAAATTGAAACTGTTGCGAGTATAAAGCAGCAGTAGTCAATCTACCAGCTCTCGTGTCCATTTGATTTATGCAACAACGAAGAGGCCACTTAAAAAAAATTGTAAATGGCGATCAGCACGGACCCCATTAAAGCACCAATTTTCAATACTTAATTATGTTGTTTTGTTAAATTCCAATCCTTTTTCAATTTTTTCACTCCTTATATTTACGTATTTTCTCCATCATTAAGCTGAGCTCACATGTTAGGTGCCAATTAAATCTCAGAGCTGTCAAAATTTTTTCTCATCTTCTCCAAACAAGAAAAGATCCTTTTATACGTGGAATGTAAAATAATTAAAATAAATTATACTAAAAGCTTCTTATTATAACGAAATGAAATATATCGAATAAAAGGATTTTGATTTCACCTGCACATGTTATATCGAGTCTAAACAAGTGGTAGTGGGTAGGAATTCCTTGTAAGAAAACAAGAGCAGCAACTTTCGGATATCTACATTTTTAGTTTGTTACTTCATCATTTTCAAAGAACACGACCTACAATTTCCAACAATTTAATACTAACCTATTTTTTTTACCGCAACATCCTTAGTAGTGTCCATTTTAAAAGGCGCAACAGGTGCGAGTTGCGTATTATTTAAAAAAAATGGGGAGCAACTCGGAAATGAGTTATCCGAAACACATTAATATTAAATTACATCTTATATAGTTCCTCAATTGCATGTTATACTTCAAGCTCAAACTCAATAATTATACATAAGCGCCCACGGAAGAGTCCTACACGAAATCTTGGCGATTATGTATTTTATTGTCTGTGCATGTGGCAATCTGAAATTTACGAAATTTTTTGTAGGTAGCGTAATTTCACGCAACTTTTAGTTGCCCCCTCATAAACGACCGAGGTGGCCATAATGGGACTTTTTCGTGCGCCTTAAAAATATTTAAAAAAATTTAAATAGTACCTAACAATAGTATGCTCAGAAGCTCTCGCAAAAAACTAAAATTATAGGGGACCAAACTAATCTCATTTCCGGTTGAACCGGAAATCAAATTTATGAGTGTTTGGTATCACTAGATAGCTAATTTTACAAGCATTCCAAATCACTCAAAATATACAGGGTATTGTATTTAAAATAGAAAAAATAACCCCATTTCCGGTTAAACCGGAAATTAACATTTAACATGTTTGGTATCATTGGATAGCTAATCTTGCAACATTTTAAAAAATCATAAAATATACAGAGTGTTTTCAAAAATTCTTATTGCTTGGCTAATTTCCGGTTTAACCGGAAGTGTCTCTTAAACCAAAATTGTAACAAATAATAGAAATTTGTGTAATAAATTAATACACCAACTTGCAATTACAAACTTTAGTTACAAACGGAATTATGAATTTTTGAAATTTTGACCTTGAAAAAATCGTAACTCCGGATCTGCTCATAGCAAATGAGCCAAACAACGGTTTTTAATTAAAAACTTTTATATCTACCACATATCAAAGTATAGACATAACGGCCGTAGCCCATTTAGAGAAAATCTGTCGTAAAATTTTAGTCAACTTTAATCGTTTAAAGTAGCCAATTTTGAAATTATTTTAAAAATCGACTCTGACAAAACTAAACCCCTATATTTTGCCTATATATTCCTGTTTTTAAATTTTTGTAATAATAATTATCTCCAACGTTATAACAACAAAAGTAGAAAATGGGAAGATCGTTATACTGGCCGCCATTTTGAATTTAAAAATTTGGGAAGGTATTGTTTTAATTAGGGCCGATATGTACTCACTTTTAGCCGAGTATAATATTTTCCGAAATGCAACCAAAATAACCCCCCTTTTTGGGCCACCCTGTATCGAAGGCCACAAAACAGCAGTTCAGAGAGAACTATCGAGAAATGAAGAAAAACGCTTCCCAATTGTTTTATTACATATTTCTAAATTCCTTAATCGTTTCGAGACCTGATGCGTGATGCGCTCCGAAGACTCGGAGCCACCGTTAATTAAAAAAATATTCAAACTTCTGATGGCCCATTTAAACTGAAAAAGATTAATGATCTTGGCAGTGTCAGTTCTATTATTTATCAAATCAAAAGCAAAAAGTTTCAGGTTAAATTTAATTAATTTTTGTCAAAGAGACCATTTCAAATTTTTCTTCAAAAAAAGTACACCGTAAGTTTAATCAATTGTGCGGGCATAAAATCGCATTAGACGCATGTTATTGTGTAAACGTTTCTTGGTCACTATTTTGACCCTCTTTAAACTTTTTTTCTTTTGGTACGTTTACACACAGGTAGATGATAATAAATTTTTGGGTGCCGAAGCTTGGCGCCGACTTTCTAATATATTACACCCACCGAAAAATTTTAATACGTTTATACACACAATAAAAACGTATTTTGCATTAGCGAGGCAGCATTTAAAGTGACTTATTATAAAACTACTGTATTTGCAATAGAATATAAATAATAATAATATACAGGGTGAGTCGCCTAAGTGGACTTATGCGGCAGCTCTTAGAAGTTGTTAGAAGAAGTGCAAATAGTAAATACACAAACTACTTCTTACAATTTAACTAATCTATTAAACATATCAAAAAAATATACAGGGTGTCCAAATTTTTTGGGGCAGCACCTTTTCATTTTTTGTAAAAATTCGTAAATCCCCAAAACTGCTAGTTGATTATCAAACTGTACAGGGAATCGCCCTGTATAATAAATAATAATTGCCAAAAATACGCAGCGATAATTATTCAAAAATTTTGAAGTTGCAGAAGCCGATTGTAGAATCAATTATTGGAATTTGATTGCGTTTTTATGCATTTTTAATAAATAACAAGCAATTAATTTTTTTATGTATTTTTTGTAAACAATTAAAGTGTTAAATTATCTAAAGGTTAATGCTGTGTCAATTATACAAGAAATTAATCTTCAATTTAACTACTACAACAATATACTCGCTATTATTGTAAAGCTCTATCACTCTCTCACGAACTAACAAAGAGATGACGTTTGCGTAGTTTTACCGAAAATGGAAGAAAAACGACTGATGAGGCCATAACAGAATTTTTACGCAAGAGTTGAAAATATTTAAGCGATAACAGTAATAGTACCTAAAAATACTATGTTCAGATAGCAGCTCTTCCTGATTTCAAAAAACTAAAATTATACGGGGTGTTTTTATTTGAAATAGAAAGCTAAGCTCATTTCCGGCAGAACCAAAAGCCAAATTATTGAATGCTTGATATCACAAGATAGCTAATTTAATAATCATTCCAAATCACTCAAAATATACAGGGTGTTGTTTTTAAGATAAAAAAGTTAGCCCCATTTCCGATTAAACCGGAAGTTAAAATTTAGCATGCTTGGTATCAATGGACAGCTAATCTTACGAAATTTAAAAAAATCATAAAATATACAGGGTGTTTCCAAAAATTCCGTTTGCTTGGATAATTTCCGGTTTAACCGGAAGTGTTTCTTAAACCAAAATGATAACAAATAATAAAAATTTATGTAATAAATTATTATACCAAGTTGCAATTCCAAATTATAGTTACAAAAGGAATTATAAATTTTTGAAAATTTGACCTTCAAAAAATCGTAGCTCTGGATCTGCTCATAGTAAATGAACCAAACAACGGTGGTTATTTAAGAACTTCGATATCTACAACATATCAAAATATAGACAAAACGGTCAAAGCCAATTTTGAGAAAATCCGTTTTAAAATTTTAGTCAACTTTGGTCCTTTAAAAGTAGTCAATTTTGAGACAATTTTCAAAATCCACTCTAACAAAACTAAAGCCCTATATTTTGCCTATATATTCCTGTTTTTAAATTTTTATAATAAAAATTATTTCCAAAGTTATAATAAAAAAAGTTGAAAATAGGAAGATCGTTATACTGGCCGCCATTTTGAACTTAAAAATTTTATAAAATATTTTTTTAATTAGTGCCGATGTATACTAACGTATAGCTGGGTATAAATACTGTGGGCCAAAATTTTTCAAAATGCGACCAAAATTTTGAGCCACCCTGTATCGATTTCCTTTAAAAGCTTATTCTATTGATAAAATTCTGTAAATTTTGGAAATCCAAGTTCGTAACTTTAGAAGTTGTAAGCTACGCTTAAGATCGGCGACGGCTTTAAAACCGTGCGCCCAAAGTGGGAAAATTAATTAAAAATTCGAAATTTCAAATATAAAATTTTTACGAAAAAAAATATATATTGCGAAATAAAGTGATTTAAAGCATATTATCGCAACAAATGTTAATACGTTTATCATAAACACAATCAGCCCTAGCATCCAAGACCCTAAAAGTGCTTTTACACAAAACCTTCTGCGGTTGCGGTTCGAGACCCTAGGGACAAAATTTGTATTATCCTTCGCATCCCTTTTGTAAAATCAACAGGTGAAACAAACCGCACACTAAAAAGGATTTAAACAACTAAAGCCTTCTTAGCAAGAAGAATTTCAAGCAGAACGTCTCTAATCCACCCCTTATAAGAACCCCGAGTTATTTACTAACGAGACCAACAACTTCCGTGCAAAAATATTTTTCTTTTTTTTGTATCAAAAATTCGAAAATCGGTTTATCGACCTACAAAAATTTTATACTAAATTCATTGATTAATAAATTTAAAACGAAACGGTCAAGATCACATATCCTCCGTCTGAGAAATAAATAGATTTTCGGAAACTTAAATAGACGTTTCAACTAAAAATAACAAATAATTTCCATTCAGGTTGTTGACTATTTTCTATCCATAAATTTAAAAAAAAACTTTTTTATTTATTTTGTATTTCGGTTAGCACGGGCGTCGACATGTGGGGCAGAAGGGCCACCAATAAATTTTGAACAAAATAGTCCATTTTGCAGCAAATTCGCATTAAGTTCTCCGTGAAACACGGTATGCTGCCACAAAGGCTCAAGGAATATAATGTTCATCATTAAATTGAAAAACTGAACACCCTGTATATAAAGTGATTGAAAT
This sequence comes from Malthinus flaveolus, assembly GCA_950108345.1. Lineage (NCBI taxonomy): Eukaryota > Metazoa > Arthropoda > Insecta > Coleoptera > Cantharidae > Malthinus > Malthinus flaveolus. The sequence goes on from OX467289.1 coordinate 13,409,283, forward strand.
TCGTTGTCCAATACGGAGGTCTCGCTTATCTGAAAAGCTAGAGCGTAGGTTTAATCTTGGCAAAGTTGCTAAATTCGGTGCTGAGAAAGAATCTGAAAAAATTTTTAGAGCAGATTTTTACGCGTTTACGTGAAAAGTTATAAAAAACGAAAATTCTCGTCTTTTTTTTAGTCATAACTTTTTTATTTGTTAATATTTTTAAATTCTGTAAAAACATTTTCATTTCCACTTTTTAACGTGCTTTCGAATCCGTAATCAGAATTACAATTAGTTGCGTTGTTCTTGGTCTTTTAATTTAACTTAATTTTTCTTATAAACGCAATTTTGTTTTTTTATACCAAATGGTTTATTTTTCAGTTCTGAATCCATCCATGTATCACTTTTACAGTTTATAGTAATATGGCGCCCATATGAAAAAATAAAGTTAGCATTAAGAAACCAATAACAAATCAACTAATCAAAATGTTGAGGACGGATTCGAAGGCAGGTTAAAAAGTTGTAACGAAAATGTGCTTATAGAATTTAAAAAGATTAACAAATAAAAAAGTTATAGTTAAACAAAAAAATGAGGATTTTCAATATTTTTCAGTTTTCGCAAAAACGCGTAAATTTATTCGGAAATTGTTTTCAGATTATTTGTCAGCACCGATTTAGCAACTTTGCCAAATTTAAACCTATGGTCTAGCTCTACAGCTAAAATATACAGGCTATTCCACTATAAAGCCCAATTTCCGGCAAAACTGGAAGTGACAAAAAATAGCAAAAAATGAATATTATACAAGCATCCCAACTTGGGGTGTCGCCTCGTATTATAAACCCTCTCAAATGCCATTCCACTCTCGATACACTACTTTGTTGGAGTAACAACAACAAAGAAATAATTTTACGCCTCATTGGAAGCGTAAAATCCTTTTGAAGCCATTTCAAACACACAAACGGCGGCATTTATTTATTTAAAATATTTCCCAACTCTACTTACCAAATAATTACCTTCTTGGAACTTCTTCTCAAAAAAAAAATACATTTTTGCGACAAACAAAAATTGGGCGGCATTTTAAATGAGGCGAAAAGTAGAATTTTTAACAAGAGGACGCGCGAGGCCGACTATTTAATTTTAGGGCTTTCAGCGTGTTGTTAAACGTCGCTTACACGAGCAGGTGCAAATTTATAATTTTTACACTAAAGATGTTGTCACGACTTTTCTTTAGGTGAGTCTCGGTGTGCCTTTAAGGGTACCTGGGAGTACAATGAATTGCTTTAGAAGCGCTTTTTAAATGCAAGTAGTCGTCAAACACGTCATGTACAATTTGTAGGCCGTTTGTACGAGCACGTGATTTTATTATTCCAACAACGGGGGTGTTTTTGATTAAAATTTTATAGGGACTTCCCCCGCACAAATGTGCCTTACATGACGACTGTAACACGGCATTTCCGTGACTTTTTTGTGCTTTTGACGACTAGCTGCCCTGACTCAAATAGTCTACTACCCCTTGTTACCCCTCCAAACCAATTGCTTCCCATTGGTGGTTCTAGTTGCTCCTTCTAGAAATGTCTTGATGAGTTTCAGCGGTGTCAGACCTCCATGGATGACTAGATATTTCTCATTGCCCATCTTAAACATGGGTGGTTTCCTATACTTTGGAGATAAATGTAAGAATTTCGGTATATTTCGTAATTAATTCCCCGTACTGTATAAATAGCAGTCTCTAGATTCTTTCCAAGGCGCTCAATGGAGCTCAGTTTTGGGTTGAAACATTTCAAACATTTTCTTTTTGTGCATCACACACATTCATAATTAAGTCGATTAAAATAAGTTTTTAAATTAAACCAACATTCCGAAAAAGATTATAAACTTGTTTAGCCACTTGATGAGTTTATAAAATCCCAAATATTTTTCTTATTGATATTTAAGAGAGAAAAAAACCTTTAAATTATTGCAATTTATTAAATTTTTCTGTTATCGAGTTATTTAAATTCCATGAAAAAAATTTACTTTTTAAAAGTTAAATATTTACGCTGCACACAAAGGCGAGCTATTGAGAAAAGGTGGGGGAACAGACCAGAGGATAATATTTAAAAATTATCGTTCGACCATCCTGTATCGATTCGAAACACTTTTTCCATCAAAAAAGTAAACAATTGCACCTTAATTGTTTGTCGCACGACCACAACAGCAATTTGGAGTGCCACAGGGGTGTATCATGAGGTCGTAATTATTCCTAATCGCAACAAATTATGTATACAAACGATTTGGCAAGCAGTATATGTTGTAGTACATGAGAACATGAGCATATACAAAGCAGATAAAGTAACGAAAACAAAATTTTAATTCAAAAATGGAAAAAAAATTCCATTGCTATATTTAAACACATTCCCACATAAAAATCTTATTGTCCAACATTCCGAGTCATTTCAAATGTGTAAATAATTAAATTTAAAAAAAACTCTTAAAAGGGGCGTTAAATTCAACACAAAACGCGGGCCCACTTCGAATCTATAAATTAAATTAATTAAAATTTTTAATGTGTGATTCAATTATAAAATAAAATCAATACAAACACCCGTGCATGTTTGTACAACACTTAAAAAAAATTTTTGTAACTACCTATTGGATGTCGTAAAGCGCCATTCAAGATTTTTTGAATGACTCTTCTAAATATATCGACATCCTGGTGTTTAAAATATCGCTAGAATTATAACACTGGGAGTTTTATTACTAAAGTGTAATAAACGTAAATTAATTTAAACAAAAATTGAAAAAAACTATTTTTTTTAAAAAACACTTCTAATGGCGGCGAAAAAACGCTTCTATTTTTTACAGACTTTATTACTAATTTAAAATCGTAGTATTGTAAAAAAAAATAGATGGGCAAAATAAAACAATTGTCAAGAGCGCACACGTAAATTTACCCGGCTCGAAGGACCGCGCTAGCAATAGTTTCGCATTTTTGCACCCCTCTGGACACTTTACGGGCCTCCGAAGTGGTATCTAATCAACTATTTACGAGGTACAATTAACAATAATTCTACGAGTGAGGTTATACTCACCAAACATCTGTTTTAAACATCCGCAAGACAATCTTAACGGCAGCAAATGATGTTTAATTAATTTGAACATTTGTAAAGGTAGGCTCGTATGAGAGTAACTTGTTTTTGAGCACCAACCGAGTGCGCGAGACAAGTAAAATTTACGATTAATTTAGGCTATTAGTTTTAAATCGGACAGATTTCCCACTGAGATTTGAAGAAGAAAATTATTAATAATGTGAAAATATTACTTTTATATGAAAATAATATAAATAATTAATAGGATTTGCGTAAACGGCTTATTAAACTATTGGTTTAATGAACTCGACAAAATTGCACTTTAATGTTTATTTAATTACTAATTAACGAGAAATTAAGATAAAAAAGAGTATATTAAACACTTAATTAGCGTTTTTTTTAATTGAAACGATTTAAAAATTTGCCAAATTTATCTTAACGGTCCATCGCCTATTATAGTAGTAGCAGATAACAAATTGAAAAAAAATATATAGAGCAGTCATTTCATTACAAGTTCAATATCTGTTTAATATCTCAATTACTTTCTTTAAACATTATAATTAAAAATTGACGATCCCAAGAACTATTTTTTAATTAATTCAATTTGTTACAACAATAATATAATTGAATTGTTAAATATTTTCTAGGTCAAATTACAGATTGCTCGATTTGAGTGCCAAAAAACGTAATCTTTACGTAATTTTAAACGTTACGCTTCTATATTTTTCAGATTTAAATTCCCAACAAAACTAACATAAAAAATGGTACCAACAGGTTCAATACCTCTAACGTAGACCGTTCTTCGCCGTTCTTGAGATATTGCCACTGTAGTGAATGAATACGAGAATACTTATCCATTTTACGTAAAATGGCTATTTTTATCATTTTTTCAGTAATAAAGCCTAGCATATTTCAGCATAATCGAGTTTCTTCGAGACCTGAGATTAAACCTTATATAAGATTAGTACCTCTAAAGTCGACCGTTCTTGAGATATTGCCACTGTAAAATTAATAAGAAAATGCTTATCGATTGTACGTAAAATAGCCATTTTTATCATTTTTTTCAGTAATAAAGCCTAGCATATTTCAGCATTATTGAGTTCCCTCGAGACCTTAGATCAAATCTTATGTAAGAGTTAGTACCTCTAAAGTCGGCCGTTCTTGAGACATTGCCACTGTAGTGAATGAATAAGAGAATGCTTATCGATTGTACGTAAAATGGCCATTTTTATCATTTTTTCAGTAATAAAGCCTAGCATATTTCAGCATAATTGAGTTCCCTCGAGACCTTATATCAAATCTTATATAAGAGTTAGTACCTCTAAAGTCGACCGTTCTTGAGATATTGCCACTGTAGTGAATGAATAAGAAAATGCTTATCGATTGTACGTAAAATAGCCATTTTTATCATTTTTTTCAGTAATAAAGCCTAGCATATTTCAGCATAGTTGAGTTCCCTCGAGACCTTAGATCAAATCTTATATAAGAGTTAGTACCTCTAAAGTCGACCGTTCTTGAGATATTGCCACTGTAGTGAATGAATAAGAGAATTCTTATCCATTTTACGTAAAATGGCCATTTTTATCACTTTTTAAGTAATGAAGCCTAGCATATTTTAGCATAATTGATTTCCATTGAAACCTTAGATCAAATCTTAAACAAGATTTGGTACCTCTAAAGTCGACCGCTCTTGAGATATTGCCACTGTAGTGAATGAATAAGTGAATGCTTATCGATTTTACGTAAAATGACAATTTTTATCATTTTTGAAGTAATAAAGCCTAGCATATTTTAGCATAATTGATTTCCCTTAAGACCTTAGATCAAATCTTATATAAGATTTGGTACCTCTAAAGTCGACCGTTCTCGAGATATTGCCACTGTAGTGAATGAATAAGAGAATGCTTATCGATTTTACGTAAAAAGGCCATTTTTATCATTTTTTAAGTAATAAAGCCTAAAATATTTGAGCCCAATTGAGTTCCCTTGAGACCTTAGATCAAATCTTATATAAGATTTGGTACCTCTAAAGTCGACTGTTCTCGAGATATTGCCACTGTAGTGAATGAATAAGAAAATGCTAATCGATTTTACGTGAAATGGCCATTTTTATCATTTTTCAAATAATAAAGCCTAGCATATTTCTGCAAAATTGAGTTCCCTTGAGACCTTAGATCAAATTAAATCTCTAAACCTCTATAAAGTCGACCGTTCTTGAGATATTGTCACTGCAGAGAACTAACATTAGAATCACCAAGTTCCTAGGCATTTTACAATTTTTTTAATCAATCGCCCGGTATAATTTAACCGTTTGAAATTTAGATAAGAATATGATTTAAAGTTTCGCGTACACTCGTCTAAACAATCATTTCCCGAGATATTAAAAGAATCTAATTTTAAATCAACTTTGATAGTCCACTCGAAGTGTCTAAATTCCAAACAACTGATAAAAAAAATTTGATGGACTTATCAAAAAACAAACATTAGATTCGAGAAAATTGCTTCAATACTCATTATTTCCTCTCCACTTCTCCGCACTCGCATTACTTATGGATACGCAGACACAAAAGTAATCAAATGTCGCAATGGATTATACTAAAAACACAATTGATTTTATAAATTGAATAAAGCGTTATAGGAATATAAATCTTAAATTTACTCTATATATAATTTTATAATAAATAAATTAGTTTGCAAATAACGTTCAAGTTGTACGTCATGTTGGCTTTGCCTTAAATGGATTTCTCGATTTATAAGTTTTATTTAAAAGTGCGTCGTAATAAATTTTAGACGTTATCTAGGCTGCATGTAGGTGTTTTTAGTGTACATGTGGTATGGGGCAAAATGTATTTAACAATCGCGAGATGTTTTAAAAGTTCCCAAATGGGTCGAACGCCCCTATTATTTGTCTAAAAGAAAGTTTCTCAAGTAGGACGAAATTGCAAATAGATATACGTGGGTTTTCGTAATAGTATTTTGATTTTATTTGGTTAAAATCGCTTTCTCTAAATTTTCCTTTCGGAAAAAGTCGCTTTAGATACACACTAAGTCTTCGCTAATAGTAAATAAGGTACAGGGGGTCGAGGAGCGCCAAATTAAAATGCAATAAACTCTCCCAAAAATATAAAAAAAATTATAAATTACTCGATTAATAAACGCTAACGGATGTAGGTACGTTTAGTTAGAGAAGCAAATAACAAATTTTAAAAAAAGATTGTTTTCGTTAGATAAGCCCAAGCCCAAGCTTGAGTGTGTACACAGTGGAGTGAGAAAACTTTTTTGCATGCAACCACACAAAAAATGCAAACAGGAAACTATTTAAAAAAACATTATGTAAATACTTGGTTAGTCGATTACCTACGGAAAGTTTTAAAAATTGTGAAAGGTGCATTGATTTGTATAGGATGCAAGAAAGAAACACCCAGTAACATAAATCTCCCAATTTTCTTTTATTTTTAAAGGCGCATCGCCGCATCTTCAACAAATTCCTTCTCAGTCGATTTTCATCAAAGAGTAAATCGGCCAAAATCGAACACATACAGGGTGATTCCTAAGTTCGTAAGATATCTTTTCTGCGAGTCCCCTGAGCGTGTGCATTTTATTCGAGGACCAATCGCGGAAGAGCCAACATGATACTTTGAAGGTTGCTGGTGTCTGAAGCGTTAAATAGGGAGTTATACGCATAATAAAGCGTTTGCAGCCAATAAGAGGTATCTGAAGGCTTTTTTAAGGAAAAACTACTAAAATGCACTCGAGGGGATTCCCCGAACTCTAAACCCGAATCCCCAGTGTTGGTATACAATAGTGTTGCGAGATCTTCTGCAATCGCATAAAATGGGAGCGCACACGTGGGACTTTTGTTACGTTGTCTGAGGTAGGGCTGGACAAAAAAATCGATTAATCGATGTTTTAATCGATTAATCGATGTTCGATTAAGTCTTGAAAATAATCGATTAATCGATTGTCCCATTAATCGATTGTCCGATTAATCGATTGTTTGATTAATCGATTGTTTGATTAATCGATATTTTAAATAATCGATTGTCCGATTAATCGATTGTTCGATTAATCGATTGTATGATTAATCGATTGTACGATTAATCGATCTCCGATTAGCGATTGTTTGACCAATGTTTATTGGGTTAATTAGTTAATTTAGAGCAATGGTTGTATTAAATTGTATCTTTCCTAGTCCATGCCCGCTGGCTATGTCAATGCCAGCTGGATTCTGCCTCCCTGACTTTTTCATGTTCATGGTGCATAAGGAAAAGGCTCGCCTACATGCCTACTGCATACTAGCCTGCTTACATGTACTCCGGGTCGAATAAGCCTCTAGGGTCTCATCTATTAAGACTTAAGACTAAAAGGAGGGTTCCGCGAGAGCTCCACGTTAATGTTATCCTATTACAATAATGTGAGATTAAATCCAAAAAACGCCAAAAGAGCAGTAACTCAAAAACCGTATCAGATATCGAAAAAATAAATTACAAAACACTCCCACCACCCGCGGGCTCCTGTGAATGCCAAAAAGACGTTGCCAAAACTTAAACCTGATAAAGCCGGTTTTAAAATTTTGAATATTTAGTAGGTATTCGTAGTCTTTACGTACTACATAACAATAAACCACAAATTAAGTATTAAACTATTAATAATAATAAAGTCCGTCTGAAAAGCCGGACTGTCCGATTATCCGATTAATCGATTGTTTGATTATCCGATTGTCCGATTAATCGATTGCTTGATATCTTATTGTTCAATTAATCGATTAATCGATTGTTCGATTAATCGATTGTTTGATTATCTGAATAATCGATTGTCCGATTAATCGATTGTCCGATTAATCGATTGTTTGATTAATCGATTGTCCGATTAATCGATTGTTTGATTAATCGATTATCCGATTAATCGATTGTTTGATTAATCGATTGTCCGATTAATCGATTGTTTGATTAATCGATTATCCGATTAATCGATTAATCGTGACAATCGATTGTCGATTGTGAAATTTAACAATCGCCCAGCCCTAGTCTGAGGATCCTGCCGGATACTGAGTCGGTGTGACAATTTTTGAAGCATTAAGTTAAAAAAATTATCTCTAATACCTAATCTGAAGGTCAGTTCTGATTATGCAGAGAAACTTATCCCAAAATTTAGGGACAGGCATTTTGACGACCACCAGTATACTTTTTAAGTAAAGAAGCGTAGCATATTTCAGCATAATTAAGTTCCCTCGAGACCTTAGATCAAATCTTATAAAATAGTTAGTACCTCTAAAGTCGACTGTTCTTGAGATATTGCCACTGTAGGGAATGAATAAGTGAATGCTTATCGATTTTACGTAAAATCGCAATTTTTATCATTTTTTAAGTAATAAACCCTAGCATATTTGAGCATAATTGAGTTCCCTTGAGACCTTAGATCAAATCTTATATAAGATTTGGTACCTCTAAAGTCGACCGTTCTCGAGATATTGCCACTGTAGTGAATGAATAAGAGAATGCTTATCGATTTTACGTAAAATGGCCATTTTTATCATTTTTTAAGTAATAAACCCTAGCATATTTGAGCATAATTGAGTTCCCTTGAGACCTTAGATCAAATCTTATAAAAGATTTGGTACCTCTAAAGTCGACCGTTCTCGAGATATTGCCACTGTAGTGAATGAATAAGAGAATGCTTATCTAAAGGTCAGTTCTCATTATGCAGAGAAACATATCCCAAAATTTAGGGACAGGCATTTTGACGACGCCCAGTATACTTTACCAATTCTAAATTTGAATATTTTTAAAGGGCCTCAAAACGAAAAAATTTTAAAATTCAATTAGCGAGTCAAGATGCCGAAATAAATTAAAATAATGTTGCATTAATTACAATAATCTAACTTTAATTAAGTAATTAAAATAAACGAGCTGTAAATTAATAGATATTGTCTTATAAGAGTATAAAAAAAGGGCGCCAATGTAAAACAAAAAATTTATAAACGTTTCACCTAATCTAAATTACAAATTAACCGAGCAATTACACTTTTAGTCTGTTCGTAACAAATAAAAGCGAATTACTGACATCAGTGCTACCCCGACGACAAATAAGTTCGAGTACCACACTGCTTTATTACTACTTTTCATATTCTGAAGAATAGTAATAGAATAGAATAGTTAATAACAAAAATACAACATTTCCTATTTCAAATAGAACACCCTGTATATTTTTATACTTTTGAAATCGGGGCTTTAACTTGAGGTTTTTTTGAATTTATTCAGTTTTATGATCTTCACATCGTGTTGACACACAGACTCACAGACATTTCTCAATTTTTCGCCAGCGTCTCGATCTATTAGAAAAGGGGGAGGCGCCCCACTTGCTCCATTTCAAAGCACCCAATTTCAAACAAATTAAAGCGACATTGAGAAAAAACGAACCGTCTCGATACAAGAAGACACAGGTGGATGATTCATCAATATAAATGAAACGAAAAATTGAGTTAAAGCCTACAAAGATTATACAAAGCAAATGAAAAGTAAATTATCAAACATTCATTCCGACCGGCATTACATGAAAAGTTGAACAACCGATCAGGTAAAAATTCAGCCTTGAAGAGGAAGAGCACAAGAACTAAATTTAATATTTTTTGTGCAATTAATTAAAGTGCAATTGTCTTTCGATAAAAAATAAATAAAAACAAAAACAAAAAACTCACCCTCGAAACAAACAAAAAAACAAACGAACGCAGGAATTTCTTGGCCAGTTAAAAACAAAATTATAACAGAAACACCAACTTATACGTAGTTTATTACATACTTTTTAAATAAAACAAATCGAATTGTTGTTAATTACAACTTTTTTCATAAGTCAACGTAAACTTTTACAATAAACACAACACGTAACCGCTATACCACGACGCATACCAGTCTTAACGACGTTCTGACAAACACTGAGCACGGCGAGTTGTTGACGCTTATAGACGAACAGTTTCTTTGGTCCATTCGAAGAAATCGCCGGTAACAAGAGGCCAACTTATACGATCTTAATTAGATTAGACAGAGATGCGAGGTAAAGAATTCGGTTGTATAACAAGTTGCCTAAATTTAACTCGAGTTACTTTGTTGCGCTTCTTTGCGATAATGAAAACTAGCGCGTTGATAATTTGAATCAAAAGTACGGATGGAGTGTAAATATTATTTATTATTAAATTACGCTATTTTAGTGACTAATTATTTAAATATTGCACGAGTCGACGAACAAAAACGAGTAGTTTTGCCAACTTCGTCACAAATTAGTAGTTTTTGCTTTGAAAAGCTTTTGATTAGGTATGTTGGAAAACAAATTAATTTCTTTACTTTTCGAGTCCCCCTAAATTCAAAACGCCCCCCCCCCCAAAGAAGGTCTGTCTGTATGTATGTAACGCCGTCAAACAAAAACTACTAAAGCGATTTTGTTGAAATTTGGTTTCGGCCACTTTAATAAAATTTCGTCAACAAATTGAGCTTTTAAACGAAATCGATACATGGTGGCCCAAAATAAGAGGGTTATTTTGGTCGCATTTCGGAAAATCTTGACCCACGGCATTTATACTCGGCTGTAAGTTAGTACACATCGGCCCTAATTAAAAAAATATTTTTTGAAATTTCTAAATTTAAAATGGCGGCCAGTATAACGATTAGCCTATTTTCTACTTTTTTGATTATAACTTTGGAAATTATAATTATTTAAAAAATATAAAAATAGGAAAGTGTAGACAAAATATAGGGCTTTAGTTTTGTTAGAGTCGATTTTTAAAATTATCTCAAAATTGACTACTTTTAAAGGACCAAAGTTGACTAAAATTTTAAAACGGATTTTCTCAAAATCGGCTTTGACCGTTTCGTCTATATTTTGATATATTGTAGATATCGAAGTTCTTAAATAAGCACCGTTGTTTGGTTCATTTGCTATGAGCAGATCCGGAGCTACGATTTTTTTAAGGCCAAAATTTCAAAAATTTATAGTTCTTTTTGTAATTATAATTTGGAATTGAAACTTCGCATATTAATTTATTACATAAATTTCTATTATTTGTTATAATTTTGGTTTAGAAAACACTTTCGGTTAAACCGGAAATTATCCAAGCAAAAGAAATTTTCGGAAACACCCTATATATTTTATGATTTTTTTTAAATATCGTAAGATTAGCTGTCCATTGATACCAAGCATGCTAAATTTTAACTTCCGGTTTAACCGGAAATGGGGCTAACTTTTTTATTTTAAAAACAACACCCTGTATATTTTGAGTGATTTGGAATGATTATTAAATTAGCTTGTGATTACCAAACATTCAAATTTTAACTTGCGATTCAACCGGAAATGAGCTTAGCAACGCCCCCTATAATTTAGTTTTTGAAATCGGGAACAGTTTCTGGGCATACTATTGTTTGGTGCTATTTCAGATATATTTAAAACTAGTTTTAAAAGTTTAATTCGTGAAAAAATAAAACAGGAGTTTATTAATTAAATTTATTTAAATCAACAAACTTATGTACTTAGACGACATGATACAAGAAATGTTATAATTATTGCTATCATTTATAATAATAAACAAACAATAATAAGTATATATGGTTATATTAAACAAAATAATGTACAATTAAAAAACACAACTTGCGGCTAATTAAAAATAAATACAGGCAGACATTTTGTATAAAATGGAAGACAGGCGCCAAGTAAAAAAAATAGAAGTATATTCACAACACTAAAAGTGTTTTAATACAAATCATTTTTGGCACATACAAAGATATAGTATTATTTTTCAAAAACTTTATTCACTTAAAATTTATATTAAAAGGTATTGGCAAAAGCAGAGTATTATTTTTATAAGATCAGGCAAAACTGGTATTGCTATTAGATTTTTCTTTCGTCCAAAAATTTCTTTCTCAAATTTAGGAAATTTAGAATTTACGTACCCTAAAGGCTAATACAAAAAAACTTTAAAAACCAACACTTAAAAATAAAAATTGCATCGTTCAATTTCGAGTTTAAAAAATTTTCTTAGAAAAAAAAGGAAGACAACAAAATTACCCAAAATTGAACAATACGCACAATTTATTAAAATAGTTATTTTTTCCCAAACTAAACATTCTAACACATCAAATTGATTGTTTTGAATTTTATTTACAATAGGAAGAGCAAAATTTATCACCAGTGATAGAAAAAATATATTTATATCAGTTTTTTTTAAACTCTATTCTACTATAGATATTTATTTCTACACCAGGTTTTTCTTCAATTTGTGATATTTGCAACGAGAAAACAATTTCTACTTAATTTAAAATAATACGTATAATACAGGTGCGTAACAAAAAAGAGCAAAAAATACAACTCTTACATATAAGAGTTACAAAAGCCATTTTTGATAAGGTCTTTGGGCGACCTTGAGCTTGCACTTTCGCGCCCACTCACGCAATCACTTCAGTCGAAATTAAAATTTACTTAACATTTTTGTTACGCGCCGTATAAAAAAATTATAAATACAAAATGACATACACTTTCTTCATTTGTTTCACTTAATACAATCTACGATAACTTATAAAATCTTATTGCTTATTAAAAAATATAATTCATACACGATGTAGATGATAAAAAAAGAAAATTATTCGTCTTAAGCCCCTCAGTTGAAATAATGGACGGTTTTCGAGCCTTAAATCTCGAAAAAGATTCAAAAATCGTCTCATTATTTAACCCGACACTTAAAAAAAAATTTTAGTGTACAATTTCACAACAATTATTTTGGTGTTTACTTGCAGAATACCACGCGATTACAATTAAAATTGTAAATTGTAAAATCAACTATTTACAACAATCACTTTGGTGTTCACTTGATTGCCCAATTAATATTAGTTTTACACGTTTACACCACTTCAAATAATTTTAAATTCGATTCATATTTTTTAAGCTACAAAAAAATTAATTTTACAAATTAAACACAAACCAGGAGCGAATCTTACGGGAACTAAAAAATTTGAAATATTCATATACTTTTGGAGATATTTTATTCCCTTTCTAAAACGCTTTCTGGATTCGCCACAAATACATAAATAGTTCAATTTGCTTAAGTGTTAACTTATGGGCGATTTTAACGCAAATTGCAAAAAATTTGAGGTTAGTAATAATAAATTAAAAACAAAATGGCACACTAGAAAGCTATCATACAATAAACAATACAATAACGATAACTTAAAATGTGTCAAAAAAATATATTACGCATTTTGGTAAAGTAAAATTAATAAATAATAAAAATATACAGGGTGATAAAAATGGAAGATGTAAATTATTTTGTACGACAAAAATAGAGTTGCGGCATTCTTTTGACAACGGCTGAGTCCGCTATAGCGAGCGTATTTTAAGTTCCTTCTGAGATGGTGGCCTCAAAAGGCACCCCTCATCGAGTTTGACCTTGGTGGAAGTAACTTCTAGGCGAAAGCCAAATATCAAAATACCGGTCTAAACACGCACATGCTCATGGGAGCTGCGCTACGGAGGCAAGTCAATGCCCATCACTGCGTACTGCTAATCAAAATAGGACTAGGTGTGCAGGGGCCTTAGTTCTGGGGCGCATGAGTTTCTCTTAGTCTAGTTTGTGGCAAGTCTCTTTGGATATTTAATACAAGATATTTCTTGCATGACCCGACGAAGCCTAAAGAGGCGAAAAAATAGAAGATGAGCCCAATGCCTAGAGAAGTTTAACGTAAGACCCTACGTTCTACTTATCCAGAAGCAGTGGATATGCAATGAATCCATCCAAGCAGGTTTGTATTAGCTTTCTTAGGCAGGACGCCGAACGGCACCAGAAATGAGAAAGAGTCGGCTGGCGGAAGTACAAGAAGATTTGCTAAAAAATGCCTGGAGCAGAGATGATTTTTGTGCTTTGGAACTGGCAAGAGAATGAGTTGAAATCACCCTCTATGGTGATGATACTGATGGATGATTTACAGAATCTGGACTGTTTAGAGAGGGGGTCTCATTTATAGGCATTGGTGGACGTAATTTCTCGACGAAAACCAAACATCAAAATACGGTCCTGGGCACCCACATGCTCACGAGAGCTTCGCGAGGCAGCTCGACGTTCTTTGGGCAATGCTGATCAAAGTGGGCTAGGCGTGGAGGCCCAGTCGTAGAAAGGCCTAAGTTTTGGAGTACATGAGTTTCTCCTAGTCTGGGTTGTGGCAAGTCTCTTCGAAGAAAATTGAGGATAGGCTCAAGGCATAGATACTTTAAGACCCTGCGTTCTGCTTATCCATCATCAGTGAATATAGTGGATCAATCCAAGCAGGCTTGTATTAGCCTCCTCAGACAGGACGCCATAAGTACAAGGAGCTTTTCTAAAGTACCCCGGAGAAGCGATGATTTTGGTCCTTTGGAAGAATATGAGCTGAAATGTAGCCGAAATCACCCTCTATGGTGATGATACTGGTGGATGATTTACAGGATCGGGACTGCTTAGAGAGGGGGCCTCATTTCTAGGCTTTGCTGGACGTAATTTCTCGGCAAAAGTTAAACATCAAAATACGGACCTGGACACGCACATGCTCACGAGAGCTTTGCTATGCGGTGGACTACATGCCGAGGCAGCTTGATGTTCTCTGCTGATCAGAAAAGTGCTAATCGTAGAGGCCCAATAGAAAATGGGAAAAATGGGTCCAAGGCCTAGAAAAGGTTAACGTAAGCCCGGATGCTACTTTAATACTCTACGAAGCAGGCTTGTATTAGCCTTCTTAGACTGTCGTCAGTACAAGGAGCTTTTCTAAAGATCCCCCGGGGAAGAGAGAATTTTCGTCCTTTGGAACTGGTAAAGAGGATGAGCTGAAATGTAGCCGATACGTGCACACTCTATGGTGATGGTACTGGTGAACGATTTGCAGGATCTGGACTGTTTGGAGAGGGGGCTAGCTACCTCCACTAAGACCTCTTAATCGGGCTCATTGCAATTCTTCCAAGCAGAGTCTCCCTATGCCCATCAGATTTTGAGCTATGCAACAGCAATTCAAAAATAGATACTCGTCAGAATAGAAATAAACTTCACGATTGTGACGATGTTATTGGTGGGAAGTATACGCTGGACCCAATAGGGCGCTATTTTGGACAAGCTTCTTAAAATAATGCCACAAATCTCAACACATGCTCTGCCGTCCAAAAAAAGTCCAATTTATGGCGCTACTTACATTTTTAACGCCCTGTATAAAAAAACAAATCTCGCCACACAAAATTTGTTCACTAAATACACCTTAACTCTAATAAAACCTTCCACAAAATGTCCTTATGAACTTGTTTTATTATAATTGTTTGTTTTTTCTTTCCCCTTTTGAGTCTATTAAGATCACATTAAGTTCATAAGTGCAAGTTGTGCCTCTTTTATATTCAATAATGTATTTAAAGCGATGCACTAGTCAAAAATAAAAAAACGGACGCCATAATAGGCCCTTTGGAGGTAAATAAAGTCCGATAGATGTGTACACCAAAGACGCGCTTAGAACAGCACTCGACTGCAATAGACATAGTACTAGCCTTCTTGGCATGAGTTTCATGAATAATAATTTCAATTCTGTTAGTTCGACGTGTAAGCAAATAATGGGCCAGATAGGACCCCTTCAATTTTAGATAGATCAACCTGACGGTTAGTCGTGCTCGGCACGATGGAAGTGTAAGCCGAGCACTTCAGAGCTGCGCAACATTGTGAGTCTGGGTATGCGACACAATTTAAAAATAAAAAGGCACCTTTTTGATTATGTTAAGAGAGTCAAATGTAGGGCATTGTGCTCTGCGGTCTAGAGACATACAGCAGACTAAAATCGATCCGTAAATACATTATTGGAAACAAAAGCTTAATAATAATCGTAAGTTACTATAATTTAAAATTTCTTGTATATGTTAAACAATCCTTATAACTCCGTATATAATATACTATATAATAGATATATAAATATAAACATAAAATATATAATTTATTGTAACAATATGAAAATTTCTTTTAATTAATTTGATTTACTAATAAAAAATAAAATTCCAAATTCATTACCTTTTCTTCCTCTCTTCCATTTCTCTCCTATGTCTAACCCAATCGTCTTCTACTTGTACAGAATTAAATTTATTATTGTTAATTTTATCTTTTCTTTTAGTCCTCAACAATCTCGGTCTAAATTGTGTCGGTTTTTCGTAGGCGACGTCCGGTGTAACAAAATGATTTGTTTTCTTTCGTTTACCATTTGTAAAATCGATACTTTGCGAATTGTAACGCTTTTTTGTCGTTATACCCGCTAAATTTAACAAAGTTTCTGCTCCCTCTTGTATCTTACGTTCTTCTTCGTCTTCGAAGTCGATTTTACGACATATGAAGTTTTTCGATTTGGAGTATCTACAAGAAAACAAACATCAAAATAACATTCAAGTTAGTCGGTGTTTTTAAAGCAGTCTTGCACGTCACGTAAAGCGAAACGTCAAGGAATTTTAAAAAATGGCCTCTGGTAAGTGTTACGGCTCAACGTTTCATTTGAGAGCTCGAGTAGTCTGGTTTGACGTTCTGTGACGTTTTACGTTTCACCCACTTATGCGCGACTGAGCCAAGAAAATAACTGTGGAGACTACAACGTCTACAACGCCAAAGTGGCGACCCCAACGTGATAGATTTTGCGTCGCCTTAGTTTTAGAGAGAGTACGTCAAAGCAGGTCGATCGAGCCAACGCCGACACTAGCAGAGGCTTTAAGAAAAAGTTAAGAAAGCAAACTCACTTCTCTTCGTCGCTCTCCATGGATATATCGGGCGAGACCGTAATATTCTCGATCGCACTATAAGTGTGATCCTCGCTTGGCGAATTAGTAATAATTTGGTAACTCGATTTAATTTTTCGATGTCGATACCTTGGTCCATTTTTTAAACTTAACATAACTGCTGCCGCGTCGGCCTCGTCCAACGAATCATCCGAGTTTGTTTCGATCTTAGTGTCGTCGTCGTTTTGTGCAAGACTTTTGGATAAGTAAGGGAAGAGGTGGGGGTTCGGTAAACGGCTAATGTCATTTTTTTCGTACGACGGCGGTTTGTTGTAAATTGCCGGATCTAAAGTGGAACAAGGATGATATGGTGATCTGGATAATTGTTGTAATAAGCTTGCTCTACTGTGTGTGTGAACAGTCCATAACGAACCTTTACCAAGATTCTAAAAAATTGATAATTTCGTCAAATAAATTGACTAAAAATGGAATCGGCAAAGTGCAATAATTGTTATAAACGCCAATTTGAATTAGTAATGAGAAAAACTTACCGGTATTTTATCCACCTTTAGAAACGATTTATTTAAGGACAAGTTGTGCCTAACGCTATTTTTCCATCCATTCGGCGCACTTTTAAAGTAAGGAAAATGGTCGACTATCCAAGCATAAATTTCTTTAACGGGTAAAGCCTTTTGTTCCGAATCTTCGATAGCCATAAATATTAAACTTGAAAAAGAATAAGGCGGCTTACTAGTTGTGTGAATCATCGGATCGTACGGAACATTTTGAGGATGTTTAATTCTAGCAATTCCTAAATTTATATTGTTGTTATTATTATTATTATTTAGTTTTTTTTTACACGGCGTGGGGCTGTGTAAAGAGCTGTTGGAAGATTCAGCGGCAGATATTGACGACTCGTCGACGTAATCGCTATTATGCGAATTATCGGAAAGAGATAAATTAGAATTATACGCCTTAATCGGCGTCGTATGAACACTACTTGATGGCGATGGATTGACAAGATTTATTCCTGAGAAATATACGTAAATAAAATGAATTAAATTTTTGCGTAAAACAAACCTTTAAGTACGTCTCTTTCGTGTAACCAAGATAGACTTGTAAGATCGTCGTCGGTTACTCGACTATTATGACATTGAGCTACCGCCAAGAGGAGAGCTATAGGCGAATCTGCATCTCTTGCAGGCGTTCCCGCCACTGGGCTTGCCGGAACTGACATTTTTGGTGTAAATGGTTGTTCTTGTGGTGATCCAGCACGCTCGGGCGACATTATTTCTTAGCGCACCTATAAAAAAGAATTAAAATCACTACAGACTCGCTGCATGGGCTCACGACCAACGACAACAGTTTCTTGGAAGTAAGTGTAAGGAGTAGTTGGAGTGTCTCAAAAGCGTACTAGGGTAAGAGTAGGAGAGGTAGACTCGGACTTAGTGACTTAACGTAGCCAGAATTTTAACACTAATCGATTTTCAAGTCTGTCAAAAATTCAAATCCACCACAGAAGGTGTGATAACGACCACAGTTTGTTGGAAGCGTAAGGAGTAGTTGGAGTGTCTCAAAAGTGTACTAGGGCAAGAGTAGGAGAGGTAGACTCGGACTTAGTGACTTAACGTAGCCAGAATTTTAACACTAATCGATTTTCAAGTCTGTCAAAAATTCAAATCCACCACAGAAGGTGTGATAACGACCACAGTTTTATGGAAGTGTAAAGAGTAGTTGGAGTGCCTCAAAAGCGTACTAGGGCAAGAGTAGGAGACGTAGGTTCGGACTTAGTGACTTAACGTAGTCAGAATTTTACTACTAATCGATTTTCAAGTCTGTCAAAAATTCAGATCCACCACAGGAGGTGTGATAACGACCACAGTTTTATGGAAGTGTAAAGAGTAGTTGGAGTGCCTCAAAAGCGTACTAGGGCAAGAGTAGGAGACGTAGGTTCGGACTTAGTGACTTAACGTAGTCAGAATTTTACTACTAATCGATTTTCAAGTCTGTCAAAAATTCAGATCCACCACAGGAGGTGTGATAACAATCACAGCTTGTTGGAAGCTTAAGGAGTAGTTGTAGTGCCTCAAAAGCGTACTAGGGTAAGGGTAGGAGACGTAGGCTCGGACTTAGTGACTTAACGTAGCCAGAATCTTACCACTAATCGATTTTCAAGTCTGTCAAAAATTCAAATCCACCACAGGAGGTGTGATAACGACCACAGTTTGTTGGAAGCGTAAGGGGTAGTTGGAGTGCCTCAAAAGCGTACTAGGGCAAGGGTGGAAGAGGTAGACTCGGACTTAGTGTCTTGACGTAGCCAGATTTTAGCACTAATCGATTTTCAAGTCTGTCAAAAATTCAGATTCACCACAGGAGGTGTGATAACGACCACAGTTTGTTGGAAGCGTAAGGAGTAGTTGGAGTGCCTCAAAAGCGTACTAGGGCAAGGGTGGAAGAGGTAGACTCGGACTTAGTGACTTGACGTAGCCAGATTTTAGCACTAATCGATTTTAAAGTGTGTCAAAAATTCATATTCACCACAGGAGGTGTGGTAACGACCACAGTTTTGTTGAAAGTGTAAGGAGTAGTTGGAGTGTCTCAAAAGCGTACTAGGGTAAGAGTAGGAGAGGTAGGCTCGGACTTAGTGACTTAACGTAGCCAGAATCTTACCACTAATCGATTTTCAAGTTTGTCAAAAATTCAGATTTACCACAGGAAGTGTGATAACGACCACAGTTTGTTGGAAGCGTAAGGAGTAGTTGGAGTGCCTCAAAAGCATACTAGGGTAAGGGTAGGAGACGTAGGCTCGGACTTAGTGACTTAACGTAGCCAGAATTTTAACACTAAATCGATTCGCAGTCTGTCAAAAATTCAGATCCACCACAGGAGGTGTGATAACAATCACAGCTTGTTGGAAGCTTAAGGAGTAGTTGTAGTGCCTCAAAAGCGTACTAGGGTAAGGGTAGGAGACGTAGGCTCGGACTTAGTGACTTAACGTAGCCAGAATCTTACCACTAATCGATTTTCAAGTCTGTCAAAAATTCAAATCCACCACAGGAGGTGTGATAACGACCACAGTTTGTTGGAAGCGTAAGGGGTAGTTGGAGTGCCTCAAAAGCGTACTAGGGCAAGGGTGGAAGAGGTAGACTCGGACTTAGTGTCTTGACGTAGCCAGATTTTAGCACTAATCGATTTTCAAGTCTGTCAAAAATTCAGATTCACCACAGGAGGTGTGATAACGACCACAGTTTGTTGGAAGCGTAAGGAGTAGTTGGAGTGCCTCAAAAGCGTACTAGGGCAAGGGTGGAAGAGGTAGACTCGGACTTAGTGACTTGACGTAGCCAGATTTTAGCACTAATCGATTTTAAAGTGTGTCAAAAATTCATATTCACCACAGGAGGTGTGGTAACGACCACAGTTTTGTTGGAAGTGTAAGGAGTAGTTGGAGTGTCTCAAAAGCGTACTAGGGTAAGAGTAGGAGAGGTAGGCTCGGACTTAGTGACTTAACGTAGCCAGAATCTTACCACTAATCGATTTTCAAGTTTGTCAAAAATTCAGATTTACCACAGGAAGTGTGATAACGACCACAGTTTGTTGGAAGCGTAAGGAGTAGTTGGAGTGCCTCAAAAGCATACTAGGGTAAGGGTAGGAGACGTAGGCTCGGACTTAGTGACTTAACGTAGCCAGAATTTTAACACTAAATCGATTCGCAGTCTGTCAAAAATTCAGATCCACCACAGGTGGCGTGATAATGTCTTCCTTATCCCTTCAACAAGAAGACATTGCCACGGTTTTCCCTATTCGATATTTTTGTACACCTTGCCTAAATGGGCCCAAGAAGGGCCCACCTATAGCTTCTGGTATCATTTCAACCAAGTTTCCCCTCATTAGATTTGTGAGAAAGACAATGGGTGCTCGTGTGACGGCAAGCAGAGAAGCCTCAAATATGTGGCAACTGAACGATCCGGGAAGCCACAGCGAGCGTTTTTGAAGCCATCCGTTGAAAATAACTATCTTAGCACCGCCTACCAAACTTTTCTAAAACTTAAGTCACATAAATATGTTCGAAACGTAAAATAAAGCTTTAAATGACGAATAAAAGCGAGTTCCTTGAGAGGTGGAAAAAGAAATAATAAAATCAGTAGCTTTGGACGACGCGATGTATAAAGCTCAACTTTTTGCAGTGCAGATTTCCCACCTGAATTGAATAAAATACGACGACATAAGTTACTACTTATTGGCAATTAAAAAAAAATTGAAATAGAAGAGTTCCGAGTCCAGTGTCTCTTAATTACTAAATTGTGCTGATCGCTGAAAATCTCGAGCGTTCAACTATAAATTTTCGTGACGAGTCTCGCCAAAATAAGTGCACCACAGAAGCAAATATTACTCGACATTTCAGCTCCCTTACACATTTGCAACGCAAAGACAGTGAATGACGTAGGTAGAAACCACACTCGAAAATTTCGAGACAGGTGGTGTGTTTTCCCATTTTCCCATCATATTTATAACTTTTCGTTACATTTCGTTTCGTTGGAGAGGAAGAAAAATGTTGACAAAAAATTTAAATGCGAAACGCATTTTTTTCAGTATCGATTTTTTTAAAATTTCAAATTGATAGGCGACTTTACTCGAGACTTCGATAAAAATAAATAAATCTCTAGATTAAACTGATCAAATACAAAATATTATATTTTTAATCAAAGTAAATATTGAATAAAAGTAAATTAGGGAAAAAAATCTTTCGTACTCACTTTTTAGGAAAACTCGTCGACTAATCAACGAGGATGGTTTTTCACGCTAAATTAAATTCTTTCGACTTCTCCGCCAAATTATGCAAATCTGCATTATTTTTTCGAGTAATTAACCAAATTTTTTCCCATCTCGCCTCTCGTAAATGAAAATTCTTTATTTTATCGGAAAATTCGACGCATACAAGTGAGGGTTTTAATAACTCATATGGCGCTTTGAATATCTTCGGCTTATATTGGGGCTCTTGTCTTTTTCTCGAGGCACTACGGCTACAACGTCTGGACGCTTACGAGGCGTCACGTGCGGTACGAGTTACCTAGCAACGGGCGCAACGAGCGTCGCTTTAAAGCGTCGGTACTTTCATAAAACGCCTAAAACTGAGATTTGTAAATCTCATTTGTCATCACCATGGATATACATTTAATATGTACAGACACACATTTTATACTATATCGATGGGGAAAAAAAAGATTATTTTATGCAAAAAGGTTGCTTTTTGCAAAATGGGTACTCGATTTAAATGTAAATACGTTTTTAATAAACGTGAAGATAATTATTCATGAGAGAGTGAGGTAACATTTTAAAAATTTAATGTAAACTTAGAATTGATAACAGTTATTAATTGTTATCTTTTTTTACGTATGTACAAAATACAGATATAAAATACATAAAAAAAGTTTGATAAAAAGTATTATTTAACAAAAAATCGCTTTTAAATTCAATGGCAGCGGTGCACACAAAAACGTGAAAATTACCTCCATGTAAGTGGAGTGGGAGAATTTTACCTTCATATCGAGGATTTTTAAATTTATTTTCATCATAAATACGAGTAATACGAGTGTAGAGTAGATGAGCCCTTCGATATTAAAAAAAACATTCAATTCGGCTTTCATGTCTCAGACCAACAAATTTCCCAATATCCATCCGCAAATACTTCATTTCTGCATTAATGTAAAAACATAAATTAATATATAAAAAGATATTAGAAATAGTACGTAGCAATAGTAGCTTAATGCTAAGAAGCTCTCCCCAGTTTCAAAAAACTAAAATTATACCTGGCACTATTTGAAATAGGAAGCTAAACTCGTTTCCGGTTGAAACGGAAGTCAAAATAATAAATGTTTGGTATTATTAGATAACTACAGTTACAATCTTCAAAACCACTTAAATCTACAGAGTGTTGTATTTAAAATAGAAAAGTTAACCCCATTTCCGGTTAAACCGGAAGTTCAAATTTAACATGTTTGGTATCTGTGGACAGCTAATCTTACGATGTTTGAAAAAATCGCAAAATATACTGAGTGTTCCCAAAAATTCCGTTTGCTTTGATAATTTCCGGTTTAACCGGAAGTGTTTCTTAAACAAAAATTTTAACAAATAATAGAAATTTGTGCAATAAATTAGTATACCAACTTGCAATCACAAATTTTAGTTACAAAAGAAATTATTAATTTTTGAAATTTGAACCTTCAAAAAATCATAGCTCCGGATCTGCTCATAGCAAATGAACCAAATGACGGTTTGTAATTAAGAACTTCGATATCTACAACATATAAAGATATAGACAAAATGGCCGGAGCCGATTTTGAGAAAATCCGTTTTAAAATTTTAGTCAACTTTGGCCCTTTAAAAGTAGTCAATTTAAAAATTATTTTCAAAATCGACTCTAACAAAACTAAAGCTCCATATTTTGCCTATGTATTTCTATATTTAGATTATCACAATAATTATTATCTACAAAGTTATAATAAAAAAACTAAAAAACGGACCGATCAGTATACTAGCCGCCATTTTGAGTTAAAAATGTTTTTAATTATTTTTTTAATTAAGGCCGATGTGTACTAACTTAGAGTCGAGTATAAATACCGTGAGTCAAGATTTTCCGAAATGCGACCAAAATAGCCCCCTTATTTTGGGACACCCTAAATATATATTTCGTTTTAAAGCTTATTTTGTCGATAAAACGCTGTTAAAGTGGCCGAAACCAAATTTCAAAAAAAGTACTTTTTACGCTTTAGTACTTTTTATTTGACGACGTTAATACACGCACACGCACACCCAGACAGATATTTTCTAAATTTTTTTAGCGTTTTGGATTCAGGGGGACCCGAAACCACGAGAAATTTAGCAAAAACATTTTTTTCTTTCGTTCTTAATACTTTTTCAAAGTTGAAGTCAACGAAAAAGTAATTAAGTCGGCCAAATTATTTAAAGAGTGGGTCATGTAGCTTTATATACTTAGTTTATACAGTGGAACCCATAATCTGATAGCAAAATTTGCTACTCAATTCCTAAGAAAACAGTCGACTTACTGAAAATCTTCTCTTTACGAAAGGGAAAGGCAGCGAAGGCACCAGTTTGTAGAAATATATTAGCATCAGTTCTCTAACTATCAATGACACTCCTGTGTTGCTACTAGAGGGTTTGGAGAAAAATTCGATTAATCAATTTTTAAATATAGGATGTGCAATTAAGTTTTAAAAGTAATCCCTTAATCGATTGTTCGATTAATCAATTCTATTATTAATCGATTGTCTGATTAACAAATTTTTTGATAAAACGATTGTCAGATTAACGATTGTTCGATTGTCAAATTAATCAATTTTTTGTTAATCGATTGTCCGATTAACCAATTTTTTTATTAATCGATTGTCCGATTAATCGTAGATGTTTCACGACGATGGCCTTACTAAATTGGACCTTATCAAGTTTTAGCCCTATTATTTGTTTTTTATAGCCAAATTTTATCGATTTTCCGATTCATGGACCAATCGATTAATCAATGTTGTAATCGATGTGCGATTAAGTTTTAAATGTAATCGATTAATTGATCGTTCGATTAAATAATTTTTTTATTAATCGATTGTCTGATTAAGAAATTTTTTGATAAAACGATTGTCAGATTAACGATTGTTCGATTGTCAAATTAATCAATTTTTTGTTAATCGATTGTCCGATTAACCAATTTTTTTAATAATCGATTGTACGATTAATTGTATATGTTTCACGACGATAACCTTAGTAAATTGTACCTTATCAAGTTTTAGCCCTATTATTTGTTTTTTATAGCCAAAGTTTATCGATTTTCCGATTAATCGACCAATCGATTAATCAATGTTGTAATCGATGTGCGATTAAGTTTTAAATGTAATCGATTAATTGATCGTTCGATTAAATAATTTTTTTATTAATCGATTGTCTGATTAACAAATTTTTTGATAAAACGATTGTCAGATTAACGATTGTTCGATTGTCAAATTAATCAATTTTTTGTTAATCGATTGTCCGATTAACCAATTTTTTTAATAATCGATTGTACGATTAATTGTAGATGTTTCACGACGATAACCTTAGTAAATTGTACCTTATCAAGTTTTAGCCCTATTATTTGTTTTTTATAGCCAAAGTTTATCGATTTTCCGATTAACCGACCAATCGATTAATCAATGTTGTAATCAATGTGCGATTAAGTTTTAAATGTAATCGATTAATTGATTGCTTGATTAATCAATTTTTTTATTAATTGATTGTCCGATTAACAAATTCTTGATAAAACGATTGTCAGATTAATCGATTTCAAATTAATCAATTTTTTGATGATGGATTGTCCGATTAACCAATTTTTGTATTAATCGATTGTTCGATTAATCATATATATTTTACGACGATGGTTTTATTAAATTATACCTTTCCAAGTTTTTAGCCCCATTATTTGTTTTTATAGCCAAAGTTTATCGATTTTCTGATTAATCGAACAATCGATTAATCGTGACAATCGTTGTTTTTGAAACCATCGATTGTCGATTGTGAAATTTACAATCGCCTAGCCCTAGTTGATACATGTTCGACACCATCACGTATTTTAGAAAAAAAAACTAGCACTGGCACTGAAAAGAGCAGAGCAGTCGGGTAGGTACTTACTAGGGCTGGGCGATTGTTAAATTTCACAATCGACAATCGATTGTTTCAAAAACATCGATTGTCACGATTAATCGATTAATCGGATAATCAATTAATCGAACAATCGATTAATCGGACAATCGATTAATCGAACAATCGATTAATCGGACAATCGATTAATCGAACAATCGATTATACAGACAATCGATTAATCGATTAATCAAACAATCGATTAATCGGACAATCGATTAATCGAACAATCGGATAACCTAACAATCGATTAATCAAACAATCGATTAATCGATTAATTGAACAATCGGATAATCAAACAATCGATTAATCGGACAATCGGATAATCAAACAATCGATTAATCGGATAATCGGACAGTCTGGCTTTTCAGATGGACTTTATTATTATTAATAGTTTAATACTTAATTTGTGGTTTATTGTTATGTAGTACGTAAAGACTACGAATACCTACTAAATATTCAAAATTTTAAAAACGGCTTTATTAGGTTTAAGTTTTGGCAACGCCTTCTTAGCATTCACAGGAGACCGCGGGTGGTGGGTGAGTTTTGTAATTTATTTTTTCGATATCTGATACGGTTTTTGAGTTACTGCCCTTTTGGCGTTTTTTGGATTTAAATCTTACATTATTGTAATAAGATAACATTAACATGAAGCTCTCGCGGAACCCCCATTTTAGTCTTAATAGATGAGACCCTAGAGTCTTATTCGACCCGGATGTGAGTACATGCAAGCAGGCTAGTATGCAGTAGGCATGTAGGCGAGCCTTTTTCCTTATGCACCATGAACATGAAAAAGTCAGGGAGGCAGAATCCAGCTGGCATAGACATAGCCAGCGGGCATGGACTAGGAAAGATACAATTTAATACAACCATTGCTGTACTATTGTACTAATTCTTGTACTAATTAACCCAATAAACATTTAATCAAACAATCGCTAATCGGAGATCAATTAATCGTATAATCGATTAATCAGACAATCGAATAATCGAACAATCGATTAATCGAACAATCGATTAATCGGACAATCGATTATTTAAACAATCGATTAATCGAACAATCGATTAATCGTTTAATCAAACAATCGATTAATCGGACAATCGATTAATCGAACAATCGAATAATCGGACAATCGATTAATCGGACAATCGATTAATCGAACAATCGATTAATCAAACAATCGATTAATCGGGCAATCGATTAATCGATTATTTTCAAAACTTAATCGAACATCGATTAATCGATTAAAACATCGATTAATCGATTTTTTTGCCCAGCCCTAGTACTTACATCATCTCAATCGCAAACTATATTACAGACACGCAATTTTTAAGCACAAAAATCGTTTGCAGTTTGATTAAATTAGTTTTCGAGCGCTTTATCAAACGAAAATTGTCCCTCATGTGTAATAAGCACAAACGTATAAACGTAAGCAGCGAAAATTTTCTACAAACACACTAGAGAAAAACTTCGAGTTAAAATTTTCCCTTTATATAACCCTTCAATAATGTACACACGTAAAGTACATGAATATATTTAAAGGCGTATTTTTGAAGGTGTTTGAAAACTAGCAGTATGCATGTCTCGTGAGGGCAGTTTTGAAGAGAGTCCATAAAATTGCATTATGATGTAAAACAGACACATACGAGAAGCGTAAGTATTACGGAAAAAACGGAACAACTAAAGCCTCCCAAAGTCAATTTAAATTGACGCAAGCGGGCGCAATTGTATTCTTGTGACAAATGGCCATTGTAGAGCGACATCTACGTAAGAATACGCAAGAAAAGAAAACCACACTAATAGGAAATAGAAAGAATTCAGAATTACGAACACTCGAGATATAATAGGCCACGAGATTGACAACTGTGTGACGGCAGTGTTTACTTTAATTGGCAACTAGATGAGACGATATCAGAGCCTTTCAGAGATTGGTAGAACAGTTATTGTTAATCTGCAACCACGAGAGGACCAGTAGATGAGACATCTGCCCTAGCGAAATTTCTGAGTCGCTCGAAAACCGATAGAAATTGGTTCAGAAGTCGGCCTTTCGACTCTTCTGCTACGCAGAGCACAAAAATGGCAACCGTGTCGCGATATAGAGGGTTCGGAACGACAATTGTACGAACGAAACACTCGGACGGACTCCAGACGAGCGTGAGATGGCCTAATAAGAATGGCTCTCGTCTCATAGCCGAAAATCCTAACACCTCTACTCGCTATCGAAAAGGTTTAAAAATCAAAAGTGGAGACCCTGACGTGTTAGATTTGCCAAATCCGGCTTGAGAATCTTACGCCTGAACAAATGTCTCGCTTTTCTCGATTCGTATCACAAGGCGCCTCATCTCAATCATCTCGACGCAAATAAAGACCGTTCAATGATTAGAATTTATTATCGACTCGAACATACATTACTCGTCTTCCGTATAGGAACAAATCAAAACGTAATACGGCAAACTCTTGCTATATTTACTAACGTATTTAGTAAACCTTCCAGTGTCTCTATAAACAATATTCAACTGATTATCCTTAGGCTCGATAGTTATGAGAGCTTCCTGCACGACCTCTTCACTAGCCACGTACATAATTTGCCCGCCAATGACACTTTTGCCGTCGCCCTTATCGCAACCCAAAAATAAAATAACCTCCAATTCTTTCTTATCGTCCGAAGTAAAGTCCGTAAGTAGAGAATAGCATCCCGAAGTCCAGCGTTGCAACTCGTATCTCATAGAAGTCAACTCCAAGTCGGTGTACTTCTTTAGAAGGTCGAACATGTGTTGCGATTTAAATCCGTCTATGAGCGCCTGAGTCGCTTGAGGTAAATTTTCTTCGGACGCGATTTCGTAACGGCGTCTACTCAATGGGCCCACCATGACCCATTCGATAGTATCGCTCTTGACGCTGCTCACGTACTCGTCAAACTTCGCCTTGTTGAAATAGTCCGGAAGGGATATTTCGGAATTTTCCTCAATTTGGCTCTGTATTTCTTTGATTTGTGTGGAGTCTACGTAAGAGTCGGCTATTTCCAGTGTTTGCGCTTGCGGGTTTGTGCTTTCTGGTTTTATTTTGGGCAAGTTTTCGGTTTCGTAAAAGATGTGCTTCTTTGAGACGGCTTTGTTTTTGTTGTGGAACCAGCCGTTGATGCTTAATCTACAAGTACTTTTGTTCATGACTTCTTGAACTTGATGGAACGATTTGCGACTTACGGTGAAAAATACGAACTGGTTGTTGCGAGGTAAAATGTCTCTTACGGAAGTGCCATCTTTGATGTTTATTAACTGTAGGCTGCCACCATGGGTTGGCTTCCAGTCTCCGTACCCGTTTAAATAGTAGACGAAGGCTATAGCTCTGTGGTCTTGTAGGTCGTCGTGCACTAGGAGGTAGTCCGTGTCGCCGTAGAAACTACAAGTTGCGGCTATGCGCGTCAACTCTAACCCGGTGACATTTTCGAGCCACGGCTTAACTTCCCACTTCAAAAATTTGTGAAACAACCCAATAGACTTAAAGTCTCCCTCCAAATGATTCAAATCGGCCGATTGATAGAACTCGTACAAATCCACGCTCTTCTTATTCCAGTTAATTTCGTCAAATTCCAAAATCATGTCTTTAACAAACTCGTCGCTGCGTAAGAAGTTTTGTATGACAGAGACTTGATACGGATTATTTATCGCTTCGACATCGTTGGTGTTCATTGTTTCGTTATTTTTCCAAACGTTTCGAAAAGTTTCGATAAAATCGGTTTGGTTTAGCGACTCTCTTAGTAAGGGACACAATTTTTTCTTTTGAGGGCACAATTTTCTCATCTTCCGAGGTGGTGCCATCAGCTCCTCAGAGCATTTCGGCTGATAACCACATAGGTGGTATTCTAGATCCAAGTCCACGTGTCCTATTACGCAGTCTTGATCCCAACTATCATCTTCTGGTTCGCTCGCCATTCTGCAAGTTATGGAATAACTATTGACACTTATTAAGGCTATTTTATTTAAATTTTAACGCACAGCGATTCGTTAATATATTTAATCACGCATGCAAATGTAACATTATTCAGAAATAATCGGTTTATCGAAGTTAAACCAACAAATAAATTTATGTTAAATACGCAGGGACGTAAATTTGTCTTACAAGAGATTTGTTATGTCGAATAAATACGCGAGGGAAATTTGGTTAGAACTTGAGGGAAAATTAAAGGTGCGAAGATGGATAAGTTTGGTATTTACTTTAGGCAATTTAGATATAATTTATAAACGAACCGAAGAATTTATTGAAGTCAACAAATTTTTCGCAATTGGCACACATTAGGATGAACGTCACTGAAATTTAAAGATTAACTTTTCGAAAGGTCGTTGTGTAACTTTACGGGAAAAAAATTACAATAGTAGATATTTATAAAATGCACTCGTCTACACTATCGAATTAAAAATATTATTAATATCGATCAACTATTATTTGGAGGGCTCTAAGTTGTCTCGAACAAACGTAGATATTGATGAGATTTTTCCAACTTGGCAAAATCAAATTATTGTAAAAGATAAATCGCATAGGAGAATTGAAGAAAAGTTGTTACGAGAAACACAATATAAAATCAAAGATAAATGTCTTGAATGTTACGAGAGATTTAAGAAAATTGTTAAGACTTTCCTCAAGGGGTTAAAAAAGTCGATCGAATTTAAGGCAAATAACACGCGCAAGTCCAAACTAAAAACCGGTTGCCTTGAAAAAAATAATAAAAAAATAAATAAATAAATAAAAATCTGCGTTGACCACGCTATGCCAAAATTAAGTCAAAAGGCCGATTAGGCTGCCCATCGGTGATCTCCAGCACCGTCGAGCTCGTAAAGACTATAACTACCCTTCCCTATTCTACATAATAAAACAGTTGCTTCTTTTATTGCTACGATTACGCATACAAACTTGCAACTTTGCCTAAGAGTTTGCAAATGCGTGCTGACAAACACTGCAAAGACACTACAAAGACAGGCCTCATAAGCCTATAGTTCGTTTCACAGAGATAGGCCTCTATTTCAGAAACGCAACCAACCACCTCCTTACTATACAATTATGGACGGATCGTTATGTTGGGTTTTAAGACCGGTAGAGTATATAGTAGAGCTTGTCCAGAGAGGTCTGAGAGAGACAAGAACGCGTCAAGGATGCGAGAAGACAGGCCTCCTATGCCTATAGTTCGTTTCGCAAAGCTATGCCTTTATTTCAGAAACGCAACCAACCACCTCCTTACAATACAATTAAGGATGGGTCGTTATGTTGGATTTTAAGGCCGGTAGAGTATATAATAGAACTTGTCTAGAGATCTGGGAGAGACAAGAACGCGTCAAGGATGCGAGAGGACAGGCCTCATATGCCTATGGTTCGTTTCACAAAAATAGGCCTCTATTTAAGAAACGCAACCAACCACCTCCTTACTATACAATTATGGACGGGTCGTTATGTTGGGTTTGAAAGCCAGTAGAGTATGTACTAGAGCTTGTCTAGAGATCTGGAAGCGAGGAGAGAGACAAGAACGCGTCAAAGATGCGAGAAGACAGGCCTCCTATGCCTATAGTTCGCTTCGCAAAACTATGCCTTTATTTCAGAAACGCAACCAACCACCTCCTTACTATACAATTAGGAACGGGTCGTTATGTTGGGTTTTAAGGCCGGTAGAGTATACAGTAGAGCGTGTCTAGAGATCTGGGAGAGCCAAAAACGAATCAAGGATGCAAGAAGACAGGCCTCATATGCCTATAGTTCGTTTCACATAGATAGGCCTCTAATTCAGAAACGCAACCAACCACCTCCTTACTATACAATTATGGACGGGTCGTTATGTTGGATTTTAAGACCGGTAGAGTATACAGTAGAGCGTGTCGTGAGAGGTATGGGAGAGGCAAGAACGCGTCAAGGATGCGAGAAGAAGGCCTCATATGCCTATGGTTCGTTTCGCAGAGATAGGCCTCTATTTCAGAAACGCAACCAACCACCTCCTTACTATACAATTATAGACGGGTCGTTATGTTGGATTTTAAGACCGATAGAGTATATAGTAGAGCTTGTCCAGAGAGATCTGGAAGAAAGAAGAACGCGTCAAGGATGCGAGAAGACAGGCTTCATATGCCTCTATTTCAGAAACGACACCAACCACCTCCTTACTATACAATTAAGGACGGGTCGTTATGTTGAGTTTTAAGACCGGTAGAGTATAGTAGAGTTTGTCCAAAGAGAAACAGATTTGAGGCAACAAAAGCGCTACGAAACAGAATGCTAGACATAGGTATATTTGTGGGTAAGCTCTAGGAGTTGTAGTTACCTTCAATGCACTCTGATTTGTCGAGAGATTCGCGCAGTACAGTCGTACTTAAACTAGTAAGTTCTTTCCACTACTTGTAGACTGTGCTCTTTTGTTTTCGACACACGACGAGCACGTCTTTCTCACAACAAGGAAGTCCAAAGGCACAGAGAAGACGTTGGTAGTCAAAGTATCGAAACGCATACTGCAGTGGGGACCCCGACGTGATAGACGAGTCGGCAGTGCTTTCTTCCACGCACGGCTGACTCGATTTCCACTTTTAAGGTAGCACCCCGTATATGTAATTTCGATAACAACGTATAAATTACAATTTATGTTAAAAAGTTCTCATTATTTGAATATTGAGGTCAAAGAAAACAATCGAAAGACACACAATAAGGGAAAATGTAATTTAATTTAAATAAAGGCAACATTTAAAGCAATTTTTTGTTATCGATCAGTACAAAATGTCTTTATTTTAAACGAGCACCCTTCAAATTTGCCGCCATTTTCGTGTTACGAAACAAACGTTACTTAAAACAAAAGATATAAAAATTAAAATTAAAAAGTTGAAAACGATAAATTTGTGTGACGCCATTAATATTTTAAGATAACGCAAATTTTATTAAATTGCGCCACTTTTAATCGCATTTATCTTTATCCACACGAATTTGTATAATTTTTACCCCTCGACATAATTTACTTGGCCGTAATTTGAGTATTAAACAATTTTGTTATTAACAATTTCAAGGCTAAAATAGTTTCCTCTTCGACTGGCAAATAAATATTTCGGTCGACGCTTTTATTTGAAAATAACAACGTCGGATATAGACGTCGTACGTCGTTGCTAAGTCGACGAGGCACTCAAACCGTCACAGTTACCATGACAACGCGAAGACGCTGACGTAACACCAAAAAGATGCATCTAACATCTAACACAACAATAAAATACAACCCCCATTAGAGGCGAGGGGTGTCAAAATCCTCTTATTTACAGACACACACGCGATTGTTTATTTAAACAAAAAAGTTGGTGGCAGAAGTCAAACCTCGATATAAATGGAATTTTGGTAAAATTTAATCGTTTTGCGGTTGTTGGAATGTACAGGATGTGGACGAATTGAAAAAAAAGCTTGTTAAACGCATAAACGCACAGTTTTGTTTACGATTTCACAAACGCTATTTACAGTTAATTAAATTCCTCGACAAATAGTTTTGGATAATTATTATTTATTTCCAAACTTGGGTAGTTTGTAATTTTTTTTAAATCAGCTTGTTTATTACTTAAAAAAATAGCAACCTTTTAAATTGTTATAAATAAAACACGTGCTCTAAATTCGGATAGGTAATTTGCAATACGTGGATGCTTCAGCTGATTGGATTTTAACCCAAGAAATTTGGGTAAAAAAATTTAAAAGTACAATTACATCAAAACAAACACACTCAAGTTGTAAATTAAAGTAAATTAATTAAATTTAAACAAACTAATTCTGATATAAACAATATTTAAAAATATAGGTCAAATTTCGGCCATTACAAACATTCCAAAAGGAGCATGGTGATCAAGCAAATTGTAATAAAAGAGAAACAAAAAAGTAACAATACGTAATTTAAATTTATATGAATTAACGTTAAATTTTGCGACTAAATTAAACATAAATAATTAAAATATACTGTACCTTAATAAGAAAATTGGGCAAAAACGTTCACTACTTATAAATTTAACAGATATACACCATTTTATGCCACTCAAACATATGATGCACCACAACAGTTTTGAACTGGGGAATTTCACTTTATCGCAGCCATTTTACACCAAACTTTCCCGCCCTGTTTAAAAATTCATTAACAAAACAAAACTTTAAGGCCAAACTATCGATCGAAGGTAACGCGTTGAACTACCCAAACTAATTTGTTATCTAAATAGTGCCTAATTAGACACCTAATTTTAATTAATAAATGTAAATTTCATAACGGGCTCTTCTGGAGGAAAAAATTAAACCGTCTGCTTGTTGGTGACGTCCGGAATACCAACGTGAACTCTTGAACTTTGTTTATGCGTAAAAGAGCGCGAAAGAGCGCCTTCGTTTCAAATTTGGTTGCGTAATTATTAGTTAAATTTGCGTCATTAGTGCGTATTCTTTAAGTATCGCCTTAATTAGTAAACCTCTTTTCACATTATGAGTGCCTACAACACACCTACAGGATGTTACGTACGTAAAATACGTTGGCTTTCGGGAATTACGTTCAGTTGACGGATTCAGTTACCCAGTAACAATTCAAAATTAGCTCTCTTTTGTTTTGTGCAAAAATTTTAAAACAATCAAAAAGTTTCAAAACTTTGCGCCAAAAGAGTCGCAACGTCTTGATGTAGCGACCGTAAATCGATTAATTTTATTCTTAAACTCTAGAAACTTATTAAGTTAATTACTCATGCCCTTAGTACTTTCGGTTGATTTTTGATATAACAACAAATCGCCTACTCTGAAAATATCAAAATCCAATATGGCGGTGGCAGCCATCTTTAGTAATAAGAAGTAATAACCAAATAATTATTTTTATTTAGACCGCACTGTGTTAGTTTTCAACATCAAGATTATGCTTCAGCAACAATAAATTATACAGTGTGTCCGCTGATTGACATATAAATCACAAGACATTTTTTTGAAATTCTGAAATAATGTTTAGGGATCAAGACTCGCGTGATTGTTGAAAAACAGATTTTTAGTTTTTCAAATCAAGTCGGCCACGACAGTTGAGCCAAAAGTATTTTCTATGCAAGTGAACTACCTTTTTCGCTCAAAAGACGGCAAAATGTTTTATTTTCACCGATTGGAGAGCTTTATTACGCACGTAAATCTTTCACGAATAATCTAAATTTTTTTCGTAGTTACAGGTTGCATGCTAAGACTTTTATACAGGGCGTTCGTTTAAGATGTGGCATCACACAAAAGAATTTTTAAACGGAACACCCTGTATATTTCTAGAAAATCGTGTTTAGGAGCACTTTAAGTTGCTTTAAAAGTAAAAAAGTACTAAAACAAAAGCCACGTTTGCCTTTGCCGTTTGCGTTTGCCGCTCTACTGTATACATTTTAAAACGAATTTTTTCAAAATCGGCCCGCCCGTTTTGCCTATAGTTTGATATCTTGTAGATTACAAAGTTCTTAACATATCAACTTAGTTTCATTTTCCGCTGTGTGCTAGTTTCGAAGCTATGATTTTTTGAAGGTCAAACTTTCAAATATTGATAATTTCTGTTGTAATTAAAATTTGAAATTCCAAGTTCGTATATAAATTTATTCCATAAATTGCCATCATTTGTTACCATTTTGGTTTAAAACACACTTCCGGTTAAACCGGAAATTAGCTAAGCACAATGAGTTTTTGAAAACACCCTGTATATTTTATGATTTTTTTTAAAGTATCATAAAATTAGCTGTCCAATTATATCAAACATGTTAAATTTTTACTTCTGGTTTAACCGGAAATGGGGTTAACTTTTCTATTTTAAATACAACACCCTGTATATTTGAAGTGGTTTGAAAGATTGTAAAATTAGCGATCTCTGATGCCAAACATTTATTATTTTAGCTTCCGGTTCAACCGGAAATGAGACTCGCTTTCTATTTCAAACAGAAACACCCCGTATAATTTTAGTTTTTTGAAATCAGGGAGAATTGCTGAGCACACTATTGTTAGGCACTATTTCTGATATCTTTTTAAATATTTTCAACGCGTACGAAAAAGTGCCGTTTTGACCACATCAGCAGTTTTGTTTTAGTGCAATATACAGGGTGCTCAGTTTTTAAATTATCATGTGGGTGATGCCGAATCTTACAAGAGCACCCATAATAATTTTTAGCATGAGGTCTGCAAATACACTATAGTAGAAATGTACTTGGGTCATTACTCCACATTGGAGTCCCCCAATCAGTGAGAATGGTACCTCAGTTAATTAATTTGTATTACTTCAGAAAGTACCTTTTCAACTGACATTTTTAAGTGACGTTTGTGGAATCATGAGACAACGAATCCAAGGATAACCATCACTACAATCGTTACAAATAAAAAATTGGGATCGGGCCCCAGAGATCAGTTTAAAGATTTACGACAGTTACACTTCTTATTAAGAACAAAAAACTTAAAAATTCAATCATTTTATTGCAACTTATTCCGAACAAATACTATTTGAAGAAATTCAAAACATTCATATTGATAAAAAAACTATTACATACTTAATTAAACAAAGGTGATGTCATATTACACTAATTTTTTTCTTAAATTTAAAAGCTAATTTAACGTAGGCTTCAAACCGATTCTACCAAGCTATCAAAACTAAGTCAGTTTCAAGAAGGCCACTGAAGTCATATTTGGCATTATCTGCCGTTCAATATAATCGTAATAAACTACCAACGGGCATCCTTGTAATTAACACCGTCGTGAGCGTGCAAGAACAGTCAGAGCCTCGCAAGGCCTTCTTAAAACCGTTTCAGTTTCGATGGCTCGGTATCATTGTGCGCTCTCACGTAATCAAATTAAGAATAATCTTATTTGAGTTCAAAGTCGTTAGAAAGTCAGAAATTTGGCTATAAAATTATTTAAATTACGATTTTAACATATTATATTAACCACCAATTGAGGACGCAGTCGCAAATTCTATCAAAAAAAACTATATCACAATAATAACTTTTTTTAACATCCTTAATACTATTAGCATAATATATGAGGTTTGAATTACAAATTTTTTATAGTAAACAAGTTGATGATTTATCGAAATTATATTTGTGGAATGAAGAAATGAAATCATTAGAAGTATTTTCAGTTCGTAATACATTCAATATTATGAAAAAGTTATAAATGCTCTACACTCTACGCACGTTGTCAGGAATGTTCTTATCCTCAAAAACAAATTTCTTATAATTTTCAATCGTTGTTCATTCATCATAGTTTAAAATACAAAAATACTAAAATTACTTACGTACTGGGTGTGTCAATGTTTTAAACTTAAAAAAAAAACACCCCGTGTACAAATTTACTTTTACCTTAACGTATATGGGATGGCTCATTAGTGCGTTAAGTCGAGTAGACAAAATTTTAAAAATTGGAGTTCAAAAGAGACAGCAAACAAAGGATACACTTGATTTTGTCGCACTATTGGGCCACCCTGTAGCTGTACACGTCATTGATTAATCAGCAACGCCTTAAAATTTTTTTTACACTTTAAAAACAACTTACAATGCAAATTTTTTTTTTTAATTTGAAAAATTGAAAAACAACAACTAATCCTTTTCCAAAAACTGTATTTTTACTCAAAACGCCTTTTTAATATCATTTATCTTTTAAACAATTATCACAAACCCTTACGGCCGTCTCCCAACCTCTATAAGCTACCGGCCTTCGAGTATTAGAACAATCATCACAGACTCCTTGACCACACTCCCGACAATGATGTAACAGTATTAATGTTCCAAACGGATTACCACAACAAACACAAGTGTCACATTCGTTATCGGGAACCCAATAACTAGGTCTCGCCGTATCCTTAATTAATCCCTTCGGAATTTCAAATACAGACGCAACCGCCGATATCGTATTAGCCACAACTTCCCCATACTTTCTTATACGAACTTCAGAATCGTCATTAGCGTCGGTTAAATTAGGCGGAATATCTTGGAAACAATAATCGCACACTCTAACATCTTCGTACCAACCTCGCAAAGGAACGGTCTGTTTGCGCGAAGAGCAAGCTTCGCAAAAGCCCTCTCCGCACGCTCGACAATGATGTTTTCTCGCTTTCGAGGCAAACGGCTTTTTACACTTGTGGCAATGCTAATTTAAAAAATTCCTCTTTAATTTTCATTAGAAAAAAACAAAAGAAGGTAACTTACAGTAATATCGCTGTTCGGTCTCCAATAACTAGGCGCAATTTTATCGGCGACCCACGAGGTGACCGCTTTCGTGGGTTCCGATCCCACGTTGATGACAGCATTCGAAATTGTGTTTACTCCGTCTAAAACACGTTGAGCCGAATTTTGAGAAGGGATGTAGTTGTCGTCCTAAAAGCACACGTTTATTAATATTTTTTACAAAAGAACAGTCTTTAAAATCTTACCCCTGCCCACATATGAACAATTTCAACGATGACGGCGCCATCTTCAGGATGTTTATTCCCATACCAATGTTGACGACTGCGATAAATCTCACCACAGTTTTTACATTCGATTACATATCCCGACCAAACATAATTTATAAGACTAGACCAAGAGGCTTGGTTTATTTGCTGATAACTAGGCTTGACTACTACTCTCTGACCATTAATATTACACTTCTACAAAACAATTGAGTTACGACTAACTCCTTAATTAAGAAACATCCTTACTTTGCACAAATAAATACAGTTTTGGAACTGGTGTTGATATTTGCACCTATTGGGATTGTTGTGAGCCACTTGATCGTTTTTATGACCCATCGATAAAGTACATCTCATTTCGCACGATTGGCATTTTTCTTGACAAGTGAAATATTGCTCGAGATGCAATTCAGCCGGTTCATTTGTTAGTTGACTATTAAACTTATCGTTTAAGCCCTACCAAAACAAAACACATTAAGCAACATTCCAAGAATTACAGTAATAATAGCAATAAAAAAGATACACAGGGAGAAAATTCAGCTATCGATAACCTTTTCTGCTATTTGTCCACAAAATGTATAAAAAGACCTACCTTAAGTGTGTTGTAAATTATCTCGGGATGTCGTGCCGATCGAACTTTAGTATCTTCTAATTCGAGTTGTATGGCATTCTTGAACTCCGTAAATGACGTTCGAGAATTTTTAGTCTGTACACCGATGTATTTTAAAGAACTGAAAGCGTCGATCGATAATTTCATTTTAGAAAATAAGGAACGTAAAATATCTTCGGGCGACTCCGAGACGGTCGACATGCCGTGCAAAGTTTGAGTGTGCATCGTCTCGTGAAAAATTATAACACTGGGTCCCAAAGTCGAAGGAAGAGAACTTGCTTCAGCTTTTAATAAAATCTGACGTAGAGCGGGATGAAAGTGGTCTTTGTACGCCTTGGAAGCGCCGCCTAAAAATGTGTACATGTCGCTATGAAGACGTTCCGCTTTAGTTCTGTAAACTACGATGTCGGACACGGCGAGTACTTTTAGCAACAAACGCTCGCGTTGGTCGTTCTTTTTAGAAACGCCCAACAAGCCTTCCGTGTCCAAACAGATAACGTTTAGAATGGGATCAAACGCCGCCCAGACGCCCAAAGTACACGACTTTTGCGATGATGACGTCGAAAACACGTCGTTTCCGTTAAAGAAAGTTTTGTTCAGAGTGTACGATTTGCCGTCGCCAGTTTTACCAAAAATTGAGACAACTTTAACTTTCCGCACATTTTGGGGTATCCTCAATTTGGCTATGAATTGTTCGGCGCTCGAAACTTTGAGCTTTTCGTTTTCGTCTAACAAGGTGAAACTGGGCGACTCTAAATTGTCGATAGAGTCTTCCGTGTTTATGTTTAACGATTGTAGATTCGTTTCTAGCATTCCTAAAGTGTTGGATTTGTTCGTGTTTAACATGTTGTCGCCCGCAGCGATTTCCATCGAGAGGGGAGCTACGATCGAGTTCATAATACAAGAGCTTGTAGGACGATTTGTACGAGTTTTTAAATTGTCCATCAT
The DNA here is from genome assembly GCA_950108345.1 of Malthinus flaveolus. Lineage (NCBI taxonomy): Eukaryota > Metazoa > Arthropoda > Insecta > Coleoptera > Cantharidae > Malthinus > Malthinus flaveolus. Next base: position 13,448,712 of record OX467289.1, read on the forward strand.
GTAAATCGTAATCGTTTCTTTATCTGCAATTTGAATCGAGTTAGCAAAATTTGTGTGTTTAGGAGAAATTGTAGGTTGAAAATGGCTAATTTACAGGTAATCGTTTAAAAATTAAAGATAAAGGCTTAAATTAGTCAACATATGCAAACCTTGACGTTCAAACACATTACAACGCATTATTTTTATTTGCTGCACCTTTAATGAGGGAAATTTTTCGATTTGTTTGATTTAATTGAAAAACAAATTTATGTTGTTTCTTACCGAAGTTGTGAAATACGAGTCATAATTACTGATAAAGTGATATGCACATTTTGCGATATACTTTTACACACAGCTGACACTAAAATTTGACGTTTATTTTGCACGAGAGCACGTAAGACAAAAGATAAATAACACACGCTTATTTGTGGCTCGTTCACAAAATTTCAAGGTTGACAGTTCGCTATTTTGGCGCCAATTTGAATTCGTCAACAAATATTTTCAAATTAATTCTGGTTATAAATTAAATTGTAATTAACTTGTTTGTATAGGAACAGAAATAAATTTTTAGTGATAAAAATATCAAATAAATAAAACTGAAAAAAACAAATGTTTATGCAAATTAAATAACGTCACAAAGAAAAAATATTAGCTTATACGAAATACGAATGCGAATCCGGTGCTGTATCAACATATCAACTTTTATTAAAATGAAATAAAAATTATCAAATCTCTATAAATAAAATTTATTTAAAATAATACTTACTGTTTGAAAACATTTAAACAAATAGATAAAAGTTAGAATTTCTTGCGTAGTTTCATCAAAACTGTAAAATTAACCTCGTAAATCGACTACCTACGTTTGGTTCATTGGTTGGCAACTGAATAAAGGCAAAGTACACGTGCACTTTTGGGCAAAAAAGGTACTTCTTTTGTTACACGCCCTCTATCACTACCAAAAGTAATTTTTAACTCAACTCTTGCTCAAAAGTACTTTACAAAAAAATTTTAATTGATACACACTCGCAGCATGGTAATTTTACAAAATAAAATATTTTGAGCTCAATAAAATACTTCGTATGAAGCTATGAAAGTTACCTAAGGAGCACACTAGCCCACTAGAACGTCTCTGCTCGAAGAAGAGTTGTCACGTACTTACTCACGTCACTGACTTAAAAGGGGCGTTTTAATCCATGATTTGCCGCCCAAAACAACTTCTTATCTAAAAACGTGAATTTCAAACAAAAGTTGCTTCTATCGGACTCATTTTCAGACGTATTCTGTATCACAGCCTCTAAAAATAGTGGTCAACCTTTACGTTAAAATAACGTTTTTTTCTCGTTCTATCAGAACTAAATAAAACGGATAGAACGTTACTTTAACGTAAAGGTTGACCACTATCCTTAGAGGTTATGGCACAGAATAGGCCTGTAGAAGTCTTCATCCTTCATTACGTCGCTTACTACCTACGTAATGAGGCTTTAGTACGATCGTAAGGTACTGCTTTAGTAGCACTTATTAGCAATTTACAGTTTACAGCTTCACGAATCAGTGTATAAAAGATCAATTTATAGAAAATCACGACGCGTGGTGCCTCCGTAAGTTCTCGTGGTTTACTGTCTCTGTTCAGCAAGCCAGCAAGCGGCGTATACAACATGGGTACATGGGACTATTCTCTAGTTCCATGGTATTTATACTCTTCTCTAGAATTGCTCCCCCCCCCCTAAATTAAGTTTTGCCTATGCTATCGATGAGACAAACTATTTTTGAATCGCCCCACTCAAAGAAGTGTCTAGACCAGTCTCTACTTTTAAATGCCATTTTACAGATTCGGTCTATAACGACTCGGCGTCCTGCACCTCTCTTTGCTGCCGTTAGTTAGAATTGGATTAGGAGAGACGCTCCTTTGCCAATCTTGCAGTACAAGTTTGAAAGAAATTCGACCCAAATAATACAGAGCCTATGCCGATATCTATATAATACTCCAATCGAGATACTTTTTTAATGTCACCAGAGAGTACAGCACGAATTTAAAAAAAAATGGTGGTCTGCTCAGTCTGTGAACATCCAGAGTGGCAGCAGTTCCCTGGTAGAACTAGCCCGCGTCATGTTTAATTCACAACAGTGGCGACTTTTCAGAAAAGGCTAGTCAGCCTCCAGTTAAATTAGGCCACGCCCCCTTTAAAAGATCTCGATCTTGGCCTCGCTCCGCTCGGCGGTCTTTAGCCTCCTCAATTTTGAAATTAGTGGGCTGCCACTGGTTCACAGGGTGGCCTCTACGACTCTAATGGTGGTTTTCACCATACCTTTTTTGGGCTGGTTTGGTACCTCCAGGGTCCAGCCCATAAAACGGCAGATGCTTAGCTCCGTCCCGTGCACGATTGGGTGCGGGGAAGGGGAAAAGTCCTGACGTATAAAACTGAGAGGAAGAGTGGCGACACGTATGCGGTATATGGTCAATTTAACTATACCCGCTATGCCGGTACAGTGAAGCGCTCGCCGGAGCCATAAGGGATCTTGGATCAAATTGGCTGCTGCAGTCTCTCCACCAGAGGAGCTGTGGACTAGTCTATCTGCAGTTTTACTTTAAATAGTAACGGGAAGACGCGAGTTCTGGTAGGAAGTTCTCGTACTTCCGCAATAGTAAGGCATGTTCTAAATGTTTAGGCACGTGGGCACCACCAGTGCGTGTCTAGGCTCTCCGCAATCTACCTAATCCCTGTTGCAGACGCAGCCCCGCTGTTGGGAGTGCAAGGTGATCCACGAGTGCGCCATCATGGTAGCTTGGCCCCGCTGTTGGCGTGCGATAGAGACACCGCGCGCTGCCCCTCATGGTAACTGGTCCGTAATAGGTCGTAACGGATGATCGGGAGGCGATTAAGTGGCTGCTGGTGGAAGGGGAGTAGCTACCCCCGAACCTGTGACCAGTCTGGTTAAACTGGTACTGCGAGCAGACGTCTAAAGACTTCTGATGAGCTTGGTTTCGCAGGGGCCAATGGTTTCCTGGAGGGTAAGAGTAACCAATCAACCTGCCCTCTATAACACCTGATATAGCGAGAGCTAGGTGAGGGGGGGGAGAGCAGGAGGATCGTGAATCCAAATGTTTACCATCTAAACGTACACCTTATTTTGCACGATAAGCATGGCTTAGACTGCCAACGAAGGCCTAGTTTGTTCCGACTTGTAGTAAGCGCTTAAGGCGAGGCAAGGCACTGTAACAGAGGACATTATTTTTTGGACTCGCGCTAGTCATAAAAACGTTGCGAGGGATTTTAGTGAACCGTATTTCTTAAATATTGGGATGGCGCCCGAGCATTCTGTCAGGTTGCTATTAGTGTGGAATTAAATTAAATTTATGGGATGTTACTTATAAATGATATATGTTTGATAGGTATGTATTACTGAACTCCCAACCTAAGGAACATTTCAAAATGAGAAAAATATTATTATTATTATTATTATTATTATTAATTGGCGAGAGGCGGCTAAGCCGATTAACTCGCAGAACAGTTGATTACAAAACATCATACAAAAGTTTGTAAGGGTATGCCAGATAAACGTAATACAAGATTATATAAATGTTCTTTGTTCATATATAAGGTGTTTTGCTAAAAAACGAAGTGAATAAAGTTATAAGTCTCGACTTTTTTGGCCACCCAGTATACTTACCTGAAAGACGTTTTTGGCGATGGTATTACTTTCTTTTACGTAAAAATAAGCGTTGTGCGGAAAATTGTTTATTTATGATAACGCCCAAATATATACAATTATAATATAATAATTAAAAAAAAGTTCACACAATTAAATTTAGTAAGAAAATATCAAAAAAATTATTTAATTACTAAACTTAAATTTTCTCAGTTCTGAAATACATTAAATTCAGCCTTTGACGATTTAAAATTTCCTACACAATTTTTTTGCACGAACGTAAAAACCCCTAAAAAATAAATAAAAAACATAAATACGGGGCGCGTTCGTTTGGGATTAAAATCATGAAAAACTTTACAAATGTATCAATGAAAAAATAAATATAACATGAAAAGAAAAAAAATCCAATAATACGAACTTAATGCTAAACTTAACAAACACAGATTAATATTTAAAATTATTTTTTTCTGCTCACTAAAAATTGATCGAATTTATTAGAGCGTAACATTGGTTAAAAACAAAATATTAGCACCAAAATTGTTTCGCTCTGTGTTTTTATTTTTTTAAATATTAATAAAGAGGAACTAGGTTTTCATTCGTTTCAGCTACATGATGTAAGTACTTACTGAAAACTAATCGTAGGTGGGGGGGATGATAACAAGTTGGGTGGTGGTAGTGGGGGTTGAAACAATCCGAGATGTGCGTGCTCGGTCACAATTTCGTTTGTGTTTACTACTTTTGAAAATTTGGTATTGCTAATCGAACTTGGTAAAAAATTATTTTCCTCTTTTTTCCCAAAATAAACTATTATTGGATTTGGCAAAAATGTACAAAAAGTTGCCAATTACCATTTTTTGTTTTTACAATGTACAAAAATTTTTACATCTACAGAGAACGGTAATATTAAAAATTATTATTATTATAAATACATATTTACAGTCACCTAACAATAAAAAAATATTTTTTTCCTAAAATGTCTAAATAACAATTAAATGTAACAAGTTATATTTCTTTACGATAATTTGCAATGTACAGGGTGGCCCTTAGTCTAACTGGTTTAAAAGGAATGGCTTTTAGATTTTATTAAGGCAATATACACATATACAGGGTGACTTTTTTATCCAAATTTGGTCAAATATAATATAATTATAGGGTGGTACATTATAAAAAATTGAGTAAAAAGGGCATTTCAAAAAACAGATCAAAGATAGCTTCTTTTAATACAAAAGTGGTAACATCTCGCGAGCTACTGAAGCAAAATAAAATATTTGACGCCCACAAAATTTCTTTTGGGACCAAAAAAATCCCGCAACACCTCGTACGCACGATAAAATAATCAATAGTATCTCGAGAACAGTAAAGCTCGTACCTAACCAAAAAAATTCAAAACTATACCGGGTGTATTTTCAAAATTTGAGTTTGTTGCTCGCTTTACGTAAAACCACCCCGCAAACAATCGGCAGTTAAACGAGCGCCTACTAATCTACCATTCCCAAATTAACTAAAATTAACTAATAACGAATTTAGCTTTTACTAATAATTGGATCCACCCCGTATACATTTACACATTTCAACAATAAACGAATAAGTATTGAGAATCTCGTTTGTATCTCTTGTATAAACCACACGAAAATAAATAGAGGCACTTAAATGCATTTTCATAAATAATCAAGATTTATTATTATTTGTCAACGACTTTGGTTTGGGGACGCTCATCAAATTAGGACTCGACGCCTTGTGAGTTATAGTCTGAGGGATAACGGTCAGCGATTTGGGTATCTTGGGCAGGTTCATCAAAGAGGTCGTCTCGTTTAGTTTCGATTCTAAATTTTCGACCGTCTTGTCTAATTTTTCTAGGCTATTTTCGGTTTCTGCGCCGGTGTCAGAAGCGTACGAATTGTCTGGGCTGGTTATAGTGGCCGTTTTAGAAATTGTCAAGCCCTTGCGTGGGCCGATTGTTTTTAAAATTGACGGGTTTGAGTTTTGTTGAGCGTCCATCAGGCGTTTTTGCTTTAAATCGTAGCTCTTTTTTATTGCGCACATGCGATTGTAATCGTCGAGGGTTATGTGGTATGGTTTGCCGTTCGACATTACTTTGACGTGTCCTACGCGTTTGTCGGATTTATTCGACGGGTCTATTGGAATTAAGTTGGGTCGCCAATTTTTAGTTATGGGTATTTTGATCTTTTGAGGTTGTGGTACTTTTATTAACGACGTAGTTGGACGCGACGTTCCCGGATGTATCGAAATTAATCCAGGCGGGACGCCCGGATTTCTACTCTTGCCGTTTGCCGCCAAATTATTTATTTGCGAAATCGTAATAGGCGTGTTTTTGGGTATGTTGGCGGCGTTTATTATAGAAACGCTCGGTTGGTTATCCTTTGTAGTTATAATTCCGCTAGTACTCTTCTTAACACTTAAAGTAGTTTGAGACGGTAAGGTGGCAACGTTATCGTAAGCGCGTAAACGATTCTGAACAGATTCACTATAATTAATAGAGTGGTTGCTTGCGTTAGGAGATAAAACTAGATCGCCGCTGCGAAAATACTTTTCCAACAGTATTAAATGCCTCAAAAAGCTACTTTGGTTACCGTACGGCTTTTGTAATTCGTTCCACAATACTTTCGTATCCGGATCGTACTGAATTGTACTACAACACTTCTCCCACCCTTCCGGAGTCTTCTCTTTTACGTTATTAAACTCCACGCTTGTCTGTAAACCCAATTCTTCTTCTCCAGGAAACAATTGACGTACGGATATGCAAGGATTTGAACCGAGACGCTGAACGGCACTATTATTAAAACTGTCATTTTTCGCTTTATTTTTTAACTTTTCCGTAGACCCCTGTTTTTTCTTTACGAAGAGATTTTGTTGCACGTCTCGTTTTGGAGCTTCGTTTTGCAAATCATCACCGCCACATTCCATGGCAATACTAGGCGTTAGGATGTTACAATCGACCATGTAATCGGACGGCGATTCTGAACGCGACTTACTCGTGGAATTCGATTCTGAAGGCACTCTCGATTGTTCGTATTTAGCGTTTAATTCAACTTGCGAGTCTAAATTAGGTGGACTATTAGGCGCGCTCGATTTTTGGTACTTTTTCTTCTTTTTAATAGGCTGCTCTTTTTCACACTTTTCTTTTATAGGCACGGATATTGGTTCGTCCGCTTCTACGTCGTCCATCAATTCTACTTCGTGAAAATGTAATAACCTGAAATGAAATTAAAGACTCAAGAACAAACGGAAACAATCACTTAAAAATTATGGGCCTATCAGTTTCTGCCCGTACGTAACAATAGCAAAAAGAGTAACAAAAGCACTGGATAACGCTTAAGCGACAGGAAAAAAAATGTTTAATAACTCAAACACGCGAAGATATAGCAGCTGAGCTGAGAGACATCCAAACAAATGAGACGAAAAAGCCAATGGGGAAAAATTTACGACCAATGAAGAAACAGAACATGAGGGGGTGCCAATTTGAACTATTCACAGAGGCCAAAATTAGAGAAACTTATTTTTGTCTTAAAAACAGACCCATTCCAAAGATCAGAGCTTAGCAGAGCTCAAAAGTGGGCTGCAGAGGAGTTTTAACGTTTTCAGAGCGCGATGAGCTAGTTGATACTCGTTAACAGATGGGCATGCGTTACGATTTTAGGGAGGCATAAAATAAACAGAAAAATCAAAGGAGCTTTGGGTCTTAGAAGGTCCAAAACATGTGCGCTACAAAGGAGCTTTTCGCTATTTCAGAGCGTGACAAGTTAATCAAAAGGTTGCTAATGAGTTGGTTGGAATAACGATACATGAGTAACGTCATTGTAACTCGAGCACTACTAGCACACAGAGTACAGATTCCGGATTGTAAATTGAAAAGACCTTCAAGACCCAAGCCTTCGGTAAGAAAACATTGGTTAGGCAATTACAATTTTGGGCAAGTATTAGGTATCAAAGCTTCCGGCACAACCGGAATGTTGGCAATAAGAATGGAGCGCTGCACTAAACTGAAACCTTGCAAATAGGGAGCAAATCTAGCATTTTCGCATCCAAAGACGAGCGCTCTAACCCTCGAACTACTCTCAAAAGTGTCCACGTAATATTAAATCTGTTCTCTACCTATCGGAATGGTACGTACACCAGTAGCCGATCCCCAATTAATCAGAAGACAGTTACAAATAGTAAACCTCATCAATGAGCTCATTAAAGCCCTTCAACTGGCTAAATGTAAAATTCGAGCACTCACCTCTTTTTGTACTGTTCGAAGAACGACGTATCACTTTTACTTCTTTCTTCGATCGGCTTCAAAATTAACGTAGCGAAAATGCGACAGCACTTGCAAACTGCCAATTTATCGTTTAGCGTAACAGGAATGCGTTCGTCGTTTAAAGCTAGGGTAAGTTCGGTAGTTTCGGGTCCCAAATAGTGTATGTGATTACGAGCGAGTTTTCTCTTACACATGACACAAACCATCAGATATTCCAACGCTAAATAGTGCTCGTCACAAATTGGAATCGAATGTAGACCAGGGTTGTCCAAATCGATGTTAATCTAAAATTTTACAATTTTTAATTAGAAAGCGTCGTCGAGACGAAGAATTAGTACTCACCACTTGGCAGATGCTCTTCCTCATCTTGATGATCCATTTGCGCCTCAAGATGTTGGACGCTGGTTTGTTGCACCCCAAAGCGTGGCAGTAGTTTTGGCGGGGTGTTATTAAGTTTGTTCTCTTGCAGCCCTTACTCGAATACGACGGAGCGTTAGCTTTACGATCTATATGTCGATAACAAGCGTCGCATAGACAAGAATCTTTAGTTAATTTAAGCTCATCTGTAAATTGATAACTTATTTAGCACCCTGTACGTTACTACCACAATTAACATACTCTGCAAAATTTTGTTTTGCCTTTCGACAGCCTTAAGTTGAGCAATGTGTTGAGGCGTGTCGAAAATGCCAAATTTCGTATTGCAATTTGTGCACTCGTCTTTACACACGCGTTCCGGATGTATACTAAACGAACTCGCCTTTTCTGGTATGACCAAATTTTTAGCGCCATCCTCGCCTTCTGCAAGTGTAACGTCACCATCTTCGCTACTTCCGTCTAAAGTAAACAAAAATATTCAAAGGTCAACTTTAGGCGATACACGGAGTAAAAGTTAGGGATTATTTTGAATAGTTAGGCTTTCTAAAAAGGTAAGATCCTACTAATTAATCAAGCGGAAGAGATTTTATTATTTTTAAAGTAAAATTGTTGTTTTAGAAATAGGGGTCTCTATTCAATGCCAAGACTTTTCCATTTATTTCCAAACTTACCAATAGTTACACCCACTAACCCTGCAAACTACAAGGGTAAGATAAGGAAGGTTGCTTTATTCTTCCTGAAACTCCATAGAGAAAAATACCCAAATGCGCTCTAGAGAAAATGGCTTAACACATCTGTAGGCGTATAATCAGAAATTGTTGGAGCAACTTTACAGTCCCTCTAGGTAGCCCTTAGCTATATCTTATAGATCCACTCAAACCTTCTTTTTACGAAGTGGAAGATTATATCTAGAGAGTTGACACTCGTTGGCATATACCTTAACCACTGCTCGAGGCCACTGACCATCTCTGGACACTAACTAGACCTTTTTTGGAGCTATTACGAAAGCTTCTTATCTAGTAGACCCAACCCCACCTAAACCTTTTTTATAAAATGGGGGATTACCCCAAGAGTGTGAACTATTTGGCACTTGAAAGAATAGATTAAACGTCTAATTTCGAAAACAAAGGCAATCTGAGACACTCGAATTAATACCAAAACCTCAATACTGTTAAAAAGTTGTGTAAAACATCTGTACGCCTTATGAGAGTTAAAATACAAACCAAAATACATGCAAATGAGTTTTGAGTATTTTTAATTTTTGGTTTGTATTTACTTAAGGAAATTTTAAAAAAAGTAAATAGAAGCCCAAAACCATATATTACCCATTTGGTTAGATCTGTTAGAATAGTGAGACTTGCGAAGCGCACCCGCTGTATCTGATGATTGTAATGTGTTTGTTCGCCAACTAGTCGAAATTGCCTGCAATAAAAACAACGTAAATATTAGAAATGATCGTTCTACGACCCTTTAGATGACTTATTACGGTCGTTCGTTTAATACAGGCTACTCTCAACGAAATTAAGCCACAAAACTCCAACTTGTCTGTTGAAACAAATACCCGACCGTCCCTAAGACCAATCTGTGGCTTCAATTTCGTTAAAGCAAGCCGTATTGAAGGTAATATGGCCAGCACTACGCTTCTAACCGTACAGGCAAATCTCGTCCCCCTCATGTGCCCAGCGCCGTACCACTGGACCCCCACAACCCTTTTTAAATATTAAAAAAACAAAAATACTCACATCTTTAGAAGTTTTCGGCTTGTGCTCGTCTTGGGCAGCGTACGATTCCAACTCGGCGCCGTCCTTGGCCGGCTTGGCATTTTTATTTTTTGTGAGCGTTATCTTTAACGGATTACGTCCCTTTTTCCTATCCGAACGATTTAATTTAATCACAGTCTTGAGAGTACCGGTATAATCACTTTTTAAACTTTTATCCTTTTTCCCGTCCTCGCCGCTACTCGCGCGTCCATTCTTACCGTCGTCGCCAACTTTATCCTTCTTATTACTATCTTCAGACTTTTTCTTAGCTTCCTCCGCTGCCATTATACGATTTCTTTTAGCTTCTTCGGCAGCTTCCAAAGTTAATAAACCTAACGCTTGTAAAATACTTTCTTTTATAGCGAATTCTTCTGGAGTTTCTTCGACGTCCATTTTAAAGTCAGCACTCGATATGTGCATATCACCATTAATTGAATCACCGCCACTATCACTTTTAGATTGAACTAAATCAAAATTAGCACCATTTTTATCCGCGTCCTTGACGAGGTCGTCTTGTTGGGCGAAGATTTCTTCTTTTTTACACTCGAGGGCGAATTCGCTCACGCCGTAAAATTTAGCGGTCGAAACGACCGTCGCCTTTTCTTCCTGTTTGGTTGTAGACGTCGACGACGAAGTTCTCTTCAAGGAAGAGCGCGTCGTGCGCTTTTCTTGGTCGTCCACGTCGTTATTAAACGTCTGCTTCATAATATCTAAAATAATTGACTTCTCAGGCACTTTTGAGCTAGAATTATCTAAAATAACATCTTCGTTTTGTTCCACTTTCAATTCGTTTGACGAGACGTCTTGGTACAAATTTGAGTTGCTATCCATGTAATTTTCGCTTTTTAAATTTTTATTTAAATAATCTGTAGATAAAGCACGACTCTTACTATTTACATCATTATTACTATTTTTATTTACATTACTATCCTGAGTATTTGTTTGGTTCTGCGTATCTAATAATTCAATTTTGATAGTTTCTTTTTGGTCTATAGTGTCCGATGTACATGTCGATACTTTATCAGAAAAACTACAATCAGATTCGTAACCAGATTTCGACACCGACTTTTCCGAGCCGCTAAAATCCGAATTTAACATTTTGCGCTTTTTACTAACAGTATCCAATCCTTCGAATAACGCGTCCTTCATTTTTCTGTGCTTGCCATTTCTCAAAGCCTGACTAGAATCCGATCGCGTGCTGTACGGATTGAATCTCTTAGTTTGTGATGTCGTATCTAAACTTTGTCTAGGTCTAGTGACCCTCGTAGCTTTAGTAACGATAGTGCGCGGCAAATTGCCAAAAACCGATACGGGAAATTTTTCGATAGAGTGCCTTCTCCTACACATTCGACTTTGATTAATTTTTTGTACTACACTTAAGTCTAAAACGTCTATCAAATGTTGTGCAGAAGCGTCTAAAGTGTCGAAATTACTTTTGCTTTTAATTAGATCGCTCGCTACCTTCTTATTTGATTTTTTTGTTTTGCTAATTTCAGTCTTATCCAATTCTTGTTTAACGTCGTTACTTTCTATTAAAGAAGATAAATCTTTAATAACGTCTTCGATTGTCTCGGTACTTAAATCCTTTTTTATTACTTTTTTAACTCGAGGTCTACGTCCAACTTTCGGCGCATCTTGGGGTTTAGTAATCGATTGCGATATTACCGAATCGATCGTTTGTTCGATTAATTCCAAGCTGTTGCACGGCGATAATATCGAATCGATAGTTTTATCGACTAACGACAAATTAGGGCCGCTATACTTTAACTTCTTTACTCTTCTTTTTATTAATGTCGTTTCTCTGAGTGGTAAAATTGGTTCTAATATTGGTGGGTCGTCATATTGTTCGGCAGCAATTTGTGCTTTCGGTTTACGCCCTCTTTTAGCCTTAATCGTTCCATTTTTCAACAAAGCGCCCTTCTTACCATCCAAACTTTTCGCATTGTTCAATAAAACTTTAGCTAATTGTTTCTTTATCTTTAATTTCTTATTTTTAGCTTTAAGATTTACTGTTAAAGTTTTGCCCATTTTTTTACCTGCATTTTTTGTTATTTTTGGCGCAGCTTTCGAATTTCTCACTTTTAGTGCTACAGGTTTTATTGGTGTCAGGTGGGGTGCATCGGCGTCTAAGTTTTTCGATTCCGTCAAAGTTAAATTGCTAGCTTTCGTTTGTGTATCTTGAGACGTTACTGTTTCTCTTGATGGAATTGGGGATAACGAAGCCTGTTTTCTGCCAGCGAAAATTTTCTTTTCACGGCAGGCCATGACATTTGGAGCTGCTTGATCGAGTTCTAGAATTTGAAAGATAAAACATTTTTAAAATGATTTACGGCAAAGTGTAGATCTGAATATGTAAAAATGTGACAATATCTCCAAAACTATTCATTTTAGAGATATCAGTGCTTTATCATTTTGAATCTACATTATATAGAGCACTCAAATATCTAAAAATATACAGGATGTTACGTTTGAAAAAATCGAGAAATGGAGATTTTGAGTAAGTTCCATTTAAGACACTAAAGTGACTGTAGCCCCAGAACTATTTGTTCATTTGTATCATTTTGAATCTAAATTTCATAGAGCACTCGAATATCTAAAAATATACAGGATGTTAAATTTGAAAAAGTCGAGAAAAATTAATTTTGAACTAGCCTTACTTATGGAGACGCTCTAAAGTGACAATATCTCCAGAACTATTCGTTTTAGAGATATCAATGCTTTATCATTTTGAATCTACATTATATAGAGCACTCAAATATCTAAAAATATACAAGATGTTACGTTTGAAAAAATCGAGAAAAAGCGATTTTGAGTAAGTTCCATTTAAGACACTAAAGTGACAGTAGCCCGAAAACTATTCGTTTAAAACCAATCAAACCTATACCATTTTAAAGCTACATTTTATAGAGCACTCAAATATCAAAAAATATACAAGAGGTTACCTTAGAAAAAGTCGAGAAAAATTCATTTTGATCTCGTCCCATTTATAGAAACGCTAAAGTGACAATATCTCCAGAACTACTCGATTTAGACATATCAATGCTTTATCTGTTTAAATTCACATTTAATAGCGCACTCAAATATGTAAAAATATACAGGATGTTACATTTGAGAAAGTCGAGAAAAATTCTGTTTGATCTAGTCCCACTTATAGAAACGCTAAAGTGACAATATCTCCAGAACTATTCATTTTAGAAAATCAACGCTGTATCAATTTAAATCTACATTTTATAGAGCACACAAATATCAAAAAATGTACAGGATGTTACGTTTGAAGGAAGCGAGAAAAAGCGATTTTGAGTAAGTTCCATTTATTAAGAATCTAAAGTGACAGTAGCCCCAGAACTATTCGTTTAAAACCAATCAATCCTATATCATTGTAAAGCTACATTTTATAGAGCACTCAAATATGTAAAAATATACAGGATGTTACATTTGAGAAAGTCGAGAAAAATTCTGTTTGATCTAGTCCCACTTATAGAAACGCCAAAGTGACAATATCTCCAGAACTATTCATTTTAGAAAATCAACGCTGTATCAATTTAAATCTACATTTTATAGAGCACTCAAATATCCAAAAATATACAGGATTTACGTTTGAAAGAAACGAGAAAAAGCGATTTTGAGTAAGTTATATTTATTAAGACACTAAAGTGACAGTAGCCCCAGAACTATTCGTTTAAAACCAATCAATCCTGCATCATTTTAAAGCTGCATTTTATAAAGCACTCAAATTTCTAAAAATATACACGATATTACATTTGAAAGTCGAAAAAAATTAATTTTGAACTAGCCTTACTTATGGAGACGCTAAAGTGACAATATCTCCAGAACTATTCGTTTTAGAGATATCAATGCTTTATCATTTTGAATCTACATTATATAGAGCACTCAAATATCTAAAAATATACAAGATGTTACGTTTGAAAAAATCGAGAAAAAGCGATTTTGAGTAAGTTCCATTTAAGACACTAAAGTGACAGTAGCCCAAAAACTATTCGTTTAAAACCAATCAAACCTATACCATTTTAAAGCTACATTTTATAGAGCACTCAAATATCAAAAAATATACAAGAGGTTACCTTAGAAAAAGTCGAGAAAAATTCATTTTGATCTCGTCCCATTTATAGAAACGCTAAAGTGACAATATCTCCAGAACTATTCGATTTAGACATATCAATGCTTTATCTGTTTAAATTCACATTTAATAGCGCACTCAAATATGTAAAAATATACAGGATGTTAAATTTGAAAAAGTCGAGAAAAATTAATTTTGAACTAGCCTTACTTATGTAGACGCTCTAAAGTGACAATATCTCCAGAACTATTCGTTTTAGAGATATCAATGCTTTATCATTTTGAATCTACATTATATAGAGCACTCAAATATCTAAAAATATACAAGATGTTACGTTTGAAAAAATCGAGAAAAAGCGATTTTGAGTAAGTTCCATTTAAGACACTAAAGTGACAGTAGCCCGAAAACTATTCGTTTAAAACCAATCAAACCTATACCATTTTAAAGCTACATTTTATAGAGCACTCAAATATCAAAAAATATACAAGAGGTTACCTTAGAAAAAGTCGAGAAAAATTCATTTTGATCTCGTCCCATTTATAGAAACGCTAAAGTGACAATATCTCCAGAACTATTCGATTTAGACATATCAATGCTTTATCTGTTTAAATTCACATTTAATAGCGCACTCAAATATGTAAAAATATACAGGATGTTAAATTTGAAAAAGTCGAGAAAAATTAATTTTGAACTAGCCTTACTTATGTAGACGCTCTAAAGTGACAATATCTCCAGAACTATTCGTTTTAGAGATATCAATGCTTTATCATTTTGAATCTACATTATATAGAGCACTCAAATATCTAAAAATATACAAGATGTTACGTTTGAAAAAATCGAGAAAAAGCGATTTTGAGTAAGTTCCATTTAAGACACTAAAGTGACAGTAGCCCAAAAACTATTCGTTTAAAACCAATCAAACCTATACCATTTTAAAGCTACATTTTATAGAGCACTCAAATATCAAAAAATATACAAGAGGTTACCTTAGAAAAAGTCGAGAAAAATTCATTTTGATCTCGTCCCATTTATAGAAACGCTAAAGTGACAATATCTCCAGAACTATTCGATTTAGACATATCAATGCTTTATCTGTTTAAATTCACATTTAATAGCGCACTCAAATATGTAAAAATATACAGGATGTTAAATTTGAAAAAGTCGAGAAAAATTAATTTTGAACTAGCCTTACTTATGTAGACGCTCTAAAGTGACAATATCTCCAGAACTATTCGTTTTAGAGATATCAATGCTTTATCATTTTGAATCTACATTATATAGAGCACTCAAATATCTAAAAATATACAAGATGTTACGTTTGAAAAAATCGAGAAAAAGCGATTTTGAGTAAGTTCCATTTAAGACACTAAAGTGACAGTAGCCCGAAAACTATTCGTTTAAAACCAATCAAACCTATACCATTTTAAAGCTACATTTTATAGAGCACTCAAATATCAAAAAATATACAAGAGGTTACCTTAGAAAAAGTCGAGAAAAATTCATTTTTATCTCGTCCCATTTATAGAAACGCTAAAGTGACAATATCTCCAGAACTATTCGATTTAGACATATCAATGCTTTATCTGTTTAAATTCACATTTAATAGCGCACTCAAATATGTAAAAATATACAGGATGTTACATTTGAGAAAGTCGAGAAAAATTCTGTTTGATCTAGTCCCACTTATAGAAACGCTAAAGTGACAATTTCTCCAGAACTATTCATTTTAGAAAATCAACGCTGTATCAATTTAAATCTACATTTTATAGAGCACTCAAATATCCAAAAATATACAGGATTTACGTTTGAAAGAAACGAGAAAAAGCGATTTTGAGTAAGTTATATTTATTAAGACACTAAAGTGACAGTAGCCCCAGAACTATTCGTTTAAAACCAATCAATCCTGCATCATTTTAAAGCTGCATTTTATAAAGCACTCAAATTTCTAAAAATATACACGATATTACATTTGAAAGTCGAGAAAAGTTAATTTTGATCTAGCCCCACTTATAGAAACGCTAAAGTGACAATATCTGCAGAATTATTCGATTTAGACATATCAATGATCTATCAGTTTAAATCAACATTTAATAGTGCACTCAAATATCTTAAAATACAGAAGATGTTACATTTGAACAATTTGAGAAAAATTAATTTTGATTTAGCCCCACTTATGGAAACGCAAAAGTGACAATATCTCCAGAACTATTCGTTTTAGATATATTAATGCTGTATAATTTTGAATCTACATTTTACAGTGCACTCAAATGTGTAAAAATATACACGTTGTTACATTTGAAAAAATCGAGTAAAAGTGATTGTGAGTAAGTTAGTTCTATTTATTAAGACACTAAAGTGATGCTCCAGAACTACATTCGTTTAAAACCAATCACTTCTCATATCATGTTGAATCTACATTTTATACAGCACCCAAATAAACAAAATTATGCGAGATGTTACATTTGAAAAACTATCGAAATGATTTGGAAACGATTTCAATTATTAGAATTGAGAAATTGACAAAAGAATCATTTAAGTTCCTTTTAATTTTAGAGATAAACAGGAGAAACTAATTAAGACGCAAGTCCCCCTCTTCTTTAGTACTAACAGTGCCGTTAGGTAGTTAATAACGCCACCACCAAGCGGCCGAAACAGAATTTTGAAGAAATGGTCGTTAATAAAATCAGCTAACAACGATCTAACAGCCAATAGATGATTAATTTAACCGTTGCCTCATTACAGGTTACAATTAAGCTAAATTTTTAACATCTTATAAGATATTACCGATAATAATGGATGAGTATCTGCTTCTCTTGTTCGCACAATTCGGCACCACTAAACTTACACCTACACGATAAGCAAATTAACAACAATGTACTGCTGGTCGCAAGCGACCCGGACAAGTTCAACCCTTACTGTTAAGAAATGAGAGGGGACGATTACCTGAAACGGCTTAAATTTGTATTAACAATGGCGCCATCTTAGGTAAAAATTCAAATTATTTAAAATGTCGAATTTCTTTTTAAAAGGCGTCAAATTAAGGCCATTTTCATTACTAATAAATATCTAAATTTATATAGAAATACGTACGTTATATAGCATGCAAACGAGGGCAAACGAATTGTCAAGGCTTTTTCAAACAAATCAATGTTTGTTCTAATCTAATTGTCATTTTAAATAATACTGGATTTAATAATAAATTAAATTTATAATTAATCCGCACAATTAATAAACGGGAATACGTATAAATAAATTACGTACAACCTCCTCTCTTAACTTATTGTGGAGAGAAAGTTCCGATAATAATGTGAGTGGTTTTTAATTTGCGTTCTAATGTATGGAAACGCGAAGGAAAACTAAAAATCGCTACTTTTAGTATTATTATACTGCAAAATTTTTTATATTTTTTTCTAATTGTAAACTTGTGAGAAAACATGAAATAACGGCACTACTAGAGAAAAGTAACTGTACACATTTAAACTAAAACTTATCCAAGCAGTAAAGTTTGTAATTTATATAAATTTGTAAGTAGGAGATTCCAATGCCACGCCATGAAAATTTTATTACGATAAATTGCAGTTTGTGAAATTATTTAATGAATTTCATATTTATGCATCGATTATAGAGAAAAATTAAATTACGTTTTCTTTACTTTTATGTTTTATGCAATATACTTTTATGATTGGCCGTATACTTAGGATAAAGAAATTTTTAAGTGGTCCGCGTCGTTCGTGAGGCCCCGTGGGGCGCAATTTTCGAAGTCGCCTAAAAGCGTTTAGTGCCGACGAAGCAAAACGAACCAATAACCAAAGTAGTTTTTCATAAATATACACAAAAATAAAAACCGTTCATCGGCAGTAGAAGGTTGCTCGAAAGGTCCCGAAAACGTTAACTTAAAAAAAAATTCAAAAAGGATCCGTCGACCGAAACTGAAACAACGAGATATCTAGAATTGTTCGAGAATGCCTCGAAAACATAGTGACGCGAAGTGGCCATTTGAGGCAGAGCGCAGACAACGGATAAAATCAAACAGTTATTGGGAGTACAGACCAAAAACGAAGAGAAAGGGTGAAGGCACACCCGAACGCAACGAAATGATGGTAGTAGAAAGAAGAGGAGTGCAACACCAATAATGGTGGACTTCCATGTTCTTTGGAACATGAAAATTAACAAGGCAGATGTAAGTCTTAAATTCGTAGTTTGGAGCCATTATACAACATCATGGAAAACGTGGACCGACGAGCAAAGCGAGAAACTATTTTTTGACCAATTGAGGTAATGCCACTCCATTACCGTGCATTTCAAATTTATAATACGCCCATTGCGGGTTGGGAAAGTTAATAGAACATGGTAATCAACAAGGCAGATGTAAGTCTTAAATCCACAGTTTGGAGCAATTTTCACATCGTGAACATCTTAAGAAACTAATTTTATGACCAATTGAGGTAATGTCCCTCCATAACCGCACATCCCAAATTTATTACGCGTCCTTCGCGGGTTCGGAAAGTTCTTTAAAATATGGAAATCGACACGGCAGATGTATGAGTCTAAAATCTTCAGTTTGGAGCAATTTCCATAGCACGAAAAACGTGAACATCTTAAGAAACTATTTTATGACCAATTGACGTAATGCCACTCCATTACCGTACATTTCAAATTTATTATAAGCCCATCGTGGTTTTGAAAAGTGTTTTAGAACATGGAAATCAACAGCGCACATGTAAGTCATAAATCCACAGTTTGGAGAAATTTTCACAGCATGAAAAACGTGAACATCTTAAGAACTTAATTTTACGACCATTAGAGGTATTGCCAGTGCATTACAGTACACTCCAAATTTATTATGCGCCCATCGCGGGCTGATGAAGTTCTTTAGAACACGGAAATCAACAGGGCAGATGTAAGTCCACAATTTAGAGCAATTTTCACAGCATGAAAAACGTGAACATCTTAAGAAACTATTCTTATGGCAAATTGAGGAAATGCCACTCCATTACTGTACATTTTAAATTTAATATGCGTCCATCTCGGGTTAGGAAAGTTCTTTAAAACATGAAAATCAACAAGGCAGATGTATAAGTCTTAAATCCACAGTTTGGAGCGATTTTCACAGCATGTAAAACGTGAACACCTTAAGAAACTAATTTTACGACCAGTAGAGGTAATGCCACTGCATTCCCGTACACTCCAAATATATTATTCGCACATCGCGGCATCAGAAAGTTCTCTAGAACATGGAAATCAACAAGGCAGATGTAAGTCTTAAATTCACAGTTTGGAGCAATTTTCACAGCATGAAAAACGTGAACATCTTAAGAAACTAATTATACGACCAGTAAAGGTAATGCCACTGCATTACCGTACATTCCCAATATATTATGCGTCCATCGCGGGTTGAGAAAGTTCTTTAGAACATGGAAATCAACAAGGCAGACGTATAAGTCTTAAATCTACAGCTTGGAGAAATTTTCACAGCATGAAAAACGTTAACACCTTAAAAAACTAATTCTAGGACCAGTAGAGGTAATGCCACTGCATTACCGTACATTCCAAATATATTATGCGTCCATCGCGGGTTGAGAAAGTTCTTTAGAACATGGAAATCAACAAGGCAGATATATAAGTCTTATATCCACAGTTTGGAGGAATCTTCACAGTATGAAAAACGTGAACACCTTAAGAAACTAATTCTACAACCAGTAGAGGTAATGCCATTGCATTACCGCGCATTTCAAATTTATAAATACGCCCATTGCAGGTTGAGAAAGTTCTTTAGAACATGGAAATCAACAAGGCAGACGTATAAGTCTTAAATCTACAGTTTGGAGAAATTTTCACAGCATGAAAAACGTTAACACCTTAAAAAACTAATTCTAGGACCAGTAGAGGTAATGCCACTGCATTACCGTACATTCCAAATATATTATGCGTCCATCGCGGGTTGAGAAAGTTCTTTAGAACATGGAAATCAACAATGCAGATATATAAGTCTTATATCCACAGTTTGGAGGCATTTTCACAGCATGAAAAACGTGAACACCTTAAGAAACTAATTTTACGACCAGTAGAGGTAATGCCACTGCATTACCGTACATTCCAAATTTATAATGCGCTCATCGCGGGTTGAAAAAGTTTTCTAGAACATGGAAATCAACAAGGCAGATGTAAGTCTTAAATCCACAGTTTGGAGCAATTTTCACAGCATGAAAAACGTGAACATTTTAAGAAACTATTTTTATGACCAATTGACGTAATGCCACTCCATTACCGCGCATTTCAAATTTATAAATACGCCCATTGCAGGTTGAGAAAGTTCTCTAGAACATGGAAATCAACAAGGCAGATGTGTAAGTCTTAAATCCACAGTTTGGAGCAATTTTCACAATATGAAAAACGTGAACACCTTAAGAAACTAATTCTACGACCAGTAGAGGTAATGCCACTGCATTACCGCACATTCCAAATATATTATGCGCCCATCGCGGGTTGAGAAAGTTCTTTAGAACATGGAAATCAACAAGGCAGATATATAAGTCTTATATCCACAGTTTGGAGGAATATTCACAGCATGAAAAACGTGAACACCTTAAGAAACTAATTTTACGACCAGTAGAAGTAATGCCACTGCATTACCGTACATTCCAAATTTATAATGCGCTCATCGCGGGTTGAAAAAGTTTTCTAGAACATGGAAATCAACAAGGCAGATGTAAGTCTTAAATCCACAGTTTGGAGCAATTTTCACAGCATGAAAAACGTGAACATTTTAAGAAACTATTTTTATGACCAATTGACGTAATGCCACTCCATCACCGCGCATTTCAAATTTATAAATACGCCCATTGCAGGTTGAAAAAGTTCTCTAGAACATGGAAAACAACAAGGCAGATGTATAAGTTATAAATCCACAGTTTGGAGCAATTTTCACAACATGAAAAACGTGAACACCTTAAGAAACTAATTCTACGACCAGTAGAGGTAATGCCACTGCATTACCGCACATTCCAAATATATTATGCGCCCATCGCGGGTTGAGAAAGTTCTCTAGAACATGGAAATCAACAAGGCAGATGTGTAAGTCTTAAATCCACAGTTTGGAGCAATTTTCACAGCATGAAAAACGTGAACATCTTAAGAAACTATTTTTTTTGACCAATTGAAATGACGCTACTCCATTAAAGTACATTCCAAATTGATTATGAGTCCATCGTGAATTCTGAAATTTCTTTAGAACATGGAAATCAACTAGTAGCGGCTATTTAGTTATTTAGAGTCTGCTCCATAAACTATAGTAATTTTGAAACTCGCACGAAATCGATACAATTTTCCCACGAAATTAGTACGTACTAATCTCGTGTTCAATTACTTTATAATTCCTAAATAAATTTTATCGATTTTACGAGCATAAAATTCAATATTTAGATTATTTAATTACCAAACTTTAAAGTTTGTGGTAATTATGTACACGAATTGGAAACCACAAACCAAACATTCACGGGATTTTCTGTCAAATAAAGTCGCAGTAGTGCCACAAATCGCATTTCAACCATCACAAATATATTTTGTTACAAAATAAACGCGTTCAGGAAGACATATTTTTGCAACTTTGCAATAATCACGAAAGGAATTAAATCTGAAGTCTTTGTTAAACAAATTGTTGTCGGTGCTTAAATAGTCAATTAGGCAGGTGGTTACAGCCACCGACGAGAAAAGATGAATTATGTATGGTATTAGGAAATAAAACGTCCATTAAAGATTGTAAACTTAATTAAGAAAACCAGTGGTTATGAAATACAACAAAAATTCTTAGCACAAACAGTTAGTGTTCAAAACGGCAGCAAAACCACAAGTGAACATAAATTAGAAAACTGCTAGGAAAAACGTTTAGTAGACGTAGAGGTCAACGTAGAAGACGTAAAGGTTGCTAAATATAAAATAAAATTTATATAAAAACGTGGAAAACGAATAGAAGCTAAATTTGTAAGTAACGACGACGTAAACGTCTTTTAGGGGTGGAAGGTTCGTGAGAAAGGCATCTTGCACTTAGACCAAGCGGGTCTTTGTACATCCCTGTCGCGTTGTCCCGTCTCCTTCAAGAATCTTTTGTATATCCACCACCTCGGGAGAATCAGGACCCAGGGGTTAACTCGTCTTAATTTCGCAAAAGCCGAAGTTCATCCTTCTTACTAAAATCCCGAAAAGCGGGGGGGGGGGGGGACATCAGCGTCCTCAGATGTAGCCTGCTAAGACTTTGGTAGTGTATTAGCTTTTTATGTGCCTCTCTGAGCCTCTGTGTGTCCCTTTAGCAAGGTTAGAAGATCCCAAGAGCACCGGTTCGCTCGCTATAAAGCTTCTTTAAGAGCCCGCCCGAAATCTCGTTCCCTTAAATTTCCAAATAAATGGGCGTTGCGGATCCAGACCCTATGGGTCACAGAGAGCTCGTAAATTTAGAACTATTAGCTTACATTTCAAAAGAGCCCTCAGAGCAGCATCGATATAGTCTACACTACTTGATGGCAGTTTCAAGTCTATTTATGTGCTTCTAAGTAGCTGGACGGTGCAGAAACGAAGTCATTTAGTATTTACTCGATAATGAATTTCTAACAGGGCTGTGTAAAATTATCGATAATTATCAAAAGCTTATCGTCGATAATTATCGAAAAAAAGTTGTTATCGCTAACGATAACTAAATTTAATTATCGCCCACGCCTACTTAAGACTGCCTTAATAATTACTTTAATTAATGCCAACAATAAAGAGAATTCCTTGGATGATAAAACTCAAATTTACTCACCCTGTAAAAGTGAGGTGTAAAAGAGCACTTAAAAATATCGTTTTGCGATATCGTTATCATTCCCAAGAGTTGGTTTTATGTTTGTGTATACGTGAGCAAAATTCTCGCAATTTAATCGAGAGCATTTTTATTTAGTGGAAATTTAGTCATGATTTCTGCTCCAGTTAATATAAATTGTACAGGGTGTTCGCAAAGTATGCCGTTTTTAGCGGACTCATTCTAGTACGATGCGAACACGTAAGTGTACATTTGTACATAAAATTAAATTAAAAAAGTTGCTTGAAGCGAGCTAATTGGACCTTCTTAAAATTATCTACTTATAGAAGATCCAGGTTGATTCTGAGGCTCTGGTGGGGTTGTGGGCGCTATTGCCGTGACAGTTGGTTCGTTTCAGAATGCGATCAAAGTTAATTTTCAAATTACTTCAAGAGAAATTTTCGTCTATTGAAAAGCACGTTGGGTAATTACAATATTCACAAATGAAAATTGAGTCGAGTAGTAGGCCATGACGTAACCTCGCCGCCTATAATAGTTATTGTGGGAGTTTATGATCAAAGCTCGATTTCTAGGAGAAAGTTTTCATCAAAAATAGTATCGTAATTTGTTAGAACTTGCACAAAAAATATTAAAAAAATATATCGAAGACGCTTGGGTACTTGAAAAGAGATCTAAAAGCTCTCGGTGCGTGCAAATAATGAGCGAATCGTTCAATTTCATTGAGCATGTGCGTGTGCGCCTCTGACTAGGGAATTGTAGAGCAAACTTTTTTGCGATTATTTACGATTTTTCTCCAGTCTTGACATATAACCCCCACCCCCACCCCAGTGTGCCTCAATAGTCCAGCGAACTATCAAAATGAAGTAATAACAGCTGTCACAGCTTCGTGTTTTCGAACCTTTTTTCCGACCGTATCTTTGCCCGCACAGAAAAATGTCAACTTGCCAAATTTGTAGAGAATTGAGTGGCGAATAGCCGTTGTTTAAAAATTTTTTTCGTAAGCGTGATAGTTTTAGAGATTTTGGGGGTGTAACATGAATCATTTTGAAAAATTCTTCGATTTGAAAATTAAAACTTTCTAAAGATTTTTTAAATCTGGATGTTGTTGCCATTGGTGGCCACACTAAAAATTTATAAATTTAGATTTTTTTTTGGCAAACGTTGTTCGATACCAGTTAAAAAGTAGTTTAATGCAACATTTTAATCCAAAACTTGGACGTACTTTGCTTTTTTTAAAGGGAACAAGTTTAGAGCTAAAAACGAAGAATTTATAGAATTTCCATACGCTATCTACTTCCGGATTTTGAGTTTCCTTTATACGACAGGACATAAAAATTATGCAAAGATAAATTTATGAATAATTGATATCACACATTTTACCCAAGAAGTATTTTGAATCGTTTCAGACTTATTTTACGAAGCTTGACGAGCTCGCACATCTTAGATGTTGTGAATTAAAGTTTTAGAAAGAGCTCTCAATAACCAAGTGCTCCCATACTCGATGAAGCGAGCGTAAGAGACAAAATTCCAAAAATGTTTTCTTTAAAAATGCGCCTTTTTATATTAAATCGTAATGGGGAAAAATTAGCTGCTAAACTACCTATAACCTATTAGAGGCAACCTTTATCTTTAGGGGTTGAGAAGAAAAAAAAACTGGATATTTCAGAGGTAACGAACATATTGCACTCGGGGAAGCACTTGGGGCTGTTTTTGAATCCACAATTATTACAATTATTCTTAGAAAATATAAATAAACAATTAAGTTAATGAAATTTTGGTTCAAAAAGTCGAAAGTGGAGCCGTTTGATAACTAAATAGGTTCGTTGCTAATGTGCTCTTCACTGGCGACTTTAATGCCAGAACAGCAGCGTACCTAAATCTTCGACAATACGTAAATAAAATTGTAAAGTAAGTCGAAAGACTTGACGTCCATCAAAACGTAAGGGGTTGTTTCTGATAGATTAGTCATCGGGAGGACTAAAGGGAATAGCTTTTGAATTTAAACCGTACAAGCAATTATTGTTGTTAGCGGTAAGGGTTGAAAATGTCAAATTGTAATTTTAGAGGTTTGCTTTGCCACTAAATGCAGAACAATAATTGAAATAGGAAGGAACTTCAATAATTTGTACTAATCAAGAACTGGCAAATTTGAAAATTAAAACTACCCTCTCGGAGTTCCGTAAATGATAAATGGGGCTTGAATGTAACCACTGCCCAATACGTAACGGTCTCCATAAAATGCAAAAATCGGCTTGCGTCCAAAATTGATTGAGAACAAATCCGAATTAAATTTTTTCTGACTAAAAATTAAAAATGAAAAGCTTTTAAGGGTTGTTCGATTTTAAATATCTCATTTGGATAAAAAAAGCTTTTAAAAAGCCAATTTTTCATGCTATTCTAAAAAATCCCAAATAAAACTAAGCTGGAGCAAGGATATTGTATAAAAAACCACCCCCTATACACAGCTTTGGGTATTTTCTACTAAAAATTTCAATTTTTAATTTAAAAAAATTCTTCTACGAGTAAAATAGCGTTTCCAAAAGTGCAATTTTACATAATTAACCCTCGAATTTATTCCTCATATGCCAAATTGGTCAGTGAAACCTTCTAGGGTAAGAAGAAACCCCTTTTTTACACTAAAAATGGTAAAACTGCGCTGATTCAATTTTAGATATTCAAGGAAAATCCCAAATTATCAGCACTGGAAAGTTCAGTGATAAATCAACGGTGCTTAGAGCTGAAGTATTCGCTAAAATTGCACCCCTAATATTCCTTCAGTCTTTTCCTAGCAAAAATGTTTAAATTTTGACCTTCTAAGGGTTGATCTGTTCCTAAATTCCTACAAGAGCAAAAATGTGCTCTCAAAACGTGCAAGTTTACGGAATTGTATTCCATTTGTGCCATTAACCCTCTTGAGTAAGCAGAAAACTTACTTTTTGAAACTAAAACTACCCCAAACCTTAATATTGAAAAATAACACACAAATTGAGTTAAAATTCTAAACTTAGGTTAGTTTCTTCGGGGATGCTCGGAGGCGTGAAAAATTGAAGATTCCACCAACAGAATTAGCATTTCAACCCCCTTTTCTTGCTTAAAATGCACTCTTCTAATGTAAGGATCTTTACTAACAATGTAACCCCATTTGTTGACGACTTAAAAAAAATTCATAACTGCTCAAGGGTTGTTTGATTTTAAATATTCCATTTGGACGAAAAAAAGCTTAAAAAAGCCAATTTTTCATGCTATGCAAAGAAATCCCAAATAAAACTAAGCTGAAGCAAGAATATTAAATAAAAAACCACCCCTTACGCCGCTTTGGATATTTTCTACTAAAAAAATTAAAATTTTAAATTTTTAGAATGTTGGTAGGTTCAAAAATTCATCTGCGAGTAAAAAGGCGCTTCCAAAAAGTGCAAACCCTCAAATTTATCCCTCATATCCCAAATTAGGCAGTTTAACCTTCTTGAGTAAGAAAAAACCCCTTTTTAACACTAAAATGATAAAACTGCGCTGAATCTTTAATATTATTCAAGAAAAGCCCCAAATTATCAACACTGGAAAGTTCAATGAGAAATCAAAGGACATTTACGGTGCTTAGAGCTGGAGTATTGCACCCCTAATTCTTCTTCAGACGTTTTTTAAGGGTTGGTCCGTTCCCAAATTCCTACACGAGCTAAAAAGCGCTCTCAAAACGTGCAATTTGGGCAATTAACCCTCTTGAGTAAGTAAAAAACATACTTTTTGATACTAAAAATAATAAAACTACCCCAAACCGTTAAAAGTTTGAACTTAGGTTAGATGCTTCTACAGGGATGCTTGGAAATTTGAAAAATTGAAGATTCCACCAACAGAATTAGCATTTCAACCCCCCTTTCTTGCTTACAATTCACTCTTCTAATCTAGTAAGTATCTCATCCATTTGGAGACGACTTAAATATTTTTTAAAGGTGCATTCAAGGGTTGTTTGTTTGAGAATTGTTTTTTAAGACAAACGCGCTTGTTGCAAATTGTATTTTTACACAATTTACCCCTTCTTTTCGCTCTTCACATAGCGCTAAAGTTACAGAAACAAATTTGACTAAAAACCAACCCTTATTTACACTCAAAATTATTGATAACAGGTTTAGTTTGTAAGCGGTAAGTGTTTCAAGAATTATCTAATTAGTAGTGAGCTCTGGAACGATTTAAAAAAAATGTTGTAACCCGCCTATGCGCCTATGTATAGGTAATTTCTCACAAAAAAAATTAAATCGAGGGTAGTTTACGCTCCAAACCTCTTTAACGACAAAAACGATCTTTAAAAGTGCAACTTTATGTAATTAACTGGATCGTACCACACGAGGGTGCTTAGAGTGGAAGTCGAAAAATCCATTCAAGTAAGGGGTGGGTACTTAAAAAATTATACCGAAACCAGGTAATTTAAGCTCTTAAAAAGCAATAAATTTGAAGATTTGTGCACGAAACTCACTAATCCTTTCGTTTTAAAATGAAATATTTATTAAAGTCGCATTTGTGGTAATTCGAAGGGCAGTTTTACGAATTGAAAAAAAAATGGGCCCAATTTTTACACTTTTACGTAAAAGGGTCGTTTTGGTAAAATTTTAGGGGTTGTTTTTGAACTAGCTCTTAATTTTAATTTCGATAAATTCGCGAAAATCCACCTAAGCTCGATTTTCGTACGTTCGTACTACGAAACAATTGAATAACACGTAGTACGTAATTTGTTTGGAACTAAAACAAAAGATTCTCCACAAAAATTTCCAATTGTTACTAATGAGTTGGTAACTTTCTAAACTCCACGTCAGCTAGTTTGTTAAAAAAAATTTTTTTTAGATAAATGGTTTCAGATTAAATAAATAAGTAATTAAAATGGCATTTTTTTGTAAAATATAAAATTATTGCGATGTACGTTGGTTAGGTTTTTCGCGTCGAATGGATTAAAGGAGGCTGAAAAGTGGATTCGCCCCCCTGAAAATGTTGATCGAAATGTGCGGCGAGAGTCGTTTAAAAAAAAATACCCCGGTCTATAATTACTACGACAACGTCGAGAGGCTACGCCATGTTTTTACTTGTTGAAACTTAAATGTCGTAGTAACAAACGTAACGTATTGTAAAACGACGTAACGTTAGTCGGATGGTCGGAAAATAAATTGAAACCGTGTGCCCCACGTCGTAAACGTGGCCCCACTCCTAGTCCGGGGGCTGCGATAGTGTTGCCGGAGCGAAGCGCTTGGCTCTAAGCCCGGCACGACCTCATAACGCCGACCTAACCAACATGACAGCTCATAGGAAAAACGTACAACAATTTAAGGTTACATTTACGTAAATAACGACTAAAAACTACACATAAACTAATAATAAATTAACCAAACTACCCCAAACTAACGAAATCACAATAGGAGGCCATGATAAAAATGGAAAAACTCGACTCCATAAACAAAGCAAACAAATGACCTGTTACTGACAATTTCCTCATTTGTTCACTAATAAAAGCTAAGTTTTTACACAATTTTCAGCGAATTTTACAAATTTTTTTCATTATTCGTCATCCGCCAACATCGAACGAGACAAATTGACAAAAAAATTTATAAAAAGGGGTTATAAAAGCGCGATTTAATTAGAAAAACAATAATCGAGGGTTTCTTACCTTCCCTATTTCGGATTTCACAACGCCACCTATGAAGTTATGTGCGTCGTCCGCTATTCCAAAAGCACGTATTAACTCAACCAACGGCAGCTTCGTTCGAACCGAATTTTACCGACATGTTGAAACGAGGCGTTGGTTTGATGTTTGCTTGCATCGCTTGTAAAATAAACGAGAGAATAAAATTTTATATCTGAAATGTTTTTTAAGAAAAATTTTGGAAAACTTGGCCGAACACTCGTTGGAAACTATCTTTTTTTTTTATAAAACGACGGTAGGGACTCGGCGCGTTGCGTTTCTAGGCGAAAATTCGACTTTTGATGGCGTCTCGTCTACTTATTTTTCGATTTCGATTAAAAAAGAAACGAAAAGTTGTGTAAATTTATTTCGACTCGTCATGGTTTTGTTGTTTAGGACGTGAGTTCTTCTCGGGCTAAGGAATGTAGAAAATTTAGTTACGCGCGTTGCCGCTAGTTGGCAAAACGGCGTGATGTTTTTGTATTATTCATTTTCCAGGTTAATTTATTAACGGTGGGGTTCAAGGTTTTTTAGTTTTCTTGCTCGACTAAACGTACAAATTCCATTTTATCATTTTATCATCACCGCACTTTTTACCGTCACTTTTTAGCTCTTTAGCCGCTTTTAAAAATCGTTTACTACGTAATTTTAGAATTTTAATATTTTTTCAGGTAGTACATACCAGACTTTCTCAAAGAGCCAAGAGGTAACATAAACGTCATAAACGACCCTTATTTACCCCACTATTTTCTTGTTTACAACAACCCTCCTGCTTACTTTTTAAAACTACCGTTACAATTTTTTCTATTCGAAATTCAAATTTTGCAACGTTTTATTAAAAATTGTAATTTGTAAAAATTATTTTTATTTTTTCTAATAATTTTAAACAATTTACAAGCAAAAACACTCCTTATTTTGCTTTTGTTTTTATCGGGACATCGAGAACCACATTATCATTGCCACAACCAACGAAACAACCCTCTTATTGCTTAATTAAGTTGTAGGCTCATTAAAAAAAATTTATTACAAATTTCGACCTTCGCTGACCCATGGAAAAACCGTGAAAAGTGTCGATTTTAACAATTGTACACTAAAAAATTATTATTACTGCAAGGCAAAAATTTTTTTCTATAAAAGTTATATATAATCGAAGATTCTTTCAAAATAACGTCGAAATAATTTTTTTAATCTTAAATTTTGGAGATACAGGGTGATTTAAATTCGTTGTACGTAGAGAATGGGGATCTCGCTTATCTGACGAGCTAGATGCTAGATCATAGGTTTAAATCGAATAAAGTTGCTAAATTTGATGCTGATAAATAATCTGAAAAAAAGTTTCGAATAAATTTACGCGTTTTCGCAAAAACAAAAAAAACGAAAATTCTCATTTTATTTTTTAACCACCCTAGGTTACCTATAACTTTTTTATTTGTTAATCTTTTTTAATTCTGCTCAAACATTTTCATTGCCACTTTTCAACCTGCTTTCGAAACCGCAGTCACAATTTTGATTTGTAAATTTGTTATTGGTTTTTTAATGTTAACTTTTTTTTTATAGACGCCATATTGTTTTTTGAACCAAATGGTTTATTTTTCAATTCTGAATATGTACAAGTATTATGATGAAAAAAGTTATTTACCATTTGATTTTTCGATATTTTAGGCCCCCCTCCTAAGTCCAAGACGTTAAAAAAATTAAATTCTTTGAAAGTGTCTGCCTGGGTGTGTGTATGTATCCACGTCAAATAAAAACTACTGAAGCGATTTTATTGAAAATTTGTTTAGGCCACTTTCCCAGACTTTTAAACAAAATATATACAGGGTGGGTCAAAATAAGGAGGTTATTTCGGTCGCATTTCGGAAAATATTGATTCGCAGTATTTATACTCGAAAGTTAGTACACACCGGCCGTAATTTAAAAAATATTTCTTCAAATTTTATATTTGAAATTTCGAATTTTTAATTAATTTTCCCACTTTGGGCGCACGGTTTTAAAGCCGTCGCCGGTCTTAAGCGTAGCTTAGAACTTCTAAAGTTACGAACTTGGATTTCCAAAATTTCATCAATAAAATAAGCTTTTAAAGGAAATCGATACAGGGTGGCCCAAAATTTTGGTCGCATTTTGAAAAATTTTGGCCCACAGTATTTATACCCAGCTATACGTTAGTATACATCGGCACTAATTAAAAAAATATTTTATAAAATTTTTAAGTTCAAAATGGCGGCCAGTATAACAATCGTCCCATTTTCTAGTTTTTTTATTATAACTTTAGAGGTAATTATTATTATAAGAATTTAAAAACATGAAGTTTTAGGCGAAAGATAGGGCGCTTTAGTTCCCATTTAGTCAATTTTTAAAATAATTTTAAAATTGACCACTTTTGTAGAACCACAGTTGACTAACATTCTAAAACGGATTTTTTCAAAATTAGCTTGGGCCGTTTTGTCTATATTTTGATATGTTGTAGATATTGAAGTTCTTAATTAAGCACCGTTGTTTGGTTCATTTCTTATTAGCAGATCCGGAACTATGATTTTTTGAAGTTCAAAATTTCAAAAATTTATAATCAAAAAAATTTTTGTTTTAATTAATTTCTCGACTTTTCGAGTCCTCCTGTCTGTCAGTATGTATGTATGTAGCGCCGTCAAACAAAACTACTATAGCGAATTTGTTGATATTTGTTTTCGGCCACTATAACAGAATTTTGTCGACAAAATGAGCTTTTAAATAAAAACGATACAGGGTGGCCCAAAATAAGAAGGCTATTTTGGTCGCATTTCGGAAAATCATGACCCACTGTATTTATACTCGGCTATAAGTTAGTACAAATGAGCCCTAATTAAAAAAATGCCCTTAAAAATTTTTTAATTTAAAATGGCGGTCAGTTTAGCAATCTTTCCATTTTCTACTTTTTTTATTATAACTTTAGAGATAATTATTATTATAAAAATTTAAAAACAGAAATATGTAGGCAAACTACAGAGCTTTGGTTTTGTTAGAGTAGAATTTTAAAATAATTTCAAAATTTACTACTTTTAAAGGGCCAAAGTTGACTAAAATTTTAAAACGGATTTACCTAAAATCGGCTCTAGCCATTTTGTCTATATTTTGATATGTTGTAGATATCAAAGTTCTTAATTAAACACAGTCATTTGGTTTATTTCCTATGAGTAGATCCGGAGCTATGATTTTTTGAAAGTTCAAATTTCAAAAATTCATAATTTCTTTTGGAATTAAAATTTGTGATTGCAAGTTGGTATACTAATTTATTGCACAAATTTAAATTATTTGTTACAATTTTTGTTTAAGAAACATTCCGGTTAAACCGGAAATTAGCCAAGCAGAAGGAGTTTTTGAAAACACCGTGTAGATTTTGCAATTTTTTTAAACATTGTAAGAGGCTGTTCAATGATATCAAACATGTTAAATTTTAACTCTCGGTTTAACCGTAAACGGGGCTAACTTTTTTATTTTGAACCCAACACCCTGTATATTTCAAGTGATTTGAAAGATTGTAAAATTAGCTATCTAGTGATACCAAACACTTAATATTTTGACTTCCGGCTCAACCGGAAATGAGACTCGCTTCCTATTTCAAATAGCAACGTTTCGTATAATTTTATTTTTTTTAAATCAGAGATTGCTTCTGAGCATACTACTGATAGGTACTATTTCTGATATTTATTCTTTTAATTGTGTTCAAAGCGTTAAAAAGTCATGTCCACATTAGTAATATAATTATACGTACTACTGCGATCTAGTATCTAGTTGCCTATGCTTAAAAAACAAAAGATAGCTATAAACTACAATATAAATGCAAACCAATATTGTCAGTTTTGCGAGTGTATGCTATTGTTCTTCTTTTATGCGTTTCTATTGTATTCTTTTGAAAATTGCCGTTTCTAGTTAAAAACCATCAAAACTTACAACCGACGATATTTAAATAGAAACTTTTTTGGAATTTTCATAAGACTTTTATTCATTAGTACTATATTTTTGTTTTTACTAGACTTCAGTAGTAAAAGTGAGCAAAATATCGTAAATTAATTCAACTGGTAGAAGTGATAGTTGGTTGGATTTAGAATTAAAAAATATACCATTTGGTATAAAAAATTCAATATGGAGCCTATAAAAAAATAAAGTTGACATTAAAAAACTAAGAACAAATCAACTAATCTAAATTGTGACGATGGATTCGAAGGCAGGTTAAAAAATGGCAATGAAAATGTTTTAACAGAATTAAAAAAGATTAATAAATAAAAAAGTTATAGGCACTTAAAAAAATAAAATGAGAATTTCCGTTTTTTTGCGAAAATTCGTAAATTTCTTCGAATACATTTTTTTCCAGACCATTAGTCATCAGCACCGAATTTAGCAACTTTCCCAAATTTAAACCTACGATCTAGCTCGCTTCAGATAAGCGAGCGCAACCCCATGTTGCGCAACGAATTTCAATCACCCTGTATAACAAGTTTCAATTTGCTTTCGCTTTGCCTTAGTCTACTTTGTTCTTTAGATTCATACAGCTTACGGAAAGAATCCGTACAGAGGGTATGAAAAATATTTTTTCCGTAAAATGTGCTTGACGGGCCTAAACAGTCTCAAAATAGTTCAATAGTTCAATAGTTTTCAAATATTCTCAACACAGAATGAAGTTAACTTTAGTTGCCTGTTCTATTAACTATTTTTTTTCCAAACCATTATAAAAAAACCAAAACTATTTTACTCCAGCGTCTCCAATTTGATGATGGTAGACAAATTTAAGTTTTTTTCAGATAAACAACCTCCAAAACACCCTCAAATATTCAAAAATTCGGAGTGGGAGCTTGGAGCGTCGCGTCGAGCGTTGTGTAGCGTCGAGTAAGATATAGAGAGCTTCTTCGGATATAGATAGACAACATATCGAGTTTAAAATTGACTTCAACCAGTGAACCAGTTCGTTTAATGGCTTTGTTGGACACCTCATTTTTTTATTTTTTTATACTTACAGAAATAATTAAATAAAAACAGCTGCATAGCATGTATTCCTACCATCAGTGCTTCCCCCTACAATACACTGTTATATATTATTTTAATACCTTATTTTATTTTTTAAATCTCTCTAAAGAGAAACGGTGCTAGTTTAAGAGTAATTTGTTTCGTAATTTTAATTCTAATCAGAGAAATGTCGTTAAATTTTAATTTTATCTTTTTTGACCCCTTCAAGAAGAAGAAGAAAGGTAGCAATTAAGAGGTAATTTTTTGCTTCAGTAAAGGCGACAAAGCAAATAAAAAAAAAGGTTTTGACCTCGGGCACCACGGTACTCTTCCGGATCATTGTCAAAAATCCAAAAAATAACCAAAAATTTTTTATCTTATTTCAGTTTTTGTTAATTTTGACACTCAAGGACCAATTTTTTAGCAAAAACAGTTTTATACTTTCTGAAATTAGACTAAATTTGCTACAATTTGACACCAGAATGATCTCTGTAGACCTACTGGTGTCCGAGATACAAGTGTGCAAAGTTTGCAAATTTTTTTGTATTTTGCTATTTTTAGCAAATCATGACATGAGATATGTAAAGGAAGTGGCTCGATATCTTCAGGTAGTGGATGAATACTAGTCAAATTACAATTGGGGTAGCACATTCGATAATGCAGGTTATGAGGTTATCGTACGTTGAACGCGTTGGGAGTTGAAAGTTAGAAATATGATTCGGTATTTATAGTCCAGTAATTTTGTCACCTAGTTTTTTCCCTTCAAGCAAATGGGGTAGTTTTCATTTTTTAGTAGTACCTACCTATGTTGTATATTTTTTGTTTATGGTGAAAGCCTAATGACAAATCCTCCAAAGTTAAAAAGTTCAAAACTAAGTCGAAAATAAATCTCTGAGGCCGAAACTATGGATTTATCATTAGGACTTTGTCATAGACATTAGCTATACCAAAAAATTTACCCCATTTAATGCAAGGTACGATGTTTATACATTTTTTCTTCTTTCAATAAAAAAGAAGAAATCAAAACTCAAAATATTTTTTTCGAATGGGGTAGTTGCGCATTGAAACTGTTTTACTCGGTATCGGTTATCGGTACACTTATTTTTTTCACATAGATGGGGTGCCTATCCTATACCCGCTACACAAAATTTGTCTAAAATGTTAAAAAGATTTTTAAAAAATGGGAAATATCACAGGGTACCTAGACTTCAATGAACTTCTCTTGGCATAAGAAAAAAAAAGTAATACTAAGGCGCCTAGGTACTACTATTGTTCTTAACCGATTTCTTACAGACTCCGGTACCGAGGAGTCGAAATTTGTTATTAATTTGTGTTTCCTCGATGAATTCTTTAGTTCGGGACTGAATTTATTTACACGAGTAGTTGAAAAGTGGACTATGTTGTATGGGTATATGACACCTTAGAGCACCCCACATTCACCTTACTCATACAAAGTACGAATTAGACCTGAACTATTGGCATTGATGGGTTACATACAGTTTTGGGAGCAGCTACTAAGATGCACGTGCGTTAACAACGAAGAAAATGCCTATTTCCAAGCTCGTAAACATGTTACTGGCTATTTTATACCCCAGAGGACCAGCCCCGAGTTAAATATCAATACCAAATACAGTTAGCGATCCGTCTTTTCGGTTAAATATCGCATTTTACCGCATTTTCTTAAGCTTCAACTTTAAACCCCAATCACCACCTTCTAGTGAGTCGATTTTCTTCAAATATACTCGAAACCTTTATTTAATCAATTCATAATGACATAGGTAATCAGGCCTATTCTGTATCATAACCTCTAACATAGTGGCCAACTGTAACGTTTAAAGTCACGTTCTATCTCAGCTAAATAAAAAGGATAAAGCGTTACTTAAAACGTTAAAGATGGCCATTACTTTAGAGGTTATGATACAGAATAGGCCTGTGAATGTATGCCAAATCTAAAATTAATTTACTCTATCACAGCCCCGGATCTACAATTATTCCGAACCGTGGCAGGAATTGGTGGAAAGGAGGCGCCCCTTAGAGGTGCTAGTATCAGAGTTTAAAGAACTTTTTTAAATTTGAATTTTAAGCACACGCAGTGCTTCTCAAACATATGAATTTGGAACCCTCTTGAATTACCACCTGAGGCAGCCACCCCGGTTTGCTCCCTTCTAGATCCGGGGCTGCGTAATCAACACCTTTCGTACTGATAGTATGGAACTGTGGGCAGAAGCTTGCTTCTAGTGAGATTGGATTGGCAGTGGCTTACGGCTTAACTAGGGAGTGGTAAGTGGTAACCTCTATCAGCCTATCTATCTATCTATAACTCATTTTTTTTTAATTGGCAGCTTATAGTGCCATTTACATGGACAGTAGTCTAATCGTTTTGGTAAGGACAGGAATCGTCTAGAAGCTTGAATAGGGTCTTTTCAATGTGCGCGTTTACAATGAGGTATAGTTGGTAAGGTCGTTGCTAACAATGGTCAAAAAGCTTGAAAGGTTTAAAATTCTAGACCACTTTCCTTACTAAATCGACACCAACCAATCATTGAAGCGCATCTTTCCAACGTTGCCCAGATATCTGAGATTTAAACAAAGATTTGACAAAATAGTTGCTTTGATTTTATTTCTTCATTTTGGTTTTCGGTAGTACTATTTTAATCTCATTGTCCAAGACTAAGAAAAAGAAATGGGAAAAAAAAAATAATTACCAATAAAGTCTATGTAAATGGTATTACGCCACGTGGCTAGTTCTAGACCAGCAAACTACACCATCAATATGCACTAAGTTCTATGTAAATGGCGCTTATGTCATAGAAAAGATAACCCATGTAGTGAAGCTGAATGAAAAGTGCCCGCCCTTCTTCCCTTTTCTTTGATTCTTCCAGGTAAAATGTTGAACAAATGTCTAAGGTGGCTTTGTAAGTTTAATTTATTGCACTTTTTTAACCGGCTTATCGTAAGTAAAGCTAAGAAGTCGTTCCGGAATAGCGTGAAACTTACAGTACCTACAAAGAATTTTTACAAAAATTTGCAAAGTCAATTAAGTAGAAAGTAGCGATGCCCTAACTGAAGCTGCCCCAAGATTTCAAAAATTCAATTTAAAAAAAGTCAAAAATTACTCAGTCATTAACGCCAGTCTTACTGATTTTAAGGTTTTTTACATTTACCGGATTTGTTCAGGGGTTTAGGACTGCCGAGGAAAAATTACAGGATAAAATCGAGAGCAAAAGTAGGTACAATTTTTGGGTTTCTGAGATACGCACGTCACCATTTTTTGATGAATTGTAAGACGAACTTTTTTTCGCTTAAGTCTGGTCCACCATTAATGAGGCAAATAAGTCCCAATATTAGTGTAAGGGTGATGATGGTTCGTGTCTAGAAGATGAAGAAGGGACGAAATGAAATTAACGTAGCGGCAGCTCGAATTTGGTAGAAATGGGTCTTATTTAGAAACGTACAGATGAAGAAATAATTATTGGCTACTATAATATGTTGCTTGGTGAATACTTATGTCAGCCAATCCGCTCGAATTACAAATGGAATGTTTTATAGTTACAAGTCACAGGAGTCTAAATTTTTATGCCACTCTGTGCTGAAACGTCCATAAAAGGAAGAAAGTTACTACTCTTTAGTTAAGTGCCCAATATATTTTTCCGTGGTTGTACATCAAAATTTGTACTTTTATCACCACCTAAATGTAAAGATTTGCAGCATTTTTTTAAAATAAACTGACGCCAAACGAGGCTCGCGGGAGTTTTGCAGTAAATGCAGGTAATTTTCTGTAAAAAATATTTCTAAAATGCTCATAATTAAAACAAATAGATATTTGGCAACTGCACTTGTTTTATTTGAAACATTTTTGTCTCCAACCCTCATTTGTCGCGTAAAATTATACGAATTCTTCACAAAGTAGTCCAGTCAATGAGTGCTCAAAAGAGGGGTGTAGAGTGCATGAAATATGCGACAATTTTTGACTTCAGGGCTTTGTTAGGAGTAGTTAGTAGGTGAACATACTAAAAGTCCCCGCCCCTGGGAGGTGAGCATACGGCGGGAGGGGGGAGGGAAGATACAATTTTTTGGTTTTTCGATTATTCTCGGAAACGGTGCACTCTAGCGCACCTGGTTTCATGGAGAAGTGCGACTTACCGCAAGTTAGCCAATCTTTGAACGCGTGTGGTTGGCAAGCCCTTGAACCGATTTTAATGTTATATGAGGTCACCCCCCCCACATCTCGCCTCAAACACTACTTTACAAAACGTTAGAATGAATAAATGTTGACATAAATATGAGATAGATTGTTGGCAATATAAACGAGAAAATTCGCTCAACATTTCCAACCTCCCCTCATCACCATTTTAAATTGAATTAATGTTGAAATGTGAGCTAAATTGTTATGGGTTGATATGGAAGGAGGGGGGGGGGTTGTAACGGAAACTTCGAGCTGCGAACACTCATGACTCATTTTTCGACATTTATAGGTTATCATAAAGCTGCTCTCACTTTGGATCTGGTTGAGCTAAAATATCAGCGATACACTCAATTTGAAGGCAATTTAAAATTTTACAACTTTTTTTGGAAATAATTTTCTGTATAATAATAATAATAAGTGAACGGTAAAAATGTCCCAAGCGAAGTTTACCAAAAAAATTAATTTTTTCTAAAAATAGTTATTTTCTCCAGCTTATATCTCAGAAACCGTAACAGGTAGGAACAAAAGAAATAGAATAAATAATGTAGGAAATTTAATTAGCTTTAATTTCTATTTTAAACATATTTTTCTAGAGTGCACCGTTTTCAAGATATAATTGAAAAACAAAAAATTGTATCTTCCCTCACCCTCCCGCCGTATGCGCGCCTCCCAGGGCCGGGGACTTTTAGTATGTTCACCTACTAACTACTCCTAACGAAGCTCTGGATATTCGCATATTTCATGCACTCTACAATATGTTTATTGACTGGACTAAAGCGACGCTACGCTTGACGCTACGCTTGACGCTATAAGCGACGCCAAGCACTCCTACTCTAATCGAGCGAAAACCAAGAAGACATGGGCCCATTTAGGTATCCTACAATTGGTACCACTAATTTACACTAATAAATAAAAAACGTACCTGATTTATATTTACCTAATCGCAATTAGAAATAGGTAATGCAAATTTTACCGCTTCTTATAGTAACTAAACCGCACTGATGACGAATGGAAGTCAAACAAATCATTATTTATGGCACATTTTAGATTCGTTTGTAATTAAAGTGTACGAAATTCAATACTAAGTACTCAGTTGACTCAGACATATAAACAATGCTTAATGTTTATATTTGTTGTAGTACACTTCTTAATCACCATTTCTTCTAATGGAATAGATTATTTCTAAAATAATCGGGAAGTGAAATACAATTATTTTATGAAAAAAAAAACATTTTCGATTTTTGAATTTGCAATTTGCAAGGCAGGGTCCTTAGCTTCCTTTTCAATTGTCAATTACAGTAATAACATTCTTCTTCGTTATACCAGTAAAAATGAGCCCTTCAATTATTTAACAAAAAACAGCTCCACTTACTTACCAGCAGGAGCTAGGAGGTATCAAATAGCAGAATATTAATTATGGAATTTTTTGGCATTATTAATTGGTCCTGTCTGGAATGGCTCTAACAGTACGTGGGGTGCCAGGGGAGCTTGCCCAACTTAAAAATTCGTCTAGCTCTGGACTGGCCACCTCACTTCAAAATCATAATGATTATAATGTTTGATGGATCAGGCTGAAAAGATTATTTTGAGTTTGGTAATCTACAATTAACTCGTAACTTGAGCTTCTTGAGCTTAGTCTGCTTTTTTAAAGACACTGAAGCAGAACTCAGTGTAGACTCTCTCAATACCGCAAAACTGGACATCTGATGCTTATAATGCGTTGAGCAGATTCATCCTGTTCTCCGCATAGTTTGTAGTCTCTACGTGCAGGGTGCAGGGTTCTCTTGGATGCCTATAGTTTGAAGGATTTTGAGACGAGGTTTTCTCTAAGGACACCTCATTGCAGGTAAATCTACGGGAGGCATCTCTGTTTGTGTGTCGCTTTATAGTACAGCGAACACTAATCCGGTAAGCTGGTAGAGAAGCAGTAACTATTCTATTAATGGCTTATGAATGGCATTCTTCTAACTTCTGAAAATTTTTGGAAAGGGTTTAAACCTGATCTCTCCTCTCTCGACTACGGTCTTGATATTACGCAATAAGGTTAAACAGAGGCCCCCTTCTAAAAAAGTGAGCTAGTTAAGAGCCTTCGGATGCAATTCCAATTTAAGTTACCCCACTAATACGACCAATTGTAGTTTTAGATCTTCTTCTTTGGAAGATTTTAATTTTCATATCCTGAGAAGCGCTGAATGTATAACATGTCGACTTATTGAAAGTGGTATCATTGGCACTGGCATTGGATCTCCAACAGAGGGGAAGACAATTACTCCAGTTCTTAAACTCTTTCGGTTTTAATAGAGATGTTCAGAATGTCTTCGACTCCTTATAAGAATTTTAGGTTTTTGTCACTGATTATTTCTGTGAAACGCGCTAAGACAACTGTATGACTCGGGGGGGGGGGGGGGAGGCGCCCCCTCGAAGTTATAGTTTCGGTACTAATTAAGTACCTACCAATTCATTTTTGGTCTCTCCCAACGTGAATAATTGCCAGATCGAGCATACATTTGTTACAATCACCGAACTTCCAGTTTTACCAGAAACACCGCCAACTTATTAATTTTAAATGTAACACCCTGTATAATTTTACGTATTTCAAAAGACATCTTAAGAAATGCTGCTTTCGACTCTATTATGACGGCGTGCCATTATAGTATAGCGGCATTTCCCGTATCAAGGGCGAGAAAGAAGCTATCAGTGCTAGTCTGATTAGTTCTTCGGCATCTAGCACCAAACTACCCTCTGAAAGGCTGCAGCCTTGAAAAAAGGTAAGCTGTCCCAGATCGCCAGTATGTGAAATTGTATTTTGTTTACTGGCGCCACCTATAACTAAAATTTTTTCATGTTTAGGAAGCTACAGTGCACACTTTACATTTTATTAAACATCTTAAAGATCTACGAGCCACTTGTTCTCCACCCTGTATATACCAGGGTATAGAGAGCAGGTTGTTGGGGTTAATCACGCCCTTGAAAAGCTTTAAACCTCTGCGAATCCAACCTCACCAGAAGGTAGTCTTTTACCCACAGTACCAATGTCAGAGTGAGCATGCTTAAGGCCATCCCCCACGCGCCGCTGAGCGCGGCGACGTTACTATTAGCTGACGCGTGGAGAACTCTATCGTGATTGGTAACGGTTCGGGAGCGGCAAAGCTCTTACCCTTCTACCACCAGTCGACCACAAAATCGTTTCCGGATCACCCGTTACGACCTGAAACAGATCAGGTTTATCATGCCGGTACGTCAGGAGAGATGGCCCGTTCGCCTCTAGCCATCATCCGAACACACCTACAGCGGGCTAGAGCCTACAAAAGTGATAAGTGATAAGATTGAATGCGGAAAGCTATCAGCTACAGCTATAAGAGCTATAGCTCCTCCGGTACGGAGACTGTAGCAGACAATTGACCAAAGGGTCACGTATGGGACTATCGAGGGACCAACGCACCGAGACAGTGGGTGTAATTAAATGCTATTAAACGCATATGTTGGGATCTTTCTACTTCCAGCTCAAATGCGTTATATGTCGGTGCTCATCCGTGACCTGCATCCCATCAAGTGCAAGACTTGAGCCTCCGCAAGTCTCTGGAAGTGCCAGACTTGCCCTTAACCCGTAAGTTAGCCCTTAACCTTTAGCTAGAGCGTTATTTAATGATATCTTTTCCCTGAAACTTTCCACAGATCATCTCTGATGATGACTAGATTGAACATCGCTAGGGGTGGATGTGGAATTGTAAATCCACATCCACATTTTGATGTTTCAAGGTCAACTTGAGAATGTTTTAAACATATTTTTGTACCATATACATCGCAGTGCTACCAACACCCAACTTTGACTAACACCGGCCTGTGGCCTATATGGAGTTTCTTTCTATCGGCCCACCTGGAATTTTCCCATTCTCCGACATGGCCCATCCATCCCTGAACATCGCCAACCTGTTGCGACTATTGTGGGTTTTTTATTATGCAGCCCCTCCCGTAGTGATCTAGCACTCACTAAGTTATTGTGCTTTCGTAAATTTTCCGAGTCGCTAAACGGATTACGTTTTCAATTAGCGACCGCGTTACTCCTCTTATACAATAAATGAATTAAAAATAATCTTGGACGATCTAAAAATCGCCAAAAAATGTAGTCGTGAAGCATCAAATAGAACAAACCTCATAATGCACACCGGAACTGAAAGTAAATTTTAACTTAACGGAGTTCGCCAAAACTTCATGAGGGGCCCCTTCAAGGATCGAAAAGTTAATAAAGATGCGAAAATTAATTAGTCGTTTAATAATAATATAACGAAATTGTGTAGAACTTTTTCAGACGAAAAATTGTGAGGTGCTGTGATGAGCATTAAAAATTTAAAATTCGTATCGAACGTTTTCGTTCACGGTTCTGTTATTTAACCTTGTTTTTAAAAATACATGGTAATAATGGTATATAAAAGTATATAACATTATACGTGCTATAGAATATAAAGAAGTAAAAGTCAAGTTATTTTAATCTCAATTTGAATTCACTAATATTGTTTATAATATTTGATAATTTAATTTCTTTAATTAATATCGTTATTTTCTGAAATTTAATTATTTAATTTACCAGATATAAAATGATAAGATATAAATATTTGTTTTGTTTCATTATTTATATGTATGTACGTACTCCATTCGTAAAATTGCCGTATACTATACAATAATAATCGGTAACTTCGAATAAGAATATTATTTATATAATAATAAATATTTGTCTACTAACTTTCTTATTGACTCAAAAAAACCGAAAAACATGAAAAAACCGCATGACCACTTACCAAAGGTTTGACTACAGAAATGGGTAGTCTCTAATGTACAGATAACATAATCCTTAGTCTGCCGTTCTCAAATGGTCACCCAAATTGGCAAAAATAAATTTAATTTTCGAAAAATTACCATACAATCTCGTTATTCGGAATCAGTATCAAAATGTGGGGAAACATCATTACTCAAAATAATGAAATTGGCAGACGTCCTAAGTGGTAGCCTTCTTGGGGCAGACGCGATTTAAAATGTCAAAAAATCGCTCACAAGCGCATGATCTCTTACCAGGATAAACGTCACATCAAAGTGTAGATAAAATTATGCTGATTCCAGATATAAAAAAAAATTTCGGCAGACGGTCACATTTCACCGGCAGACGCAATCAAAGCTCGTTCTTTCATCTCACTTTAGCGCGTAAGCGGCCACGCGACAGAGCGAGACGTCGATCGTGAACAATAGTCCAGTCAATGGGGAGAAAAACAGGACATTGCCCTACAAAAGGTGGTGTAGTATTGATTTTTGAATATGTTATTAGGTTAGGGGCCCTGATGAAAAATCCAAGTTTTTGACTTTGAGGGGGGTCGGCGCAATCCGCCATCTTGGATTAAAGGTACGAAAAATTGTTTTTTCGATTTAACTTCTTAATGGTTGATCCCACGACGAAATTGTCAAATCCAACTTTGGAGAGGACAAACTGTCCTACAATATTTGTTCTATTCATTTTCTTCCTATCTGTTACGGTTTCTGAGATATATGCTGGAGAAAATCGCTATTTTTAGAAAAAGTAGTACGATTTTAGTCGATGAAATTAAATTTTTTTTCAGAAAACAAAAAAAAAGCTTTGAAATTTATGAATTCATGTTCATTAGGGCACGAGAAACTGTTATAAAAAATTTTTTCATCTGAGTCGTGGATGAGCCATTACCTTCAAGCCGAACAGAGAAAATTGGTTATTTTGGAAAGGATGCACCGGAAGCCAAAAATACCTCAGCAGAAAAAAGTAGTACTGAAAATTTTCAATAAGAAAGATTACGTGAATTTTTTCTGTGCAAGTCATAGTTTCCGAGTTATACCCCATCGAAGTGAAGGGGAACTGTAAAACGTATGGTCCGCTTTCTCGTTCTCTTGCTTATATCAAAGAATAGGGTTGGTTTTCCATAAAAATGTATAGTAACAAAATTGTAGAGGGGAATGTTTCCACACCACTCGGAAACTATATGACTCGTGCCAAAAAATTCATGTCATAATCATTCTTATTGGAAATTTTAGAG
Source organism: Malthinus flaveolus (assembly GCA_950108345.1). Classification (NCBI taxonomy): domain Eukaryota; kingdom Metazoa; phylum Arthropoda; class Insecta; order Coleoptera; family Cantharidae; genus Malthinus; species Malthinus flaveolus. The sequence continues at coordinate 13,492,482 of OX467289.1, forward strand.
ACTATCATATAGGCCAGTCAGTAGAGGCTTTCTATGATGCAATAAATGGGGTAGAAGCTTTTATTTTTTTAAATTGTTTATATGAGTGTAAACATGTAAAAAACAAAAATTCTAACACCGGCGACCTCGGGAGACTTTTTGACAGCCAAAAAACCCCAAAATTTTAGGACTTGCTTTGTTTTTTCGCCTATAACTCCTAAATGGAGCATCTTCACAAAAAAGTATCTCTATATCAAATTAAAGAGCATTAAACTCTGCGTCGAATGAGTAAAACACTTTATAATTTGGTCAAGCGGTATGGTCGCCAACCGCGGTCAGGAAACGACGATTTTTCCCAACTTTTTCAAAAACTGACATATTGCATTATATATGAGTCTGCTGCTTAGAAATTAGTACTTTAACAGAAAAACTCATTAAATAAAAGTTGTAGAGTATCTAATTCTGCGTTCATGTGTATTAAAATTTTTAAATTCGGTCAAGCATACCTCTCTCAAATTGGCAATATTCTGATGTCCGGTAGTTGGTATAGTAAGAAAATAGTCCAGTAGAATAAGGATTTTTGGTCAGAATAATTCCTACGAAGCTGGATATTGGTCTACACGTACATTAAGATGTTACAAATAAGTATATTACAAAATCAGAAAAATTTTGGCGGGCAATTTGAGATATTCAAGGTCAAAGGCTACAAAATTTGTTTTTGGCAAATGACTCGCCTTCTATAGATCGTACGTTGATGAAGGTTATTTTAAAAATTATAGAAAACATTATTAGCGACAAGATTGGTTATACACATTTTTTTCATAAGTTTAACTCTTTTCGAGATATAGCGTGGAGAAGGGTCGAATTTCGAATTTCGAATAGTTCGAAATTGTGACACTTAGTAAGCGCGCTATTCAACTTCAAGAGCTTCTTATTCACAACTTAGAGCCACGATAAAGATTTCCCATATCACATCTGATAGAATAAGGACGTAGTTAACGGTTTTTTAGAAACAAAGTGGTACCAGGTCCCTCCTTTGCATTTTACGAAGAATTTAAAAAAAGTTTAGTTCGAAACTGTAACATTAAGAGGCGCGCTATTCAACTTCAAAAGCTTTTTATTCACGGCCTGGAGATACTATCAAGAATGGTTTCTAAAAAACCTTTAACTACGTCCTTATTCTACATGATGTGGTATGAGAAATCTTAATCGTGCCTCTAAGTCGAGAATAAAAAGCTCTTGAAGTTGAATAGCGCACTTCTTGATTTTTCAATTTCGACAAAAACTTTTTTTAAATCCTTCATAAAATTAAAAGGGGGGGACCTGGCACCACTTAGTTTCTAAAAAACCTTTAACTACGTCTTTATTCTAGCAGATGTGATATGGGAAATCTTTATCGTGGCTCTAAGTTGTGAATAAGAAGCTCTTGAAGTTGAATAGCGCGCTTACTAAGTGTCACAATTTCGAACTATTTGTTTTTTAAATTTCTTTGCAATACAGTAGAACCTCGATTATCCGTGCGCGGATTATCCGTGCGGCGGATTATCCGTGCACTTGTTATTACTATTTTTTTTTAAATTTATGTATTCCTAATATAATAATAATTATTTAACATTATGTATTAATGCTTCACAATCGTTTAGAATTTTTCTTCGAATTTTTGCTTACTTTAGAGATTTGCACTTTATTAAATACAAAGATAATATCCTACGTATTTGGTGTTTATGTAGATATAAAATTTCTCAAAATTGCTGTATAGAAATGGCTATTAGATTGATAACAGTGCCAATTGGTGTAGCATTTCTGCTTGCCCTTTACCTACACACATTCATGTTTAAGGACTTGTTACATCTCGATTGTCTGATTTTTTCAAATAAGATCTTTGTAGTATGTTCATGTACATTATTGTAGTAACTAAAAGTCATTATTATTATCCGTGTTTTTCAATTATCCGTGCAGAGCATGGTCCCAGTCGCCCCGGATAATCGAGGTTCTACTGTATGTCAAGACGAGACCTAACACCATTTTTACTTTCATAAATCTTTAATTACATCCTTTATTCAACTTCATACAGTGCCACATTATTTATCAGTCGGTAAGTTTAGTGGCTGACTTCTTTATAAGACTTGCGCGTCTTACTCCGGAGTTTATCCATAACCAGAATTCGACCCTTCTCCACGCTATATCTCGAAAAGGGTTAAACTTAAGAAAAAAATGTGTATAACCAATCTTGTAGCTAATTATGTTTTCTATAATTTTTATAAAACCTTCATCAACGTACGATCTATAAAAGGCGAGTCATTTGCCAAAAACAAATTTTGTAGCCTTTGACCTTGAATATCTCAAATTGCTCCGCCAAAATTTTTCTGATTTTGTGATATACTTATTTGGAACATCTTAATGTACGTGTAGACCAATATCCAGCTTCGTAGGAATTATTCTGACCAAAAATCCTTATTCGACTGGACTATTTTCTTACTATACCAACTGCCGGGCATCAGAATATTGCCAATTTGGGAAAGGTATGCTTGACCGAATTTAAAAATGTTAATACACATGAACGCAGAATTAGATGCTCTACAACTTTCATTTAATGAGTTTTTCTGTTAAAGTACTAAGTTCTAAACAGCAGACTCATATATAATGCAATATGTCAGTTTTTGAAAAAGTTGGGAAAAATCGTCGTTTTTTGACCGCGGTTGGCGACCATACCGCTTAACCAAATTATAAAGTGTTGGTACTCATTCGACGCAGAGTTTATTGCTCTTTAATTTGTTATAGAGATACTTTTTCGTGAAGATGCTCCATTTAGGAGTTATAGGCGAAGAAACAAAGCAAGTTCTAAAATTTTGGGGTTTCTAGGCTGCCAAAAAGTCTCCCGAGGTCGCCGGTGTTAGCATTTTTGTTTTTTACATGTTTACACCCATATAAACAATTTAAAAAAATAAAAGCTTCTACCCCATTTACTGCATCATAGAAGGGTGTTTTGGAGCTCTACTGACTGGCCTAATATTATACTGAGATATTTTGAACTTCCAATGCGTCCTTTTCCAAAAATACTAGTCAAAAACCATTTTGGGAGGGGTGTTCTTTGTTCTATTTATTAAATCGCATTTCAGAGCAGTACAAAATACAAAAGGTTACGTCTAGAGGTTTGCGAGGTATTTATTAAAAATTACCTTATTGATTCAATAGCCTTTCAATGGCTGTACCTCCCTTAGGAAACATTTTAGAGAAAACTTTATTAAGCTCTTTGTCATAAAATTGGCTTGCTAGATTTCCACTAAAACGTTGATTACTGCACACTTTTGAATCTCCTTCTAGAATTTGAATTACAACCAAACATAAAACACATTTCAGAAAGAAATACTGAAAAATTGACAATAAATTAATGTTCTGAATATCTACTCGGGTAATAATAAGTTATTTAAATTCTATCGAAAACAAAAAGTAAAAGAAAATTAATGACAAGAGTTCTCGATATACTGCATAAGCATAATTTTATCTACATATTGATAAAACATTTTATTTTATTATATTAGGATGAATTTCATATTACATAATATACTATGGTTTATTAGAGTGGTGTGGGAACGAGTCTCAACGGTATTTACAAAAAGTTATAAACATTACCTTAAATTGTTATAAATTTAATGTACCAAGTTTATAGATAATTTTCCCCTCTACAATTTCGGTACTATACATTTTTATCGAAAACCTACCCTATTCTTCGATATAAGCAAGAGAACGAGAAAGCAGACCGCACGTATTAAGTATTGTATAGTTCCCCCTCACTTCGATGGAGTTTAACTTGGAAACTATTTCTCGCACAGAAAAAATTCATATAATCTTTCTTATTGAAAATTTTTAGTACTACCTTTTTCTACTGAGGTATTTTTGGCTTCCGATGCATCCTTTCCAAAATAATAGTCAAAAACCAATTTTCAAAAGGTAGTCTCATCCACGACTCAGATGAAAAATTTTTTTATAATAGTTTCTCGTGCCCTAATGTATATAAATTTATTAATTTCAAAGCTTTATTTTGTTTTCTGAAGAAAAATTTAATTTCATTGACCAAAATCGTACTACTTTATTTGTTCTCGATCGACGTCTCGCTCCGCCGCGTGACCGCTTACGCGCTAAACAGAGATGAAAGAACGAGCTTTGATTGCGTCTGCCGGTGAAATGTGACCGTCTGCCGAAATTTTGTTTTTGATATCTGGAATCAGTATAATTTTATTTACACTTTGATGTAACATTTATCGTGGTAAGAGATCATGCGCTTGTGAGAGATTTTTTGACATTTTGAATCGCGTCTGCCCCAAAAAGGCTACCACTTAGGACGTCTGCCAATTTGATTATTTTGAGTAAAGATGTTTCCCCACATTTTGACACTGATTCCAGCCTGGTAGGAATAATGAGATTGTATGGTTATTTTTCGAAATTTAATTTAATTTTTGCCAATTTGGGTGACCACTTGCGAACGGCAGACTAAGAATTATGTTATCTGTACTTTAGAGACTACCCATTTCTGAAGTCAAACCTTTAATATCTCTTGGTCTAATAGCAAGTCTATAGTATCTTAAGCACTCCTTGTAGTTCCTAAATAGAAAAATTACCTCTTTACTACTTACATGAAGACGCGCGTGTGTGAGCGGTCTTATGAGCTATGACGAAAATATTCCCTCTAGATTGGGATAGCTTCGGCTTTACAGATGATTATGCGAATTTTCTCCTATTTACATGAAAACTCAGCCACCAGCGACCACTGTATAGGAAAAATAATATAAAAGAGTAGCAGTTTACAGTTTTAAACATCAAAAAACCCCTCTCGTTGGATCCTGGCTCAAATTTAACACCCAACACGGTTAGTTAGTACCTACAGGCCTACATGAGAATTGTACTTCCAATTGGGCTAATGAATTTAATAGCGAAACTTAAGATTTGCGACTGTTATATAATGGGTGGCCTACGTGATTACTGCTTTGTTAAAATTTATACACGAACGTCAAGTTCGTCGATTTTGCGCATGTAAAATGATAATAATAATAATAATTTTTACTTTGTTTGCAAATTATCAGATTTTACACGCGTCGTAAGTGCACATTTCAAAATAAGTACAAAAAACAATCGATATAAAAAACACGACCAAACATAAGTTGTTATATCATATTATATCAGGCACCATGTTGACAATTTATTAAAACTAAAATTTGGCATCAAAGACTCCTGACACGAGTAAAAAGCGCCCGTCAATACTAAGTCTTTTACTGCGTCCCTCTAACTGTGCCCAGTGACTTGATTCCATCCGGTATCTTATTGTAAAATTTAGGAGCGAAATAATTCGAGTTGCTTTAAGCTCTATATATCCGACCATAATACAGCCCCAGATCAGAAAACGCCCCCGTTCTATATGGAATTAGATTCTTTGCGTAGCTGCTCAGATATTTTACTCGGAACAATCGCCGCGGTAACCCATGCGAGAAACGACCCTCACCGCTCTTCTCTGTAGCGCAAAACTTCGTGGAGCAAACTTTGACAGTCCCCAAACCAAAATGGCACAATTAATTTTAGCATGAATGAGACCATGATAAGCCATCAAGGCTGCATTCCTATCAATCACGTGTACGATTTCTCAAATTCTCCGTTTTCGAGTTATTTAAATAGAATTCATGCAAGGCAAACCAGCTTTCGGGCGACTGACTCAAACTCGTCCATCGTCCAACAGTCCTTCTCGATCTCTCGAAGCCGTAGCGAATGTAGTGTCGTCGACATACAAAATAATTTTCGGGCAGTCAATATTTGCCGGTAGACTGTAGAAGTGGGCCTAGAATAGAACTCCCCTGACGATTTGAACCGAATCCGACCACTCATTGTTATAAAAAGCTAATTGGAACCGATGTTTCAAATACGAAGTCATAAAGTAGCAATTGTTCTGCGTAAAGTTGTACGCACGAAATAAATGAGTCAGAGCATCCCCTGCTATACACAGTGAAACGCTTTCAACAGGTCACAGAAAGTGACGCCGGTGGTCTTAAATGTAATCTGTCAAGCTTAACAATGCATCGACAGTCGACCTCCCCCTTCTGAGTCCGTACTAATTATGACAGAGCAGCGCATTTGCCTCAAAATAATCAATAATTAGGTTTGCCATGATTTTTTCAAGAACTATACCCAAAATGGGAATCAAAGAAATCGGGCGATAGTTACTCATGTCATCAGGACACCCTTTCTTATATATTGGCATAACTTTAGAGACCTTTAGACTTTAGACACCCTGGAAAAATGTGTCTACGAATACAAACATTAAATAACCGGGTTAATGGAGCAACCAACTCATTCTTGACCTATTTCAAAATTGAAGTCGACATGTCGATTAAAATAAGTAATTCGAAGTCGATTAGAAATAGCGACAACTTTAGAACCTAAAAGACGAACTGTATTCGGATTGGAGTTTGGGGTCTTCAACGAACATATTAAATATTAACATTAAAATTAATGTCCAAATGAGAGCAGGGTTTGAATGTCAATACCGTAGAGATGCAGAAGAGACAGCCCAGATACCAGGTGAGGAGGTGAGTCAAGATGTCCGATGAAAATATCACAAACAAAAAGAGACCCAGCGTAATACCTTGCGGTACTCCGACACGAACCATGCAAAACTCCACCCCCCAACTTTAACCAACTGCTTACGACGGTAAAGATAACTACGAGACTAAGTAAGAGCACTTTCCGAACATCCATAATACCTAGTGAAGCTTGGGCAGAAGCAGCTAGTGATCGATGATATCAAAAGCTTTTAAATAGTTAAGAGGCGTCATCAGCGTTACCATAGCAACCGACAACTTGCCAGTTAGCTTCATTGAAGCAGTTCTAACACTTCTGTTCTTATATAAGAACCGGGCCGATAATAATCAGGAAGGATGCCGAACTCATTAGGGCGATGAAGAAGGCGGTCATAGACGATTTTTTCAATTCAATTAACTTGGAAAGTATGCTAATAGAACGAAGGTTGTTCAAATTTTTTAGCCAGAGGTCTTATGTACGATTTTTTTTAACCGCGTCGTGTACTTCGCCACCCTTCACGCTATAGTTCTCAATATCTAGCATGGCGCCACCACAGTTGTGGGGGAAAGCAAGATTTATCATTTTTTAGGTTGATATGATCAGTTTCAGCGCCGTAACTACAAAAACTGGGCCTGTGTTCAAAGTTCTCTGTGGGCCCTTTTTCCTAAGCAATAAAAAACTACTAATTTTTGGCAGCTTCTGTTTTTGTTCCTCTTTTTCATATCATAATTTTCGTTTTAAAGCACCTGACTTGTGTTTACGAGTATTCATTGCTCTAGATTCTAGATCCAATATGAAAATTCAGGATTTGGAAAGTAATAAAAAAACTTACCCGTATGACGATCGACGATACCGAAGATCATACTAAGCTTTTTTGTCAGCTAATTTTGTCAGTTAATTGTAAAAATAGGTGCCAGAGCTAGTTGAAGAAAATTAAGTTTAGTTCGTGAACGGGTGGCCCCAAGGGGATCTTCTCTGTATATAAAAACTTGAATCTTAATAAGCCAGTAACTCGACGTGATGTTGGGACTTCCAACATTAGTATTTGGTCCCAAGCTTGTGCAGAAAACAAAAGAGTAACAATACATAAAATTGAGCCCAATGAGAACTCGAGGAAAAATAGAACCAGAGATATCGCTGGACAAAGTTACGGTTAAAAATTACTACTTTTTACATTTTTGTGCAATCTTTGAGATTGCGTAAATGGGTAAATACCTCTGCTCTACGACTGAAGTATTAAATCAGAGCAAATGGCATGATAGGCAGAAGTCTGATGTATAAGTGCCGAAGACGACGGAGCGTTGACGCCCGCATTACCACGATTTGCTAGATTTTGATTAAGTACCGCAAATTAAGACTTCAATAGAGAACGTTCAAGGGAAAACCACATAAGAAATAGCATCGCTACGCTTTGCACTCATGGTGTAAAAATGAGTTCGAAGTACCAAGTGCGCAGTTCCCTTAAAAAGAGAAAAATTAGTAGTTTTACAGTAGGTAACTTGTACAGCCGAGGAAATAATTATTGGCCACGATCTACAATTACAGCGCTACAGCACTCTTTTGTATTATGCCACTTTCTGCTAAACCTTTATGAAAATAAGAAAGTTGCCTACCTATAGTGTCCAATAAATTTTTTCATGGCTGTACATAAAAATCGCGACACGGGCACGTTACGTTGTCTAGCGCTCAGCCACTGCAGTGCATCGAGCATACTCTCTACAGGAGTCAACACCAAGGATTGATCGCATGGCGCGGTTGTAACTTTTTCATATCTTCCCCCGTTGACAAAAACATAACCATAACCCATCATATAATACACACCATAGCACAAAGAGCAGTGGTCCCAAAATAGAACCTTGCGGCATCCTAAAACTATTTAATTTGTCATTTGATTCGAAGTTGCCATAACGCACTCTCTGAAGTCTGCTTGATAAATACTCTTTAAACCATCTCCATTTCTTGTCACGTGTTTCATAATTCCATAACTTGGACAGCAGCAGTTTTCTATCAATTGTCTCAAAGGCACGCTTAAGATCCAATGATACGGCCACAATAACTTTTCCCTGCTCCAAATATTTTTTCCATTTGGAAACAATTAAGTTCAATGCTGATTCACAACCATGTTGGTTGCGGAACCCTGATCGAAACTCATAAATGATAGAATTCTCGTTCATGTATTCCACAAACTGTTCCTTAACTACGTATTTCAGTCTTTTTTCATAAACAGGCAGCATGTTTATTGGACGGAACTCTGAGCACAAGTTAGTGTTGTTTACTTTCGGAACGGGAACAACAGTACTCGTCTTCCATGATGAAGGGAAACAACCCTCCTCCAACGACTCATTTAGCTCACCATCATGTAGCTCGGTAGTATTCACGTTGTTGACACCATTTCGTGTCTTGGGCCAAAAGACACTGGAATCAATATTCTCGAACGCATTGCTTCATTCCAAAATAATGTATCAAGTTTCTCAACTTTTCGCTGTAAGCCTATTGCTTTAACATATTTATATTAAAATCTCCCACCAGTAGATTATATTTTTTACAGCTAAAATACAACTTCATTCATTCTTCCAAGATTCCGACAAATTCAGAGTCAGTAAGAATTTGGCGAGTGGTACACCATTGCATAAATCCCACTTTTGATGTCCCTTTTTGCTTCAATACACAGAAGCCACAGTTTCCCTCACTAATACACCTTACATACCACACTTGAAACAACCCCAGTCTTGTGATAAATGAGCACTCCACCGGTCTTTTTACTGTGAGAATCGCATCTGATGCACCTGTACCCGATTATCTGTAATTCACAGTTCACAGTCGTCTATGTTAACTAGCAGCAGCATCACAGGTTGAAATTGCGTTTTCAAAAGTAGTATCTCTTCAATTTATTGTCTTTACCAGACTCGCCACGTTCAGCTACAATATTGTGTTCCCGCCGTTGGGTGATTTTCGTTGCTATGCATCGTAACTGGAATGCCTTCTCTAAATTATCCCACGTTTCTTTCGCTGTGCTACAATTTTGTACACATACGGATACAAATTCGATTTTACACACAAACATATCTTAGCAAATGCTATTTCGTCTAATGCAGTGTCGCTTATGGTACTCGGTGCCAAGACACAATTCCATAAACCATCGTGAATCAACAGCATCTTTCCTGAAAACTTCCAACTTGAATAGTTTTCTGCCCCACATAATTTGTCTACATTGAATAACTGATTCATTTTGTGTTCTGGGCCCATAACCTGTTAGAATTAATATACTTAATACAACTCACGTATTTATGGATGTCAACCACTACGATGATCTATTATCTAGATATCTAGGTACAATTATAAAACAAAACCACTGACATATATATGATGTCAAATGCACTTTTCAGTGAAATTGTTGTCAATCCAACAAGTAAACAGTTTGTAACGATTTACTTATGGTGCGTGAGCGTGGGTTCTACTTCAGAAGATTGAGAGAACACTAGTTACTAGCGTTACAAGCGTTACAAGCGAGTAACGTCCAGTTGTTGACTCTGCGATTTAAAGAATTAACGACAATAACAATCCTAGTTCTTCATATTAGCAACCGTGTTCAACAAAAGTATCGAAATGGGGACCTTAATCAAAGAAGAATACGTTCCAAATGCAACTTTGGAATGCTGGGTTAATCTTTACGATTTCAGTAAGTAACGAAATCAACACGCGTGTTGGGATTTTTTAATGTAACAAATATAATTATTATTTCAGACGAAGCTCTTGAGACGGAACCTTGCGATAACCTCTGGGAAGTTGGTAAGAATTTATTTACTAGTTTTTAATGTGCGGTCAACTAACTGTATCGGTATCTTTTAAGGCTCAATTAAAATTGAAGAAAATGAACTGGAAGAACTACAAGAGAGTGTTAAATTAGAAGAAAATGAATTGGAGGAACTACAAGAGAGTGTTAAAATAGAAAAAAATGAACTGGAGGAACCACAAGAGAGTGCTAAAATAGAAAAAAATGAACTGGAGGAACCACAAGAGAGTGCTAAAATAGAAAAAAATGAACTGGAGGAACCACAAGAGAGTGCTAAAATAGAAGAAGAAAGTATTCAAGAAAATATATTTGAAATATGTTTTGAAGAACCAATTTTAGCTACTCGAGTGCAAAATCGTGTAAAAGAGGTTGGTGAATGTAGAATAAGTGAATACACATCGATACCGAAAGATGTGTTAGTACGCACTGGTGAAAAGCGTTATAAGTGTAATGTGTGTGATCATAAATTTTCTCACAAAGGTAACTTACAACGGCATTTATCGATACACACCGGTAAAAAACGTTATACATGTAATGTGTGTGATCATAAATTTTCTCGGAAAGGTACCTTACAACGGCATTTATCGATACACACCGGTGAAAAGCGTTATAAGTGTAATGTGTGTGATCATAAATTTTCTCACAAAGGTAACTTACAACAGCATTTATCGATACACACCGGTGAAAAACGTTATACATGTAATGTGTGTGATCATAAATTTTCTCAGAAAGGTACCTTACAACAGCATTTATCGATACACACCGGTGAAAAGCGTTATAAGTGTAATGTGTGTGATCATAAATTTTCTCACAAAGGTAACTTACAACGGCATTTATCGATACACACCGGTAAAAAACGTTATACATGTAATGTGTGTGATCATAAATTTTCTCGGAAAGGTACCTTACAACGGCATTTATCGATACACACCGGTGAAAAGCGTTATAAGTGTAATGTGTGTGATCATAAATTTTCTCACAAAGGTAACTTACAACAGCATTTATCGATACACACCGGTGAAAAACGTTATACATGTAATGTGTGTGATCATAAATTTTCTCAGAAAGGTACCTTACAACAGCATTTATCGATACACACCGGTGAAAAGCGTTATAAGTGTAATGTGTGTGATCATAAATTTTCTCACAAAAGTAACTTACAACAGCATTTATCGATACACACCGGTGAAAAGCGTTATAAGTGTAATGTGTGTGATCATAAATTTTCTCACAAAAGTAACTTACAACAGCATTTATCGATACACACCGGTGAAAAACGTTATACATGTAATGTGTGTGATCATAAATTTTCTCAGAAAGGTACCTTACAACAGCATTTATCGATACACACCGGTGAAAAGCGTTATAAGTGTAATGTGTGTGATCATAAATTTTCTCACAAAAGTAACTTACAACAGCATTTATCGATACACACCGGTGAAAAGCGTTATAAGTGTAATGTGTGTGATCATAAATTTTCTCAGAAAGGTACCTTACAACAGCATTTATCGATACACACCGGTGAAAAGCGTTATAAGTGTAATGTGTGTGATCATAAATTTTCTCACAAAAGTAACTTACAACAGCATTTATCGATACACACCGGTGAAAAACGTTATAAGTGTAATGTGTGTGATCATAAATTTTCCCAGAAAGGTACCTTACAACAGCATTTATCGATACACACCGGTGAAAAGCGTTATAAGTGTAATGTGTGTGATCATAAATTTTCTCAGAAAGGTACCTTACAACAGCATTTATCGATACACACCGGTGAAAAGCGTTATAAGTGTAATGTGTGTGATCATAAATTTTCTCACAAAAGTAACTTACAACAGCATTTATCGATACACACCGGTGAAAAGCGTTATAAGTGTAATGTGTGTGATCATAAATTTTCTCACAAAAGTAACTTACAACAGCATTTATCGATACACACCGGTGAAAAACGTTATAAGTGTAATGTGTGTGATCATAAATTTTCCCAGAAAGGTACCTTACAACAGCATTTATCGATACACACCGGTGAAAAACGTTATACATGTAATGTGTGTGATCATAAATTTTCTCAGAAAGGTACCTTACAACAGCATTTATCGATACACACCGGTGAAAAGCGTTATAAGTGTAATGTGTGTGATCATAAATTTTCTCACAAAAGTAACTTACAACAGCATTTATCGATACACACCGGTGAAAAGCGTTATAAGTGTAATGTGTGTGATCATAAATTTTCTCAGAAAGGTACCTTACAACAGCATTTATCGATACACACCGGTGAAAAGCGTTATAAGTGTAATGTGTGTGATCATAAATTTTCTCACAAAAGTAACTTACAACAGCATTTATCGATACACACCGGTGAAAAACGTTAGAAGTGTAATGTGTGTGATCATAAATTTTCCCAGAAAGGTACCTTACAACAGCATTTATCGATACACACCGGTGAAAAGCGTTATAAGTGTAATGTGTGTGATCATAAATTTTCTCAGAAAGGTACCTTACAACAGCATTTATCGATACACACCGGTGAAAAGCGTTATAAGTGTAATGTGTGTGATCATAAATTTTCTCACAAAAGTAACTTACAACAGCATTTATCGATACACACCGGTGAAAAGCGTTATAAGTGTAATGTGTGTGATCATAAATTTTCTCACAAAAGTAACTTACAACAGCATTTATCGATACACACCGGTGAAAAACGTTATAAGTGTAATGTGTGTGATCATAAATTTTCCCAGAAAGGTACCTTACAACAGCATTTATCGATACACACCGGTGAAAAGCGTTATAAGTGTAATGTGTGTGATCATAAATTTTCTCACAAAAGTAACTTACAACAGCATTTATCGATACACACCGGTGAAAAACGTTATAAGTGTAATGTGTGTGATCATAAATTTTCTCAGAAAGGTACCTTACAACAGCATTTATCGATACACACCGGTGAAAAGCGTTATAAGTGTAATGTGTGTGATCATAAATTTTCTCACAAAAGTAACTTACAACAGCATTTATCGATACACACCGGTGAAAAACGTTATAAGTGTAATGTGTGTGATCATAAATTTTCCCAGAAAGGTACCTTACAACAGCATTTATCGATACACACCGGTGAAAAGCGTTATACATGTAATGTGTGTGATCATAAATTTTCTCACAAAAGTAGCTTACAACGGCATTTATCGATACACACCGGTGAAAAGCGGTATAAATGTAATAACTGTGAGTACGCATGTTTGGATAAACATCAATTAAAAAGGCATGTATTGATACACACTGGAAAATAGTGTTTTATAATGTATTTAGTATGATGTATTTATTTGATTATTAACTTTTATTGCAAAACAGTTGAGAGTCGTTTAGTATAAAAAATCATGTAGTACCTTCGACATTAAAGTTTGAATTTTGTATTGTTATGATGGTAATTTTTGTTCAATTTTTTTTTAAGAACCAACCGTACCTACCCAAACTAGTAATAGTCCAGTGCACTTACGAATCGACCTAAAAGTTTTAGGCACTGTCATTTTTTATTTTTTTATTTGATATTGGAGATCTTAACTCTGATTTTGCGTGTCCGCGAAATTACCCCTTTCGCCGCCATCTTAGAAAATGCGCCGTGGCCCATATCTCGCGTTCTATCTATTGGAACTCGATGGTTTTGGGGTCGTTTGACTCGATAGTATTTTTCCTTCAAATTCATTTATGTCATAGTAAGCGCTCCGATGACGAGAAAAAAAGCTATTCGTATTCAAAATCGAAAAGTTTTTGGAAAAGTTTCTCTTCGGGCGGTTTTTTGCGAGTAGTTTGCTTATGCTGCTTTGAAGCTGTTGATGACTGTAATGATTTTTAAAGAAGACTCAATTATCCGTATTTGCGTATAAAAATTAATTCGATTGGTCGATTGGACGCCGACAAATCCAAGCCCAAAGTTACGCTGCCCATGCCGCACGCAGTTTTGAAAACTTCTAATCGAGCACGGCGCGCCTCGCAGTGCTTGCAGTTTTCTTCTCCTCATCAATATTTATTACTATCGCTGTTACTGTCGCTTTGCTTCGCCCGTAAACGTAAATAATATATCAAATTAGAGAATACATAACTACACATACAACAACTATCAGTTTGATCCAGTCTAGTGGGATCCTAGGATGTAAAACCATCGCAAACAGAGTATACACCCTACAAATAGTCGCCGTACCGAATGGTGGCTTGCACGGCGCAGGATTTCAATGGTAGATTGTTAAAAAGGTAGTGTTCAGACTTCTAGTAGAGATATTTCAACTTTTTCGTCTTCGGAATTGCAAACATTGTGAAAACAATAATTCGGGGATGCCATGAAACTATCTAAGCAAGCGATACAGGAGCAAATCATGTACAGGGCGTCGCTGGATGAGTCTGACAAACCTTAAAAGTTTCTCTAAATTAATGCATTGTCATTATTAACCTTCTCAGCATAAACAAGCTCCTTTAGGTGTTTGGATAACTCACCAACCTTTCCGAATCGGACCTATACGTGTATAACAGTATAACAAACTGTCTTTGGCTTAAAATGACATAAGATCTAAATGAGACAGTCATGCAATTTGGCAGACTCTTCCCGAGATACCCTGTATGTTTAATCGAACTAATATACAGAATTTAAGCTAATTTGGCTCGGAATCGTCTTCTGAGGTACCAATTAGAATTTTAAAGCGTCGTTCAGACTAAAGCTAAAGCTGCAACGTGCAACAAGCGCGCCTGTGCCCGTTGCACGTTGCAGCTTTAGCTTGAACGACGCTTAAGAGGTTGAATGACGAGCGATTTCATTTCGAGTAGACTCGCGGTTTTACCAGAAACGATATGTAACGAGGGTAGGTACTGGTCGCGTCACAAGACATGAACCAGAGTTAGCTCATCCCGATAAGCGACGACAAATTCCGATTACACATCAAGCCACTGCCACACCACTGCTTTTAATTTAACTCGGCTTTCGGGTATGAAGGCGGTACTTAAACAGCTATTATTGCGCACCCAAGTCCCCTCTAATTCTGGCTCATGTCCTGTGACGCGACCTGTATATTTTTATTTTAGTTAACTCAAACAGTTCATTTGTATCTATTCTGCAGTTTAGAAAAACAAATATCACTTATAAATTAATGTTTCGAGGCAATTTAATTTCGTACCCAGGCTCAGGCGGCCGTTAGAGCAGTAAAAAGTTTTCTCTTTGATGCCTTTGGGCACGGGAAACAATTTAATCGTATGCTGTTAATTTAACTAATTTGTGCTTTGTAGGAGTGCCAAAAAGTTTAAAACCTCACACGTATTAGTTAAATTGATATTATGATTTTTAAATTTTTTCAATATCCGTGGACGTATCGAACGTTTTAAATTATAAGTTTCCCCCAGATACCTACTACACCCTAAAACTTTTGTGATTTAAAATTTTTTTGACATCAAAATTTAAAAAAGGAATTTGTACGTTTAAAATTGCAATTCCTAAGCTGTACTGTACGTTTCACGTTAGTCCAGAACGACCTATTGGTTTTACTTACGGTAAGCCGGTTAAAAAAGCCCATAAATTAAACTTACAAAGCTATCTGAGACATTTGTTGAAAATTTTACCTGAAAGAATTAAAGAAACGAGGTAAAATTTTGAACAAATGCCTAAGAAGTAAAGTCAAGAAGTCATTTCGGAATAATGTGAAACGTACAGTACCTTTACGACACATGGCAAGCTGAAGCTTTAGATGCTTAAAGTGACACGTCTAATAAATTAATTTTTCTGAATTTTCGGTTGTCTTTAGGACGTATCGAATGCTCGAAGTATTTTAAGATGCCCCCCCCTCCTGAATTTTTGTTACATCAAAATATAGAAAATAATTCTTTTTGGTCAAACTACCCGACCTAATGAGGAAAACACAAAAAATTTAGGAAAAAGCCATTTTTTCAAATTTGAAAAGATAAAATAATTTGAGGGGACTAAATCTGGCAAATAGGATGCGTTAGGAAGTAATTCGAACTTTGATTCATTGGTTTTGGCCACCGCGATAAAGGATGTGCGTTGTGCGTAATACTGGCGCATTGTCTTGACGAAACAAAACTTCTTTTTTGGCCAAATGCGGTCGTTCTATCTTGATTTCAACCCTCCAACGCTGCAATAAGCATAGCTGCATAATGCTCGCCGTTGATTGTTTTTCCTTTTGGAGGATAATCAATGAAAATTATTCCACGCGCATCCCCAAAAAACTGACGTCATGACTTTGTCAGTAGATGGAACTGTCTTTACCTTCTTTGGAGCCAATTCTCCTCGTTCAGTCCATTGTTTTGACCGTTCCTTCGTCTCCTGTGTGAAGTGATGGACCCACGTACTCACGTTTCATCCATGGTTACGAATCGACGGCTTTATTACCATAAATCATCGCTAAACTTTCGATTAAAACATCCTCATGAAGCTGTAAACGAAGAAGCAGAGTTTGATATTGGTTGGACTAAGACCTTTCAGATGAAAGTATTGTATCACAGAACGATGACCAATTTTTTCCATAGATACGAATTCACTGACAGCGTTCACTAATTGACGGCTTCCAAACAAAAGACTAAACAACGTATAGTTGGTAATTTCTACTAAAGCAATTTTTTTCAAAAACAACCGCCATCTGTACGTCAGGTCGGGTACTGCTGGGACCACCTTCATATCGACCACACTCTACGTTTTATTATAAGTATCATCTACAACTACACACATTTTCGTTACTGTTCCACAATTATTTTTATTAATTTTACATTTTACTGATATCCATATAGGCATACAATAGCCTAGTAATGATAATAGAGTAAAAACTGCGATAGCTGACTTATGCCTAAATAGTGTTTTGCAAAATTTTTCTAAAACGTACGCCTGACGTGATCTGACACAAACAATGTTATTACAACTGCCCCCGAGGACTTAAATCGTAAATTGATGGACATCATCTCTACGCATTGTTTCTTTTTCTCAGTGTGATACAGAGCGAACAGATTATTTTACTACTAAAAACAGTCGTAGGCAACTGTACCCGCTATCGTAGTTTCCACTCTATTTCTTACAACTTTTCTACTGTTACATAGCTGCATTATCCAACAGTTTTACACGTGCTTCTGTTAATCCCCACAAGCTATGGCTTCCATCTCCACTCTTTTTAACTCGATTTTCAATTAAATGTCGCGAGACGGTTTTTAAATCGTAAGCTAAACCGATTTTGGACATAAAATTAATAAATGCCGTAGAAGTATTCGACCAACCACCTCCATACTCCGATGCTCTGTAATCCCACGGAAATACGTGATGGTAATTGTGGTATCCTTCGCCACCTACTATATAAGATATAGCGTTATGTTCCGTCGCTCCGTTGGATCTAACATGGCTCACGCTATTAAAAAGTTATTTTCAATTAAATTAAATTTACTTATCGTAAGGACGCATTCCGAACTTGTGAGTTACTGAGTTGACGAAAAAGAAAGAATGTAGATTGAGTGAATAACGTAGCATGTTGAGGCAGAAAGAGACGAGTAAGGTCTCATTCCAAAAGTATATAGGGATGAGAGTGGGTATGATGTAACAAGTGAGCATCATTAAGGGCACGTAGTATTTTTCTTGGTAAACAACAATTGGATCGTCGTACAAATCGTCGACGTTCACCGTTTTGTATTTGGCTTCGAATTGAGGCGTCGTTTTAAAAATAGTCCAACCCATGTGGGCATAGAAGAAGCCCCTCTTCATGTTTTGTGGGTCTATATCGGTTTCGGTGTATTTGTGGTGTAAACGGTGATACCTCGACCAATATACGATGTCCATCTGTATCAGCAAGACATTTTTTTTTATTGGCATAAATAAGTGAAAACCAAAACGTGATAACTAGTAGGTACTTACATGAAAGAGGCTGGACTGGCAGTAAGCTAAGAATAAACGTAGAGGCCACTTTGCTTTGTAACTACGATGAGACCATAATCTATGCGATCCTGCAGTAATTCCTAGTATTCCAAGCTCGTAGTTGAAAAAAACTAAAACATTTAATCAACAAGCCGTTATTAAGAGCTTCTTTTGCTCACGTAATAAAAGTGTCATCCATTTGGCCGTCGTAAACGCGAGATAGACTCCGTAGAGAGAAACTAGATGAGCAACAACGTGTAAAATCACCGCCTTCCAAACTATCGGCAAATCGGGATTTTCGTTACCAGAATGCACCTTCTCGATTTGTTCGGCTTCGATGGCTGCATCGTTTTCGTTTAAAACGCCAGTTTCTTCGATAGCCGTTGCAGTCATATTTGTATCTTCTTAGAGTCAAAATTGAGACGTCTGCTATCACCTATCGCGTTCGAGTATAAACTAACGTAGTGGGTAGCGCGTGCTCAATGTTGGGTGTTTTAATACTTGCAATTACAAAGATAAAAAAGTAAATTAAGTAAAAATTATACCACTTTTTGGCGAAAGTTTTATAATTAATGTCATATTAAAACGGCGCGGTGACTTTCATTGTTAACCGCCATAATACTGTAATTTTAGAACTACACGTAATACCGGTGGGGGTAGGGTCATCGGATATAGTCCAGTCAAAATAGACAAACAAACGTGGAAAGTTCCTAAAAATTGGTATTCGAGCTAAAAATTGGTACAGATCTGAAATAGATTATTATAAATGAAAAAATGTCAAAAGTCTCCATCTATCGCACTTCTACTAAAAATTTTATTCAAAGTCAACGGTCGAAAAATCGTTTTTTTGCAAATACAGTGTGTCCGGATAATCCATAATCCATCAGGAAACTTCTAAAGTTCTAGAGAAACCTAAAGTTTTGATGAATAAATTGAATTTTCGGTAATGAAAATGCAATAATTAATAATAAACAACTGCCAGTTAATAACCAAAAGTAATGGACTTTAATTTTATAATAAATTTTACAATAAACGTTTGATCGAGGTCCAAAGCTACTAGATTCCCAAAGTCGCTTATTTAAAATTAATTTGTCAAAACTTTGAGGTGGATTTTCAGCTAAACGGTTACATTTATCGATTAGAATAAAGAGTATATCGATTTTCAGAATTTTTACTGCCTTCAAAAATGTATCGTAAATATTGTGATACCTATCAAGACACAAAAGTTAGGTGAGAAATAAATTTTGAGTTTTAGGAAAAGTGCTCTTTGGTGGTACAATGATGAACCACTTTAATGATGGAATGATAAAACTCGATACGTTAAATAAGCATGTCACAAATCAACCTGATTGGTCAAGGATTAAGGGAGTTACATCAAAAAGAAAAAACAAAATATTGAACTTTGAGCAGCTGTATCTTTGTTATTACCGACATTTGACATTTTTCTTTGACGAACTTCTACCATTCTTTTAACCTGTTTAATCATCCCTAGAAGTTTCCTGACGGATTATCCGGACACCCTGTATTATTCCAGTCAAGTTAGATAAATAGCATTTGAGAGAAAACATATAGAAGCTTTGAAAATTGGCACGGTTGTTTGCTAGAGCCTGCAGCAAACATACTAAAAGTTCCGGAGGGTGGGAGTAAGAGGTTAGAGAGAGAGAGAGCTGTTTAAAAGCAACCTTTTCTATTTCTTGCTAATAACTCGCCTCCGATAGATCCTACGTTGAATAAGCTTCTCATCAAAGTTATAGAAAACATTATTGGCTACAAGATTGGTTATTTGCATTTTTGTCATAAGTTTAACCCTTTTCGAGATATAGCGCGGTGAAGGGGGTACATTGAATTTATTTACGGGATGACGTAATACCTCTTCTTAAAAACATTTTGCCGTATTGTTGACCAAAATGGACACTTTATCTAAACAGAAATTAGTTTTTTGTCAATTTCCATAACCGCCTTAACTTAAAAAAATCTGCTTAAAAGCCTTTTTAGACCAAGCAGGGCGGTATTCAAAGTATCAACACGTGGTTCCAAAATTTTTGATCCATTACACCGCCTAGTGAAGTCAATCCGGGGACACACTGTATACGCTTTGAGAAATGTAACCATGATGGCTTAACATGGTCTCTTTCCTGCTAGAATTAAATATGCTATTTTGGATTGGCGACTGTCAAAGCTTGATCCACGAATTTTGGCGCTATAGAGAAGAGCGGTGCAGGTAGTTTCTCTCATGAGTTACCGCAACAAGCCTTATTTCGCCGGCCCCGCCCATATTTTTTATTGGAAATTATGTTGTCTGTTTGTGCTCGTTTGTGCACTCATTTTGTTCGTTTGGCTCTGATTAGAGCTAGTGAAAAATATCTTAATCGTTTGTGCTTTGTTTGTGCACGTTTGTGCACGTATTTATTTTTTTTGTGCTTTTTCTGGGGCCAAGTTATCCCTGGGTCGGACTGAAGAAACTTAACGGAGACAGAAGTTAGAAAAATGCCTGGGCGGGGCCGGTGGCACGTAGTCCGGCCAATTTATATTTTTAAATATAAAAATATCTTAATTGTTTGTGCTTGATTTGTGCACATTTGTGCACGTATTTATTTCATTTATGCTTTTTCTGGGGCCAAGTTATCCTTGGGCTGGGCTGGAGAAACGCAGCCCATCCAATTAAAATAATCGACTCAAAGTAGTTAAATTCGATCGTACACGTTTGGGCATCTATTTTTAACGTTTGTGCTCTAACCGTTTTGAAGAAAATTAAAAAAATGCTTGGGCGGGGCAGGTGGAACGTAGTCTGGCCAATTTATATTTTTAAATTAAAAAATATCTTAATCGTTTGTGCTTGGTTTGTGCACATTTGTGCACGTATTTATTTCATTTATGCTTTTTCGAGAGCCAAGTTACCCCTTGGCGGGCTGGAGAAACGCAACCCATCCAATTCGACTCAAAGTAGTCGTATTTGTTGGTATTTCGTTTGTACACGTTTGGGCATCTATTTTTAACGTTTGTGCTCTAACCGTTTTGAAGAAAATTAAAAAAATGCTTGGGCGGGGCAGGTGGAACGTAGTCTGGCCAATTTATATTTTTAAAGTAAAAAATATCTTAATCGTTTGTGCTTGGTTTGTGCACATTTGTGCACGTATTTATTTCATTTATGCTTTTTCGAGAGCCAAGTTACCCCTTGGCGGGCTGGAGAAACGCAACCCATCCAATTCGACTCAAAGTAGTCGTATTTGTTGGTATTTCGTTTGTACACGTTTGGGCATCTATTTTTAACGTTTGTGCTCTAACCGTTTTGAAGAAAATTAAAAAAATGCTTGGGCGGGGCAGGTGGAACGTAGTCTGGCCAATTTATATTTTTAAAGTAAAAAATATCTTAATCGTTTGTGCTTGGTTTGTGCACATTTGTGCACGTATTTATTTCATTTATGCTTTTTCGAGAGCCAAGTTACCCCTTGGCGGGCTGGAGAAACGCAACCCATCCAATTCGACTCAAAGTAGTCGTATTTGTTGGTATTTCGTTTGTACACGTTTGTGCATCTATTTTTAACGTTAGTGCTCTAAGCGTGTTAATTAAAAGAAGTTGGAAAAATGTGTGGGCGGGGCTGGGGCAACGCAGCTCACCAAATGGAAATTTTCGATTTAAAATCGTTGTATTTTTCATCGAGACACACTGTATACGCTTTGAGAAATCTTACGCGCGAATTTGATAGAGATACAGCCCTGATGGCTGATCCCTGGATGGTGGAAAGATTCTGGACAAAAGTGACCCAGTTTTGGTCGCCTCTTACGACCGGCAAGGAATTACCTGGGAGTATTCTGTGTGAGTCCCGTGCCCATAACGGGGTGTGCAGTCGGTACCCAGACGGCTTATTATTATAAGTACTTCAGGATGTAAGCCAAATCAGGATCACAGACAAAACTATTTTACCTTCTGAGATACTTATTTTGGATTCGAATATTTTCAAGATACTCCCCCCAACTATTTCGACTCCACTATTAAGTTTTATTATAAGAATCATCCGTAAGCAGGTAGTACTCACATTTTCATTATTTTCATTATGTTAACCTCCTAGCGTATTTGGTATAGGCGTGCTACCGGAAATAGCAAGGTCTTGGGTTCGATTCCCGAGGCGTTTGGTGGAAAACAAATTTTCTCATTTAAAGTTTTTTCACTTATGTGTGTATGTTGGGGTTCTTTTGCAACGTATTAGACTTATATATATAAATATATTAATTGTACTGATTTTATTGATTTTATCGGTTAAGAGTAAAATCTATTACTGCATAGTTGTATCATTCTAGAATTTTACATGCGTTTCTGTTAATCCCCACAAGTCATGGCTTCCATCTCCACTCTTTTTAACTCGATTTTCAATTAAATGTCGCGAGACGGTTTTTAAATCGTAAGCTAAACCGATTTTGGACATAAAATAAATAAACGCCGAAGAAGTATTCGACCAACCATTACCAAACTCCGACGCTCTGTAATCCCACGGAAATACGTGATGGTAATTGTGGTATCCTTCGCCACCTAGTCCATAAGATACACTGTGATTTTCCGTCGCTCCGATGGATCTAAAACAGTTCGAGTAATTGAAAGCTACTTTCTACTTAAATTAAGTCTACTTGTCGTAAGGGCGCATTCCGAACTTGTGAGTTGCCGAGTTGACTAGAAAGAAAGTGTGTAGATTGATTGAATAACGCAACATGTTAAGGCAAAAAGAGACGAGTAAGGGCTCGTTCCAAAAGTATATAGGGATGAGAGTGGGTATGATGTAACAAGTGAGCAACATTATGGGTGTATAGTATTTTTCTTGATAAACAACAATTGGATCTTCGTACAAATCGTCTATGTTGACCGTTTTGTATTTGGCTACAAATTGAGGAGTCGGTTCACGGAAAGTCCAACCCATGTGGGCATAGAAGAAGCCTCTTTTAACGTTGTGTGGATCTATATCGGTTTCGGTGTATCGGTGGTGTAAACGGTGATACCTTGACCAATAGGCAATGTCCATCTATATCAGCGAAACATTTTTTTTATTGGCGTAAATTCGTGAAAACTGAAACGTGATAACTAGTAGTTACTTACATGAAAGAGGCTCGACTGGCAGTAAGCTAAGAACAATCGTAGAGGCCACTTCGCTTTGTAACTACGATGAGACCATAATCTATGCACTCCAGCCGTAACTCCAAGCACTCCGAGTTCGTAGTTGATAAAAACTAAAAATTTTAATTATCAAGCCGTTATTAAGGGCTTCTTTCGCTCACGTAATAAAAGTGTCATCCATTTAGCCGTAGTAAACGCGAGATAGATTCCGTAGAGAGAAACTAGATGAGCACCAATGTGTAAATACACCGCCTTCCAAACTATCGGCAAATCGGGATACTCGTTACCAGAATGCACCTTCTCAATTTGTTCGGCTTCGATGGCTACATCGTTTTCGTTTAAGACGCCAGTTTCGTCGATGTCTCTCATATTTCTTTGCAATAAATTGCGTAGACTCAAAATTGAAGTGTCTGCTATCACCTGTCGCGTTCGAGTACAAACTAACGCAATATGCATGTCCAATGTTCACTGTTATAGCCATTTCAATACATTGTAACTACAAAGAAAGTGAATTAAGCAATTGGATTTTTTTCGTCCAACCTTTTTAATTAATGTCTCGAAAAAAATTTCGGAGAATTTCATCAAAACACACCATAATTCTATAAAACGTGGAGGAGAGCGACATAGTAGTAATTCAACGTAGACATTCAATCATCAATGTGAGATAAAGTTTTTGACTTTTTTTAAATGTGAAACTTAAAGGGCTAGTCTGGACCTGGACAGATGACTTGATATGTATGTCTAAGCGGATCTGCGTAAAAATTGGAAGAGAAATGTTTAGACAAAAACGTTTATCCGTGGAACGGTAGGTATATATACATCAGTTCGTCCATCACATTACACAGGATGTTGCGTTCAAGAGGTACCTAATAGCAACCTAACCTAACTTATTCAACGCATAAGCAAAGGGTTGATCTAAGTTCTAATGCGGAAATAAGTCTATGTAATTGGACAATCTGACAATTTTCTTGTTGAATTAGTAACTTAGGAGGAGAAATATTATCTCAAAACTATCAATTATCAAAAACTAAAAAATGGGAAATTATTATATTATTTAAAAAGATTTGAAAATCAGCATGCTTGGGTTCGATTCCCGAGGCGTTTGGGTGTTTGACATTTTTCTCCTAAAAACGTTTTTCGCACTACTGTGATTAATTCAGGGTTTGTTTACATCATATATTCAATATAAAAAAAAGTTTAAACGGCACTACCTTAATCCTTTGTCTAGAGTTTGAAAATAATAATAATAATTTTTCTTTATTGGCCGATTTGGTGATAATGCACCTAACTGTCGAATTTTAAATGACACCCTATGCACATTTTTACACCAATTCACAATTTACAGTTACAATTTCGAATAAAAGTTTTTTCAACCTCTTCACGAAAGACGAAGACGAAACGTGACACAACTCTTGATTCTACCTCATCCAGTGCCGGGTTATCCATGAGTGCCATGATAACTTTAGTGGCTGAATTGCTGAATCTTTTTTATGAAACTTACGCGGAGTAAGCTCCGCAGTTTATACAGCGCCATCCCGTAAACAAATTCACTGTGGTTCCTTCTCCGCGCTATATCTCGAAAAGGGTTTAACTTAGAGAAAAAATGCATATAACCAATCTTGTAGCTAATAATGTTTTCTATAACTTTTATAAGAAGCTCCATCGACGTACAATCTATAGGAGGCGAGTTATTTGCAAGAAATAGAAAATGTCGCTTTTAAGCAGCCCCCCTTCACTTCTTGTCTCCCACCCACTGGACTTTTAGTATGTTGTACTGCAGGTTCTATCGAGCAACCATACCAATTTTCAAACCTCCTGGAAGATTTTTCTTCAAATGACATCCATTTGTCTGATTTGACTGGACCAATATTGAGAAATATTTCCGAAAAACCCATTTTTTTACCTTTGACCTTGAATAAGATTTTTAGCAGAAATGGGACAGATGGGAACTTTTGACATTTCATTTATAAGAATGTATTTAGGGTCTGTACCAATTTTCAGCTTTGTACGAATTTTTCCAAACTTTCCACGTTCTCTTTTAATGGGGCAAACGCGAGAGCAAGTGTGCGAAAATATACAGGATGATTCAACAATTATTTTTCAGTTTCTCTACGGATAAAAATTTTTTTAGTGAAAAAAGATTTTTCATACAGGGAAATTCCAAAATATGCTGGGCTAATTATTAGTTTTGGACAATTATTAATTAGGTATTAGGAACTAATAATTATTAATAATGATGTGATGGACATTATAATTGTTACTACTACTGTCGTGGGGTTGTCATTTAAACACTAGACCAAATAAAAAATATTGTCGAAATAAGTCGTAATAAACAATGAACATTTAAAAGCAATGTTAAATTAAATTATTATTTTTTGTTATTTTATTATCCATTGTTTAACAGTTGGATTTTCAAACTATGCTCCTTAATGCATAATTTATAATAATTATGTTAATTATCAATTAAACCGTTTGTTTGGTGAGTTATGGTGCATCTAAAAGGAAATGGTCCTTGTGGTATAGCAGTTTTCAAACAAAAAACTTGTTGGGAAAAAAGACTGCAAGTCAAATAATCGTATTGTAACAGTCGGAAAACTCTCTAAGTAAGTATACTTTGTTCATTGAACAGAGTTAGCCAAGCCACGCCCCCACAAATTTATGATTTTGCAGACCAATGAGCGTAACAACCAGTTTCACACGATACAAATGTGGCCATAAAAGCGCTCCAAGTTCAAATAATTGTACAAAATGAAATATTCCATTCGAATGTTCTATTTTTTGACGGCGTGACTTAACTGTCTCCGCGTAATAGGTCAAAAAATTGGCAAAAAACCTTGGCAAAAAGTTGGCACGACTCAAATTTTCTTAGTTCTTGAGAAAGCACAAAAAATTTCAGTTAAAAAAAAACACTTTCCAAAGACAAACATGCTTGAAAGCATTCTATAGTCCAGGGGTGGCCAACTCAAATGATCTTGCGGGCCACTTTAGAAATGCATCATAACTCTGCGGTCTGCGGGCCATATATAAAAATATATATCATTATCAATGCCGGATTAAAGAATTGCTGAGGTCAAACGGATTAACATAAAGTTTAGGAATTTTAGTAGCGATTGATAATGTCTCCAAAGAAGGTGTTTCATCAAAACAAATTATAAAAGTGGCCCTTTATTTTACTAAATTAATATTCAAGATTTTGCAGCCTCTAAAAATCTGTCACTATACGCTCGTCCGTACCTATTTCGCGTATAGGGCAATACAACACTGATCCCCATATTTTTCTGCGAACTTATAACTGTAAACTCATGTTCAAGTCCATTCAAGTTCAAGGTGCAGTAAATGACAGCGGGATCAGTGCATATCAGTATCGTGCTCGATTGCAATTGGCTGCAGGTATTAGCCCCGCCCCATAAATATCGAGGACGTACATAGCCGTACTGAGTGAGAATTTCCAGATTAGTTAGTAATGGGAATGTTTCATTTCGAAATGTTTCTAAAACGGAAAGGATTATAGGGCCCTTTAAGATTAAAGACACAGCGGTTCGATTAAACGACAAAAATATTTATAAAATGTTTTTTAGTAATATCACAACCCGCTACTACGTAAATCCGTTTCTGCTCAATCTACTAGCCCTTCCATGTGCCCGCCATTATCACGTGCAGCATGCGTGTATTTGTTTATGTTCACTGCATCTTGAAGTTGAATGGACTATTAAATAGTTGAAAGTTAGCGGCAATAAGGAGAAGAGTGCCTGACTAACAGGGCCGTCCCAAGTATGTTTGGTGGCCTCGGACAAGTTTCTTAGTTGCGCCTAGTACCGGATATAATGAATTTCAAATGGAGAAAAGGGATTTATAGACAAAATTATAGCGCCGCAGGTGCAAAGTTTTGGTTGTTCAAGGTCAAACGACTTAAAACAAATTTTGGGAATTTTACTAGCAATTGAACACCAAAAAAGGCGTTTCACCAAAACCAATTAAATTTTATTTTAATTTTTTTACTCAGCAAAACCTAGCCTTATTAATTTATTCGTATGATTATGTAACTCGACGCTGCGCGGTTCATGAATTAAATTCTCATTTCACTAAAAAGCAGATGATTCATCTCTTGTTGTAAAGTGTCTTTAAAATTTGAGGCACCTAAACCGCACCCACCCGTTGGTCCAGCCCTGCCGACTAACAAAACTATAAAGATGAAAGAGGAGAGAAGTAGAAGATTAAATGTTATTTGAATATTTCGATAGATCGTGGCCCTCTTCTCAAGAAGTTTGGGACCCCTGCTCTAGAGCACCAAATTTATATTTAAAAGTCAAAAACCTTACTTTTGAGGTACAATGTTCAAATTTTGTATTTGAGCATCCATTTCTAATAGAAACAACTCTTTCTTTTACCATTTTTTTTTCTCGCGTACTGACACTTTGCAGTTCAAAGTTCAAACTATAAGAGCTAGAGAGCTGTAAGTTGGAACGCCTGTTTTACACTTACACTGCTTTGTGGAACCTCTTCAAACACTTCTGGTGAATATTAAGAAGCGCTGTTTTTTATAGCGTTGTCTTCTCAAATTATTATCCCGACTAGCGACCTCTAACGATCTTTTCGCGCACCTTAAAGAAGTCGCCATCTTCAGTTTCAAAACGTCACTCCGAACGTGGCGTTTGTGGGATTTACCTGTAAAGGTTGAAAAGGCCCTAAGCTCAATATTTTATAAGAGCATTTAAATAACGATTTTTTTACTTTAGCGCCGTTTTCTCAAATTATTACCCCGACTGGCGACTTCTGACGAATTTTTCACGCACCCTAAGAAGGTCGCGATCTTCAGTTTCAAAACGTGGCGTTTGTGGGATTTATCTTTGAAGGAGCTCTAGACCAAACATCTTATAAGGTCCTTTGTCTTGGGCGCATGGCGAAATTTTTTTAAAAGAGAGTTAATAAAAATTCCGCCAGATAAACTTTTGGGACAAAAGTGAAATAGCGTCTCAGGGGGAAACTTTTGATTGTTCAAGGTCAAACGGCTTAAAATGAAGTTCAGGAATTTTAGTAGCCTAACGGTTAATCCAGGCTTGGCCACCTTACGATTTAAGGCTCTTGCTTACCTCGGACAAATTCTGTTCCGAGATGTCGAGTAAAGTTGGTTGCATAACTGATAACATAATCTTCAGTCAACATATTTTACACATCCACCCGGTAGCTGGAACGGGCTATTTCTTTTACTCTAATCTAAGCTTAGGTCAAGTTTATTAAGGGCATTTTACTTGAAGAGAATGACATCATCAACAGTTAATTGCAATGAAGTAAGTAAAGACGCCTACGTATACACCTCGTGATTTTTCATCGGTCGTCGGTGATCGTGACAAGCCGTTATGATTGGTTTTCACGCCAGATGAGCCCATAGAGCTCGTGATTTTTCGCCGGCCAACGATGACAAACGTAAGATTCAATCACCAAGGCTTTCCACGATCATCGATGACTGGTGAACAATCACGTGGTCTGTGGGCTGCTTAAAAGTGAGGTTATAAATTAAGTACCTATAGAATAAGCAGTTCTCGTATTGGATTTAAGTATTTTTATTTATAGACATTGTGAACGATACACGTATATGTTTTATACTTAATAGTAATCAAAAACATTGCATTTTTCTTTAATTATTATTATTAAATTATACACTTTTTCGTCTTTATAAGGACTGCTTGCATTATCTACAGACTTCTAAATTACTAAATATTTAGGTACATGGGAATTATACATTTGCACTTTAATAATAATAATAATAATATCGTAAATTTTCAAAAGTTAACGTTTTTTGTTGTTCGTCAAGTCGTAGATCACTTATTAAATGTGCGCTAAACTTGGAACAAATCGTTGAATAAATTTTAGGTTTTAGGGGGCCAATTAATATCTAAAAATTTATACATTTCCACTTGGTTCGCATTTAAAAAACATTTTTGTATTTTTAAATCTAGAGTCGAAATTTACAACAAAATTTTAGGTCATGTATTTTTTCACTAGGCGCGCAAAATAATTTTTTAAAAATAATCTTTTTTTACAAAATTTTACACAATATTCACATCTCATTTTTCTTTTTTTTTACTCACATTTAAGTACAATTTTTTTTCTCTTTTTAGGTGCTACCACATTACCTATAAAAATGTACACAATTAAAAGTTATACAGTGTGTTTCCAAAGTGACGAACAAATTCGAAGTTTTAATTGACGCGAATTTAACCAAAATCGAGCCACCAAGCTGCACCGCTATCAAAACATTGGAGGGGGAGGGGTAGTTCGCTTTTGTTTCCAGTAATCTCTGTCAAATATATGACGTCATAACTCCTTCTTAAATTATTAAAGTTTATTAAATTGATATAATTACAAGGCGTCCCGTTAAAAATATACTGTTGACTACTATTGCAGAAGAAACAGAAACGTGGCAACAATGTGTCCTCAATATCAAATTGTTCAGGTTTTGTTATTGTAAACACCCCATATAATATACAGGGTGTTAAAAAAGTGGCATGCCCCTTTAACTTCCGTGACTTTAAAGGAACGGTAAATTTCACATATTTAAGTAGTACGGGGGGGGGGGACAAAATTCGATGGTTCTTATTAAAAAATCGATAACTAGAAGAGATAATATAGGAAAATGGATGGCGCATCATCGCTCTCTTTTTTTGAGAGAGGTCCAATGACAAAAACCGGAATTCGCGATCTTCTTTTGTTTTGGAGCTAAAGTTAGATTTTTAATTTTTCGCTTGTTGTTGTATCTCGGTTGTTGTAAAGGTACAGAAGCTATAGTTGAATATGACATATTTGAATAGCGCTTTTCATCCTCTTTTCAATGATATAATATATTATATATTTTTTATTTTTTATATTTTTTTTGTATTGTAATTTTTCTTTTTTCTTTTTCTTTTTTCGTTTTCGATTTAAAATTTTTTAATGAAATTTTGCTTATAGCTCCAAAGCTAAACAAGATCGCGAATTCCGGTTTTACCTATTGGGCTCCTCTCAAAAAAATAACGAAGATGCGCTATCCACTTTTTCATAACTCTTCGAGTTACCGATTTCTCCTTAAGAACCATCAACTTTTGCTCACCCTAAACATTGAAATGCGCTTTTTAGCAAAACCCAATGCCACATTAATTGAGCTTTTTTTAATTTTTTTGGAACACACTGTATAAATTACAATAATACGTCACAATTAGGTTGTTTTTTTAAAAAATATACTCTAGTATTATTGACGGTAGAAACATTTCATTTATATTCGTTGTTTTTTCAAAATAGAAACCTTTCTTTACAAGAAAAATAAATTTAGGGGGGGGGGCTTTAAGTTTTACGCGCGCTCTGTTATTCGATAATTAGTAAAAAACGTCAGACTCTTATCGTCCCAGTATGCACTCATCGAATAATTTGCAACGGTGCAATTAGATATGCAATGAAAAAATACTTTTACTTAATTGATACGAAACTTGAATATACAGGGTGTCTCGGAGTGCAAAACAAATTCAATATAGCACAGTAACGATTTGTTTGAAAAAAAGATCATAACTGGAGAAATTGTGTGAAATTTAAATACAACCCCTGTATTGCAGATTTCTTTTCAATTTGTAACAATACATATACAGAGTGTTCTATTTTTAATAAAAAGCTTGGGTGGTCACTGTCCCGAATTTATTTGGCACGCCTGGGACTCCTTGTATAGTTTGTATGCTTCTCCGTAACGTTCTTTAATAATTGTAATTTTAATTAATTACTATAAATTAAACTTTTTAACACAAACTTGTATCGTTGTCTCTTCGATTTGTATATAAATATTTTTTTTTCTTATTTTCACAAATTTTGCGTTAAAATTGGTAAAATGTTTCTACCTGGCAGTTTTATTCTATGTGTGTTGTGTATAATAATTACAAAATAATTGGTGTAAAATAAGTCACAAAAACAAGGATAACTCTTCGAGTGGGTATAGCATAATAATTTTTAAGTCATTGACACAAGACTTAATACATTTCGTTTATAAGAGTAAACTTAAAATATTGCACTAACAAAATTATTTCTTTTTTTGTACAAAAAAATACCATTTTTTACAAGTTCTACTAATATTGCGTTATTCAAATTAACTAACTAAAAAATTATAAAAAAAATAATTTTGATTTTGTCTAAAAACTTGCTTTGGTTCAAAATTATTTTCAACACAATTTTGCATCTTCTTGAAGGTCAAGTGTGGTATAATTGCCTCAAACACGCAGTATTTGCAGTCGTAACGTATAATTTTGATGTTAGTCTCACATAATGATATTTAAGTTCTTCATTTTTAAGACTTCTGGAGGCTCTTATAACTAAAATAACTAGGCAATGAAATCACGAACTCAAAAATTTAATTTACGGCCTCCCAAACATTTCTAGTTCCTTTGGAGGGATTCTGAAAGAGGGTTGGGGTGTTCCAGTCCCCAGTCTCATGGCTTGAGTGTTAAATTAAACTGTAGGCTAGTGGCAGCTTTAACACTCGGAAAGATTAGCACGAAACGCCCTCCACTTGACATTTCTTAAGTGAAGGCTCCCGAAGGCTGATTGGGGTTTGGTGTCCCGTCAGGGACGATCCCCAGTCCCCTGTCTCATGGCTTGAATGTTACATTAAACTGTAGGCTAGTGGCAGCTTTAGACACTCGGAATGATTAGCTCGAAACGCCCTACACTTGACATTTCTTAAGTGAAGGATCCCGAAGGCTGATTGGGCTTTGGTGTCCCGTTAGGGACGATCCCCAGTTTCCTGTCTCATGGCTTGAATGTTACATTAAACTGTAAGCTAGTGGCAGTTTTAGACACTCGGAAAGATTAGCTCGAAACGCCCTCCACTTGACATTTCTTAAGTGAAAGATCCCGAAGGCTGATTGGGCTTTGGTGTCCCGTTAGGGACGATCCCCAGTCCCCAGCCTCATGGCTTGAATGTTACATTAAACTGTAGGCTAGTGGCAGTTTTAGACACTCGGAAAGATTAGCACGAAACGCCCTCCACTTGACATTTCTTAAGTGAAGGATCCCAAAGGTTGATTGGGCTTTGGTGTCCCGTTAGGGACGATCCCCAGTCCCCAGCCTCATGGCTTGAATGTGTCATTAAACTGTAGGCTAGTGGAAGTTTTAGACACTCGGAAAGATTAGCACGAAACGCCCTCCACTTGACATTTCTTAAGTGAAGGCTCCCAAAGGTTGATTGGGCTTTGGTGTCCCGTTAGGGACGATCCCCAGTCCCCAGCCTCATGGCTTGAATGTTACATTAAACTGTAGGCTAGTGGCATTTTAGACACTCGGAAAGATTAGCACGAAACGCCCTTCACTTGATATTTCTTAAGTGAAGGATTCCGAAGGCTGATTGGGTTTTGGTGTCCCGTCAGGGACGATCCCCAGTCCCCTGTCTTATGGCTTGAATGTTACTTTAAACTGTAGGCTAGTGGCAGCTTTAGACACTCGGAAAGATTAGCACAAAACGCCCTCCACTTGACATTTCTTAAGTGAAGGATCCCGAAGGCTGATTGGGCTTCGGTGTCCCGTTAGAGACGATCTCTAGTCCCCAGCTTCATGGCTTGAATGTTACATTAAACTGTAGGCTAGTGGCAGTTTTAGACACTCGGAAAGATTAGCACGATACGCCCTCCACTTGACTGTTCTTAAGTGAAAGATCCCAAAGGTTGATTGGGCTTTGGTGTCCCGTTAGGGACGATCCCCAGTTCCCAGCCTCATGGCTTGAATGTTACATTAAACTGTAGGCTAGTGGCAGTTTTAGACACTCGGAAAGATTAGCACGATACGCCCTCCACTTGACTGTTCTTAAGTGAAATATCCCGAAGGCTGATTGGGCTTTGGTGTCCCGTCAGGGACGATCCCCAGTCCCCAGCCTCATGGCTTGAATGTTACATTAAACTGTAGGCTAGTGGCATTTTAGACACTCGGAAAGATTAGCACGAAACGCCCTTCACTTGATGTTTCTTAAGTGAAGGATCCCGAAGGCTGATTGGGCTTTGGTGTCCCGTTAGGGACGATCTCCAGTCTCCTGTCTCATGGCTTGAATGTTACATTAAACTGTAGGCTAGTGGCAGCTTTAGACACTCGGAAAGATTAGCACGAAACACCCTCCACTTGACATTTCTTAAGTGAAGGATCCCGAAGGCTGATTGGGTTTTGGTGTCCCGTTAGGGACGATCCCCAGTCCCCTGTCTTATGGCTTGAATGTTACTTTAAACTGTAGGCTAGTGGCAGCTTTAGACACTCGGAAAGATTAGCACAAAACACCCTCTACTTGACATTTCTTAACCCTTTGTGTTAGCGTTTCCAAGCCTTTTCCCCTACCACAGGTTGTACACTCGTGCACTCAATTTTGAGAACCGATTGCATAAATAAAAAAAGGCCAGGCTTATTTAGCCGGTACACAATTCGAACACGAGGCCTCTAGATCTACAACTTGGAACCCTGTCCTCTACCACCAGCTCAACACGCCTTACATAACTAAAATAATCTTTGCAAAAGGAGCCTACCTAACTCGTTTGTTTATAGCGATAGCATTTTGTTAAAAGAAACTTTGGAGAATTTTAAATCAAATGCTTGTTGCTTATTAAAATACCTCTACGAAATAATCACATGATTAATTTGTGGTTGTTGATAAATAATTTGTACTTGAACTTTAACTCGATTTTATCTTAGAAATGTCGTGTATCTAGTTCAAGGTAGTAAGAAATATACAGTAATTGAACAATTTAAAAAAATAACTCCAACCCTCAGTAGCGATTTAAAAATAATAATCATCCCGACTGCGCCATTTAAATATTAGTGCAAATACTGTATTGCGTAATTTTGAACCAAAACAGTTAATTGTGATTAGTTTAGGAACTTAAAACGAGTCTTTTGTACTTGAAATTTAACTTTTTAAAGACAGTGGCGCAACAGCTTTACAAACGTCGTCGAGTAGCCCATAGTTGTAGGTTATGTTACGCCATTGCTTTATGTAAATTAGTCATATTACGAGTACAATAAGTAGCCTTTTGATAATTAAAAAAATAAACTTAAAAGTTAATAAAGCTCAATTAGTTATTAGTGTTGTTATGTCAGAAAATGCTGGTAGTACTTGTATCCGAATTCACAACCTCTTGATGATGTAGATTATTAGCATTCGCGTCACAACTCGGTTGTCCGCTAGCCAAACTAGAAAGTGACCTTACTTGTAACATTGCACCGTGACTGTTCAAAATTTTAGCGCTATGTTCTTGTGCTTTCGCCCTTAAACAGGCGATGGAGTTATTTCTAAATACTTCCGGATCGTCGGGGTAAGTTTGACCGCCGTGCTGCTGCTGCTGCTGTTGTTGCTGTTGCTGTTGGTGGGGCGAATCCTTCTCGGTTAAGTTTGTCGAAGGGTTCGTCGTCTGTTGTCCGGACGAGACGCTGGCGTCGCTCGCTTCCGTCCTCATCGACGTCGTCTCTTCGTGATCGCTGTTGCTGTTGCAATTTTCTTGATCTTTTAGGTGTTGGGCCGCCTCTATCGACTTTCTGTGCATTCCTAAAAAGGGTAAAACATTTCTAGTTAATTAAAACGCATCGAACATTTTTAGATTATTGAAGGGTTGCGCCCGTAATATAATTCGAGGGATGAAGCTTCGGTGTTGGATTATTCCATTTACAAAAATTACATTTCAAATCGTTTTTTTTGTTTCTTTGGTCTGTCTTTTGTTTTATTTAGATATAGCATTTTTATATTTACCGTTTTTGAGTGATTCTGATTCTCTTCTAAAGTTATTAAGGAGGTCATCTGGCTGGGGTGAATGCAGGAAACTAGCGGGTATTGACTCAGATTGTTTTTTCACAGCTGGAAATGTAATTGTATAAGTTAAATGGAATAATCCGCCTACACACCGTATTTCCACTGATAATTAAAAATATTACAGTAATGAGGCTATTTTATTTAAATTATACGTTTGTAAATTGCTAATTTACGTAACCGCGTCTTTGAATTTTATTTTTTTTAAAGAAAAGTTGCTAGATTACACCATCACCACTGAAATTTTTATACCAGTAGTAATACAGCTTTGATATTTCGTGCTATCAAAAAGCTAAAGGTGAGTTTTCACCAACAGAGCGAGCAGAAATCGCTCTCTCGTGCTTAAAAAAGTTCTGACGACATCGTGCAGTAGACAGCGATAGAGTTGATGCTTAAGTGCAGTTTTTCGGTATTTGATTCCTAATCGACTAGCTAAGGACTGAAGACGAGCATTTTAAGGAATCACGAGTCATTATCGGAGAGCGTAAGCAAATGTTTGTCCCTGCTGCCCTGCTCGCTCTTGCGGTGAATACGCACTGTTAAGTACAGCCACAGAAAAATTTATTGGCCACTAACTAAGTGCTACTTTTCTTTTATTTATTTAAGTTTTAGCAGAGAATGGCATAAAAGTCGAAGGTGCTTCAACTATAAAACATTCCGTTTGTGATTCGTAAATAATTTCATTGCAACAACTGCAGATCAAACAACCTATTCTAGTGGCCAAGAATTATTTTTTGAGCTGTACGTAATCTAAATGTGATAATCCGGACAAATCATCTACTGGCCTCGACGGGGTGGCAATTTGCAACTAGAGAATGTCTCTGTAAACCCTCTTCTGCCGACTTAAACTTATTGTTAATTAGTTAAACACTAATTAATAGCCCGTGAGACAGCGAACACTTTTACTAAACTATAAAGTACCAGTAACTTGGGGGAGGCTCAAGATATTGACTATTTTTGTGGTTTTTTGCTTATAACTCAAAAACTACGCATTTTATGAGAAAAGGTTTTTATACAATAATAAATAACATTAAATTTTCTACAAATTATGTATCTTGAGTTTTTTTTCTACAGTAAACCATTTAAGCGCTAGCGCGCGTTAAAGTTCAAACACTTCCAAAATCGGCCAAAACATATTTTATCGCTCATAACTCGAAAACTAAGCACTTTTGGAGAAAAGTGTTTCAATAAAAAAATAAGGTCCATTCAATTTCCTACAAATTATGTTTCTTTCATTTCTCTCGACAAACAAACAGTTGAGGTGGTAGAGCGCGTTGAAGTTTAGGATATATCGGACATTGCGTGTCGTCTGGGAGGCAGAATGCCGAAATACAACATTCTTGATTTTTTCGATGCAGCTTAAAGAATATTGCAAATGAGTAATAAAATCGACCGTCTGGCTTTTAAAAGTGACACCATTGGCTTAGGGGCGGCTCGAAAAGGATGGGGTTTTGCTCTTTTCTCAGTTTTTCGCTTATAACTTCTAAACTTTACTCTTTTTTTGAAGTTTTAACGCACGCTAGCGTCTAAATCGTTGATCTCAGAAAAAAAACTTAAGAAATATAATTTGTAGGAAATTAAATGGACCTTGTTTTTGCATGGAAACACTTTATTCCAAAAGTGCTTAGTTTTTAAGTTATGAGCGATAAAGAATATTTTGGCCGATTTCGGAAGTCTTTTAACTTTAACGCGCGCTAGCTCCTAAATCGTTTACCCGAAGAAAAAAACTTAAGAGCTACAATTGGTAGGAAATTAAATGGACCTTATTTTTGCATGGAAGCACTTTATTCCAAAAGTGCTTAATTTTTGAGTTATGAGCGATAAAAAATATTTTGGCCGATTTTGGAAGTATTTTAGCTTTAGCGGGCGCTAGCTCCTAAATCGTTTATCTGAGGAAAAAAACTTAAGAGCTCTAATTGGTAGGAAATTGAATGGGCCTTATTTTTTAATGGAGATACTTTTTTCCAAAAGTGCTTAGTTTTCGAGTTAAGAGCGATAATAAATATTTTGGCCGATTTAAAAGTTTTTTAACTTTATCGCGCGTTAGCGCCGAAATCGTTTAACTGAGGGAAAAAACTTAAAACATATAATTGGTAGGAAATTGAATGGACCTTATTTTTGCGTGGTAACACTTTTATCCAAAAATGCTTAGTTTTCGAATTATGGGCGCTAAAAAATATTTTGGTCGATTTTGGAAGTTTTTCAAATTTAACGCGCGCCAGCGCCGAAATCGTTTACATGAAGACAAAAACTTAAGAACTAGAATTTGTAGGAAATTGAATGAACCTAATTTTTGCGTAAGACCGCTTTTTTTAAAGAGCTTAGTTTTTGAGTTATGAGCGATTAAAAATATTTTGGCCGATTTTGGAAGTATTTTAGCTTTAGCGGACGCTAGCTCCTAAATCGTTTATCTGAGGAAAAAAACTTAAGAGCTCTAATTGGTAGGAAATGGAATGGGCCTTATTTTTTAATGGAGATACTTTTTTCCAAAAGTGCTTAGTTTTTGAGTTAAGAGCGATAATAAATATTTTGGCCGATTTAAAAGTTTTTTAACTTTATCGCGCGTTAGCGCCGAAATCGTTTACCTGAGGAAAAAAACTTAAGACATATAATTGGTAGGAAATTAAATGGTCCTTATTTTTGCATGGAAGCACTTTATTCCAAAAGTGCTTAATTTTTGAGTTATGAGCGATAAAAAATATTTTGGCCGATTTTGGAAGTATTTTAGCTTTAGCGGGCGCTAGCTCCTAAATCGTTTATCTGAGGAAAAAAACTTAAGAGCTCTAATTGGTAGGAAATGGAATGGGCCTTATTTTTTAATGAAGATACTTTTTTCCAAAAGTGCTTAGTTTTTGAGTTAAGAGCCATAATAAATATTTTGGCCGATTTAAAAGTTTTTTAACTTTATCGCGCGTTAGCGCCGAAATCGTTTACCTGAGGAAAAAAACTTAAGACATATAATTGGTAGGAAATTAAATGGACCTTATTTTTGCGTGGTAACACTTTTATCCAAAAGTGCTTAGTTTTCGAATTATGGGCGCTAAAAAATATTTTGGTCGATTTTGGAAGTTTTTCAAATTTAACGCGCGCCAGCGCCGAAATCGTTTACATGAAGACAAAAACTTAAGAACTAGAATTTGTAGGAAATTGAATGAACCTAATTTTTGCGTGGGACCGCTTTTTTTAAAGAGCTTAATTTTTGAGTTATGAGCAATAAAAAATATTTTGGCCGATTTTGGAAGTATTTTAGCTTTAGCGGACGCTAGCTCCTAAATCGTTTATCTGAGGAAAAAAACTTAAGAGCTCTAATTGGTAGGAAATTGAATGGGCCTTATTTTTTAAAGGATATACTTTTTCCAAAAATGCTTAGTTTTCGAGTTATGGGCGATAAAAAATATTTTGGCCGATTTTTAAAGGTTTCTAACTTTAACGCGCGCTAACGCCTAAATCGTTTACAAGGAGAAAAAAACTTGAGAAATATAATTTGTAGATAATTTATTGGGCTTTATTTTTGTATA
Source organism: Malthinus flaveolus (assembly GCA_950108345.1). Taxonomy (NCBI): domain Eukaryota; kingdom Metazoa; phylum Arthropoda; class Insecta; order Coleoptera; family Cantharidae; genus Malthinus; species Malthinus flaveolus. The sequence goes on from OX467289.1 coordinate 13,531,125, forward strand.
GAAAAACTTTTCTTAGAAAGTGCGTAGTTATTGAGTTATAAGCGAAAAACTGAAGAAACAGCCAAAATCTACCCTTCTCGAGCCTCCCCCAAGTTAATGTTGCTACTTTAATAGTATGGAGTATTAAGTATAGTTGACTGCTCAAAAATAATCTAATTACCCGTCAGGTCAGCTACTTAGGAGAGCGAAAAAAACATTTAGGTATTAGGTACACAATCGCTTTAGTTGATGGCAACCTTCTTAAAACTTGGGTTGACTTTTTGGTGTCTAAATACACCCAAAAATTCAATAAAGTTGCCTCATCCAATTAATATCGTTCAAAGTCCTTAAATCGAACAGAGGTGGTGGCCTACAATATTTTTACGACGCCGAATATTTCCCTTTGTGCTTTATGCGATTACAAACTCGTTTATGTCGCCAAGAAAATTACATTTTCCAAACCAATAATTGAAAATTGTCACTTTTCCGGTAAGAAACGTCTCGACTCGCTTCTTTTTTGTTTAAATATGTCTCAAAAAGATAAATTTAATGAAAGTAGGTAATGCAAAAGTGTCTATTATGTAGCACAAGATTATTCTCAAATTACCATACGGATGATAAAACCGAATTAAACCTCAAATTTCTATTTTGTAAAGTTTCAAATAACAGCTTTTAAGGGATTTTTCCCCCTTAGTTAGTTACTCGATTTTACAATAACTTTCTTTTTTTTTTTTTGTTACTAATCCTAAACGTGACGCGCATTTCGCCAGTCAATTTAGAAAGCGTACAAACAAAGCTTTGTTGTTTATTAAAAATCGAGTGATCTTTGTACTACTGCAAATATAGATAAGTAGGCCGTTGGATAAGAAAACGCTGTAAGTTACCAACGAAATAAAATATTAGTCAATTTTTCACTTTTAGGGTTGGTCGCGCCATCACGTGGCTACAAGTGGAACTTACAAGGCCATACTTTAGTGCGATTTTTCACCAAATTTGAATTTTTCTGCACGCAAGTCCCACAGTTGCACATTAGAAAAGTCGAAAATAAACTACAGGGGGGCACTTCAATCAAAGAAATGGGTATTTCGTCGATTTAAATTTGGGAACTATTCTCGTTTTTCCTGTTATTTCGTTGAGTTATTTGTTTGCGAATTAAAAAAAAAATTATTTACCTAAAAGCCAAGGAGCCACAGATTCGTTTTCCTTGGCGCTTTTAAGAATTGTTTCCGGTAGAGGTAGCGAGTGTCTCACCATTGCACCGTAAAGTCCGTACTCTGCCATTATTGTGCTTCTTCCCCAACATTTTTCAGTTTTTCTCCATTTCGCTCTTCTATTTTGAAACCATACCTTGAAAATAAAACACAACATCAATCAAACGCCCCCTCGTACATTTTGAAATTAATTTAAATCGGCCCACACGCAAGAATTTGTTTATGGAAACGAATTAATTTTTGTAAAAAATAGAAAGAGACCAGGGGTTGCAATTTTGATACTTAAAATTACATAGCCGGAGTGGTGTATTTATTGCAAATACGTGTTAATGAAATAAATGTCAATAACAGGGCCGAGAAGGGTGGAAATAGTAAATCTATACAAGTTATATAGAATAGACGTGATAAAAGCGAGACGCTTTTGAAATGTGTAATTCCGTTCACAATAGAACCGATTAGCTCCTGCCGAGCCCCCGTTACAGAATTAATTAACAAATTAAATTAGAAATTAACTCGTTCAATAGAAAGCGGCTGCAACTTGATTCGCGCAGACAACTAAAATACGCTTATTCGTATTTAAAATTGAATTCGCGTTTATTATAAACAAAAATTTATGTTTCATCGAGTATCGAGAGGATAAAAATTATTTTTACGTATTTTAGTATTTGAAACGGGCAGATAATTTAGTCGAGTGCTTTTCCGTTACCGGAAAACCGAGCCGGTAAACGGGTGATGAAATCCCAATGTCCTGCAATCGACCCAACTAATCATCTAAAGTGCATTGGTTATTCAAATCAACTCGTTTAAAGGTCAAGTAAATAGGAAATGGACGAAATTAATTTGAAAACGTAATTTATCGATACCTTTAGGTACTGTTCAGTTTGATTTCCAATTTATTAATTTTTATGCGCCCTACTCGCGATATGAAGCCATTCAACGTGAAAATTGTGTTATTTGAAACGATTAACTAGTTGTCTAGTCGCTCAAATGAGGCCCTTTATTTGAAAAAAAATTAGAAACAAAACAATCCAACCAATTATGAGCGAGGAGGCCGCAGGGTCGGCTCAAGCACACTTGACGCCTCACATGAACGTCTGCGTCTTGGAAAGCACTATGGAGCTTGCCAGAACAAGTGAACAACCGGTTCACGAGCCGGTTTACTGGGTCGCAAAGGCGTTGCCAGCCACATTTATTGGTTGTAGAGTCCTTCTAAGACATCTTGTAGCCTCCGACTCCAAAAGGTCCCCCTTCTGGGACCTTTCGTTCACGTCGACCCTGTTTAGAGCCTCAAACAAAACAAAAATTCGCTGCATTTTCTTCTAATTATCTTGTTGTTTTTCATCCACTTGAGTAGGTGTTAAAACGACTCTGAAGATGCTCACTTGTTCACGTCCCATTACCTCATTAAGCCCAAGCCTACTTAAGCTCGTCGTTAAGAAAAGATCGACGTAGCTCTCGTTTGTTATTTAAATACCAAAGTCTATTCAAAAGCCTTGGTATACTTTCACTTTTCTTTAAAATGGCGAGTTCGAGCGACTTTGCTTCAAGCTTAGCTCGGAAGGGGGGCTATTAAATGGCCGCATTGGTCATCACTCATCACTATAAGCTCGTTTGGGTAAATTAACGAACCTAATTTACCAAACTCTATTAGGTATTTTGACAAGAGTACAATTAACGACATTCCGCGCCACACATCGTAGACTCGAGAAAAGAAATTGTGTCAATTTTAATAGCCCACAATCAAAAATTTGAAAAACAACCTCCACCTATTTAAGGCACGAAATGAGCCTATATAAGCAAGACGGTTGAAAATTGAACGTACGGTCATCGAAAATTGAATCTTTTCAACTCGACGTTTTTCCAATTAGCACGTCACGTTTTGTTATTTCAAGCCGAAATAATAATATAATAGATGTATAATTTTATTTGCTATTTTCAATTAAGTAAGCCGGAAATAATATCGGACACCTGTCTTTATTATAATAAACCTTGTTATCATAACTAATCATAGTTTTTTTTTACAAAACACTATTGAGCCTTATTACAACACACGTAAATTTAATTAATGCTTAATCATCATTAGAAATTAATTAATAAAGTGTCTCGCTTATTTTCGATGTTAAATTATTCATAAATCCGAAGTGAATTGAAAGAGGGAACAAAAGTAGTGGTTTTTTGAAAGAAGTTTTCTTATGCACACTGCCGGTTGCATAACTTTTAGGCGTTTTAACGTCTATGAACGGATGTTGTTATTACTAACTACGAAACTTTTTTGTTCAATTATTCTGCTGTTCGAAGATATTCCGTGACTCTAAAAGAAGAACTTTTTAAATAAAAAAAGTGAAAAATTTTTTAGTGTTGTGGTTTAAATTTATTTATACAAAGCCTACAGGAATACCTACAGTCTACGTCTACACCCAATATCTTAGAAAAAAATTGGTTAGAGAAAACGATAGGTTGGTAGTTAAATATTCTACAAAAATTTTAAATAAAGTTTTTACCTAAAACCTGAACTTTTTGAGAAACGGCGACGTAAACTGCAGAAATAGTATAAACGGTGGCGTTAAACGCGCCTTTGTTCCGTATTCTGCTAATAACACGCGAACTAACGATCTAAGAAAAAAAATTTGTTAACAGAAACGATAGGTAATTAAATACTCTACAATATTATTTAATGAAGTTTTACGTAAATCCTGAAGTTTTGGCAGAACCGCTACTTAATCTGCAGAAATAGTAGAAACGGTGTCGTTAATAGCGCGTTTGTGCAGTTTTCAGCCAATAGTGCGTGAAATAATGATCTTAGGTAATAAATCGATTAACAGAAACGATAGGTAATTAAATACTCTACAACATTCATTAATGAAGTTTTTACGTAAATCCTGAAGTTTTGGCAGAACCGCGACTTAATCTGCAGAAATAGTAGAAACGGTGTCGTTAATAGCGCGTTTGTGCAGTTTTCAGCCAATAGTACGCGAAATAATGATCTTAGGTAATAAATCGGTTAACAGAAACGATAGGTAATTAAATACTCTACAACATTCATTAATGAAGTTTTTACGTAAATCCTGAAGTTTTGGCAGAACCGCGACTTAATCTGCAGAAATAGTAGAAACGGTGTCGTTAATAGCGCGTTTGTGCAGTTTTCAGCCAATAGTACGTGAAATAATGATCTTAGGTAATAAATCGGTGAACAGAAACTATAGGTAATTAAATACTCTACAACATTCATTAATGAAGTTTTTACGTAAATCCTGAAGTTATGGCAGAACGGCGACGTAATCTTCAGAAATAGTAAGAACGGTGTCTTTACAAGCGCTTTTGTGCAGTTTTCAGCCAATAGTACGTGAACTAATGGTATTAGGTAATAAATTGGTTAACAGAAACGATAGGTAATTAAATACTCTACAACATTCATTAATGAAGTTTTTACGTAAATCCTGAAGTTATGGCAGAACGGACGTAATCTGCAGAAATAGTAGGAACGGTGTTGTTAAAAGCGCGTTTGTGCAGTTTTCAGCCAATAGTACGTGAACTAATGATCTTAGGTAATAAATTGGTTAACAGAAACGATAGGTAATTAAATACTTTACAACATTCTTTAATGAAGTTTTTACGTACATTCTGAAGTTTTGGCACAACGGCGACGTAATCTTCAGAAATAGTAGGAACGGTGTCTTTACAAGCGCTTTTGTGCAGTTTTCAGCCAATAGTACGTGAACTAATGGTATTAGGTAATAAATTGGTTAACAGAAACGATAGGTAATTAAATACTCTACAACATTCATTAATGAAGTTTTTACGTAAATCCTGAAGTTATGGCAGAACGGACGTAATCTGCAGAAATAGTAGGAACGGTGTCGTTAATAGCGCGTTTGTGCAGTTTTCAGCCAATAGTACGTGAAATAATGATCTTAGGTAATAAATCGGTGAACAGAAACTATAGGTAATTAAATACTCTACAACATTCATTAATGAAGTTTTTACGTAAATCCTGAAGTTATGGCAGAACGGCGACGTAATCTTCAGAAATAGTAAGAACGGTGTCTTTACAAGCGCTTTTGTGCAGTTTTCAGCCAATAGTACGTGAACTAATGGTATTAGGTAATAAATTGGTTAACAGAAACGATAGGTAATTAAATACTCTACAACATTCATTAATGAAGTTTTTACGTAAATCCTGAAGTTATGGCAGAACGGACGTAATCTGCAGAAATAGTAGGAACGGTGTTGTTAAAAGCGCGTTTGTGCAGTTTTCAGCCAATAGTACGTGAACTAATGATCTTAGGTAATAAATTGGTTAACAGAAACGATAGGTAATTAAATACTTTACAACATTCTTTAATGAAGTTTTTACGTAAATTCTGAAGTTTTGGCACAACGGCGACGTAATCTTCAGAAATAGTAAGAACGGTGTCTTTACAAGCGCTTTTGTGCAGTTTTCAGCCAATAGTACGTGAACTAATGGTATTAGGTAATAAATTGGTTAACAGAAACGATAGGTAATTAAATACTCTACAACATTCTTTAATGAAGTTTTTACGTAAATCCTGAAGTTTTGACAGAACGACGACGTAATCTGCAGAAATAGTAGGATCGGTGGCGTTAAGCGCGCTTTTGCGCAGTTTTCAGCCAATAGTACGTGAACTAATGATTTTAGGTAATAAATTGTTTAACAAAATCAATGGTAATTAAATATTCTACATTTCTACAACATTCATTAATGAAGTTTCTACGTAAATTCTGAATTTTGGCTGAATGGTCACGTGTAATATGCAAAAATAATATTAATAGTGTGGCCTTAAATGCTGTTTTGTTCCGTATTGTGCCAATAAGACGTGAACTAAGGATATGAGAATCTAAGAAAAATAATTGGTTATCGAAAACGATTGGAAAGTACTACAGCCCAAAATAAATTTAAGTTGGCCAACTTTCAGAGAGAGAAAATAGAAAAATCGAAAGTGTCGAAGGGGAGAGATGTGCCAACATTGTTGCTGATATTATGACGATTCTGTAACGGGGGCAGATATCTTTAGAGAGGCGGCTGTCGTTTGTGCGCTCTGAAACTACGCTTGGGGCTCACAATCAAAAGTCATAAGATTTTAGAATTTGGCAATTTCTGGTGATATACGAGTGCACACACACAAAATCTTCTTCTATGCCTACCTTCTGGGCGTGAAAATGGCCATTTAAAGCCTCGCAGTTTTATTTTAATTTTTTCCCAAACGTAGAATAGGCTCGCGTTATTTCGAATGTTTCCAAGTACAACACCGCACTGATGGAAATCCAAAAATAGTCCTTTTATAAGCCAATTTTTTGGTCTTTTAGACGAAATTCGGATAGTGACCTTATACTCGAAGTCGATAAAACGTATCCATCGTATGGTATAATATCTACGTTTATGTGTGTTAAGGATAAGTTTACATATTGTTAGCTTTCTTCTGTAACATAATATTTGCCAACAACCTTCGAAGCTAAGTGTCAATTAGTAACAGCTACTTGTGTGTACAAGTGCACTTTCCCATTGTAACGCTTTGTTTCTATACTCTATCTCTAGCGCTCTTTTAAACGTATCGAGTGAGCTATCACTCAAAATTTTTAGATAATAAACCACTTATGCGTTACGTGTTATACGTGCGTATAAATAATATCGCTGATTACACTTTTGTTTGGCGTTGTTGTGCAAAAATATCCAAAAAAAAGGGCAGGACAAGTGGATAGCTTTAGAAAATTATCAAATAAAAAATTAATAGGAACTATTTTGAAACGTCTGCTGCTAATGGCGACAAATTGCATAAGCTGATGCCGATGAAAGAAATTGGCAATGCTCGTGCCTCTCTTATCGGTGGTTGGTCAACGCCTTCCGAGAGGTGACCCCGTATACAATAAGATTTTTTTATAATTAATATAATAATTTTCACTTCATTGTAAAATCTTCACGAAGCGAACTCAAGAAGTTAGACGAGAACCCGAAATTTTAAGCCCCTGCACGACCAATTGGAAATACTTCTTCGAGCTCTCTTCAGGCGTTCTCTAATCCCGCTGGTATTTTTGTGAAACAATTTATTTTTTTAGCACACGGATTCACGGATGCATGGATTATAATTTATGGCAGTTCTTCAGCCGTTGTTCCAGTATACGTACTACCTACACAAAAAAAATTGAAACCAAAAAATAACGAAAGAGAGAGAGAATCGTGGAGACGCAAAAAAAGAAAAGTTTAAATGTAAAATGAAATATGTTGACCACAAAAAATATAAAATTGGATTAGTTTTGTGTTTCTTATGAAATGGAAAAAGCACACCAAGCGTTTCAGTCGGCTCCAGTCTAAACCATTACCCTCAATCATCGTTTACTTATACAATGTTTATGGTGTTTCTTTTCCGCGCAATTTCATATAGCGACTTTATAACTGGCTAAAATATGGTTTCTGTGAGAAAATACATTTATTATACGTGTCGAGATTTTGCATAATTTGTTTAGTTTTGTTTTCTTGATATTATTGTAAAAGTGGCGTTTAGTAATATTAACAGGCACAAGCGGCCCGTTTCTACATTTTTGTTTGATGAACAAAATCGATCCTTTCGGACGTTCTTATTTTTTTCAAGTCCAGTGTTAGCTTGTCCTGCTGCCCAAGTATCAAAAATATCAATTAATCCATATGGTTGAGGCAAAAATCCAAAAGATTTTGAACGAACTACGCGTAGTTCTATTGAGCTAATTTGAAATGGCAGCCTTCGGCACGCACGAAATGTTTTAAAAAAGTTCAATGTTATCAGAACTTTGGAATAGGTCGTTTCTAGCAACTTATTAGCTAAAAATATTTTTAAAGTTGAACGGCAACTTACGAAAATCAAAATTTTGTGATCAGTGATGTCTCATCTCGTATCTGCAGGACGAGTCACTAAAAAGATTTCTTACGTCGACATCTCCTTCCTGAAAATTAAGTTTCAAAGATTGTCTCAACCGCCCGAAAAATTAGAGATGCTTCAACCACACCTTTAAAGTTGAATAAGTTCTTTTGAGACAGGTATTATCTAGTGAAGACCTGGTAGGCGCTTAGCGACGCTTTAAAGTCACATTTTGCTGCACTGGGCGATATTTGGATCAGCTTCAAAGTCCGTAACTCTAAACTACCATAAGTTCAACGTTGAATTGAACTACCAGTACATTTTTAGTCATTTCAAAGAAGCTTTTTGTCCCCTATAAGTTTCAATAATAGATAGCTTCTAAAGCTACTGGTTTTCCTAAAAATTAAGGTTTGAAGATTGTCTAAAACGTCCACAAAATGATTTGCGATGATTGAAGCAAATCTTTAGAGTTGAATAAATTCTCTTGTGACCAGTAAAGACGTGGTAGACTCATAGGGACGCTTCAAAGTCACATTTTGCTGCACTGGGCGATATTTGCATCAGCTTCAAAATCGGCAACTCTAAGCTAATATAAGTTCAACATTTAATTGAACTCCAAACAGATTTTTAGCCATTTTAATGGAGCTTATTGCCCCCTATCAGTTTCATTAATAGAGAACCCCTAAAGCTACTGATTTTCTAAAAAATTAGGGTTTAAAGATTGTCGGAAACGTCCAAAAAATGATTAGCAATGATTTAAGCAAATCTTTAGAGTTGAATAAATTCTCTTGTGACTAGTAAAGACGTGGTAGACTCTTAGGGACGCTTCAAAGTCACATTTTGCTGCACTGGGCGATATTTGCATCAGCTTCAAAATCGGCAACTCTAAGCTAATATAAGTTCAACATTTAATTGAACTCCAAGCAGATTTTTAGCCATTTCAATGGAGCTTATTGCCCCCTATCAGTTACATTAATAGAAAACCCCTAAAGCTACCGATTTTCATAAAAATTAGGGTTTAAAGATTGTCGGAAACGTCCAAAAAACGATTAGCAATGATTTAATCAAATCTTTAGAGTTGAATAAATTCTCTTGTGACCAGTAAAGACGTGGTAGGCTCATAGGGACGCTTCAAAGTCACATTTTGCTGCACTGGGCGATATTTGCATCAGCTTCAAAATCGGCAACTCTAAGCTAATATAAGTTCAACATTTAATTGAACTCCAAGCAGATTTTTAGCCATTTCAATGGAGCTTATTGCCCCCTATCAGTTTCATTAATAGAGAACCCCTAAAGCTACTGATTTTCTAAAAAATTAGGGTTTAAAGATTGTCGGAAACGTCCAAAAAATGATTAGCAATGATTTAAGCAAATCTTTAGAGTTGAATAAATTCTCTTGTGACTAGTAAAGACGTGGTAGACTCTTAGGGACGCTTCAAAGTCACATTTTGCTGCACTGGGCGATATTTGCATCAGCTTCAAAATCGGCAACTCTAAGCTAATATAAGTTCAACATTTAATTGAACTCCAGGCAGATTTTTAGCCATTTCAATGGAGCTTATTGCCCCCTATCAGTTACATTAATAGAAAACCCCTAAAGCTACCGATTTTCATAAAAATTAGGGTTTAAAGATTGTCGGAAACGTCCAAAAAACGATTAGCAATGATTTAATCAAATCTTTAGAGTTGAATAAATTCTCTTGTGACCAGTAAAGACGTGGTAGGCTCATAGGGACGCTTCAAAGTCACATTTTGCTGCACTGGGCGATATTTGCATCAGCTTCAAAATCGGCAACTCTAAGCTAATATAAGTTCAACATTTAATTGAACTCCAAGCAGATTTTTAGCCATTTCAATGGAGCTTATTGCCCCCTATCAGTTTCATTAATAGAGAACCCCTAAAGCTACTGATTTTCATAAAAATTAGGGTTTAAAGATTGTCGGAAACGTCCAAAAAATGATTAGCAATGATTTAAGCAAATCTTTAGAGTTGAATAAATTCTCTTGTGACTAGTAAAGACGTGGTAGACTCTTAGGGACGCTTCAAAGTCACATTTTGCTGCACTGGGCGATATTTGCATCAGCTTCAAAATCGGCAACTCTAAGCTAATATAAGTTCAACATTTAATTGAACTCCAAGCAGATTTTTAGCCATTTCAATGGAGCTTATTGCCCCCTATCAGTTACATTAATAGAAAACCCCTAAAGCTACCGATTTTCATAAAAATTAGGGTTTAAAGATTGTCGGAAACGTCCAAAAAACGATTAGCAATGATTTAATCAAATCTTTAGAGTTGAATAAATTCTCTTGTGACCAGTAAAGACGTGGTAGGCTCATAGGGACGCTTCAAAGTCACATTTTGCTGCACTGGGCGATATTTGCATCAGCTTCAAAATCGGCAACTCTAAGCTAATATAAGTTCAACATTTAATTGAACTCCAAGCAGATTTTTAGCCATTTCAATGGAGCTTATTGCCCCCTATCAGTTTCATTAATAGAGAACCCCTAAAGCTACTGATTTTCTAAAAAATTAGGGTTTAAAGATTGTCGGAAACGTCCAAAAAATGATTAGCAATGATTTAAGCAAATCTTTAGAGTTGAATAAATTCTCTTGTGACTAGTAAAGACGTGGTAGACTCTTAGGGACGCTTCAAAGTCACATTTTGCTGCACTGGGCGATATTTGCATCAGCTTCAAAATCGGCAACTCTAAGCTAATATAAGTTCAACATTTAATTGAACTCCAGGCAGATTTTTAGCCATTTCAATGGAGCTTATTGCCCCCTATCAGTTACATTAATAGAAAACCCCTAAAGCTACCGATTTTCATAAAAATTAGGGTTTAAAGATTGTCGGAAACGTCCAAAAAACGATTAGCAATGATTTAATCAAATCTTTAGAGTTGAATAAATTCTCTTGTGACCAGTAAAGACGTGGTAGGCTCATAGGGACGCTTCAAAGTCACATTTTGCTGCACTGGGCGATATTTGCATCAGCTTCAAAATCGGCAACTCTAAGCTAATATAAGTTCAACATTTAATTGAACTCCAAGCAGATTTTTAGCCATTTCAATGGAGCTTATTGCCCCCTATCAGTTTCATTAATAGAGAACCCCTAAAGCTACTGATTTTCATAAAAATTAGGGTTTAAAGATTGTCGGAAACGTCCAAAAAATGATTAGCAATGATTTAAGCAAATCTTTAGAGTTGAATAAATTCTCTTGTGACTAGTAAAGACGTGGTAGACTCTTAGGGACGCTTCAAAGTCACATTTTGCTGCACTGGGCGATATTTGCATCAGCTTCAAAATCGGCAACTCTAAGCTAATATAAGTTCAACATTTAATTGAACTCCAAGCAGATTTTTAGCCATTTCAATGGAGCTTATTGCCCCCTATCAGTTACATTAATAGAAAACCCCTAAAGCTACCGATTTTCATAAAAATTAGGGTTTAAAGATTGTCGGAAACGTCCAAAAAACGATTAGCAATGATTTAATCAAATCTTTAGAGTTGAATAAATTCTCTTGTGACCAGTAAAGACGTGGTAGGCTCATAGGGACGCTTCAAAGTCACATTTTGCTGCACTGGGCGATATTTGCATCAGCTTCAAAATCGGCAACTCTAAGCTAATATAAGTTCAACATTTAATTGAACTCCAAGCAGATTTTTAGCCATTTCAATGGAGCTTATTGCCCCCTATCAGTTTCATTAATAGAGAACCCCTAAAGCTACTGATTTTCATAAAAATTAGGGTTTAAAGATTGTCGGAAACGTCCAAAAAATGATTAGCAATGATTTAAGCAAATCTTTAGAGTTGAATAAATTCTCTTGTGACTAGTAAAGACGTGGTAGACTCTTAGGGACGCTTCAAAGTCACATTTTGCTGCACTGGGCGATATTTGCATCAGCTTCAAAATCGGCAACTCTAAGCTAATATAAGTTCAACATTTAATTGAACTCCAAGCAGATTTTTAGCCATTTCAATGGAGCTTATTGCCCCCTATCAGTTTCATTAATAGAGAACCCCTAAAGCTACTGATTTTCTAAAAAATTAGGGTTTAAAGATTGTCGGAAACGTCCAAAAAATGATTAGCAATGATTGAAGCAAATCTTTAGAGTTGAATAAATTCTCTTGTGACTAGTAAAGACGTGGTAGGCTCTTAGGGACGCTTCAAAAGTCACATTTTGCTTCACTGGGCGATATTTGTATCAGCTTCAAAATCGGCAACTCTAAACTACCATAAGTTCAACGTTGAATTGAACTACCAGTAGATTTTTAGTCATTTCAAAGGAGCTCTTTGCCCGCTATCAGTTTCATTAATAGATAACCCCTAAAGCTACTAGTTTTCCAGAAAACAAAATTATGTGTAATGGTTCAATCTCATCTTTAGTCTTTAGAGTTGAAGAAATTCGTTTATGACAGGTATCACCTAATAGTTAAGACATGGTAGGCTCTTAGGGAGCTTTTCAAGTTCGATTTTGTTGAATTGAAAGTAATTTTACTGTTTATTTCTCTTATTCCCTCACTATTGTCGTCGAGATTGATTTTTTCTACTACCTATTTCTATTTTAATTTTGAGCGACTTACCACTGCCTATCCCTTATTTTAATCATTTTCTTAAAATATCCTATCTTTGAACTGCAAAAAAACGCCGTGTATAAATCATCAAAGCTTTCCCAATTTTGGTAAAATATTTCACATCAAACGTAGTAGCATGCAGTGCTTATTTATTCAGGTGGCGCCACTACTTACACCGTAATCTGCAAGCTGACTAAAAAACGGGAAAATTCTTTTGTCCCGAGTATCATTTTCAATTTTGGCGTTTCTTTGATTAGAAATTTCCGTCGAGGTGCACAAATCCGTATAAATTATGCATTTTTCGCAAAAAAATGAAAACGAAATTTTGGCTTGTGCACCAAAACGAATTGTCGTGTAGTAATAAATGCTAATGTTGAAGACAAGCGCCAATTTCTCTCCCCATTTTCATGTAAAATATACACATTGCTAAGACGCCAAATAAGACGTCGTTTTATGTCGCTTAGTTACAAACTGTATATAAATGGTACATTAACTTTAATTCATTTTTATCGACGGCCGCGTGTATGTGGAGGAAAATGCTTTTTTGGGCGAAATAAAGAAATTAAATTTATGGTTTTTTTAACACGCAATTTTTAAATTAAGTTACGATTTTTTTAACTCGGATAAATCACGTATTAGCTCACAGAATTACAATAGAACTATTTGTAATCGTTATAACGCATTTGCATAATTACATTACGTGTAATGTTGTGTTATCGTATCGCGTGTTGTACAAAAGCTAACATTAAGCAATTATTAACCAAGCAACAGGGATTGATGGTTTTTCATGAAGATTCGTTTGTGCGGAAACGACTTTTAATTTAATAATTGTCATGCAACATATTAAGGGGGTGAAAACAATTTTTGATGAATAACTCCGGTTTCTTTAAATTCAATTAACGAGTTAATTAAATTTAAAAGAGACAAAACAGTATTTTTACTTTAATAACTGTTTGAGCTAATACATACAGTGTGTTTGATTTACGCGCGGGACGCGGGTTCGAATCTTCCCAATTTCTTCATTACATTCGATGTTTATTTATTAACCTAAGTTCGATAGCGAAGAATTTTTAATGTTAAAAACCTACAAACAGTTCCACTATAAATAAAAACTTTTGTTTAAGTTCCTTCTAAAAAAGTTGCGTTAAGCAGCCGTTAAGTCCCGTATAAGCCGTGTCGATGTTTTTATTAATTTAGAATCAAGTGCCCAACCTTCTTTTAAAATTTTTTTTCTCAAGTATCATTATGTTGGACAAGATCGGACAATAAAAATTTTGTAAGGTGTTAATCTTTCTAGTGGCAAACTGACGGACGTATGAATAAAAGTTTGTGTGATGAGAATATACAAGAAGTTGTTGAAACGTGAAACAGCTAACAATGGGGTTTTAGAACATCCTCCTCGTGAAGATTGCAGACAGGATGATTTGACAGTTTAAAAAAAGTTTCCGTCGGTGAGCCACCGAAACTATGTTGCTTATTATTAGGCTCAAACCGAAAGATAACTACAGTTATTTAAGCAGATTTCCCGCTTATTTAGGGTAATTTGGGAGTTTAGGAGCTCATAATCATTATTATTTCGATTTAAATTATTACGATTCTTTCGGATCGAAATTATATTTAATTTTCTATTTCGTAGATAATTAATTAAATTACATGTTTATTTTTTTGCATATCTAAACTTGAAGTTAGAAGTCATCACAATTTATTGCTTCATTCGATTGGCGAAATAGTTTTGATTTGCTCAAAAGATTATGGCCAATTACCAACGCCAATTTCGTGAGAATCAAAATGGCTAATTTTGAACACTTACGATTACGAAAAAAACAGTTCATTTTCGAACCTAAGGAGCCCGAGGACCGAAGACAAACAAACTGGAAACTGGAAGACCGATCTCACAACTGCTGATGTGTGAGTCTCTATTCACTTTTCTACGATCGCTACTTTTCACGAATTCGCATATTGTCGAAACGGATCGTTAAAAAGAAATTCGTATCTATAGACGTGAAATTACGAAAAATTTAATGTCTTACGAAAATTTCTAATTATTTTCTTCAATTTAGCATTTACAAGCGAGAACACATGAATTTAATCACCCATTCGAGATTTAAAAATTAGGCTCACGCGAGAGCACTTTCTATTTTTTGCAAATGTGTCCAAAATAAATCAACTTCTTGCAACAAAAATGTGGATAATTAAATTAAGTATTAATAATTAATTTATGCACTAATGCTCTAGAGTAAAAATGGTTATTTTTAAAATAATGGCAACTTTGAAATAGATAGTAAGAGCGGCTGTACTGGACGGCGTTGGTTGGACTTCGGTTCAGTTTTTAGCTTATACTACGAAAACTAATCGTATTAGAAAAAAGATCTGTACACAAAAACGATAGGTAATTAAATACTCTACAACATTCTTAAATGAAGTTTTTATGTAAATCCTGAAGTTTTAGCAGAACGGCCACATAATCTGCAGAAATAGTAGGAACGGTGGCGTTAATAGCACTTTTGTGCAGTTTTAAGCCAATAGTACGTGAACTAATAATCTTAGCAAATAAATTGGTTAACAGAAACAATAGGTAATTAAATGGTCTACAACATTCTTAAATGAAGTTTTAACGTAAATCCTGAAGTTTTGCCAGAACGGCGACGTAATCTTCAGAAATAGTGGGAACGGTGTTGTTAAAAGCGCTTTTGTGCAGTTTTCTGCCAATAGTACGTGAACTAATGATTTTAGGAAATAAATTGGTTAATAGAAACGATAGGTAATTAAATGGTCTACAACATTCAATAATAAAGTTTTTACGTAAATCCTGAAGTTTTGCCAGAACGGCGACGTAATCTTCAGAAATAGTAGGAACGTTGTTAAAAGCGCTTTTGTGCAGTTTTCTGCCAGCAATAATACGTGAACTAATGATTTTAGGAAATAAATTGGTTAATAGAAACGATAGGCAATTAAATGGTCTACAACATTCTTAAATGAAGTTCTTACGTAAATTCTGAAGTTTTGCCAGAACGGCGACGTAATCTTCAGAAATAGTAGGAACGTTGTTAAAAGCGCTTTTGTGCAGTTTTCTGCCAATAGTACGTGAACTAATGATTTTAGGAAATAAATTGGTTAATAGAAACGATAGGTAATTAAATGGTCTACAACATTCTTAAATGAAGTTTTTACGTAAATCCTGAAGTTTTGCCAGAACGGCGACGTAATCTTCAGAAATAGTAGGAACGGTGTTGTTAAAAGCGCTTATGTGCAGTTTTCTGTCAATAGTACGTGAACTAATGATTTTAGGAAATAAATTGGTTAATAGAAACGATAGGTAATTAAATGGTCTACAACATTCTTAAATGAAGTTTTTACGTAAATCCTGAAGTTTTGCCAGAACGGCGACGTAATCTTCAGAAATAGTAGGAACGGTGTTGTTAAAAGCGCTTATGTGCAGTTTTCTGTCAATAGTACGTGAACTAATGATTTTAGGAAATAAATTGGTTAATAGAAACGATAGGTAATTAAATACTCTACAGCATTCTTAAATGAAGTTTTTACGTAAATTCAGAAGTTTTGCCAGAACGGCAACGTAATCTTCAGAAATAGTAAGAACGGTGTTGCTAAAAGCGCTTTTGTGCAGTTTTCAGCCAATAGTACGTGAACTAATAATTTTAGGAAATAAATTGTTTAACAGAAACGATAGGTAATTAAATAGTCTACAACATTCTTAAATGAAGTTTTTACGTAAATCTTGAAGTTTTGCCAGAACGGCGACGTAATCTTCAGAAATAGTAGGAACGGTGTTGTTAAAAGCGCTTTTGTGCAGTTTTCAGCCAATAGTACGTGAACTAATGATTTTAGGAAATAAATTGGTTAACAGAAACGATAGGTAATTTAATAGTCTACAACATTCTTTAATAAAGCTTTTACGTAAATTCTGAAGATTTGCCAGAACGGCGACGTAATCTTCAGAAATAGTAGGAACGGTGTTGTTAAAAGCGCTTTTGTGCAGTTTTCAGCCAATAGTACGTGAACTAATGATTTTAGGAAATAAATTGGTTAACAGAAACGATAGGTAATTTAATACTCTACAACATTCTTAAATGAAATTTTTACGTAAATCCTGAAGTTTTGCCAGAACGGCGACGTAATCTTCAGAAATAGTGGGAAAGGTGTTGTTAAAAGCGCTTTTGTGCAGTTTTCTGCCAATAGTACGTGAACTAATGATTTCAGGAAATAAATTGGTTAATAGAAACGATAGGTAATTAAATGGTCTACAACATTCATTAATAAAGTTTTTACGTAATTCTGAAGTTTTGGCAGAACGGCGACGTAATCTTCAGAAATAGTAGGAACGGTGTTGTTAAAAGCGCTTTTGTGCAGTTTTCAGCCAATAGTACGTGAACTAATGATTTTAGGAAGTAAATTGGTTAACAGAAACGATAGTTAATTAAATACTCTACAACATTCATTAATGAAGTTTTTACGTAAGTCCTGAAGTTTTGACAGAACGGCGATGTAATCTGCAGAAATAGTAGGAACGGTGTCGCTAAATACGCTTTTGTGCACTTTTCAGCCAATACGTACGTAAACTAGTGATCTTAGGTAATAAATTGGTTAACATATACTATAGGTAATTAAATACTCTACAAAACTCTTTAATGAAGTTTTTACGTAAAACCTCAAGATTTTGAAAAACGGCGACGCATTCTGCAGAAATCTAAACTATCTAAGAAACAAAAATTTTATAACTAAAACGATAGTAAAACCAAGGTTTTGAGCAATTGCAACATCATTTTGCGGAAAGTTTGTTAATGAAAAGATAGGTAATTGAGTCACACACTGCTTGAGAATCGAGTGAAGATCTCTGAGAGAAAATGAGGAACGGCAATTTGTAAAAAAGTGATTAATTAAATTTTTTTCTTCGAGTTGAGACTATTAATTTCTGTGTGCCGATGTAGTTCAGCTCGCTTCGATTCATTGATGTGAAAGTAACGTAAATTTTAATAAAAATGATTTAGTTATTAATTATTAAAATTTCCAACACCCAAATTCCCAAATTATATGCACCACAGGTCCGAAGCGTTGGCCTATGAATAATAGAAACAACCCCCTAAATACAGTAATACAAAAATACGATGAGAACAGTTCTAATTTATTTTTTAAACGCGTGTTATATCTACCACCCGCAGTTAAATACAATAGATAAAAATATAACACCCCCAATTATACTAAATTATGTTGCAATTTTTGCTTTTATTAACAAGTTAGTAACCAAAAAAATATAATATTTATCGAGAGGTCTAATATATTCTCGCGCGTCCTCGTCATTTAATTTTGTTGCGAGAAACTAGTCATCTATAAGTATCCTCTTCTCTAAACTTGAGTTTTCTCAAGTGATGATTTTTAATTTTATTGTAAAAGAATTTCCGAGTTTAACGATATAATTGGCTCATTTTGTACTATTTGTTCTTTAATTTTGGCTTGTTCTATGAATCCCCAGCTTCTCTTCAAGACGATGTAAACAAAAGATAAGGAGGCTGTGAGAAAATTAATTTTTGTGTATCATGTGAAGTTTTCGTTAAACGAAAATACTTTTAGAGCTCCCCTCGTATAAGGCGAAGCGAGTAAAATTTGCGAAAATATAAAAACGAGTCTTCTAAATAGTTTCGGCATAATTAATTTAAATATAAATTTAATTAAGCGCATAATCAAACGAAATTAACGTAAAAACTTAAGCGAGAGAAAATACATCAAAGCCAAGCTTAATTTTCGAATTAAATTATTAATTTTCATTGAACAATATGTGAGAAAATTAATAACCACTTATCATTTTCCGGCATAAAAGCTTACTTACTTACTTACTAAAGCGCAAAAATTTCCAAATTATTCCGCCGTTCAAAAATGGGATTATAGCAAAAATATTTTGTTACAACCACCCTTCTCTTTCTTTTCGGAACGAAAAAAAAAAAGGAAGAATACACTGGGGTATTTTAGGGATTTATTGTTTAATGAGACCACAAAATAATTGGACGTTGTTCGAACACGCGGCTCGATGGTTCGTTAGTTTAACATATCTGTTAAAATTTATACATCTAAACGCGTTTTAAGTCCATTTTACACTGTTTAACTTGTAATAAACGCGTGGCGTACGCGTGCCCTTTTTTGTAAAACTTGTTAATAATAACACATAGATATCTTCTTGAGTGTGCATAACGAACTGATTATGTAAAATATTCATTATTCATTAAGGGGCGATTTTTATTTGATTAGTTGTTTGTATCGAAAGTGGGCGAAAGTTAATGGCGCGAAATGGTTGTGCGGAGAGTTATTTATGCGATGTTTGTTGAAATAGTCGTCTCCCTAAATTCAAAAACTGATATGGCCATAACGAAGCTTTTTGGACGCGTTGAAAATATTAAAAAATATATCAGAAATAGTGCTTAACAATAGTATGCTCAGAAGCTCTTCCTGATATCAGAAAACTAAAATTATACCGGGAGTTTCTATTAGAAATAGGAATCGAGGCTCATTTCCGGTTGAACCAGAAGTCAAAATATTAAATGTTTGGTATCACTAGAAGAATAATTTTACAATACTTTAAATCAGCTAAAATATACAGGGTGTTGTATACAGCTACAAGCGATAAACTAACAAAATCAGTTTTTGGTCGATTTTCGAACTTGCATCAAACTTCAACGCGCTCTAGCGCCTAAACTGTCGGATTCATGAAAATAACCTAAAATACATAATTTGTAGGAAATTTGCTGTAGTTTATTTTTCTAAAGGAACACTTTTCGTAAAAAATGCGTAGCTTTTAAGCTAGTAGCGATAAACTAACAAAATCAGTTTTGAGTCGATTTTGGAATTTTCATCTAACTTCAACACGCTCTAGCGCCTAAACTGTCGGATTCATGAAAATAACCTAAAATACATAATTTGTAGGAAATTTGCTGTAGTTTATTTTTCAAAAGAAACACTTTTCGCAAAAAATGCGTAGTTTTTAAGCTACAAGCGATAAACTAACAAAATCAGTTTTTGGTCGATTTTCGAACTTGCATCAAACTTCAACGCGCTCTAGCGCCTAAACTGTCGGATTCATGAAAATAACCTAAAATACATAATTTGTAGGAAATTTGCTGTAGTTTATTTTTCTAAAGCAACACTTTTCGCAAAAAATGCGTAGTTTTTAAGCTACAAGCGATAAACTAACAAAATCAGTTTTTGGTCGATTTTGGAATTTTCATTAAACTTCAACACGCTCTAGCGCCTAAACTGTCGGATTCATGAAAATAACCTAAAATACATAATTTGTATGAAATTTGCTGTAGTTTATTTTTCTAAAGGAACACTTTTCGTAAAAAATGCGTAATTTTTAAACTATTAGTGATAAACTAACAAAATCAGTTTTGGGTCGATTTTGGAATTTTCATCTAACTTCAACACGCTCTAGCGCCTAAACTGTCGGATTCATGAAAATAACCTAAAATACATAATTTGTAGGAAATTTGCTGTAGTTTATTTTTCTAAAGAAACACTTTTCGCAAGAAATGCGTAGTTTTTAAGCTACAAGCGATAAACTAACAAAATAAGTTTTTGGTCGATTTCGGAATTTTCATCTAACTTCAACACGCTCTAGCGCCTAAACTGTCGGATTTATGAAAATAACCTATAATACATAATTTGTAGGAAATTTGCTGTAGTTTATTTTACTAAAAGAACACTTTTCGCAAAAAATACGTAGTTTTTAAGCTACAAGCGGTAAACTAACAAAATCAGTTTTTGGTCGATTTTGAAATTTTCATCAAACTTCAACGCGCTCTAGCGTCTAAACTGTTTGATTCGTAAAAATAACCTAAAACATATAATTTGTAGGAAATTTGCTGTAGTTTATTTTACTAAAGAAACACTATTCTCAAAAAATGCGTAGTTTTTAAGCTATAAGCGATAAACTAACAAAATCAGTTTTTGGTCAATTTTGGAATTTTCATCTAACTTCAACACGCTCTAGCGCCTAAACTATCGGATTCATAAAAATAACCTAAAAAACATAATTTGTAGGAAATTTGCTGCAGTTTATTTTTCTAAAGCTGCACTTTTTGCAAAAAATGCGTAGTTTTTAAGCTACAAGCGATAAACTAACAAAATCAGTTTTTGGTCGATTTTGGAATTTTCATTAAACTTCAACGCGCTCTAGCGCCTAAACTGTTTGATTCGTAAAAATAACCTAAAACATATAATTTGTAGGAAATTTGCTGTAGTTTATTTTACTAAAGAAACACTTTTCGCAAAAAATGCGTAGTTTTTAAGCTACAAGCGATAAACTAACAAAATCAGTTTTTGGTCGATTTTGGAATTTTCATCTAACTTCAACACGCTCTAGCGCCTAAACTGTCGGATTCATGAAAATAACCTAAAAAACATAATTTGTAGGAAATTTGCTGCAGTATATTTTTCTAAAGCTGCACTTTTTGCAAAAAATGCGTAGGTTTTAAGCTACAAGCGATAAACTAACAAAATCAGTTTTTGGTCGATTTTGGAATTTTCATTAAACTTCAACGCCTAAACTGTTTGATTCGTGAAAATAACCTAAGAAACATAATTTGTAGGAAATTTGCTGTAGTTTATTTTAGTAAAGGAACACTTTTCGCAAAAAATGCGTAGTTTTTAAGCTACAAGCGATAAACTAACAAAATCAGTTTTTGGTCAATTTTGAAATTTTGATCAAACTTCAAGGCGCCTCTAGCTCTTAAACTGTTTGATTCATGAAAATAACCTAAAAGACATAATTTGTAGGAAATTTGCTGAAGTTTATTTTTCTAAAGGAACACTTTTTGCATAAATAAATGTTGTGGCATCCGAGTGTAAGATACCATAAGGAAAGCGGATGCCAGAGTGCAGCTTTTTCTGGGGCCCAAAACGCCGCGAATTGAAATTTAAAAAACAGTTTACCTTTTCTAAGTGTTTTCATTTTGTACTTCGACTTCCGGTTTAACCCGAACAAAAATTATTAGCTTTTTTATTTCAAATACTGGCTACCCTTATATGTTTACATTTTTGAAATTAGCACACTATTGATTACTGATGTCTTCTTGTATATTTTTTAATATTTTGAGAGCTCGGGGAGTTGCGGAAAACTTCGACGGAGAATTTTTATTAAGTCGAAATATTTTGGGCCGTTGATAACTATCCGAACGAACTAATAAAGTTCGGTATTTCTATATTAGCGAATTGATTAAACCAACCCCCCATTCCTGCTAAAACACTATCATGGGTGTCTCTTGTCTTACCCAAAAATACAATTTTAACCCCCAAACGAACTTTTTTAGTTTGCAATCGCCCTAAAAGTAAAAATTAGGTTTCGCCCTAAAATTAACCCCTATTTTAATAAACGTTTTTTCGGGATTATTTGAGTGAGTAAATTAATCAATTAAGTTAGGAATTCGAGGATTTGCACTTGATAAATAATAAATGACGAGTCGTCCCTGTTTATAAGTCATCCCACAGGCACGCAAGGATTGCAAGAAGGGACCTATAGAGGCAGTTTAATTGACTAATTCCTCACATAATGGGTAATTGCTATTCCGGTGATGTATTACTGAATTAAGTTCGGAATTATATTCATAGGACGCCATCCAATGATTTCATATATCCGTTCCGTTATTAATTTCTACCGGTATTATTAAAAAAAAACCAACCCTTAATAATTAACCATCGAAGCCACTTTTCGATATAAACGAGCACAAAAATAATTTGTACTACTACACAACTCCAATACTAATCGATAAGAAATTTCTAATTTGTGGATAAAAGGGTTGAGTTTGTAGGAAATTTACGAAATTCACGAGACCGATAAGCTGATCGATGTGTCAATTGACTCAAGTACTAATCTGCTGTAAGCTTTCTGTACTAATCAATTTTCTGATTGCTACGTAAAAGTGGATTAAATTTGTATATTTCGAGTTAATTATATTTAAAGACGGCGCAAACTCGCCGAAAATTGTTTTCCGCACAACTGATAGTTCTAATGGGGAAAAATTAAAAGCAATTTTCAAATTAAATATCGTTGACAATGTAGCGTAACTTGTTTCTCTCTTGGGATTTTGTATGCAAGTAATCAATATTTATACTACGGTTTTACTCCCCTGTTAAAGTTATGTGCTTAAAGTTACCCTCGGTGATTATCAATTTGGCGATATACAAGCAATTTCTTGGTTTATTATTAAAAATTATATGGTTGTAATTTGTTCCATAAGCGCGTGAAGGGTAGTTTATTGCAAAACGACTAATGTGGCCATAACAGGACATTTTTATACCCGTTGAAAATATTTAAAAATAGATCAGAAATAGTACCTAACAATAGCATGCTCTGCTTGATTTCAAAAAACTAAAATTATACCGGACGTTTCTATTAGAAATAGGAAGCGAGTTTCATTTCCGGTTAAACCGGAAGTCAAAATATTAAATGTATATGATATCACTAGATAGATATATTTATAGCTTTACAAATAACTTAAAATATACAGGATGTTGTAGTTAAAATAGAAAAGATAACTCTATTTCCGGTTAAACCGAAAGTTGAAATTTAGCATGTTTGGCATCATTGGACAGCTAATCGTACAAAATTTAAAAAAAAATTAAAATATACAGGGTGTTTTTACAAACACCTATGATTTGACTAATTTCCGGTTAAACCGGAAGTTGGTTTTTTAACCAAATTTGTACCAAATAATAGAAATTTATGTAATTAATTAATACAGCAACTTGCAATTACAAATTTTAATTACAAAAAAAGTTATAAAATTTTAAAATTTTGACCTTGAAAAAATCATAACTCTAGACCTGCACATAGCAAATAAACCAAACTACGGTGTTTCATTAAGAACTGTGTTATGTACTATATAACAAACAATAGACGAAATAGGGGGAGCCGATTTTGAGAAAATCGGGTATAAAATTTTAGTCAGCTTTGGTCCTTTAAAAATAGTCAATTTTAAAATTATTTCAAAAATCGACTCTAACAAAACTAAAACCTTATATTTTGTCCATATATTACTGTTTTCAGATTTTTATAATAATAAATATGTCCAAAGTTACAATGAAAATACTAGAAAATGGGCCGATTGTTATACCGGCGGCCATTTTGAATTTAAAAATTTTAAAAGTTGTTTTTTTAATTTAGACCAATGTGTACTAACTTATAGCCGAGAATAAATACTGTGTGCCAAGATTTTCCGAAATGCGACCAAAATAACTTTTTTGAACCACCCTGTATCGATTTCGTTCAAAAGCTCATTTTATCGATAAAATTCTGTTAAAGTGACCGAAACCAAATTTCAACAAAATCGCTTTAGCCGTTTTTGTTTGACAGCGTGACATACACATAGACAGACAGACAGGACAGACAGGCGGACAGACAGTTTCTAAGGGTTTTATTTTTTTAGCGTTACGTTTAGGTCGAGAAATTGAATAAAAACAATAGTGATTAGATCATTGGAGGTCAGTGTTCTACCGATTCCGGAACTGGAAGGAAAGTTAGGTCCTCTCGGAGCACCTTCAACGGTTACGAACCAGCCCTTGGGGTCTCCTATAGTTTCAGCGAAATGGAAAACTCCAAATAAGGGCTAAATTTACGTAAAATAACCTGATAATGCCAAGAAGCTTACTACCAGTCAGTAGCGCATCAACAAATTTCTACGCGCCATAAAAGACTGAGATGACGCCTTTTCCTTGTAGGGGAACCCCCGAAAAAGTCCCACCGGTCGATCCATTGAGTCAAAACACCGGTAAAAGTTTTACTAGACAACTAGGTGACTACTCTCTCTTTTACCAACTCTGTATCTGGAAAATAGTATTTCATTGCTAAATTCACTAATAAAGAACGACATTGTCGCCCACTTATCACTCGGCGTACAAAGCAAAGAAAAATATTTTAGGAACTCCACGATATATGCGCTTTAAATTTAAATTGCTTTAATGTAAATAGTTAATCTTGTTCTAAATTAATTTTAAGGCAGTGCTCTAACGACCAGTTGAATCCCTCAAGGGTACAAACCCCAAAAACATATATTCCAACATGTTTCTAATACGTAGCACACAATTTCAACCCTCTAATACTTACAACACCCTAAAACTGTTAAATGTTTGTATGTTATTAACCCTTCCTTTATAAGCTTTGCAAAACCTTACAAAACGTGCGCGCAAATTTCACTTTATTTGGCAAAAATTTGATTTTCTTTTTCGCCAAAGCGATATTTTCCTTTTAATGCGCCGAGAAAAAAAAATTGATAATTTCGGATGATATAAAAATGTGTTGTGTGGTGTTGGTCTGGTGCGAGGTACCACACGCAGTGATTCAATATAAGGATAAATTGCTACTGGCAGTTCAATTCGGGATGTTTTATTCGTTACAAGAAAAATGTTTTGAAAAGTTCACCTTATGTTATGGCGTGATAGGGATGAAATTTAGTTACTACCCATTTTGGTGTAACGTGCATGTTTACGACAGGCAACTTAAAATAATTTAAATTTTGCGTTACTGTATAAAGATTAGGTCCTCTTTTTTTTAAAGCTCGCTTTAGGCGGTGGTATATGATCAATAAAATTAAGTAAATTTCGGTGATTTCTTTATGTGCGGGAGATTTAGGTGTTGACGTCCGCGAAATCGTTACTTTAAGATAAAGATGTGTGGGGGAGTATTTATTAAAATTCATCTATAGTACCTAGTATACTAAAGAAGGTTGTGTGGAGTAGTAAAACTATGCAAAATATAGCAATATGGTACTTAAATTAATTCAAATGTAGGTACATGCTTGAGTTTAAGATTGAAAAATAAGTCATTTGCTACAAAAATTCAATTTGGCGCTAGTAAAAAAATAGAGTTGACATGAATAAACAAAGAACAAACTAATTAATCGCGATGGTGACTGCGGATTCGAAAGCAGGGTTAAAAGTGGTAGTAAAAATGTTTTTACAAAATTTGAAAAGAAAACAAATAAAAAAGTTATGGCGAAAAGAAGAAAATGAAAATTTTCGTGTTTTCTTAGTTTTCTCGAGAACGCTTACGTTTACTCGAATTTCTTTTTCAGATTATTTGTCAGCGCCGAATTGAGCAACATTGCCAAATTTAAACCTAGCTCGTAAGATAAGCGAGATCCCCATGTTGCGTAAAAAATTTTAATCACCCTGTATATGCTTTGGATTTGCGATTTTTAAATAAAAACAAATGATTTAAAAGTAACTGTCGGATGAAAACTATAGACTAACATTAGCAAGAAAAGCGTTTTGTTTTACCTATAAATATAACTGAAAACAAAACAATTGAAAAATAATGATATCTATCACAAACTTTAAAAAAACAATTGAATAATAGACAATCTTAAAAACTCCTGATTGGGTGAATAATTTTTAATTTAAAAAAAATCATTTGAAGCTAAATGAACTGTTGCCTGTGCGAAAAAACAATGGTTTAAAAAAAAAAAAAGTTTTTGAACAAACCAAAAGTTGTTTTCCAAACAATTATTAGTTTTTCTACATCTGGTAGGTACGCATTACTATTATACAGGGTGATTCAAAGCTGCGCATAGTAACCCAAAAGATAAAAAAGGTATTTTTATTTGGAAGGTTTCTAACTGAAATCATCATTGTGGGAGAGGAGGAGTGGAGTAAGAGCGGGCGGGGGGGGGAGGAGCAGTTACATTTGGGCTTACTATTATAAAATCAATGTCTGGAGTTGGAGTAAGTATTAGAAAGAAGAGTCGTAGAACACCTCTTCTGGATTTGATTTTACATATAATATACAGGGTGGTCGTACCTATAGACCTATACTATTTAAAATAATTTAAATTATTGAAGCTATCCAAACTGTGATAAATGTTGCGATAGTAGGTAGCTATAGTGAAGTTCATTTAAGGAGAAGGAAGAATCGACCCATATTAAACACATTTTTATGGTTTCAGCGCGGATTTTAAATGACATAAAAGTGTGGCTTGTGTTATTTATAATAACAATAATAGTAATAATTAAACCACCGTGAGTTAATTAGATATAAGTGTTTTTAGGATAATTCTAGTGTGTATAGCGATGAGTCATGCGCCACTTTATTTAGACTGAACTCTAATACACGATTTTAAATCTCGTATTAGTATACTATTAATTGTCCCCCCCCCCCTCATTCTTCTACAATCGCCATTTTAGCTAAGACATTTTTTCCCGTCGATTGCCGGTGATTATTTTGTTTCTTTAGAATTGTAAAGCCCCATTTACATAGAACTTAGTGCAGATTGATGGTGTAGTTTGCTGGTCTAGAACTCGCCAAGTGGGCAACGTGGCGTAAAACCATTTACATAGACTTTAGTGGTAATCATTTTTTTTTCTTTTTTTTTTCCTATTTTTTTTTCTTATACTTGAACGATGAGATTAAAATAGTACTACCGAAAACCAAAATGAAGAAATAAAATCAAAGCAACTATTTTGTCAAATCTTTGTTTAAATTTCAAATAGCTGGGCCGCGGGGGAGAGATGCACTTCTATGATTGGCTGGTGCCGATTTACTAAGAAAAGTGGTCAAGAAGTTTAAACATTACAAACTTTCTGACCATTGTTAGCAACGACCTTGCCAACTGTACTTCATTGTAAACGGGTACATTGAAAAAACCCTATTCAAGCTTCTAGACGATTCTTGCCCTTACTAGAACGATTACACTACTGTCTATGTAAATGGCACTTAAGCCAATTTTGCAAAAAAAAAAATTTTTTTAACAAAAAACGAAAATCGCTTTTTTTGTTTTTAACTATAAATAGAGGGCCCTAGCAATGTTATACCTGCATATACTTTTGTGATTATTACAAAACGTTTTTAAAAATGCTATAACGGGAGTGTTAAATAAAAAAATATCGAAGTGGGCGTGTCCTTTAATGAAATACTACCTTATCTATCAATTTAAATTCCTACAACTTTTGTTCGAAATAATTTTTTCTCAAATAAACGGTAAAAAAGTCCCCAAGCGAAGTTTACCAAAAAATTCATTTTTTCCTCGATTTTTTCTAAAAATAGCGATTTTCTCCAGGTTATATCTCAAAAACCGTAACAGATAGGAACAAAATGAATAGAATAAATATTGTAGGGAATTTTGTCCTCTTCGGATTTTAATTTGACATTTTTGTCGTGGGATCAATCGTTAAGAAGTGAAATCGGAAAAACCAATTTTTAGTACCTTTAATCCAAGATGGCGGACCCCCCCCCCTCAAGGTCAAAAACTTGTTTTTTTCATCAGGGCCCCTAACCCAATAACATATATTCAAAAATCAGAACTACACCACTTTTTGTAATGCAAAAACCCCCATTGACTGGACTATTAATTATATTATAGGTAATTAATAAATAATAAGTAAACAGTTTAATAGAGTATTTCAAAAACAGTTGAATTACCTAAGAATTAAAAATGTTATCTCTGTTTTATTTATAAACGCCGGTTGATACATAAGTTATTATGGGTAAGATACATACTATACAGGGTGGGCAAAATTCGACGGTTTTTATAAAGAAATTGAGAACTATAGTTTTTATTTAAAAAAACACAACTTTGTGTTTTAAACCGGAAACTAACGAAGATATTAAAAATCTCTTCGGCTTATTTTACGGTCCGTAAAAAAGTGGCTAGAGAACGCGCTAATAGTTTTTTTGGTAACTTTACAACAACCGAGATAACGACCTTTAAATAGGTATATAGCAAAAAATTTAAAAAATCCAACCTTGGCTTATACGCCCAAAACAAAAGAAAATCGCGAATTTCGGTTTTTGCCATTGAGTTACTCTCAAAATAAGAGAACGAGCAACGAGGAACGAGGGTGCGCCATCAATTTATCATATCTCTTATGTCATCGTTTTCCAGAAGAACAATCGAATTTTGCCCACCCTGCACATAGCAATGTGATGTTGCTGGGAATTAAAAAAAAGCAATATTGCCGGGCAACTTATTGGCAATATTGCCAAAAAATGGGAATATTACGGCAACTTACCTTTAAATGTCATATTTTGATTTTAACTCAACATGATAATAAACGTTATAATATAAATAACTATAGATCTAATACGTTGTAAATGAACCCTAACATACACACTTGGGTTCGATTCCCGAGGCGTTTGGTGGAAAACAAATTTTCTCATTTAAAGTTTTTTCACTTATGTGTGTATGTTGGGGTTCATTTACAACGTATTAGATCTATCTAACTAATTAACCCTAAATATTTAAAAATTTGTAATAAATAACTATTTTCCAATTCTAATTATCGGAATCGGAATCGCAGTCAGAAATGTAATTTTCGACTTCCGACTCAAAAGCATACGAACTAGCCAAGGACATACAGGGAATATTCCCGGCAATATTACCAAATTGCCGGCAATATTCCCACATTAGTAGCAACATTCCCAATTTTAATATTGCCAAGTTTTGGGAACTTATGGGTATCTCGGCAATTTACCGGGAATATTCCCAATGTGGCAATATTGCCAAACGACAAAATTGCCGATGGCACATTGCTACCTGTACATACTGTACAAAAAATAAATATTTAAACAAATGAACGTAAAAAATTTAGTTTTGCAGCATTGAGCGGCCGAAAAAAGTTGTTAAACGATAATAAATAACTGGTAAAAAATTGTAAAACTTTTTATTTTGTTTTACTTATATTTTATATATTTTTTTATTTTTGTTATAGTTATCTTAATTATTTTATTTATTTAAGTACTGCATTTATTTTATATTAAAAAATTTTTTTTATATTTTTTTTTACTTATCTTAACTATTTTACTTATTTATTGTATTTATTTCGTATTTTTTTAAACTTTCTATTATTACAATAATCTACTTTGTTCCTAGTTTAATTTTAGATCCACCAAATTAACTAAAAATAGATTGTTAAACGTGCCATATCCATCAATAGTTAACAGTTACTTTCCAAATTAATCTCTAATTTGCAAAGAACCGTTACAGTTACATAAATGTTCAATAAAATCTGAGTCGGGTGTAAATTAAAAAAAAATCCATTTGACATATAGTGTCGAATTAAAAATTTTGATTTATAATCTAACCTAACATTTTAGCAATTGATCACTTATATCCGCGTTACCAAAAAGTCGCCTTACACAAATACATCTGTCAAACATAATAATAGTTCATTCATAGATATACAATTGATTAAAAATGTGATTGACTGCTTAGGTAACGCTTTATTATGACACAATTCCATATTTAAAAAACTCGCTTCATTCATGTGTTGCGGACTAACGTCAGCCATTAAGAGTAGGCGTTGCAGTATTAGCCAATGAGGGTCGTCAACACCGACAAACTCGACGTACGAGTACTTAAAAAACCTAATCCTAAAAAATTGAAAAAGAAAACGCAGACTTCTTTTGTTTTCATCAACCATCGCGCGCGTTGATTAATTAGTGGGATGTGTTTAAGTTTTTAATTGGTTTTGTTTGGTCTTCGGGTTTCTTTAAATTTATGCAGATTATCAATTTTAGAAAATATCTCAGCAATCTGTTGTCTGACGTTAGTTAAAAAAAAAAAAACTCGAACGAGTCGTGTATGGTAAAGTGTGGAGAGGGAGGCGATTTTAAGGTGTCGGAAAATTCGATTTGCATATTATAACTAATTTCAAGTTGTCTACAAGTCGCTCGTGGACTGTACAAAGGAATAAATTTAAACAACGATTCCTATATTATGTTAAAGTGGGAAATGGGTTGGGTTTAAATGTAAAGAACATTCGTCAACAGTTTGTCTCGTCCGTCGTCTTAATTAAATTGAAGTCGTATAAAAGATATGGCTTTAAAGTTGTTTTAACTCTCGAGTTAAAGTCGTAGTTTGCAAGAATTTTACTAACGAAGTAATTATCTGCCGAGCTAATAGAGAGGGTTATGAAGCTTTTGGAAAGTTTCGTACATAGGTAGGTATACTCTGACTGACGTTATACACCAGTTGTTTTACTACAACTAATGACGTAACCCGAGAACTTGGAAATGACTTCGTTAATGAACCTTTTTGTTAATTAAACATTATGTTAATAATAATTAAAAGAGTGTGGGCGCAAAATGGCATAATTAAAAAGAGTAAAAAATAAACGTACCTGTATCCTATCTTCCGGAAGATCTGTCTTAAGGCTCAACATTTCTCTCGCGTACACGTCTGGATAATGCGCTTCTTTGAACGCCTTCTCTAGTTCCTCCAGTTGGTAGCTCGTGAAGATCGTCCTACCACACACCCACCAAGGGTAGATTTATTTGGAACACGACTAATACTTAACTTAAATTTAAATTTCCCGCCAATTCTTTTTTAAAAAGACAACAATTCCCAAACTACAATCGACAAAAGTACTCACCTATGACGTCGTTTCTTCTTTTTCTTTTTACTAAAATTACCCAAACCGTCCACAGTGAAATCTTTCGAACTGTCCATTTGTCCTTAAAAGAAGAAACAAAAAAAGGTATTAAAATTTAATAAAGTTGTGAGCGCGTGTAACTAAATTTTATATGGCGTTAGCTGTTTTAGAACGAGGGGGTTTTGAGAGCCCCCCAGAGAGTTAAGGGCGTGAGTTCGTATGCTGTTCGTGCGTATATACAGGAAAAAGTCTGTACTTTACCACTTGGGACATAATTGAATTTTCAAACCGGTGCAGCTTATTGGGCAGGAGATTGTTCCAGGATCTCTTTGCTGATTAGGTATTTTATTTCATTTGCAGGATTACTACATATAGGCAATTTTAAACTAGACTGAATTTTCAATTTATTTTCTTCAATTGGTAATTTAATACGCTACAAAAAACACATCGTTTCAATTACCGAAATTAGATTTTAGTTAATTATTTTTTAAATTAATTACCGATATTTTACGTTTCTCTAAATCAAATAACCCCAATCATGCCAATGAACGAAATAAAGCTAATTAACCGTTAGTTTCAGAAACTTTGGTTTACTGTTCTTAAATGAGCGTAGTTGGCCTATCGGGCCATACCATAGACCATAGAACGTCAATTTTTAGAATCAATTGTTCAAAAGAGTCAATCTACTGGCTGTGCGCTCTGGAAGAACCCATTTGCATCAATCTTACATAACCACCCGGAAGAGCTAACATCAGCGAATCAGCGTGAGTAGCTGGGCTTTCCAACTCAACGTATTTACAATTGTGGAGGCATTCGTTCACTCTCACTCGATATAAAAAAAGCCGAGAGTTACGAGAAAGCATGGGCGAGATCAGCAGGGTCCGGGATACCACCTTTCTGCCGAGAGAGAGCCTAATAACTATGGTTTGTGTAGCTATGGAAGGGCAGTTTACAAACCATTACAAACGACACCGACTAGTAGGCACTACTATACCTACCTATGGCCACAAATCTGATACCGAACCGCCACGTCAGTAAAGTTGGACAAACTCTCCCAAATCCATCACCAACTATAAGAAGTATGAAGCCTTTAACTGGTCAGGTCGTATAAGCGCAAGACAAGACACCCAAGCTTTACTGGAGGTGCAAAAAGATTGGCACTCCACCTCATTTTCTACAACAATCCAGCTTCATTCTGCCAGATGTGATGGGCTATTCCAATGATTTGGAATAGCTCTTTAATGTAAAGAGAGATATGAGAGTTGACGCTTTTGTTCTAAATCCAACATTTGCGCAGATTCAACTGACAACACATGAAATCTCATACCTAGGGCAACAAGTGAAGTCATCCAACGTTCCAAAGAGAAGATAAAGAGTCTCAAAAATAAAGGGGCGGAGACTAGAATATAGATCCTCCTTTAAATCCAGAGCGACAACTCTGAGAGGAATAAGGTCCTCTAATTGAATTCAAAACAGTAAAGAAAGAGAGACAAGGATTAACTTTCTTTTAAATTCAACGTTTGGCCAGTTCCAACTGATGACACATAAGATCCCCCACCCATAAGGTAACAATTGAAGTCAACCAATGTCCCGAAGCGGAGATGAAGAGTCTCAAAAATAAAGGAGCGGATGAGCTACCAAAATATAAATCCTCCTTTAAGACCAGAGAGACAACTCTGAGAGAGTTGAAGGGCAGATGAAGAGTCTCAAAAATAAAGGAGCAGATGAGCCAAGTCCAGAGCGACAACTCTGAGAGGAATAAGGTCCACTAATTGAATTCAGAACAGTAAAGAAAGAGAGACAAGGATTAACTTTCTTTTAAATTCAACGTTTGGCCAGTTCCAACTGATGACACATAAGATCCCCCACCCATAAGGTAACAATTGAAGTCAACCAATGTCCCGAAGCGGAGATGAAGAGTCTCAAAAATAAAGGAGCGGATGAGCTACCAGAATATAGATCGTCCTTTAAGTCCAGAGCGACAACTCTGAGAGGAATAAGGTCTACTAATTAAATTCAGAACAGTAAAGGAAGAGAGACAAGGATGAAAACTTTCTCTAAATCCAACGCTTGGTCAGCTCCAACTGATGACACATAAGACCCCCACCCATAAGGTAACAATTGAAGTCAACCAATGTCCCGAAGGGGAGATGAAGAGTCTCAAAAATAAAGGAGCGGATGAGCTACCAAAATATAAATCCTCTTTTAAGTCCAGAGAGACAACTCTGAGAGAGTTGAAGGGCAGATGAAGAGTCTCAAAAATAAAGGAGCAGATGAGCCAAGTCCAGAGCGACAACTCTGAGAGAAAAAAGGTCCAGTACATGAATTCAGAACTGAATTAAAGACACTGATGTTATGGGTATGGGCAATTCTAAGAGAAATTGCGATCTGGAAACCGTAAAGATCATAAAACTGATCCATTAACGTTTATTCATCCACCCGTTCGTCCGTCCATCCGCCCGTTCATTTGTTTGCCCGTCTGTCAGTCCATCCGTCTGTCGGCCCTTCAATCCGCCTGTCTGTCCGTCTTTTTGCCAGTCCGATCGTCTGTCAGTCCATCGGCCCTTCAGTACGCCCGTCTGTCCGCTCATCCGTCAATCTTTTCGGCAGTCCGCTCGTCTGTCAGTGCATCGGCTGTCTACTTTTCGGTCCGTCTGCTGATATAAACGCGTTTGTTGAGGTCGAGGGGGGAGGGATCGGCAGGAGAAGAGCCTTCCCAAAAGTTGTAAGTGGCGTAGATAAAGAAGTTGTTCATCGTGAACTACCCACCACACAAGTAGCCGTGTGATCTTTATAGGGAACATTTCTGATACCGCCCAAGCCAGCAGCACAAACAACTCGTAATATTCCATTTTTAGTTCGAGTTTTACGTGTTACTGCGCCATCAGGCAAGGCAAGCCATTGCTTGTCAATTTACAAGATTTAGTGAGTAGTGGCTATTACTGATGACTGTCTGAGAAACGTTCCTGGTGGAACGCTGTTAGTCCAATGCAACCTTTTCAGAAAACGAGAAGCTTGCGACTATAAAAATCGTTCCAGGTCTAATTGCGTGAAATTTTACTAAACACAAAATTCAATTCACTCTCGTCTTGCACCCTCTTTTATATACCTATAAGAAGTAATACATTTTTTTGTTGTTCACATGATGTAATTCATTAAGTGTAGAAAGATAATTGAATGACCACATGTTAGCGAGTGTATTACATTCCCTAAGCGGCCTTAATCGAGCGTCAAGTCATCCCCAGAGACGCGAGGGTTTACTTTAACCCTCCAAAATACACTTCTACAAAACTTGTACACATGTTGATGAGACATAAACAAAAAAGAAATTCGGAAAATTAAAACAAATTTGCTATTCAATTTTTTATTGAAAAATCCAAAGTTAGTCAGTTAATTTTGAAGACGTATTTGTGAGTGTATAAAATCCCTCGTCGCCCTTAAACGCCCTAAATAGCTTTAGCGAGCCATCTTAATTCATTTAACAATTTAACATACTCGTTTAGAAGCAATACCTTCTGTTTTAGTTCGACTCACTTTTATTAGTGAGCGGGATTTGTTAATTTCTTCCAATGCGCCTAAATCGTATACAGGGTGGTTACCTGCCCAGGCGCTACATACGAATTTTACGTGTTAAATCACATAAATTTAATTTACCGATCTTTCGATAATTTTGGAGCACCTAAGACACCATCTCAAGCGAGCTCTTGCTTAAAGAAAGAATTAAACTCAATTAATGCTTTTCTGAAGTTTTCACTGACTCCGCCCACTTTTACAAGTTAATTGTTAAAGCTCGAGTTGAGCGTTGCGCCAACTTCTTCAGTAACTCTCGTAACCACTAACCACAGGTTAGCCTAATTCAAAAATTACACGTAGAAGAGATGCAGCAAACCTTTTTTTAATTAAAACAATTTGTCATAGTTACTCCCGTAGTTAAACGAACTAAACCACTTCTACTGGCAGCTATTAAATCTGACAAGTGGGCATTCAGAAGCAAGCCAATATGTCCGATAGACCCGTGCCGTAGACTTTATTCGGTCATAGTTACTCCCGCGGCAAAAACAACTATGCCACTTCTTCTGCTAGCTATTAAAATTGACGAGTGGGTGTTTCGATACGAGCCAAAGACCAGTAGCGCATCTATAATATATTAGCTACTCTCTCAGACTTTTGTCCAACCCTGTATAAATATTTCCACAATTACCATATAATCAGATTCTTAATTAAATAAGTTGTGGGCGCAAAATACAGTTATAGAAAAAAAAACAGAAATTGTTACGCTCATTTAAATCGTAACTTTACATAGTGACAGGATAATTTAAATTTGAGTTCCGCTTAATGAGCAGGCAACAAAAAAATTTTTAACCGTTTCGAATTATGACAATTACAAATGTCTTGTCACTTCTTTTTGTATGTATTAATAATACATATATACACACATTTAGATATATAAACGTTATAATTACTGTTTCAAACACTAAAAGTTACTTTCGGCAACAGTAATTTAACCGCAACTGTAGGATAAGGGTTGTTGTCGTGATGGCCGTAACTGGAAGTAGCTGACTTATGAAATACCAGAAGGCCATTAGTAGGATTTATGGACGACAGTGTCGTTGATTGCCAAAGCCCTATTTTCTACTTACCCTTTAGTCACAACACCAATAAAGTTTCAACAAAATATTACGTAATTTATCTAATACTGATTTTTCTAAATACTTTTGATTATTAAATTAAAACTTGCCCGAAGGACCAGCAATTAAGCCGCCGATTTTGTGCAACAACATCTTACTTTTATTACAACCTTAAAAAGCGCATAAAATTAATTTTTGAATGCGCATATTGCGTTTTGATAACATCCGTCTCGAAGGACCACAACATATTTTACCACGTGCGTCTTGTCATGGCAATTTAGAACCGTTGTAAAACTAATTTTTTTGGTGGTTATTCAAAAATATAATTTTTTACAAAAGTCCGGCTCGAAGGACCACTACTAATAGAGTATTTTAGCTACGGAAAAAACTAACTTTTAAAAATTACTTCTGTTGTTTTAGCAAACTTCTAATTGTGTGTTTTTAGCCTATATTTTCTCGATATTGGCGCGCGCATTCTATTCGATTTGTACCTAACTATTATGATCTAGCTCTAGGATTCTTAGAGAAAAGAATTTCGTACTGCGATTTGTTTCAAGAAACTTTACTGTTTTTTAGTTTTTAACAGAATTCTGCTCCAATTATTATAAGAACAGAAATGTTCATTTTGTTAATATCCGGCTCGAAGGACCTCACCCATTTAATTAGTGTAACGTGTAAGCTGAGAGTTTAAGATTTTTTTTACGATCGTCGTAAGTACCTACTTTTCTAGTCAAAAAGTCTAGTGATATTGTATTATAAACTCTTCAAAGAACGGAACTATCCATATTCTTCCCGAAGGTCGAAGGATCCGTCGTTGCATTTCCTACAGAAAGCAAATACGCGCAAAAGTATCCCTAGATAGTAGTCCTTACATTTTACTAATAAATTGGTTTTAGTTTTAGTGCAAGTTAGTGAGAAAGCCGTTACTGCATATTAATAAACGGCTCGAAGGACCAGTCCTTTTTAAATTTTACCAAAACGCGCATAGTAATATGGCAAAATTACTATAGAATTATTTGATAATTTTATTATCGTTAGATTATTGAGTTTTCAAAAAAACTACTAGTAAATTTAAACTGAAAATATCCAGCTCGGAGGACCACTAATAAATTTTTTTCAGGACTCGTAGTTTTTTATTTTAAAGGCAAATTAAAAATACTTTTTTAAAGATGCGCTATTGCAAGGTGCAATGCACGGAAAGTGCATTTATCCGGCTCGAAGGACCAATTATTTTTTTCAATTTTTTTTTAAATTTTACAATATTTTAACTCAACATTTTGTTAATGTCCCAAACTTGTAAATTTTCCAATAATAGAATTTGTAAAATAGCCGTGTTACCGCCGGTTGCGTAAAGCTGTCCTAAATATTTAAGTACTGCTTAAACCCAAAATGTAATTTGCTTTTATTCTACACTCTAGATTTTTTGTGCTGAACAAACTTAGTTCTCATTTTTCAATTACTTGCTGAAGCATAGGATTGCTGAAGGAAGTTTTAACTCAAGTTAACTATAAATTCCTAATGTGGACGATTAAATTACACTTTTAGGTTAAGTAGGAGGTACTTAAATATTTTTGTGCAGCCGATGGTTAGTGTTAGAGGTGTAAATTAAAAAACGCTTAAAAATTGAACACAATTATTATTGTTTCGATCATTTTTTGTAAAAAGTATCATCATTTTGTGGTCCTTCGAGACGGATGCTTTTGTAAAAACTGTCGCACTTGAAATAAATTTTGTGTAATTTCAAATACGATACTGAGTAGTACGCCTTGTATCTACAAGTAAGCAGTTTTTTGTAATAATTTTGAATTAAACTCGTAAATAATTTATATGTGGGTAGCGTTTGTGCAAGTAAGAGATGTAAAGTGTAAGTACGGATATAAAATAAGACCGCAGTGCAGTAACACTAAAACCAAATGTATTATAAACAAGAAAGTAAATATATCGTAAGCTTCACTATAGTAATAATATATTATATAACCTTTATTACTAATTCAAAATATAAAATTTAATGTCAGGAAATGTCTCTTTCGGAGCGAAAAAAACACAAAAAAGTCTAGACGTACAAACAATTTTACAACCATTTTGCAAAATTAAAAACAAACGAGCTTATAAATAATTTTATAATAGCGTAGCAAGGGGGGCCAATCAATAGAAGGGTATCGAATGTGGTGGCGTAAGTAATACAATGGGAAATAAAGAGAAAATACGGAGAGGGAAAAAATTTTTTTTTGTTTTCTCTCTAAAGCTCGTCTTTCAAGAGGTATGCGAAAATAATGAAGACATTTTTATTTTACAAAGAAGCATCTAAATTTCTAACGTTGTTTCCCTCAGCATTTCAATCCCGATGTAAACAACCCTCCCTAAAAACTCGAAAAGATCCATTTATTTTCTTTCATTTGAAGCTTTGGCATGTTAGGGACCGCAGTCGGCTTAAATTTCGCTCTTTTCAACTTACTTTTTATTTATTGATTAGGATATAAGTATACGGAAGTTATTAACTTGTAGTGGTGTGGTTTATATAAGGAGAAAGAGAAAGAAATCCTGTTAGGGAAAAATTGTTTGTTTCGTGATGGGAGGAGGTTATAAAATTTGTTTTTATCCTCTCGATAAATTCTTATATAATATTGTGGAAACGGTTCCAAATATCAATCGACTTAATCTACTATGTTGACACAATTGAATTTGCGGACCACCCGCGGCCAAATTTATAAGCTCGTCCACACATAAATCTTCTCTGATTGGATGTTATGGCCGCATTACCAACATTACACGACCAAAATGTACGCAAAGTTATAGATCGTTACGTTCTTGTTTGTTGTGTATGATATTGCCAAAATTAAATTGCCAAAAATCATCCGAATTTTGCCCCTTTTTTTTGTAATTTATGGAGGAAATTAAATTAAATTTTCCTACTAACCCTTAGCGGGCTAAAAACGAACGTTTCGGCTTAAAAGCGTCTGTTACATCGAATATTCGACGCACTGAACATTCGAAGATTAAAATGATTTTTGAGCACCTACCTATGAGATTATCGTAAAACGTACGTCCCACAAGGTTTAACTGTCAAGCCTAGGCCCTATTGGGGGGGGGGGAGGCTGGCGTTTCGAGCCACGCAATATTACGGGCCTCAACTTGGCAACTCAATAAGTTAGACAAAAATAGAGGGGAAGGCAAAGTCAGAAATGAAGACGAATAGAAAAAATTCAATGGTCAAATTTAAGGGCCCCCTCGTTCTTCAACAATATTTTTTATTTATTTAAAATAATATAGCAATAAGTATATAATTCTTAATATTTCTACTTTGTTGTTCTAAAACATCTTTTTTGGAGATACTATCAATCGCTACTGAAACTGCAAAACTTCGAGGCCGTTTGACCTTGAACAATCAAAAAGTTTTGCCTACGGCGTTATTCTAAGCTAAAACCTGACCTTAGGGGAGACTTTAAAATACTATTTTTCTCGGGCCTTGCATTTATTTACAATATAGCAATTTATTTCTTAATTTTCTTACTTTGTTGTTGTGAAACGTCTTTTTTGGAGATACTGTCAATCGTTATTATAACTTCTAAACTTCATTTGTGGCTGTTTGACCTTGAACAATCAGAAATTGTCGCCTACGTCGCTACTTTAAGGTAAAGTCGGACATTAGTGGGGACTTTAAAACATTATTTTTCCCGTGCCTCAAATTTCTTCTGACTGTTTGCGACTGTGTCATCGCTCTAAAGATCTAAAAGTTAAGTAAGAAGTGACAAAATCGTAACCGGATCTGCTGGAGATGCTCTCAAAAGCATGTAGAGTTGAACGTGTGTTACTATCATTCTGTGGTAACGCAGTAACTCGTAGGTGACGGCAACACGACTAGCATCAAGCAACGAGAAAGCTGGAAGTTTTTGGTATACTCGTTAAGCCATCAGCAATCCGCAACTTCAGTTGTTGCCGTCGGGGTAGGCGCATATTTTGGGGTAGGCACAGTTCGTTAAAAGTTGTCCTTGTTGGCGTGGCCTCATGTGCAACGAGTTCTCGAATAAAAACACGAGTGGAAAAACTTGGCACTTCTAAGCACTGAACGAGTCACCTGAGACTACTGAGCAACTTCTATTGCAGTTGTTTTCCTGCAACAACCAGTTGTTTCTGTATTTACTTGCCCTCAGAGCTAGGCTACAACCAAATAAATGGGTTGTGAATCGCAGTGTATGCCTTCGACAAATTACCATCACTCTTAAGCTCAGCCTCCTGCCGAACTGCATTCTTGCAGTAGCAAGGCTCGTTCGGGATGGTAACGTACGAAACAGTAAACTGTTGTTAAGCGGCCAGAGTGTGGTCGAGCTGTTAAGAGCGTTTGGACGCAGGTTCGTGCGCCCTTGATTCGACGAAACAATAAACTGTTGACAAGCGACCAGAGTGTGGTCGAGCTGCTAAGAGCGTTTGGACTCAGGTTCGTGCGCCCTAGATTCGACGAAATAATAAACTGTTGATAAACGGCCAGAGTGTGGCCGAGCTGTTAAGAGCGTTTGGACTCAGGTTCGTGCGCGCTGGATTCAACGAAATAATAAACTGTTGATAAGCGGCCAGAGTGTGGTCGAGCTGTTAAGAGCGTTTGGACGCATGTTCGTGCGCCCTTGATTCGACGAAACAATAAACTGTTGACAAGCGACCAGAGTGTGGTCGAGCTGCTAAGAGCGTTTGGACGCAGGTTCGTGCGCCCTTGATTCGACAAAACAATAAACTGTTGATAAGCGGCCAGAGTGTGGCCGAGCTGTTAAGAGCGTTTGGACTCAGGTTCGTGCGCGCTGGATTCAACGAAATAATAAACTGTTGATAAGCGGCCAGAGTGTGGTCGAGCTGTTAAGAGCGTTTGGACGCAGGTTCGTGCGCCCTTGATTCGACGAAACAATAAACTGTTGACAAGCGACCAGAGTGTGGTCGAGCTGCTAAGAGCGTTTGGACGCAGGTTCGTGCGCCCTTGATTCGACAAAACAATAAACTGTTGATAAGCGGCCAGAGTGTGGCCGAGCTGTTAAGAGCGTTTGGACTCAGGTTCGTGCGCGCTGGATTCAACGAAATAATAAACTGTTGATAAGCGGCCAGAGTGTGGTCGAGCTGTTAAGAGCGTTTGGACGCAGGTTGGTGCGCCCTTGATTCGACGAAACAATAAACTGTTGACAAGCGACCAGAGTGTGGTCGAGCTGCTAAGGGCGTTTGGACTCAGGTTCGTGCGCGCTGGATTCAACGAAATAATAAACTGTTGATAAGCGGCCAGAGTGTGGTCGAGCTGTTAAGAGCGTTTGGACGCAGGTTCGTGCGCCCTTGATTCGACGAAACAATAAACTGTTGACAAGCGACCAGAGTGTGGTCGAGCTGCTAAGAGCGTTTGGACGCAGGTTCGTGCGCCCTTGATTCGATAAAACAATAAACTGTTGATAAGCGGCCAGAGTGTGGCCGAGCTGTTAAGAGCGTTTGGACTCAGGTTCGTGCGCGCTGGATTCAACGAAATAATAAACTGTTGATAAGCGGCCAGAGTGTGGTCGAGCTGTTAAGAGCGTTTGGACGCAGGTTCGTGCGCCCTTGATTCGACGAAACAATAAACTGTTGACAAGCGACCAGAGTGTGGTCGAGCTGCTAAGAGCGTTTGGACGCAGGTTCGTGCGCCCTTGATTCGACAAAACAATAAACTGTTGATAAGCGGCCAGAGTGTGGCCGAGCTGTTAAGAGCGTTTGGACTCAGGTTCGTGCGCGCTGGATTCAACGAAATAATAAACTGTTGATAAGCGGCTAGAGTGTGGTCGAGCTGTTAAGAGCGTTTGGACGCAGGTTGGTGCGCCCTTGATTCGACGAAACAATAAACTGTTGACAAGCGACCAGAGTGTGGTCGAGCTGCTAAGAGCGTTTGGACGCAGGTTCGTGCGCCCTTGATTCGACAAAACAATAAACTGTTGATAAGCGGCCAGAGTGTGGCCGAGCTGTTAAGAGCGTTTGGACTCAGGTTCGTGCGCGCTGGATTCAACGAAATAATAAACTGTTGATAAGCGGCCAGAGTGTGGTCGAGCTGTTAAGAGCGTTTGGACGCAGGTTCGTGCGCCCTTGATTCGACGAAACAATAAACTGTTGACAAGCGACCAGAGTGTGGTCGAGCTGCTAAGAGCGTTTGGACTCAGGTACGTGCGCCCTGGATTCGACGAAATAAATTGTTTAATAATTAATTTCCAATAAATTTAAAATAACCATTTCCATGAAATGGTGACAGGTATAATAGTCCTTTGAGAATAGTCTCACGCCGTGACAGCGCCGAAATTTAAAACAATGCAATATTTCACAAAAAAACTAGAACTAGAACACCTCTACAGCTGTGTCCTAGAGTCTCAGATGAAAATTATTTCTTTAGTGTGTGACGCAATGAGCGCATTAAAAAGGGCGGTTTAAAATCGGTTTAAACGGCCATAGTTTTGTGTCAGAACGTCAGAACCATAAAGTGTCGGAAACTAAGATTTAACCAAGACTTGGGTTCTAGTTTTCGCTGATCTATGCTCATCTTAGCTCAGATCTTAGCTTAGCATGTTTTTGAAGCAAGGGCGAGACAGAGGCTAGCTCTGAAGAACGCGAAGACTACCTAAAGAGACAGAACTCTAACGAGGCGCAGATTGAAACATTTAAAAAGGCATAGTAAGAGCACCACAAAGACCTAGCGATCTTAAAGCTACCTTGTTAGGTGTAACGTTAGAGTTTCGAGTCCAACTCGGACGCGCGTACAGCCAAAGAAATATTTACTGGCCACTATAATTAATAGGTTGTTTGGCGAATACTTATATGCCCACAAGTCCGCAATTTTTGCAATGAAATTTTAACGAAGTGCAAAAATGGAATGTTTAATAGTTAGAGCGCTCTCGATTTTTATGCCATTCTCTGCTAAAACCTATATCAAAAGAATATAAAGTGACCACTGAGTAGTGCCCAATAACTTTTTCTGTGAATTACAAAATTTGGTTAAATTGGAGAATAGATATTCAAAATAGAAAACTAAAAATTGGAAAATGGATAGCCAATGTAGAACTGCAACGACGACAACGTTATGCCAATTAGCCAAGATCAAGTTGGCTCGATGGCTGCGGAGAAACTAAATCAAATTTTATAATCGCGGGTATTGATAATCGATCAACGGTAACTTTGTGGACCAAGAAGAAGAAGAAGACGATGAGCGTGATGATGCGACTTAAAAATGCGAGACGAAATAGCGCGTTAAAGTTTAGCAAAAATTCCAAAATCAGCCGAAAAACTGTTTGCGTAGTTTATCGCTTATAACTCGAAAACTACGCATTTTTTTAGAAATGCGCTTTTATATAAAAATAAACTACATCATATATACCACAAATTATTTTTCTTGCGGTTTTTTTTACTTAAACGGTTTAGGCGCTACAGCGTATTAAAGTGCTGCAAAAATTCCAAAATCAGCCAAAAAACTGTTTTCGTAGTATATCGCTTATAACTCGAAAACTACGCATATTTTTAGAAATGCGCTTCTATATAAAAATAAACTACATCAAATATACCACAAATTATTTTTCTTGCGGTTTTTTTAAATTAAACGGTTTAGGCGCTACAGCGTATTAAAGTGCTGCAAAAATTCCAAAATCAGCCGAAAAACTGTTTTCGTAGTTTATCGCTTATAACTCGAAAACTACGCATTCTTTGAGAAATACTCTTCTATATAAAAATAAACTACATCAAATATT
Organism: Malthinus flaveolus; assembly: GCA_950108345.1. Classification (NCBI taxonomy): domain Eukaryota; kingdom Metazoa; phylum Arthropoda; class Insecta; order Coleoptera; family Cantharidae; genus Malthinus; species Malthinus flaveolus. Next base: position 13,574,463 of record OX467289.1, read on the forward strand.
CCACAAATTATAACTCTTCCGGTTTTTCTTTACCCTAACGGTTTAGGCGCTACAGCGTATTAAAGTTAGGCAAAAATTTCAAAATTAGCGAAAAAACTGTGTTTGTAGTTTATCGCTTATAACTCAAAAACTACGCATTCTTTGAGAAATACTCTTCTATATAAAAATAAACTACATCAAATATTCCACAAATTATAACTCTTCCGGTTTTTCTTTACCCTAACGGTTTAGGCGCTACAGCGTATTAAAGTTAGGCAAAAATTTCAAAATTAGCGAAAAAACTGTTTTTGTAGTTTATCGCTTATAACTCGAAAACTACGCATTCTTTGAGAAATACTCTTCTATATAAAAATAAACTACATCAAATATTCCACAAATTATAACTCTTCCGGTTTTTCTTTACCCTAACGGTTTAGGCGCTACAGCGTATTAAAGTTAGGCAAAAATTTCAAAATTAGCGAAAAAACTGTTTTTGTAGTTTATCGCTTATAACTCAAAAACTACGCATTCTTTGAGAAATACTCTTCTATATAAAAATAAACTACATCAAATATTCCACAAATTATAACTCTTCCGGTTTTTCTTTACCCTAACGGTTTAAGCGCTACAGCGTATTAAAGTTAGGCAAAAATTTCAAAATTAGCGAAAAAACTGTTTTTGTAGTTTATCGCTTATAACTCGAAAACTACGCATTCTTTGAGAAATACTCTTCTATATAAAAATAAACTACATCAAATATTCCACAAATTATAACTCTTCCGGTTTTTCTTTACCCTAACGGTTTAGGCGCTACAGCGTATTAAAGTTAGGCAAAAATTTCAAAATTAGCGAAAAAACTGTTTTTGTAGTTTATCGCTTATAACTCAAAAACTACGCATTCTTTGAGAAATACTCTTCTATATAAAAATAAACTACATCAAATATTCCACAAATTATAACTCTTCCGGTTTTTCTTTACCCTAACGGTTTAGGCGCTACAGCGTATTAAAGTTAGGCAAAAATTCCAAAATTAGCGAAAAAACTGTTTTTGTAGTTTATCGCTTATAACTCGAAAACTACGCATGTTTTGAGAAATGCGCTTCTATATAAAAATAAACTACATCAAATATTCCACAAATTATTTCTCTTCCGGTTTTTCTTTACCCTAACGGTTTAGGCGCTACAGCGTATTAAAGTTAGACAAAAATTCCAAAATTAGCAAAAAAACTGTTTTTGTAGTTTATCGCTTATAACTCGAAAACTACGCATTTTTTGAGAAATGCGGTTTTATATAAAAATAAACTACTTTAAATATTCCACAAATTATTTTTCTTGCGATTTTTCTTTACTCTAACGGTTTAGGCGCTACAGCGTATTAAAGTGCTGCAAAAATTTCAAAATTAGCCAAAAAACTGTTTTTGTAGCTTATCGCTTATAACTCGAAAACTACGCATTTTTTGAGAAATGCGCTTTTATATAAAAATAAACTACTTCAAATATTCCACAAATTATTTCTCTTGCGGTTTTTCTTTACCCTAACGGTTTAGGCGCTACAGCGTATTAAAGTTACCCAAAAAGTCCATAATCAGCCAAAAAAATGTTTTTGTAGTTTATCGCTTATAACTCCAAAACTACGCACTTTTAGAGAAATGCGCTTTTATATAAAAATAAATGACATCAAATACTCTACAAATTACATCTCTTTAGTTTTTTCCCTCAGAAAAACGGTTTAGGCGCTAGAGCGCGTTAAACCTTGTATGCAGGTAGTTAATTTACAATAAGTCAAAATCACCCGAAGAGATTAAATAATTAATAAAAATTAATGATAACGAACGCAATTAAAATAAAAAATCATTGTACCATAACAGTATAATTATGCACAATGTTGGTGAAAGAGCGCCCATGATGAAACATACCTACTGCATCTATACATACATTTCACACCTTGCTTAACTTTTCCGAGCTTTTATATGTAGGGGTTTTACAATTTGATGTGAAAGGGTGCGGTAAAGAGAGAAGGTGGACCCTCGCACAGTTCACACCTCGTACTTTCAAACACACCATTCATACGTACATTTCACACCTTTGAATATAGTTGTACATAAAGTTTTGCATGCCATGTTTTTTCGCCCCATTGTGTGCTTTTATTGTTTGTTTGTTATGTTTTATATACTAGACGAAGAAATGCGATCTTGGATTTACAAAAAAAAGGAGAAGTTCCGTTTTTCAACAACAGGTAGTTGAGAAGAACATCCACGTATATCGACCCACAAATACCACCTTATCATAAGTACTACAAAGTGTGCAAGAGTGTGGTAAGATACCCGTTTTTACGCTTCCAGACAAATAATTGAGTTTTGCCAATGAGAGGCTCAACTCTTCTCCATTTTAATAGGCTCACGTGCTCAGTTACGACTCTCAAAAACCTATTTTTAAGTCTAAACGTAACCTCACTACTCATTAAAGGAAGAGCGTCACTGGAAACGTCCAGGAATCTGAATCGGAGCTCCCAGTGATACAAAAGTGACAGTTTGGCATCTTCTTCCCGAATGAGTGTACTGTAATACTTGTATTACTCGCCAAGACGCCACCTCACTCGAGACGCAACTGTGGTACTAGTCACATCATCGTCATAAAATGTGCAGGTGGTGGCTATTTAGAGCACAAAAATTGAGCTTCTAAAGACGCGTAAATGTACACTAACAAAAAACGTAGCAAAAATACACTCTACTAGGCACTTCTTGTACGTTTCAAAGATTCGACGATGAGCAACAGGTATGGCATCACTTAAAGTACAAAAGAGTAAAAAGGAAAGCGCCTCTTTCGATGTTTTTATTATAAATTTTATTGAAAAACTCTCGAGTTGGGCTAGAATAATCCAGTGGAAATTGCAGAACAAAGCACAGAGATACAAAGTAGAAAGTTTTTACAATTTACTGCACCCACCTATGTTGCGCCAAATAAAAGTAAGGTTAGGCCATCAGTTGTGCTTATTTGTTATTATTAAATGGACTTTAACACGATACAAGATTAAATAGCCTTACATTCCATTACATGTTACTCTGGAGACCGTAGAAAACTTCTCTGTTTAAATTGACGTAGGTATAGTATTCAAATGTACTCAACCGATTTTACCCTAAGCGGTTTGCAATTGCTTTCCGAAAGGCGACAAACGAGACGAAAATTGTCAGGAAACTAACATACACTGTAGAAAAAATCAAAAGTACGATGGAGGGTGCGAGTCAAGCTACATACAACCTTTTTCCAAACACCGATTCGGAAACATCTAAGTACGTCCATACTCATACTGAAGGATGGAGTTTTGAACGCCCCGTATAAACGATGGTAGTACTAATTTGCATTTTCTTACTTAAATTGCCTGGAATGGAACTCAATGATGCAATGATTCTAGCTTCTATCCAGATATGCTGGCGATGAAGTAGAAGTAGAATCATACAGCTAATTACAGGTAATAGAGGAAGAGCTGGAAAGGTTTTCCAAAAGCGTTAACATAAAGATGAAATTTAAAGCCAAAACGCTTCGTATAATGATCAAATGCGGTTGAAATCTACTAAATATAAATTTTCCTGATCAGTGTAAGATAAAAATCAGTTGTGCTACGGATGAAACTTTTCAGAAAGTAAGTGTTTATAAAAAATTGATGGAATTACCAAAAATAACTGTTTTATCAAAAAATGTCATCAGCCCCTTTTTTAAGGTTATACAATTTTCTTCAATTTGGCTTACTTGTCATTTTTGAGCGATGAAAACTCACCGAGATACAATTTTTTGAAAGTTTGGCGATTTTCTTCCTTTTTTAATAGTGTTTATGAAAAATCACTAAAATTTCGAAAAATAACAGTTTTATCAATAAATGTCATCAGGACCTTTTTTAATGCTATAAGATTTCCTTTAATTTAGTTTATTTGTAATTTTTGTACGATAAAAATTCGCCCAGATACAATTTTTTGAAAGTTTGGTTAAAAATTAGTTGAGCTACGGCTGAAACTTTCCAGAAAGTGCCTGCTTATTAAAACCGACAAAATTACGAAAAACAACAGTTTTATCAAAAAATGTCTTCAGGCACTTTTTGATGGTTATAAAATTTCCTTCAATTTTGTTTGCTTGTCAGTTTTGTGCGATGAAAATTCGCCAAGATATAAGTTTTTGAAAGTTTAGCGATTTTCTTCCCTTTTTAATAGTGTTTATGAAAAATCAATAAAATTACGAAAAATAACAGTCTTATCAAAAACTGTCATCAGGTCATTTTTTAAGGCTATAAAATTTCCTTCAATTAGGCTTATTTGTCATTTTTTTCCCAAAAAAATTTGCCAAGATACAATTTTTTGAAAGTTTGGCGATTTTCTTTCCTTTTTAATAATTTAATACTGTTTATGAAAAATCAATAAAATTACAAAAAATAACAGTTTTATGAAAAAATGTCATCAGGCCCGTTTTTAAGGCTATAAAATTTCCTTTAATTCGGTTTATTTGTTATTTTTGTATGATAAAAATTCGCAGAGATACAATTTTTTAAAGTTTGTTTAAAATTAGTTGAGCTACGACTAAAACTTTCCAGAAAGTGCGTCTTTATGAAAAATCAGTAAAATTACAGAAAATAACAGTTTTATCTAAAAATCTTATTAGGCCTTTTTTGAGAATTGTAAAATTTCCTTCAATTTGCTTTACATGTCATTTTTGTGCGATGAAAATTCGCCGAGATACAATTTTTTGAATGTTTGACTAAAATTTAGTTGAGCTACGACTGAAACCCTCCAGAAAGTGCACCTTTATGGAGAATCAGTAATATTGATAATATCAATAAAAATGATGATTGTAGCGAAAAATGTTATCAGGCATTTTTGGAAGATTATAAAATTCTCTATAATTTGGCTTTATTTATATTTGTACACGATAAAAATTGACCGAGATAGACTTTTTTAAAATGCGGCATTCTTTCACTTTCATTACAGATCTACGCCCTCTTTGCTAACAGTGCCAACTTTAGTGATAAAAGTGTTACACTAGTACTAACTACAACTATTATGATATACAGATGATTTAGTGAGAGTGCTAAATATGAAAACTCTACAATATTTTTCACCCAGTTAAAGAGCTAAGGGCACAAAACTTGAACGCGCATCAGAGAAAAAAAAAGAGTTCTATTCTTTCAAATATAGGCTCAATAAAAGACAATTGCCTACTTTCTCACATTTTTTTCACGATAGTCTTTCTTTTGTTTTCCAGAGTATTGTTACTAAGGCGAGCTTTTGTTTTTTTAATGCCAACTAGTTTGTTTTGCAAATTGTTACGCGTTTAATTCTCTCAACGCGCTTATAGAAGTTTGAGTTTCTGATCTATTTATGCTGATGCCTACGTAATCGCTACGGAGAATTTTCCGATAGGTATAGGCATCTACTTTTAATCGAAGTCCAAGAAAGCGATTCAATTAGTAAATTTTCTTCTTTGGACCTTTGCGACTTCTACTCCTTTACCCTAGCTTGGGTTATAAGCTTCTAATAATCATTTAATTAAATAACCGATGTTTTCATCTCTAAGTCAATTCTAGTCCACGGAAGTAACTATGACTAATGTTAAAATTGCATCTTACTCGACAAGAATTAATTTTAACGGTTATCGCAATGTTCCATCGATTTACCCACAGTAATCCTTCGTGTTATTAATAATTTAATAGCCCTTAGGTGACGAAATACGAAGAAAGAGCAATAAACGCTTTTAAATTGTCGCCATGCATGTTGGTCGGGTGAATAAATAATTTCGTGCTTTGTGATGAAAAAACGTCTCTTATTCAAAAGTCACTAGAATTTTGAATCAATGTAGCATCTCTTGTAATAATTTTAACATTCAAATTAGTACCAAATCATCATCAACATTGTTAAGTTACGAAAAGATTAAAAAACCACTCTCCATCAATATCGACTCGACAATAAAAATTGCCGTACAATTTATATGTACGTGTTGTGTGTTGACTAAACATCTGTCAACACACCTCCCTTTTTTTGGCGTAACCTATCATTACCTTTTATCATGATAATGATGAGTCTGATTACAACAAGCATAACTCGACGCTCAACATATAGGCACAGTTGTGTATACGTGTATCTTTCATCGCTTATTATACTTACACTATATTTACGAGGGACGTACCTATCCCAAAGGGTTACCTTAGGATTAAAAGAATTCGTATTTATTCTTTGTTCGAATAACTATTTTAAGCAGACATATTCCTTTTCTATTATTCGACCAATCAAATTTCAACCGTATAATTTTGGCGTTTTGATTTGCGTTTCAATGGTTCGAAATATAACGAGCCGGATTCCATTATAAGACAAATAAGAAATAACTAACGTTATAAGACTCGAAAGAAGTTGCCAAAAATTAAATTTTGTTTTTAACTGCTCTAACAGAGTGATAATACCTAATGAACGCTTTGTAGTACCACGAGAATTCTATTTTTAACTATTAATCTTCAAGTGACAATATCTCAATAACTGTAGCAGCTAGAACGATCTGACTTCTAATCATTTTTGTTCTAAACTTAACGCTAAATCTAAGTACGTTAAAATATACAGGGTGTTGCTTAACAAAAAATCGAAATAAGGCACATTTTGTATCGAAATAAGTATCGAGCAAAGTTGCAGTTTGTTCCAAAGCTCGAGTATTTTCTAAAAGCCGAGTTTAAAGGACACTAACCTCTTCTAGGATAATCATCGAACCTCTAAGAAGCTTCCCCCTTACAATTTAGATATAATATACAGAGTGTTTCCCTGAAAAAAATTATTTAAAAACTGACGAATATTAATTTAATTTTTTAATTTATAACCGCACGAATTGTACGATTTTAGATCAAATGAATAAACAAAAATATTTAATAAACACCCTGTATATTTTTGCACAATCGTACAATTTTACACTTTTAAAACAAAAGCTAAAAAAGTGCGTTTTTCCACCGTAGAAGTGTAAATATCGCGAGAGTATAAATAGACGCGTTTTGGGTTGCCTAACCAATCGCAATTTATCACCCCTAGGTTTATTTAATAAGTAATTTCTACCACTGTTATATTTTTCGCCCTTTTACTCTTAGTTCGCAAAGTGTAATATTCTCTTCTTCTGCAGAAAAAACGGCCTAATATAAATAAGGTAAAATTTTATATTCCGCCTCTCATAAATAATGTAAACATTTGTGAACGAGCCCTTTCAGGAATTGGGTGGCAATTTACATATTGTTGTTTCAGTTTAAAGCACCTTGTGGTGAGTTTGTGCGCAAGCCGGATCAATATCAAGTTAGCTTTCAATTTTTAGATCCGGTTCAGCTTATAAGAAGTATAAATACCAATTTCCTATTGTTTTTATTTACGGAAAAATTTTTTTTTTCCTCGCTCGGGCTGAAATATTATTTTTGTCGATTTCTATAAGGAGACGTGGTTTTTTTAGTGTCGGTTGGACAATTTTAAATTATCGCCAGACGTTATAGGGGCCAACTAGACGAATTTATCACCATCACGAGCAGTAACTAAACTGGGGCCAAGGGCTAAGATTCATGAATGGGATGGGTGACGGGGTTGTCTTTTGACGAGCGCAGTTGCGATTTTGAGAAGTTAAACGCCAATTTTACAAAAATTCGTAATTAGACAAACTGATGATGCCACAATGAGCCGAAACGCCACCACTTTGTTATAGCGCCGTGTTGAGTCAATTCTAAAATAATTGGTTGTAAAGGCACTTAAGTGTCTTAAAACTGTAACGCGATACACTTAAATAATAAAATGTGCAACTCGAAACACTTTAGAAATTTATTTTAAATGTTTGTGTCATTTGGGATGCGCCACTTTTAAAAAGCCTCCTAGTTGTCATTCGTTTGTTATTTTAAAGATCGGATGGCTACATTTTAGCGTTTAAAATAACATGGAACACCTTGACTAACTTGTCGTCCTTTTTTTTTTAATAAACACAACACAATGTAATTTGTTTCCTTTTTAAAAATTACATCAATTATTGTTATGTAATTAAAATGTTAAATTAGATAAACATTTCGCAATTGTAATAATTTAAATAAATATTGTTGAGTGGTCCGATGTGTGCTTTACGCCCTTGAATTTCATAATAATTGAAAGGTAATTGGTAATTAGGTTAGAAAATTAATGCTTTCCTATCCGAACAAAATTAGTTGTTCCAGTAGTTCCAATCTGTTCATTATCAAAAACATATAGCTCTTCTCGCTGTGTAAAGGAAAGCAATAACCGATCCTTTAAGGCCTTAACGACCGGAAGTACAAAATGGAGCTCTTTGATATCGTCACTTGAACCAGCGTTTAGCTTTGCAAACAAAATCTCTAGTAAAGTGAGGAAAACAGGTAGGAGATAGATGATTTGATCAGTACAACAGCATCAGATCTCCTAGATCTAGATGGTTAATGCTTGTACTCCGTTGGAAATGACCTTGAGCTGATATCAAATTAGATGTATCAGAAGGTTCTACGATTTCTAAATAAACAGAAATAATACATCTGAGTAGGATGACAAACAAACCCCTAGAGCGACTTGAGGTTTTATAGAATTCCAGAAAGACAGAATGGGGCACTGATTTGTACTTTGTTAGAAATGACCTTGAGCTTACATTAAATAAGATACATCCAGAGTTTTTACGATTTCTATATGAACAGAATTAATACACATCTGAGTAGGACAACGATCAAATTTTTTGAACAGACTGAGAGTTTTCTCGAGTTCCGGAAAGACAGAGTGGACTACTGATTTGTACTGACGCCTGTACTCTGTTGTAGATGACCTTGAGCTTATACCAAATTAGGCGTATCCGAAGGTTCTACGATTTCTAAATAAACAGAAATAATAAATCTGAGTAGGATGACAATCAAACCTCTAAAACTTGAGGTTTTCTAGAGTTCCAGAAAGACAGAGTTAGGCACTCATTTTTACTGATGCATGTACTCTGTTAGAAATGACCTTGAGCTTGTATTAAATTAGATACATCTAGAGCTTTTACGATTTCTAAATGAACAGAATTAATACACATCTGAGTAGGACAACGATCAAATCTTTAGAGCAGACCGAACGTTTTCTCCAGTTCCGGCAAGACAGAGTGGAGTACTGATTTGTACTGATGCTTGTGTACTCTCTTCTAAATGACCTTGAGCTTATACCAAATTAGATGTGTCCGAAGGGTCTACGATTTCTAAATAAACAGAAATAATACATCTGAGTAGAATGACAACCAAACCTCTAGAGCGACCAAAAAGACAGAGTGAGGCACTGATTTGTACTTATATCTGTACTCTGTTAGAAATGACCTTGAGCTTGTATTAAATTAGATACATCCAGAGCCTTTACGATTTCTAAATGAACTGAATTAATACACATCGGAGTAAGACAACAATCAAATCTTTAGAACAGACGGAGAGTTTTTTCGAGTTTCGGCAATGCAGAGTGGACTACTGATTTGTACTGATGCCTGTACTCTGTTGTAGATGACCTTGAGCTTATACCAAATTAGACGTATCCGAAGGTTCTACGATTTCTAAATAAATAGAATTAATACATCTGAGTAGGATGACGACCACATCTTCAGAGCGATTGGAGATTTTCTAGAGTTACAAAAAGACAGAGTGGAGCACTGATTTGTACTGATATCTGTGTTCTGTTAGAAATGACCTTGAGCTTATATTAAATTAGTTCTATCCAGAGTTTCTACGTTTTCTAAATAAACAGAATTAATACATCTGAGTACAAGGATACATACAAGGATAGAAGAATGACAACCACGTCTTTAGAGCAGACTGAAAGTTTTCTAAACGTCCGGAAAGACAGAATAGGATACTAATGCCTGCACTCTGTTGGAGATGACCTTGAGCTTATTATAAATTAGATCTATCCAATTTTTACAATTTCTAAATAAAAAATAAATTTGATATGATGACGACCAAATCTTTAGGGCAGACTGGAAGTTATGAAAAGACAGAGTGGAGTACTGATTTTTTTCTCAGAAAAACGCAACTGGGAAAACTGTCAAGTTGAGTCCACCGAGCTAAACCAAGACGGAACTGCACCTATTCCCAAGCACCACAAACATTAATAGAGACATAAATTCAAAGTGACGTTGTACCTTCTAACGATTTCGGCAAGATTCTGCGGAAAAATAAGCGACGATACAGTGTAGGGTACTGATTTGTCGCGCTGCAGAACGTAGTATGCTATCAGCCCCTTACATAATGCAATGTGAATTTTTCAATAAAGCATTGGATTGGCGATCAACTACAAGATTTTCCTGACTGACTGGGTATGGAAAGACGGGCACATAGACACCTCCTCAGAGTTTAAATTTTATTAATAACTCCTAACTTGATGTGCGTGCGGCTGAGTACAGCACAGAGACGTTAGAACGATTAGATACTCTTGTTGCAGATCTGCACCTGCACAGAGTGTTAGGTTAGATAGTAACTAGACCCGGTGGAACAAGTGTATGGTGTGCTACAGCACACCGTTCAACGGCGTAAAACTATAATTTTTGATTTTGGCTCAAGTCCACTAAGTCCAATAACTGAAGATCAGCACTATTGGTGCAAGTTGGTCAGTGGATGGCCAAATATTTTGTACTTGTGTGCCCTCATGTTCGCTGGTCCTTCTTCTACGGTAAACCCTGCTGGCCTCATCGCACTATAGCTAGCCATATTTATGCCTAGTTTTTGTCTACAGTGCTAATAGGATAGATGCGCGGACCTTCCCAGTTCGAGACTGATTGGCTGCCCGACTATAACTCTCGGAAAAAAGGAAAAAGAAAAAGGAAAATTGATAGTTGAAAAAATGAAAATTATAGAAAACATTGTCTTGGAAAGTGAATGAACGTTAACGATTTTCAAAAACAGCTCCTTTTTCCCTAACAGTGCGCTTCCGATTAAACCGCGCACATTTAAAAACATATCATCGAGCTCTGAACTTAGAAAAAAACCTCAATTAAAACACGCTTTGCATTTAAATGAAAATTTTACTTTTGCAAGTTGCAACTTGAGTTAATTCGCATTGAAAAAGCGATACACTTATTAATGAAAAAACATCCCCGCATTTCAAATTACAATGAGTAAAGATGACGATAATATAATAAAATTTTATTAAATAAAACTTTCTATTTAATTTTAAACTTCTTTTTCTCGTCGCGAACATCGACCAACTTCGAGCACATACACACAGAAGCTCAGTTCTTTAAATTCTTTTCAATTTAATTCCATGGCACCCCCGTCATTCGTTCATTTTAGCTTAACAAGTTAATTCCAATCCGCTATGCAGTGGAACTGTTCGGTTTTCTCTTTTATATCTATAAAATCTTCACTCAAATTGAAATTGGTCGATGGGATTGCAGCTTTTAAAAAATTTGTATGTGTATGTGTGAAGAAGAAAAAAAAATTATAAGCTCTCGCGATAGTTCGGCTCTCTTTTTTATGAAAAAAACGCAATTTTGATTTTTTATTTGCGTTTATTGAAAAATAAATTTTAATTTGAATCCGATTTTTTGGGGCAATGCCCAAACACTCTAACGTCCAATTATTTTTCTTTTCGAGTTGCTTCGAGAAAATCTTTCTCGGTGTTTGTTAAAAGTGCCAAACGAGACGGAATATATTGGTATTATAAAAAAAAAGCTGCGCCTTTATAATGTGACTCGTCTTTGTCCGCTATTGGCGCTTATTATTTTATTTTTTCTTCTCCTCAAAAAAAAATAAGGTGCCTAGTTAAATTTTTTGTTGCCATTGCACAAATTTAATAAGCGGGCTAACATTATTTTGTGTTGTAAAAATAAACGATTAAATTTAAGTTTTGACAAGCGTCAAGAAACGGTACTGGCGCCAAATATTGAGTTACTTTTCGAGTCGTGAGAGCTTCCGTCGTTTGTTATTTTTACTAAACTTGTTGTGATACAGTTACTCGACTTGTCCACAAATTTTCAAAAACGTACGCAAAATATTATTTTTGTTAGTCAACGAAGAGCAATTATTCGCTTTTGATCCGGATTAATTCACAAATTGAATCCGGATTAGCGAGAACTAGCACTAAGCGACAAAAAAGAAAATTGCCACCATCAGATTATTGCTAGTTTACTACCTAACCGATGTTAACTACGGCTAATTACAATGTAATGGTGATCTACTTCAAAATGTTGCTTGTTAGTTAAGTCGAGATTATTTTCTATTTAAACGCAGATTAAGTTAATTAACAAAAATTTTATTTCAGTTAAATTAATCTGCGCTTAAACTATGCTAGTAATTATTTAACGAGATATTAAAGGGCGTTTTATGTATTTTCTAGAACAATTAAATACATTTTCAGTTAATTAGTTCTCATACTTTAGCTGCGAGTTACGTTAATTGTTAAGTTAGTCTCCAACCACTCACAACCAGTCTCTCATCGATCATTCTCAAAGAACAGCATTATGGCTTCTTTAACACTTTCCTATTTTACTTTTAAGGCCAAGGGGTTCTAAATGGGGTTTAATTGAAATTGAATGAATCGTTAATGCTAGGTTAAGCTTAAGCTAAACTCTCTAAAGTTACAATAAAGAGCTTGAAATGTTTCAAAACGGTTCGTGATGCAGGGGATGCTTTCGAAAATTAGTTGATTTCATCAGCTCCTCCCCAAAAGCTTGCACTGTCTACTAGTAATCTTGGAGATTTAGATGATTTTTTCAAATGTCGCAAACGCGACTTATAGAAGACGAAACAGGTATAATATATGTCACTCTCCATTTCTTGCGGCTGCAAGAGGATCGGTGTTAGTAGACTTCGGATTCGATAAGGTTACCTCTCCCAACAGAGTTGTAGATTTGATGTTACAAGTAGAGTGATTTGAGAACAACCGATGAGTCGGAGAGACTGGTGAAGAAGCAATGAGCCCAAATGATTGGTCTAAGTCCATCAGAATCTTTCCATTAGAAGAAAAAACTTGAAAGAAAGGCAGATCTTGATCTTTTTGTTATCGCAAAGTAATTGATCTTATCAGTGGGGTAGTTAGGAATTATTATTAGATGATCATCTTCACAGAGACACTCTGACAAAAGGCAAAAGTCCTAATAGTTCCTAAACTTTCAGTAAAATACAAAAGTTCTTAATTAGCGTTCTATACATATCTGCCAGCCTGGTACCATTTAATCTCTCCGCCTCTGGTTAAAGTCTATGGACGGTAACCAGAGGCGCAGCGCTACAGTGTCTGAATGCCGCTCAAATTGTCTTGACGCAATTGTTCCCGAGTTTCGTGGTCTCTAGCCTCTACGCCACGTTCTTAGGTAGTACCTACTTAAATTAATCTTAGATTAGCTCCATGTATATTTCAAACTCTTCGATTAACTGATGTTGAAAGAGGATTCAGAAACGTTAATAGGGTAGGAGATTAAATCGTGCGCGTCTCGTCAATTTAACATCTAACATTTAACTGCTGATTAAGCCAAGATTAACTTCAGCTTAAAATTTCATAAAAAATCGGACATTTTGGTGCGTCCATAGACGGTAACCAGAGGCGCATCCCTGCGGAGACAAGACGTTGCTCAAATTGTACTCAGACAATAAATTGTTCTCGGGTTTTGGCGTCTCTAGACTCTACGCCACGTTAATAGGTAGTACCTACTTGAATTAATCTTAGATTACCTCTTATACATTTCAAGAACTTTGATTAACTGATGTTGCAAAAAGATTAAGAAACGTTAATTTAAATAGAAGACTAGAATAGTGCGTGTCTCGTCAACAGATAACATTTAATTACTGGTTAGGCCAGAATTAACTTCAGTTTAAAATTTCATAAAAAATCGAACATTTTGTTGTGTCCAAAAACGGGAACCAGAAGCGCATCGCTGCGAAGACAAGAAGTTGCTCAAATTGTCCTGACGCCATTGTTCCCGGGTTTCGTGATCTCTAGCACCTACGCCACGTTCTTAGCTAGTATCTACTTAAATTAATCTTAGATTAGCATCTATACATTTCAAGAACTTCGATTAACTGAGATTGCAAAAGGATTAAGATTCGTTAATTGGATAGAAGATTAAATCGTGCGCGTCTCGTCAATTTAACAGATAACATTTAACTGCTAGATAAGCCAGGGTTAACTTCAGTTTAAAATTTCCTATAAAACGGACATTTTGGTATTTTGGCGGGTCCATGGATGGTAACGAGAGGTGCGGCGCTGCAACGACAGGAAGCCGCTCAAATTGTACTGACACAATTGTCCGCGGGCTTTGGGGTTTCTAGCCTTTACGCCACGTTCTTAGGTAGTGCCTACTTAAATTAATCTTTGATTAGGTTCTATAGATTTCAAGAACTTCGATTAACTGAGATTGCAAAAGGATTATAAGAAACCTTAATAGGGTAGGAGATTAAATCGTGCGCGTCTCGTCAATTTAACAGATAACATTTAACTGCTGATTAAGTCAGGATTAACTTCAGTTTAAAATTTCCTATAAAACGGACATTTTGGTGCGTACATGAACGGTAACCAGAGACGCAGCGCTACGGCGACAAGAAGCCGCTCAAATTGTACTGACACAATTGTTCCCGGGTTTCGTGGTCTCTAGCCTCTACGCCACGTTCTTAGGTTAGGGTACTTAAATTAATCTTCGATTAGCTTCAGTCCTATACATTTCAATACCTTGGATTAACTGATGTTGCAAAAAGATTAAGAAACGTTAATAGGGTCGGTAATTAAATAGGATGCGCTTTGTCAATTTAACAGATAAGATTTAACTGCTGGTTAAGCTAGGATTAACTTCAGTTTACAATTTCATAAAAAAACAGACATTTTGGATTTTGGGTGCTAGAACGACCCAATAAATATTTTTACAAAGCTCTAGTTGGTCTTTAGACTTCCCTATTGTTTGTTGTTAATGTAATGGTTCTGTTTCAAACAATATATTTGTGAATAAGGGCTCAAGCCTCTTTGCGCCCTTTAGCTATTAAATAAACCAATAAAATTACCATCACCGTTGATTTCGCTAATCCACGTAATTTTGTTACTTCATTTGCAGCACGGCGGAATTGGAATCTCTTCTTTGCCGTAGTCAATTTCAGGGAGTTTACCCATTACCCAATTACAACATTGGAAGATTAAACTCGAGCGAGAGAGGCTTGCGTGGCCCTCTTTGTTTAATTTTTATCATTATGTGAAGTAGTAAAAAAATTGATATAATTTCTCTTTTAAAGTAATTTTTTATAAGAAAAAGTTTTTCTCTCGGCGTCGTCGTCTTCGTCGTCTTTTCTATCTTAAAACGCCGTTGGAAACAAATGAGGCAAATTGTCTCTTAAATAAGTTAAACGGCTTTAACAAAAGAGCCTGTCACTTCGGGCAAATCTCTAATTATGAAATTATCAAGTTATTAATAAGAAAAGTAATTGTCACTTTAGTTTCCAATTAACTAACTGGTAATTGCTTTGCAAGTTCTTGTTCTAAAATTTATTGCGTTACCAAAAGAGTACCTTATAGTATGGTGAAAGCCAGTTTAATTAATATTGTACTTTTAATAATGACTGGCACATTTGAAACGGGCTACTTTTTGACAACCATCGTTATAATTATGTACTTTTCGTTAAAAATGTTTTTCATCGATTATTTTCACGAGACAAAACAAGAGGGAAAAAGTGGTTGTTTGCGCGAATTTTAAACGTTAAAATGTAATTATAATAAATATTACATAAAAAGGTATAAATCTAAGTCAATATGGCTGCCAAGTGAATGCTTTAAGGGTCCGGAGTTTTCAGATGACTCCGGTTGGTAAGGGGATGTTCGTAATGAGCTTCTGACGAGCTCTCCCACCCTCGCTTCGCAGTTATAACTCCAAAATATGGGGATCGGAAGAATTATTATACAGCTTTCCGCTTATATAAAAGCTTGCGGGGAGCTTTTCGGGGTTTAGCAACTGGGACTATAATTGCTAATGGAACTCACAGATTTATTCGACAAACATTTTTTTTGTATAAAAATTACCACGGCCAAATTTAACTTGGCCAACTGTAAAACTAAGTAAACACGCAAACTGAACATTATTCAATGTTCTTTTGTTTTCAATACAACATTACGCCATTTTGTAACATGGCGGAAGTTTGCAGTCATTTTCTAACAAATCCACGTGTCATATTATACACATTTACGTATAAGGTGTATATTTATAATAGGCGACTTTCATTGTCTTGTTTCCTCCCAATTTTCCGTTCGCGCAAATTATCTCTCGACATTATCGCCACTTTTACCGCAAATAGCAACTTTTTCAAATTTCTACACTACAAAGAAAAATATCCATTTTTTTACCGTTAATTTCATTTTTAATTAAGCCCCATTATAACAACGCATTAACTTTATTACAGTTTTCAAAGCAAAAACTTTTTTTTTCATAAAACCAAATTAACTCACTAATTCTGCTTTTTTTGCTATAATTTATAAAATATGGGAAATTTTATTAAATTGATTTTATATGAAACAAGCGCACCGACGGATAAAAAAAACCCTATAATTATAATACGAAAATCGAGCTACTAAATTATACGGTATCTACTAATAAAGTTATTTTATTTTAACAACGTAATAGGAATTAATTAATGATGTTTAGAGTAAAAGTTTATTTACAAAATGTATAGCAAATTTAATTATCTACAACTTTTATTACTTTAAAAATTTTAATTAAGGCTCTTGTTTACGAGATATTTATAAAAAAGTACAATCGTGAACTAATAAACCTAAGACTTCTCAAAGTAATTGAAATTTTATTATATTCTGCGTGTAGAAAATTTAATTACCTGTAACTTTGCTAATTACAAAAATTATCATTACGGCCTTTGTTTAGGAGATAATTTCAAAACAAAAAGAGGGACTAGAATTTAAAATTGAAACAATTGAAAGTTAAACAAATGGCTGTAAGACTATTGGGCATCAAACTATAGTAAAACATTTAATTGCCTATTTAATTATATTTAATGAAATTTTTCATTACGGCCTTTGTTTCGCATATATTGGTATTAAAAAAAGCGGAAGTGTGTATTTGTCAAAAAAAGTATAAATATTTATAAGAAATTTTGAAAAATGACAGAATCAAACAAATTACGATGGAATTGACTCCGACCCTCCGACGCTAGACCTCGAGGTATATAAATTCTTTTGTAACAGACTTGTAGAAAACTTAATTATCTCTAACATTAATTACTAGAAGACTTTTAATTGCGGCCTTTATTTAAGGGTAATTAAAAAAAACAGTTTAAATATGTAAAAGACATTTGAAAAACTAGTGGTTCAAACAAATGACAGTAGAAATGACTCAATGGTAGCTTTATAAGAATTATTTTGTCACAGACATGTAGAAAATTTAATTACCTTTAACTTTAGTTATCATAAGAATTTTAATCAAGGCCTTTATTTAAGAGTTATTTTTTAAAAAAGTTGATATATGCAAGAGAAATTTGAAAAATGAGTGCTTCAAACAAATGACGGTAGAAGTGACTTAACGCTAGCTTTCTATAAATTCTATTGAAACACACTTGTAGAAAATTTAATTATCTTTAACTTTAATTACCACATGAATTTTCATTAAGGCCTTAATTTAAGAGTTATTTTTAAAAAAGAGTTGTACTATGCAAAAGAAATTTGAAAAATGAGTAGTTCAAACAAATGACGGTAGAAGTGACTTAACGCTAGCTTTCTATGAATTCTATTGAAACACACTTGTAGAAAATTTAATTATCTTTAACTTTAATTACTACATGAATTTTCATTAAGGCCTTAATTTAAGAGTTTTTTTAAAAAAAGAGTTGTACTATGCAAGAGAAATTTGAAAAATGAGTGCTTCAAACAAATGACGGTAGAAGTGACTTAACGCTAGCTTTCTATAAATTCTATTGAAACACACTTGTAGAAAATTTAATTATCTTTAACTTTAATTACCACATGAATTTTTATTAAAGCCTTAATTTAAGAGTTATTTTTAAAAAAGAGTTGTACTATGCAAAAGAAATTTGAAAAATGAGTAGTTCAAACAAATGACGGTAGAAGTGACTTAACGCTAGCTTTCTATGAATTCTATTGAAACACACTTGTAGAAAATTTAATTATCTTTAACTTTAATTACGACATGAATTTTCATTAAGGCCTTAATTTAAGAGTTATTTTTAAAAAAAGAGTTGTACTATGCAAGAGAAATTTGAAAAATGAGTGCTTCAAACAAATGACGGTAGAAGTGACTTAACGCTAGCTTTCTATAAATTCTATTGAAACACACTTGTAGAAAATTTAATTATCTTTAACTTTAATTACCACATGAATTTTTATTAAAGCCTTAATTTAAGAGTTATTTTTAAAAAAGAGTTGTACTATGCAAAAGAAATTTGAAAAATGAGTAGTTCAAACAAATGACGGTAGAAGTGACTTAACGCTAGCTTTCTATGAATTCTATTGAAACACACTTGTAGAAAATTTAATTATCTTTAACTTTAATTACGACATGAATTTTCATTAAGGCCTTAATTTAAGAGTTTTTTTAAAAAAAGAGTTGTACTATGCAAGAGAAATTTGAAAAATGAGTGCTTCAAACAAATGACGGTAGAAGTGACTTAACGCTAGCTTTCTATCTAGCTTTCTATAAATTCTATTGAAACACACTTGTAGAAAATTTAATTATCTTTAACTTTAATTACCACATGAATTTTTATTAAAGCCTTAATTTAAGAGTTATTTTTAAAAAAGAGTTGTACTATGCAAAAGAAATTTGAAAAATGAGTAGTTCAAACAAATGACGGTAGAAGTGACTTAACGCTAGCTTTCTATGAATTCTATTGAAACACACTTGTAGAAAATTTAATTTACTTTAACTTTAATTACGACATGAATTTTCATTAAGGCCTTAATTTAAGAGTTTTTTTAAAAAAAGAGTTGTACTATGCAAGAGAAATTTGAAAAATGAGTGCTTCAAACAAATGACGGTAGAAGTGACTTAACGCTAGCTTTCTATCTAGCTTTCTATAAATTCTATTGAAACACACTTGTAGAAAATTTAATTATCTTTAACTTTAATTACCACATGAATTTTTATTAAAGCCTTAATTTAAGAGTTATTTTTAAAAAAGAGTTGTACTATGCAAAAGAAATTTGAAAAATGAGTAGTTCAAACAAATGACGGTAGAAATGACTTAACGCTAGCTTTCTATGAATTCTATTGAAACACACTTGTAGCAAATTGAATTAAGTACCTTTAACTTGAATTACCAAAATAGTTTTAATTAAGGCCTTTATTTAAAAGGTATTTTTAAAAAAGAGTTGAAATAAGTGCAAAAGAAATTTGAAAAATTAGAGGTTCCAACCAATGACGGTAGAATTGACCCAACGCTAGCTGTAGGTATACGAATTCTTTTAAAACGCTTGTAGCAAATTTAATTACCTTTAACTTTAATCGACAGAAGAATTTTAATCAAGGCTTTTATTTAACAATTATTTTTAAAGTTGAAAAAGTTGAAATATGCAAAAGAAACATGAAATATTAGTGGTTCATCAAACAAATGACAGTAGAAGTGCCTCAATGCTAGCTTTATAAAAATTCTTTTGAAACACACTAGTAGAAAATTTAATTATCTTTAACTTTAATTACCATAAAAATTTTAATTAAGGCCTTACTTTAAGAGTTATTTTTAAAAAAGAGTTGTAATATGTAAGAGAAATTCGATAAATGATTAGTTCAAACAAATGCCGGTAGAATTGACTCTACGTTAGATTTATTTGAATTATTTTGTAACAAACTTGTAGAAAATTTAATTATCTTTAACTTTAATTACCATAAAAATTTTAATTAAGGCCTTAATTTAAGAGGTATTTTAAAAATGAGTGGAAGAGAATCCAAGAGAAATTTGAAAAGTTAGTGCTTCAAACAAATGACGGTAAAAGTGACTCAACGGTAGCTTTATATAAATTCTTTTGTAACAGACTTGTAGAAAATTTAATTATATTTTACTTTAAGTAGCAGAATAATTATAATTATGGCCTTTATTTACTAATAATTTTGGAAAAGTTTAAATATATTTAAATGAAATTTGAATAATAGCATGGATCAAACAAATGACGGTAGAAGTGACTCAACACTAGCTATATATGAATTCTTTAGTCAGAAACTTGTAGAAAATTCAATTATCTCTAACTTTTATTACTAGAAGAATTTTTGTCAAAAGAAATTGTCAAAAAAAGTTGAAATATAAAAAAACATTAGAAAATGCGAGTATCAAACAAATGACGGTGGAAGTGACTAAACGCTAGCTTTATGTAAGTTCTTTGATAACAGACTTGTAGAAAACTTAATTATCTAAAACTTTAATTATTAGAAGAATGTTAAGTACGGCCTCTATTTAAGAGAAATTGTCAAAAAAAGTTGAAATATAAAAAAACATTAAAAAATGCGAGTATCAAACAAATGACGGTAGAAGTGACTCAACACTAGCTGTATATGAATTCTTTAATTAGAAACTTGTAGAAAATTCAATTATCTCTAAGTTTTATTACTAGAAAAATTTTAATTACGGCCCTTATTAAGGAGAAATTGTTATAAAAAGTTGAAATATAAAAAAACAGTAGAAAATGCGAGTATCAAACAAATGACGGTGGAAGTGACTAAACGCTAGCTTTATGTAAATTCTTTGATAACAGACTTGTAGAAAACTTAATTATCTCAAACTTTAATTATTAGAAGAATGTTAAGTACGGCCTTTATTTAAGGGAAATTGTCAAAAAAAGATCAAATGTGTAAAACACATTAGAAAAATGCGTGTATCAAACAAATAGCGGTAGAAATGACTCAACGCTAGTTCTGTTTAAATTCTTTAGTGACGGAGCTGCAGAAAACTTAATCATCTCTAACTTTAAATACTAGAAGAATTTTAATTACGGCCTTTATTTAAGAGAAATTGTCAAAAAAGTTCAAGTATGTAAAAGAATTTTTTTAAATGCAATAATAATTATACAAATGACTGTAGAAGTGACTCAACGCTAGCTCTGTATTAATTCTTTTAAAATAAAATTTTATATTACGTATCTTTTAAAAATATTAGTAATGCATGCCCCACGGTTAGCGCCAAATGTCAAATATTTATAAAATATTTTCTACTTATAGCGTTTGATTATTACTATTCAATGCTAAAACTAGCCCGCAGTCTCTAACAAGTAGTATAGGAAAGTGAGGTTATGTTTAGCAAACTACTAAATTTTGTAAAATAAGTACGGTAAACAATATATTTTTTGAAAGCGCTAAAAGGAACAAATTTCAATACAAAAAGTAAATTTAATTTCGGCTCAGACAAAAAGAAAAATTTAAAAAGTTCCAATTGCTAATTAAAAGAAAACTGTTCTCTATCTTTTTATTTTAAATTATGGTAATTTAGCTTAGAATATGGCGATAGCTACAAAAAAAGGAGAACACTAAACGAACTAACCGCCATTATTTTTTCCCCACATCTTCCTTGTAGTAGGAAGGTGTACGTATAAACATACAACGTACATTCTATCGATTTTCTCTCCAAAATCAAATTAAGTCGCTTAATGTTACGTATAATACACAATACACATAACATAACAATATTGGTATTATTTACATTAAAATAAACAAAGAGACGATAATAATTTTTACGCAAATAATATAAATTTATGCGCCGAATTAAAATACAAATTTAATATGATAAATGAATTTAATTCTCGCACATACATAAATAATTGTCAATTCTATCAAACGTGCCCTTTAGTAGATTTAATGGCGCATGAAATATATGTTGGTAAAAGGCAGTCGAGTGTGCCATTTTTTGATATACGACTTTGTATATAATAATTAGATTACAGGCTAATGCTCTACAAGTAATAGAATGAATGCAAATTGAAATTTAATAGGTAATAGTTGATCCATTTTAACAAAGAAGTCGTTTAAAACAGAAAAGGGGGGTGGGGGGGCTCTAAAGAGACCTACGGTGACCTACTTAAGATTTTTTCACAACAAACACTCGAGGAATTTTAAAATTAAAAAGAAATGTGAGTACCTTTAATAAAAAGCACCAGGTACTGCTTTAAATATAATGATAATAATAATAATGAGGAGAGTGGTTGGTGTTTTACAAAATGTGTTGTACTGATAGACACATGAATAGTATAAAACCCACACATTCATTAGGTCTTTTACACCCTACAAAATGTGAGTTGTTAACGTCACTCTTGATCAACCTTTCTAATTATTAAAAAAAAAATTTACCAGTCATACAAGATCCAGGACCCGACGAGCCGAACGATGCCTTCAGTTGTGAAAAACCTACAACAAAATTATTAAAAATTAACGGTTTTATTATCGAAAAGAAAAAAAAAAGATATAAGATTACACACAATTTGAGCACAAAAGAGCAGAATAAAGTCCATTATTCGTAAATCTCGAAAGTTGCACAGATCGTCGACAATGGAGAGAACATTTTGTGGTCAAAATAATATTTAAAACGATACCAAAGGCGGCGCAAGCGAATCATGCCTTCAAGCACACATGGAGCAGGGCTCTTATTCGTATGTTAACGCGTATCATTGACTATTATACTTTTGAATAGTGTGGACTTGTAAAAGGAAGGATTACCACAAGGGCCCCACAGATTATCTATTATTGTACGTTAGTAAATTGTCGTCCACAAAAGCCACTTAATGTGTGCGGAAGTAACGCAAAAATATGGTAGGTGCTTCCTAGAGCTCGATTATTTTGGGGAAAATTAAAAATTTTTGTTTTTCGCCGTCGCAGCTGCTCCAAGCGGCAAAAATGGCAACTTGTGCCAAATAGAATAACAATGTGGCTCTTGTAAAGGGTTGTTAAAATTACAAATTGTGCCAAAAACTACCCTTTTAATACGCGTCGTGCATGTATACGCTCTTTAGAGTAGAGGTAAATATAAAAATACTCAAAAGAACCAACAGGTCAGGTGTCGTATGTCACGGACCCAATAGAACGAGAAGAGTTTCCTAAAGTGCCTGCTTATTGTGTTTCAATTGAATGCTATCACTGTGTCCTTTTATTGCTCGAATATTCTTTTGAATTTAACAAGCCTGGGTATGCTCGTAGTGTGGATGTCTGATTTATATTTTAGATAAATTAACTTGAGACTAGTAGTACGAGGTTTCGGAACAAAAAATTTCTTTGCATCGGAAAAAATTGGTTTTTAACGAGCGGCTACTAATGTTTGTTTACCAAAATTGTCTAATTACGCCGTTTTGGATTATATCGGAAAAGCGGAGCTTTTCTCCAACTTACATTAACAATGGGTAAGCCTCTGTATTTTGGTAATAAAGGAGTTTTCCTCAATGGGCCTTTAAAGAGAGCTTATTCTAGTCGATTGCTCGCTTGCGTTTGGAGAAAATTGACATCTATTCACCACTCGTTTAATTGGTTAGAGATGCCTATAGGTAGGTATTTTCTTTCTTTCGGCATTAAAACCGCAAAAAGAAATTTAAAAATGCTCGAAAGCCGAGTAAAAGTGGCAAGAAGCTCTTAAAACGCGAGTGGCGAAAAGCTTTTTAAATGCGACCACCTCGCGCTAGCGGATATTTTTTAATAAAGTGAGAGCTTCTTTACGCTTAAATAGCATTAAAAATATATTTTCAATAAGTGCGACTCTATAAAGTCCCCTTTTAGACCACAGCAAAACAGCCAGGTGTCTTGATAGGGGCGGGTGTTACACCTCTGCTCGAAAACCATTTTATATATACGCTCGGAAATTTTAAACTAACGCACAGAAGGCTAATAAAGTTTTTAAATAAATAAAAAAACATAATTACTATATGTACTACCCGTAAGAGTTCAGGGCTAAGGAGAAATAAAAATTGTAATGGCCCCGGTTAACTAATTTACAGTCTCGATGGCCTTAAAGTGGCCGATAATTGTTTTATAGGGGCAAACCACTTTGGGCGTTTAAATGCAACGCGAGAAGCACTTTTAACTGAGTTTCAAGAAAAGAAAAATCTGAATTCGCAGAAAAGGGGTTTCCCGAAATTCAAAGTTAATGAAAAAGCAACCACCCTGTATGAAAATTGGTAAAATTCTTTTTATCGTTCTTTAATTACGCGCCTACTTTTGCCATTTAATTAATTACAACAATTTGTGTAGTACAAATAGACATAATTTGAAGCAAATTTAAACAAATTAAGTAATTCAGTTGTTTCTGCTAAAATTTATATAAGTAATATTACGTATAGTATGTATACAAATTAATTATACAATACATTTTAAAGTTAATTTCGTTAATAAAACGGACGACTATGCACAAGTTGCTTCAGTTGTGTACAATGCAGCATAATAATTACACAAGAATAATAATAATGAGAGAATTCGAGGCGCATTCTATAGGATTTTGTGTACTACTATGTGCTAAAGTAGGCGGAGGAGCGAGCTTCTCTCTCCACGAAAATGTAGTGTATGTGTTAATATAAGGAGAAGGCAAGTCTTGTTTATTAAGCTCACTGTAAAAGCTTAAACGCTACAATAAGCCATCTTGCGGCTTAATTATACAAAGCTTCTCACTTAATTTACAAAATTTAATTTGACGCATCCCTTAAGTTACAAATCAGAGCGTAAAGTTAATTTCGCGATAAAGAGAGACGCGGGGCAAAATTAATTAATTATTCGTTTTGCGAATTGAAACGGAAGTATTGGGCTAGACTTTTTTGGAGCTTTTGCGAGTTTAGTTGGCCAGTGTGTCTGTGTGTGATTGTCTAAGTAAAACTCTCCATCAGGGTGTTAACTGTTTGTGATGAAACTGGTCCGCTAGGAGAGCACTAATTTGTTCTCTTTCTTCCACTAACAAAATCTACAGGGTGTTTAGAGAAGCGCGAGTGATTTTTGGGCACCCCTCTCAATAAATATTAAGGCATTGGACGTGTATTTTGTTCAGGGCCTTTGCTAAAGTGTGCAGTTTCTTTCTTGTTCAGTTAATGAAACTACAATTAGATGCTAGAAGGTGCGACTTCAAGAAACTCAGTATTTAGCATTAGTGAGCTCTTGCTGGGCGAAATGGAAACAATAAAATACTGTTAAATATAGAAGAAAGAAGTATAATATTATGTAGATACTCAATTTAAAATAAACGTAATTTGATGTCTCGCTCTGTAAGTTATCCCTCAGATTAGTATGTACTTCAAATAAAATAATTTGTCGTCATAAAATGTCACCTTTTCGAATTTTCACTTAATCTCTAATTATTTATTATTCTAGAAAATCGATGACCACGCGCCATCGACATCGCACTCTTTGATTCATGTTTTGTTTCGTTTAGTTCATTAGAAAGTGCCATATTAGTAAGCCTTGCCTTCAAGAGCATCATACACTTTTATAACTTTTTTCAAAAATATTTCGAATTTCACAAAAATAATAGTTTGAACTGACTCTGTCTGTCTCTGGCTGTGCGCAAGGGTATTTAAATCGTATTTGTAACTCTTAAGGCGGCCATACACACAACGCTATACAGATTTAACTACTTTTCTAAAAAAGTTCGTAGTTTTCGAGTTATAAGTGAAGAACTAAAAAAACAGTTTTTTGGTCGATTTTGAAACTTTTAGCAAACTTTACCGCGCTCTAGCGCTTAAACGATTTGTCTGAAGGAAAACTTTAATAAACATAATTTGTAGAAAATTTAACGTAGTTTATTTTTTAATAAAACTGCTTTTTTCAAGAAGTGCGTAGTTTGGAAGTTATAAGCAAAAAACTAAAAAAATAGTTTATTTGGTCGATTTTGGAATTTTTGGCAAACTTTAACGCTCTCTAGCGCCTAAACCGTTTGTTTAAAAAAAACTTTTAAAATCATAATTAGTAGAAAATTTGACGTAGTTTCTTTTTGTATAGTACTAATTTTCTCAAAAAGTGCGTAGTTGCAAGTTACAAGTAAAAAACTAAAAAAATAGTGTGTGGATCGATTTTGGAATTTTTGGAAAACTTTAATGGGTTCTAGTGCTTCAACCGCCCGTCTGAAGGAGAAACTCTAAAAATGAAAATTTGTAGAAAATTTAACGTAGTTTCTTTTTTTATAGTACTAATTTTCTTAAAAAGTGCGTATTTTGCAAGTTATAAGCAAAAAACTAAAAAACTAGTTTGTGAATCGATTTTGGAATTTTTGGAAAGCTTTCACGCGGTCTAGCGCCTAAACCGTTTTCTGAAAAAAAAACTCTGAAAAGCTTAATTAGTAGAAAATTTGACGTAGTTTCTTTTTGTATAAAAGTGATTTTTACAGAAAATGCGTAGTTTGCAAGTTATAAGCAAAAACCTAAAAAGTAGTTTGTGAATCGATTTTGAAATTTTTGAAAAACTTTTACGCGCCCTAGCGCCTAAACCGTTCGTTCTTTCTTCTTTAAATTTAAGAAGTTTTATATCAAGTACATCCGTGTAGTTCTTAAAAACGTTTCCATCGATACTCTGTCTCCAACGTAATTTGGTATTTAGATGAATTTTTTCAAACTAAACCTTTATGCGTTAATACAAAATTCCAATGGAGATATTTTTAACTGATAAAAGCCGGTCGTTTTATTTTAAAACCCAACTACGATGTCATTTCCAGTACAACCGGAAGTGGTCGAAATATTTCACTACCGAGAACAAATTCAAAATTGTCCCTAATTTATAGCATCTTGCAATTTGAGGTTGATATCTTCAAAATTCATGAAGTTGCAATGGTGGCCCTGATTTGGTATACACTCGGTATATTCGATATTAGGTAATGCCACCAAACAAAAAGAAATTTTTGATTAAAAAAAGCTTGTGCTTATTATAAGCATAAGTGATAATGAAAAAACTAAAAATATAGTTTGTTGATCGATTTGAGAATTATTAAAAAATTTTAACGCGCTTTAGACCGTTCGTCTGAAGAAGAAACTCTGAATTGACGTAGTTTATTTTTGTATAAAACTGATTTTCTCAAAAAGTGCGTCGTTCCCGAGTTATAAGCAAAAAACTAAAAAATAGTTTGTTGATCGATTTGGGAATTTTGGAAAACTTTAACGCGCTCTAGCGCCAAAACCCGAATCTGAAGAAAAAACTCTAAAAATTATAATTTGTAGAAAATTTGACGTAGTTTCTTTTTGTATAGAACTAACTTTCTCAAAAAGTGCGTAGTTTGCAAGTTACAAGCAAAAAACTAAAAAAATAGTGTGTGGATCGATTTTGGAATTTTTGGAAAACTTTAACGGGTTCTAGTGCCTAACCCGTTTGTCTAAAGAAAAAACTCTAGAAAACATAATTTGTAGAGAATTTAACGTAGTTTGTTTTTGTATAGTACAGACTTTCTCAAAAAGTGCGTAGTTTGCAAGTTACAAGCAAAAAACCAAAAAAAATAGTTTGTGGATTAATTTTAAAATTTTTGGAAAACTTTAACGGGTTCTAGTTCCTAAACCGTTTGTCTGAAAGAAAACACTCTGGAAAACATAATTTGTAGAAAATTTGGCATAGTTTCTTTTTGTATAAAACTGATTTTCTCAAAAAGTGCGTAGTTTGAAAGTTACAAGCAAATAACTAAAAAAATAGTTTATAGATCGATTTTAGAATTTTTGGAATATTTTAACGCGCTCTAGCGCCTAAACCGTTCGTCTGAAAAAAAACTCTAAATAGCATAATGTAGAAGATTTGACGTAGTTTCTTTTTGTTTAGAACTGACTTTCTCAAAAAGTGCGTAGTTTGCAAGTTACAAGCAAAAAACTAAAAAAAATAGTTTGTAGATCGATTTTAGAATTTTTGGAATATTTTAACGCGCTCTAGCGCCTAAACCGTTCGTCTGAAAAAAAACTCTAAATAGCATAATGTAGAAGATTTGACGTAGTTTCTTTTTGTATAGAACTGACTTTCTCAAAAAGTGCGTAGTTTGCAAGTTACAAGCAAAAAACTAAAGAAAATAGTTTGTAGATCGATTTTAGAATTTTTGGAATATTTTAACGCGCTCTAGCGCCTAAACCGTTCGTCTGAAAAAAAAACTCTAAATAGCATAATTTGTAGAAGATTTGACGTAGTTTCTTTTTGTATAGAACTGACTTTCTCAAAAAGTGCGTAGTTTGCAAGTTACAAGCAAGAAACTAAAAAAATAGTTTGCCTGTCAAAATTCAAGAAAAGTTACAAAGGTGGCCCTGATTTGTTATACACTCGGTATAATCGATATTAGGTAATCGCACCAAACAAAAAGAAATTTTTGATTAAATAAGAGTTCGTGCTTATAGCAAAGGATGAACCCTAATTTGTAACTACAAATTTAAATAGTCGGCGTTGATTCTGACGACGATATTAAAAGTCAAATCTGACAAATCAATAAATTAGGTTATACCTTACACCCTTTTACACTAACGATTTTATTCCGACGCCTACTACATTAAATTTAAATTTTTTTATCAAATACTTATATTGCTAGAAATAAATTAAAACGTTAATAGTTTTCAGTGTTTCAGTGTAACGTCACGTTGTAAGGGTATTTAAATTAGTTGAAGAAAATTTAAGCACTTAAATAGAAGAGCGTCGCGACGCTGCTGCCGCTACTACTTCTATGGGAGTATAATAAAACACAAGATTTTAATTAAACTTATTCATCTCAGTAAAATAGGAAGAGTTGGTGGTGAGTGCATTTAATTAAGAAGTTCAAATTCTTAACATTTTTGACATAATTAAGTTTGCATCTCGTACTACTCTTAATTTAAATGACTTAATTTTTCCCACACCCCCTTCTTCTAAATAAGTTATTTTCTATTTAATTAAACTTAAAATTTAACAAATTAGACGCGAATTTAAAATTTAATTGATTTAGTTCGTAATTAAAAAATTGTTAACAACTATTATCGAATCAATTAGGGAATTTACTCTGGCAATTCGAACAATGTTCTGTAACGCAATGCAGACTCTATACACGTAGAAAATTGAATTATACGAAAACAAAAGAGATGGTAGGGGATTTTGGGTCGACACAGGGTTGCCAACAACAGGGAGGAAGGGGGTTTCGTTACGGCAGTAATTAACTGCGACTCGATAATTAATTAGTTCCAACGAGTAGCGTTCGGTACCGCCACACTAAATGTGTTTAGGATCAGATTCGCTAATATTTGTACATTCGGCAATTGCTTTTACAACCCTTACGAACATTACAAACATTACTACAGTGAAATATTTGACTGTTAGGGTAGTTTTTGTTTGAAGCTTTATTCACACTAGAAAAATTCGCGTATTATTTATCAATACTACTCTTTTTGTTTCCTTCAATTTCTTTTTTGCTTTTCTTCTATTAATTTTTAAATAAATTTTTTCACTCATTCAACATTTCAATTACCCCACAAGCCGTTCGTTTTTTGTCTCCAACTTTCACTTCTTTACAAGTTATGCAAGGGGTTTTTAAGAGCAAGAGCACAGCCGCGGGTTTAATTTTTTCTTTAAAAATATTTTCCTGAAAGGCAATCATATCTCGCAGAAAGCACATTTTCCAGCTCTCGCACATTTATTAAAAGTTTCATGTTACAATTTTATTTTTAAAAGACAAATTTGCGCGAGTAATAGTGAATAGTTACGTAAAATGTAAAAAATGCGAACTCGTTAAGTTATTAGTCGCCCCTTGCTTCTGAAATCTTAAGCGATTATAAGCAAATACAAGTGCATTTTGGCATCATAAGAAAGCTTCCACATCAACATTTTGGAAACAGCAAAGGCCAAGGTTGAACGAGAGAACAGGTTAGCTATGCTAGCTATCGCAGGCATATTTCGGCGAACTTGTAGCCTAAATCTACATCGATGTAACCTAACAGAGAAAACATTTAATCAAATTAATGCTATTGTTGAGTGCCAGCTGTGCATTTTAACCTTTCCAATGCTGCAGAGACGCCTCTGAAAAAACTTTGCACACAAATTTTCCCGTGATTTTCAAAGAAATCCCATCGCGTTGATCGAGTGGCTGCTACGTCATTAGCCCACAAACCATAAAGACTCGGATCAACCGTAGCAATAAGCACGAATTGAAGACGTGAAAGAACTCAAAAATGAACGAGCCAGCTATCGTTCAAAAAATTATGGGAAATTACACGCCCGGGAGCTAGCCAAGCTGTTGAATCCGAATAAACGTTTAACCACCACTTCTGTACAAAGATTACTACTTTATTCTCATACGTGGAGTCTAATCCGAAAGCAGATATGAACAATGAACACAGATTGCGCACTGGCTTTTAAAAATATTTTTGGGTGCTTAGAGAATCAGTCAACCATGATAGTTGCAGAGTAGAGTTTAGATGTAAATACCCAGTCTTCCTCGGACTCGCGCTCGCACTGAACTAGTGAAGGAGTGAACATACAAAGGATCCATCTGAGTAGACTTTAAGTATTTTTTGACACGGCTAGACTTGAGGATGAACGCATAACCTAAGAGAGACCTGTCGAAGCAGCCATTGGGTAGTCGTCAATTATTACCTCAGACTATGCACTACCTGTGTACGTGTGTACTCAATTTCAAGGCCTGACTGCACATTCTGGTGTAGCTTTTTTGTTTAACGTCTTAGCACTGAAGTACCAGCTCACCACCATATTACGACTCGTAACATCCCTATCTTGTAACTCATAACGACATTGTTAAGTGACGGTTATCGTTAGTTACCGATTTTGACATGAGTTTGGCGTTGGATTTTGTCGGTAACTAACGAAAATCGTCCTTTAAAGATGTCGTTATGAGTTACAAAATAGGGATGTAAGGCTTCCTAACAATGATCTTACTAATTTCTCTCAGGAACTTTCATTGCTTTGTTATAATAACTGATTCCAAGTCAGAAGTGTGTTTTTTCCTCTTAAGAAATTTCATTCTATCGTTATACGCAATTCCAAGTCAGAGAGGTTACTTCTTTCCCTCAGGAACTTTTATTATTTCGTTATAATCGATTCTAAATCGGAAGTTGATACTTCTCTTAGAAAATTTAATTGTTTCGTTGTAATTTGTATCATACGACATAACCGATTCCAAGTCAGAGGTTGTTTCTTTTTCTCTGGAACTTTTATTCTATCGTTATAAGTTATAACCGATTCCAAGTCAGAAGTTGTTTCATTCTCTCATGAACTTTTATTGTTTCGTTATAACCGATTCCAAATCTAACGTTGTTTCTTCTCTCAGGAACTTTCATTGTTTCGATGTAATTTGTATCCTACGATGTAACCGATTCCAAGTCAGAGGTTTTTTTCTTTCTCTCAAGAATCTTTACTGTTTCGTTGTAATCAGTTCGAAGTCAGAGGTTGTTGTTTTTTCTCAGGAACTTTTATTGTTTCGATATAATTGGTACCGTATGATGCAGCCGTTTCTAAGTCAAAGCTTGTTTCTTTCT
This sequence comes from Malthinus flaveolus, assembly GCA_950108345.1. Classification (NCBI taxonomy): domain Eukaryota; kingdom Metazoa; phylum Arthropoda; class Insecta; order Coleoptera; family Cantharidae; genus Malthinus; species Malthinus flaveolus. The sequence continues at coordinate 13,605,788 of OX467289.1, forward strand.
CTCAGGAACTTTCATTGTCTTGTTATAACCGATCCCAAGTCAGAGGTTGTTTCTTTCTCTCAGGAAGTTTTATTGTTTCGTTATAAAAGATTCCAACTCAGAGGTTGTTTATTTCTCTCAGGAACTCAATTGTTGTGTTTAGTTTATATCAAACGATGTAACCGATTCCAAGTCAGAGGTTTTTTCTTTCTCTTAAAAACTTTTACTGTTTCGTTGTAACCGATTTACCGATTTTTCTCTCAGGAACAGTATTTCTTTCGTTGTCACCGATTCCAAGTCAGAGGTTGTTTTATCTCTCAGGAACTATCCTGTTTCGTTATAACAGATTCCAAGTCCGAGGTTGTTTTTTTCCAGAAGATTTTACTGTTTCGTTTTAACCGATTCCAAGTCCGATTGTTTTTTCTCTCAGGAACTTTATTTGTTTCGTTTTAACCGATTCTAAGTTAGAGGATGTTTTTTTCACTTAGGAACTTTCTTTGATTCGTTGTAACGGATTCCAAGTCAGAGGTTGTTTATTTCTCTCAGGAACTCAATTGTTGTGTTTAGTTTATATCAAACGATGTAACCGATTCCAAGTCAGAGGTTTTTTTTTCTCTTACTTTTACTGTTTCGTTGTAACCGATTTACCGATTTTTCTCTCAGGAACAGTATTTCTTTCGTTGTCACCGATTCCAAGTCAGAGGTTTTTTCTTTCTCTTACTTTTACTGTTTCGTTGTAACCGATTTACCGATTTTTCTCTCAGGAACAGTATTTCTTTCGTTGTCACCGATTCCAAGTCAGAGGTTGTTTTATCTCTCAGGAACTATCCTGTTTCGTTATAACAGATTCCAAGTCAGAGGTTGTTTTTTTCCAGGAGATTTTACTGTTTCGTTTTAACCGATTCCAAGTCCGATTGTTTTTTCTCTCAGGAATTTTATTTGTTTCGTTTTAACCGATTCTAAGTTACAGGATGTTTTTTCACTTAGGAACTTTCTTTGATTCGTTGTAACCGATTCCAAGTCAGAGGTTGTTTTATCTCTCAGGAGCTTTCCTTGTTTGGTTGTAGCTGATTCCAAGTCAGAAGTCGTTTTTTCTAGGACCTTTGACTGTTTCATTTTAACCGATTCCATGTCAGGGATTGTTTTTTCCCTCAGGAACTTTCTTTGTTTCGTTGTAACCGATTCCAAGTCAGAGGTTGTTTCTAGTTTCTATATCTCGAAAACTTTCTTTGTTTCGTTTTAACCGATTCCAACTCAGAGGATATTTTTTCACTTCGGAACTTTCTTTGATTCATTGTAACCGATTCCAAGTCAGAAGTTGTGTTATCTCTCAGGAACTTTTACTGTTTTGTTATTACCGATTCCAAGGCAGAGAATGTTTTTTCCCCCGGAACTTTCTTTGTTTCGTTTTAACCGATTCCAACTCAGAGGATGTTTTTTCACTCCGGAACTTTCTTTGATTCGTTGTAACCGATTCCAAGTCAGAAGTTGTGTTATCTCTCAGGAACTTTTACTGTTTTGTTATTACCGATTCCAAGGCAGAGAATGTTTTTTCCCTCGGAACTTTCTTTGTTTCGTTTTAACCGATTCCAACTCAGAGGATGTTTTTTCACTCCGGAACTTTCTTCGATTCATTGTAACCGATTCCAAGTCAGAAGTTGTGTTATCTCTCAGGAACTTTTACTGTTTTGTTATTACCGATTCCAAGGCAGAGAATGTTTTTTCCCTCAGGAACTTTCTTTGTTTCGTTGTAACCGATTCCAAGTCAGAGGTTGTTTCTATATCTCGAGAACTTTCTTTGTTTCGTTTTAACCGATTCCAAGTCAGAAGTTCTTTTATCTCTCAGGAGCTTTCCTTGTTTCGTTATAACAGATTCCTAGTCAGCTGTGTTTTTTTTCCTCAAGAAATTTTATTGCTTCGCTCTAACCGATTGCAAGTCAGAGATTGTTTTTGGAATTCTCTAATAACCATTAGTTTGAATTGTTCTTAAAATATAAATGAGGTCTTAAACGTACAGTTTGGATGAAGCACAACATATCCCACCTACTAAATACTGCAAGTAAGCGCGAAAAAGGTAAATCCACATTTCAAATATTTTTAATTGTTCTAATTGCGAAAATTTTGCAAGTTTGCTCATTATTTTCATCTTCGTGGACCTCAACAACTTCTAAATGAAATAAATTTAATAAAATATCAATTCCCAAAAGAGGTAGTACTTTTATAATTGGTTCCTGACGAGATGACAAAGGGTGGCAACATTTTATACCCTAAAAGTTTTATTCTATTCTTATGATAATACAGCAATCGAACACTTCAACGGCATGAGGGTCTATAAGATGGAGCCATCAAAAAATAAAGTTTAGGGAAGCCTAAAATGTTTACTAAGTACTAAGTACCAACACCGTTTTAAACTGTCCACACTTGCTTTAACAAACATACAGTAGGTAGCTACACTGTGCTTCATTAAGACGCTGCTATATGCGATTGTTTGCGATTACCTTCTGAGAGGTGTAGCTATAAGTATTAGCATAATTTTAAAGACTTCATTTGTCCATTTTCTAGAAGCTGTTTGAAGCGAGCAGTTTCCGTCGGCAAAATCGCGCGTTTTCGAGCTCGTGAATAAGTCAACACAAACAACTGTTACTTTTTCTTCGAGGCTAATTTGAGGAGCGTTTGCGAACGGTGCGAAGTCTTTTTTTTTCTAAAATACGCAGGTCGTCGACTCGATTTTTCACTAACAAGTGGGCGATGAAGCAACGCTCTATGCAATTTTATTTTTTTTAAACCTCGAGAGGAGAGGAGATGAATTGAAGGATTTTTTTACTGCGTCATAATGGCGTGGTGTTTGATTTGAAAAAAAATTTCTCCTCTCGAGCGTCGATGTTAAAAAAGACGTGTAGAACAAAGGTTTAATTGTGGAAGTTGGTGTTGTTTGTGCGGCGTATGTATTACGTTTCTAACGAGATGTTGTCGAAATTGAGCAACATTTTATCACGGGCTCGCTCTTTCTTGCCTTTATTATTTTTATTAAAGTAGAAGAATATGACATCAGGTGATGGGGCAATAACAGATGTAGTTAGAAGAACGTGTGAAATGCTTAGCACATGTCAAGTGCGGAGGCAGGGGGCACTTCCTGGCATTCAATGCCACCGTTTAATTTCTTCAGACAACTCAATAGAGGTGTTCAGCTTGTACCTACACTCAACAACATCAAAACGTTTTACCTGTGTATACTTACGCGTTGTAGTTTTAAAGGTTTAGTTGGTAGTTAAGCTACAGGGTGGCCGAAATAAACTTGCTCATCATACTTTTTAATTATCTCAACTGGAGGATTTTTTTAATACGTTCGAAATTTATTTTTTAAGTGGATAAATGAAGGTTTATTTGATGCCAATTAGTTTTTGATTGAAAGGATTTTTTAATGAGTTACAAACTTGTAATTATTCTCCATAAGTGAAGAGACAAATAAACACACGTCGAATAAATTTTTTTTTGGAGAGGGCTCGAGTACAAATTTAATAAATTTAAAATAAGACGATTTGGGCCCTTAAAGATATTAGAGAGTAATCTGATCATTTATAGTCCAGACAGGGGAACAACAAAGCCTCGTCACACCACAAATTTGAGCGAGCTCTCTCGAGTGAGGTTCACATCAAATCTGCAGTCGAATTTTTATTTATTCGTTTCCGAAACGTTGTATGTTAATTTTTGAAAATTACCCATCAGGAATGAAAATTTAAATTTGTAAAAAAAAATTTGTTTGAAAACACCCTTTTGTTACAATCCTTTCGCGGGCTTATTTTTCATTTTTTATTAAAAGTTTTTAAAATTAATTTTAAATAACTTAATTAAGTGGAGAGACGATTAATAAATTTTTCGTTTGTGTAACTGCAAACTATTTTTGCACCCTAGTCCCGTATAAACTCATGATCCGTTGGTGACAGACGTACAAAGCTGCGTTATAACCCAGCAGGGGTTGACGTACGCTATGTGCGCGAATTGTGCGAAATAGCACCCGCTTGGATAAAAAGTCCCTCTACTCGTATTTACGGCAATATTCAAATCTGTTCGATTAACAATTTCGATTGTAAAAAAATAATTTTGTAACGAAATAAATCAATTAGTATTATGCGATTTTAATTAATTTCAAAACTAACTATGCGCAGAATTGTTCAACATTGAGAAAATTTAATAACTGGTAGGTATCACGAGTTTGTTACTAAATTATCGACGCTCTTATCTGCATCTAATCAGAGCTACATCAAATTACCAATTAGTGGGGATGATCGGATGACACAGTAATGAGCCATTGATCCACATAACCTTCCTCTGGATGAGGTAAAATAAAATATTCGGTTAAAACAACTCGAAACAAGCAAACTTATTCAAAAAATATATTTTAAAACAATTTCAACATAAAATGAGTCTGGGGGAACCCCCTTGAAAGCATTTTTTGATTTTTTAAGCGTCTCAAACGTCTCTTAAGCGACGCTAGATTGTTTGTTAACGAAAATTACACGCTAATTACGCCTTGTGTGTGTTTATTGCGAATATAGTTAGACATAGTAGCTCAAGCAAGCTTCTCCAAGACTTTTTTTTTTAATTTTCGACCAATTTAACGCCATCGCCTTAATTTCAACGCGTAGTAGATACAAAAAAATTCTTTGTGCAAATGTAAATGTGGTTGAAGTACTCGCACATTTTGCGTCAAAAGAGCATAAAGCAGAAAGTAGTGCTCTTGATATGTAACGCTCGTATAAGTAGAGGTACTATATAGGTACTACTATCTTTTTTAATGGAAGTAACAACGCAACAGTGTGATGTGTGTGTTTGAAGTAAAAAAATTGCCACTGATCGGATTCTTTACATAAAATAAAGATCAAAGCGTGTGGCAAGCATCCATTAAACCACCAGCCCCCACCCCCTCTCATTTCGCTTTTTTTAAATATTTCCATTCAACAAGTTGTGTTGAAGCTTGAGGCACGGTATAGAAGCAAGAAGAATTATTTATATAGTAGGTATTGTAAAAATGATTTCATCTTTGTGCAGCTCTGCAAATATGCTCAAGGTCAAATCTACTTTTCATGTAATTACTTATTTCCGATGCTCGCTTGTTTCTTTGGTTTGGATTTTCGAAATTCGTTGTCTTATTTTCAAAAAAAGATACATTTAGTAGGTAATGGAGCTAGGGCAGCAGAATCAGATGTTGCGAGCAAATGACGATGAGATAATTGAGGCACATCAGCTACAGCGAGCCCTATATTACAGGGTGATTCTAAATTAATGTCAGAAAATGTCAGGAATTATAGAATAAGGCAATACAATCATGTTTAGTTAAAGGTAATGGGGGGAAGACGCTTGGTAACCCCGTAATTGACTTTTTAAAATTTAGGGATGAAATGAGGTTTTTCGGAATTATTTACAAAACCGTCCTATTAAGGTGTGATTTCGTTGCTACGTCTGCGGTCGGGTCCGGCCGCGAGTCCAGCAGTCGAGCACACGGTCGAACACTGCTACAATGCACTTTAATGTAAGTGAACAGAGAAGCAGTGCTCGAACGTGTGCTCGACTGCTGGGACGTTGCGTTCGATCGCAACGTCCAGCAGTCGCGACCAGACGTGACGTCCCAGCAGTCGCGACCGGCCGCGACGTCCAGCAGTCCAACACACGGTCGAGCACTGCTTCTCTCTTTACTTACATTAAAGTGCATTGTTGCAGTCCTCGGCCGTGTGCTCGACTGCTGGACGTCGCGTCCGGCCGCGACTGCTGGAACGGACCGCGACTGCTAGACGTCGCGACCGGACGGAGTTTTACAATGAGTCGCCCGCCCTAATTATTGCACAATATAAGTAAGAGCAGTTCGATATATCGCCTGTTAGGGGTTGGAATGGCTTATTTTTTAGCGTCGGCCACTTCCGTAACATTAGGTACACCCAAAATAACTCGATCATTCTTGAAATTTGCTGGCATTGACTTAGAAGCACCCTATTAACAAAACAACCCCACTTATCTGTTTCTTGTGAAATCAGTATTATTTTAAGGCCAAACTGGGTAAAAATTCAGAAAAATTGTAGTCAAATCTAGGCCTTTAATGAGATAAAAGGGTCGTGCTGGCCTTTAAGTATACAAAAGCGTCTTTTAAAAGGGTCTCACTATTGGTTTGTTTTAGGGGCAGTATCGAAAAGCTTCTATTTACTAAATGAGCTTTTTAAAAAATGCTAACTGATGGCCTTTATTTAAAAATATAATAGGCACGCCCCTGAGCCCTCAAAGTATCTGAAAACTTGAAAGGAACTACTACAGGCTTCGCTATAAATATGAAAACCTTTTCAAATCGGCACGTAACAACAAAAACGTAGCCTTCTCTAATTTTTAAAGAGCGACAGAATTGAGTACGCCACTGGTTACAACCTATTGAAGAGACAAGAGTAAATGTTTATTATTTTAATCTAAGCAGATTAGAATTAGCTGAAAACGGCTCATTTCGGCAATTTCCATGCAAAAGCGAGAAGTGGCCTAAGTCAGTGGCCTCACTTGGAAGAGAGGGGGAGAGGTAAAAGGGGCACTAATAGTTTGGCGACACCGAAAAATTGTTAACAGAACAACCCGACAGCTATTGACCCTTTCTTGATTTTGATTTCTCACTGCACTGAGTCAATTAGTTCTACGCTGCGAGTCAGAACATTCCAGTTCTAACTGTAACGGTGCGCGTTAAGTTTAAGACCGACTGTCATAGTCGTGAGTCACAACGCATACGTCATACACAGGTGCAGTGATACGATCATAAATCAGTGAGCCAACGACCAACGTTCACTTGGAAATATTTTTTTTCTAAATTAGACTGTAGTGATACCTATGCGTGAGTCATTTAAAGAGCCTTCGTGGCTATTAGGTTAGGTTAGATCGCCATCACTGGACACTTATATTAGTGTCTTTAGTGCTTTTATGACCTTACGCGACAACGCGACTCAGAATATTAATGTGAAAAGCAAAACTCGTCTAACCTCGTAAACGCACAGGCCCGCCACTGCTTCCAGTTGATTATAGAAAGCTGACCAGTCAGCGATAGGGTGACGGCAAACATTTTCGATTTTGTTCATTATTTCTTTGAATGCTAGCCCGTGAGATAATTTGGAGACACCGAAAATTTGTTAATGGAACCATCCGACAGCTATTGACTCATTTATCACTTATCACTGCACTGAGTCGATTAGTTCAACACTGTGGACCGGAAGATCCCCGTGCAACAATGCAACGAATCTGCGCGTTGTTTATGACCGACTGTCATAGTATAGTCGTATGTCAGAAGTCAGAAGCCATAAGTCATACACAGGTGCAATGATAGATAGATAAGTTTATAAAAATCAACGCATGAGTCGTTAAAAGGGCCTTCGTGAGCCATTAGGTTAGGTTAGGTCCGCTACCACTGCTCTAGGCACTTCTATTAGTCATTTTTACGCTGTTATGACCCTACGCAGCCCAAAATATAGATGTGCAAAGCAAAACTCGTCTAATCCCGTAAACGCACAGGCGCTGCCCGCTACGCCACTGCTCCCGGTAGATTAGAGAAAGAATCGGAGTCTTTTGTTACTTCTTGCCGAACAAAATAGAAAAGCTGTATTTTGATGAGTACAAACTGTGCTAACAAATAACGGGTGATTGAAATTCAAGTTCTCGGGCGTCTAAGGTAACTTATTGGGGCAATATGCCCTCGATGGCCTAATGATGGCCAATATGATACTATTACGCCTTTATTTAACTTCCTGTGAGGGTGAATTTTGTAATTTGGCTATAACCAAGCAGGCACGGTTCTTTGCGATGGCATACCCTGATTTGAGCGTATTAGATGCGCGTTACGCGCCACTGATTGGTAGTGAATTATAAGAAACTGGAGCTTTCCTAATTTTTGTGTAAAGAGACAGAACTATTCAAATGCTAATACTGTGCACAGAGGATGCTATCAAAATAAAAATATCTACAGCGGACGAGCGGATGTAGATTGTAGATAGGTGTTCGATTTGAATAGAATAATAAAGAAATAGTTCGTTCGGCCTATTTTATTCCGAATATTGGCTTCGATAATTTCGTGACGAAAAAAGGCACTTCACCAAAGTTGTAGGCCATTAAATTTTAAAAGTTATTTGAAGCAAAACTGTGTAGTGTGTACCTTTAATTACAGTCGCTGATGTGAACTGATTATAATAGAGAAGGGAAATTCGAAAAAATTGTATCGAAATCAATTCAACACCCGGTATAAGGGCCCCTTTTAAATTATTTTTCTAGAAGTTGGATACGCCACTGTTGTTAGTTGTTATCACTGATAGTAAAGAAATAATGTACCGCCCGCCTATTACCTATTAATTATAGTGTTATAGCAGTAGTAATAAATTACCTAAATGTTGTCATAGGTACTACCGTGATATAAGCATTGATAGGCCTAAAATTGCTTGTCAAATTCTTGTCTTGCCGGCACTCAAAATTGAAATAATTTGAATTAGGTAGGTAAGCGTTAATTAAACAGCCGAGAAAGTAAGAAACAAAGAGGGGTAATTCTAAACATTTCATTCAAGGCCAACTTTTATTTTTTTTAAAGAAAAATTTCTATAACAGAGCAGAGATGATATTTCACACAAAATTGGACGGAAGAAAACGAAACTAACTTTCTCCACTTCTAAACTAATCTACAATCCATTATTACGCCTGACGCTTTTGATCGCAATTACTGATTCGGTTTAGGTGAGACGACGCTCTTATTTTTGGTTGGTCAGTTCTTAGCCCACTTCGAAGGAAAATTACAAGCTTTAATCTTACACAAAAATTACACCTACAAAATAAAACTGGTGTAGAGGTAGAAATAATTAAAAAAAAAAACCAAAGTCAAGCTTCGTCTTTACACAAGTCACCTACAACAAACATAATCATTTTCTTCTCCTTCAAGTTTGTTTATCAAAAGGATGATCTTAAAATTTTATTTACTTAAAACTCGACTTGATGACATTTTGTTTTTCTTAGTTAAACAAACGGTTTTTTTCTAGCCCCTTTTTTTTTACTGGTGATCCTAAACTGTACTATACTTCTAGGCTAATAGGCTTAAAAACAAACTTACCGGAAGCTCCACCGACTTGCGGTCCGCCAAGACCTAAAACGCTGACCGGCGACGCCGTGCCATTATTTGCGGCGCTCATACTAGCCGCCGCCGCAATATTGTGAGGTAAAAATGCTGCAGCGACGGCAGCTTGTGCGTTAAAATAAGCCATTCGGCTCGCGGCCATGGTCATGTGGTGGTGATTAAAACTGGGATCCGACGAAAAACAAGTCTGCGGCTGTAAGTGTCTCTGGTGCTGATAAACATTGGGAGTTATTGCGGATACGGCCGCCGTTGGAGAGCGGTGTTGGTGCGAATCGCCCAAACCTAAAAGTTCTTGTATTGCGAAAGGCGAACGTTGCGGCATTGTTTGTGACGGTTTATTCAATATGCTAGGCGCTGTTACGTGTATTGTATTTTCTAAAGTCTCATCGTTCATTTTTCACCACTAAAATGTCGAAAACACTCACTCAAAAATTTCACGAAAATCTCGCAACATTTTTAGTCTTCAAAAAAAACTATTTTGCACAAAAAGGGCGCAATAAAAGTTTTAACACTTTTTAGGTCGTAATTATTTTTTTGGGAAACTCACTCACTTTTAGAAAACTCACTTTTGAGCCTATTAGGCCTTTTAATTTAAGCGCGCGGTAATCCGAAATTTCGAGTTTGAAAAATACGGTTTTTAATAGTAATAATAATAATAAGAACCGGACGTAAGGAGCTTTAATGATGAACTGACTACTTCAATTTGAAAAACGAGTACTGCCTGTTCCTAACAAAGATACCCCCTAATATTAGTCTCAAAAGGGTTTCTTAAACGTGGGAGGCGCGTATAGTCGACCAATTGTATAACTAAATGCTTTGTTCTGATTGGGCTAGGTGTAATTTAAGGAAAGCTGCTTTAATAACGTATTGCTTTGGGTATTGATTCGTGTGTCGCGTTCAGCTTGATGGGCGTGTTTTAGATAAGAGTTTTGTAACGCGGGTAGCTCTTATTAGCGGTGCGCTTAAAGTCCATTTTTGCTTGTCGAATTAAACAATTACTGTCAAATAGTGTACACGGTTAATTGGAAACGATGTAATCAATTATGATAATTGGTGCTAATTAATTGGCTTTTACTAATTAGTATTTATGTGCCAATAGATTTAATTATTTGATAGACGTAGTGGAAAACGTGTTTTATTAAATTTTAAGATAAGTTAGTAAGTATTTTAATTTATTTCAATATTTTTTTCTGCAAGTCGCTATTTGGGTTTAAATAAAATAAAATAATAGAAAAAAGAAAAGAATGAACAAAAATAAAAAGTTTTAAAATTGGTAATATTTTTAATTAACATTGGAAAATAAATTAAAATACATTACTAAATAAATGAAATATATAGTTAAGGAGGTATACAGGACCTTTACAAAAAAAACAAAATAATAGAGAATAGGTAAATGAATTTAAAAAAGTACTTAATATTAGTAAATATTAAAAAAATAAAAACAATAAGAAATAGAATAGATAAGATAAATGAATAAGTAAATTGATAAATATTAGTACTTACCTACATCTATATATTAGGTAAATATATACTATAAGTAATAATTAACATAAATAATAATTATTAAATAAAAAATAAATAGATAGGTAATAAACAAATAAATAAAAATTAATTGAAAAATTGAAAATGTATAGGTATACTTATATCTTACATACTATAAGTATATTGACAGTTTTATTGGTATCTACCTAATAAATACCGTTGAGGATTCCACACTACCACTGAATGGAAAAAGAACCTAACCTAACCTAACCTTTTACATGTTACGTTTTTGGCACGCGTTAGGCGTCCAAAAGGAGAAAAAAACTTCAACCGCAATCGCGAGAATCTAACCCGAGCTTCCACGGTGTTGCGCCGAGCGCTTTACCACTAAGCTACTTGACTCTAGTCTTGAGTCGCTACAGTAGTACCTACTCTCTTTTCAGAGCCGACGTTCGTCTCGATACGAGAGGTGGATGGGTTCGATGTCATCGCCCCGGAGAATTTTTGTTAAAATGGCCAAGGATGCCGGAGGCAAAGTTTTTGGATTGTTCAAGGTCAAACTTTCGGTCAAATTTGTAATTTGTAATTTGTGGGCAATCGGGGTGGTTTTAGTGAGTCGGACGATTTATTAGTCCAACCTCACACTACCTCTACAGAAAGTAGACAAAAACAAAAAAATAGAAATATTAGGAGATGTTAGGTTAGAGAGGCCGATGTCTCCTATATGCAGCCAGCGCTCCGGCTGGGAGCAGAAATGATTCTGGGAGTCACTAAGAGCTGACGAAACTATCCAGTCAACCTCGCATTCATCATTGTGCGGGCGTAGAAGGTAGGGAACTATAGACGGCATAACTGAGATAAAAGATTGACTAGAACGGGAGCAGCCGCTACTAGCGAACTCCAGAAACCAGAAACCCTCGACACCGAGTGCTGCAGGTCAGTGCAGTGTTTACGAATAAACTACACAAGCTATAGCTTAAGGCTCCCACTTTTATGAAGGCCCCCAAGAAATCCTCTAGGTATCCAAAAAAGTCATACTTGGCACTGAAATATACTATATGAACTTATAAAGGCCTCTATATCTATATCTTAAATAGCTTAGGGCTTTATAAATTTAAATTAGGCCTCGCTCCGAGTCGAAGACTTACGGAGAAGGGGAGAAGTGGTTTTATATCTAAAAATCGGAAACACAACTCTTGAATACGCCAAGAGAAACGGCATTCGCGATAAGACTAGATCAGGAAACAGAAGGACATCAGACAAAATGCGAAAGTGGATTTCCGAGTCCGTTGAAGAACGTCGAACAACTTTGCAGATAGTGATGAGGTGTAGTTTGAGTGAATTGGATTAACTATCCAAGATCTGACTATCTGAAGATTTCCACGTTTGTATAAAAAATGTTTATGTTATGTTAGGTTAGGTTAGCTAACCTAATTCCTGACCTTCTTAATTCTTAATTTTCATCCCTTGTTTTTGTGAAACATCTTATTTAGAGACACTATCAATGGCTATTAAAATTCCGGAACTTCGTATTTCAGCCGTTTGACCTTAAATAATCAAAAATTTATTTCATTTAATTTCGAACGCAAGAGATGCAAAGTTGTCGAATTCTACTAGCAACCCCGTATGTGCTCATCACGAAAATATTGTGCCCACCCATTTAAAAAACCCTGGCGTCGTCACTGAGTTGGCCCTGCACAACCCTCAACATCACGGGCTACGACGCGCAATATCTCTTCCGACAAAGAGGCGATAGATGGAAGATGGCCAAAGCATCTCCGCGAACCCAGGAGCGTGCAGACATCTTGCCTCGAACATCTTGAGGTCGAAGGAGGAAGAGGAGAGGGAAAAACAGAGGGCCTTTCCGAGCCGAAGAGGAATGATCAAAGAATCTTTGCGGAACCAGGAGCGAGCAGACACGGAGCTGAGAACAGAACCCGGCGCACTAACTTTTTCGAGGGGCCCGGAACTGTTCTCATTAGTAATGCTAGCGCGGATCCCACTGTCAAGTCTAGGAAGAGACTCGAAGAGCCACTAGGAGAACACAAATTTGTATGTTTGCCCAATTCAATTTATCATTTATTCTGTTCAGAAATTAGCAAGGAAAGGGTTTAGTGGGTAGGCGCCCATGGGTAGAGTATGGGATTCAGCAGGGAATGCACGATGTACGAACCTAATAAGGTAGCCCTTGGTGTCTTTTGGAAGATTCCTAAACCTCGTTAAAAATTTAAAATTATAAAAAAAAAAAAAGTCAGGTTCGGTTGGGTTAGGTTAGGTTAGGTTAGGCTAGGCATAGGCTACGTTAGGTGAGATTGAATGAGGCGACTATTTGATCCTCTAGTAGTCTTAATTCATATTGTATCTAATGCCGGTACTAATAGTCATATTAGCTCAATTCTCGGATTAAACCAGGATTGAGCAAGCCAAGATTAATCAATTTCAAAAGGATTGATCTCGCTCGAATCTAGGATTATATCGACTATTGATAACAATATCAGTCAATCCGAGAATTAATTCTAAATCTGGAATCAATTCTCGTTTTCTCGTTTATTAGTACCTTCGAGCATAATAGAAACAAATTTTTATGGGCCGCGATATTATATTTCTCTGCCTCTGTGTATATCATTAGGTATATCACTCGGGAATGCTTATAGGCTGAGTTTTGTAAAATCTAAAACAAAATAAATAATTCTAATACGTCGTAAATGAACCCCAACATACACACATAAGTGAAAAAACTTTAAATGAGAAAATTTGAAAAGTCTTGGGTTCGATTCCCGAGGCGCTTGGTGGAAACCAAATTTTCTCATTTGAAGTTTTTTCACTTATGTGTGTATGTTGGGGTTCATTTACAACGTATTAGATCTATCTAACTAATTAACCCTAAATACTTAAAAATTTGTAAAATAAATAATGTTGAACCCGCAAAATTTAATTTTTGTATATATCGCTATAGGTTATTACTTATTAGCTAAATTACCTTTCAAATCGATACTAGGTACTATTTACCTATACCTCGTGCATTTAATGGCATTTGCTTGAATAATCCGTTAAACACTAATCTGCACCATCAAAATCATCAATCGACACATTTCCCTTTCGCCTTCAATATCTGAAGAATTTTGCTACTGGTGTCAGATTTCACTTTAACCAGTATAGAGGGGGTCGAAGTAAACAAAATCCATAATAGGTACACGTCAAGTCTTTCAACTCTCAATCGAATTGTAAAATGATGGTTTTAAGAACACAAGTAAGGGATACTTTATTTAGAGGTAATGCCGTAATGTGGTATATTGTGTAAAGATCAATCTCTTAATATTTTATCCGGATGTCCGGATGCCAAAGAAATGAAGTGCTTACCTAAATATTGCAGTGATTGGAATACGATAGTTTTACACGAATAGTGAAATAGTTTACGACTAATCGTATGTGTACCGTGTATCTACAAGGTCGTAGCAACATAGAAAGGTTAAGCGTGCAAGCAAATGTAGGCAATGGTTACATAATATGAAAACAGTGCAAGAGTTTGACATTTTTTTACAACTAAATTGAAGGAATAGCTTTTCTTTGAAGGAAAGTGGCGAGTAATAGTTAATGATTTGGCATAACACCCGCACTAACAAATAGTAACCAAGAATCGACTATATACTCTTTGGTCGAAAATGTAATGAGTGACTCATTTTAAGAACTAGACAGCCACGGGAGGTGAAGCGTGCAAGGCGGGTCAATTCCAATACACAGGCCTATAGATTGACCCGTCTTGCACGTTTCACCTCTCGTGGCTGTCTAGTTCTTAAAATGAGTCACTCTTTACATTTTCGACCAAGGAGTATATATAGTTGGCAACATAGGTATAGTTCGTTCAGAGAAAATTGAAAAATAGCTTTTTGACTTCTAAGCTTAACACAGTTGGGGGTGTACTTAAAGTACTTTGAAATTTAAATAAGAGGGATGCTAACAATAAGAACAAGTAACAATAGAATTCGTAAGGTATTCAAATGGTCAGGTAAAATCCTTCTTATTTAAATTTGAAAGTACTTTAAGTACATCCCCAACTGTGTTAAACCTAGAAGTCAAAAAGCTATTTTCCAGTACATTTTCTCTGTACAACCTATACTTCCATTATAGAAGGCCTTTTTCACGCAGTTTAAAATTACAGTTGCCTATTCCTAAAGGCCTAAAGGAGGTAATGCTCGACACACTCATGTCCTTACACAAGCATTAATTAGGTGACCATCAGTAGATAAATCGGAAATGTGGTATTTTCTTGTAACTCGAAAAACTCATTAGTTCCGAACTTGCGTCCCATCCCCTCTTATAATTTCTTGAATGCGTAATTTTTTTTTCAAAAATGCATCCTTAACGATCTATTTTTTAAAATATTACACGTGAAATTATTTTTTTGTACACCACACACGCGTTTATCTCGAATAAAGAGAAATTGTATGGCGCAATCCACAAGATGAGTCTTTAGAAAAAAATCAGTGGCGTGTCTCGTTAAACGCGATACCACAAAGATGGCTAAAAAATGACAATGCCCACAAAAGAGCTTCGTACAGTATTATTCATGTACGAAAAATAATTTCTTATTTATTAAGTGATGTGTGGGAGTTTTAATAAAAATGAAGTTGTCAAT
The DNA here is from genome assembly GCA_950108345.1 of Malthinus flaveolus. NCBI lineage: Eukaryota > Metazoa > Arthropoda > Insecta > Coleoptera > Cantharidae > Malthinus > Malthinus flaveolus. Next base: position 13,621,015 of record OX467289.1, read on the forward strand.
AATTAATAACTAACGCACGGTATATCAAGGCGATTAATTTTCGAATAGCCGTTAACTGAATAAAATTAAGTCCTGATTTTTTTAAATATAATGTACCTACCTACCTAATCCTAAAATTGCAAAAATTCTATTGACAACTAACTAACCAGACAACAACGTATTATCTGGTAATTATAGCTGAAAGCTGCTTCAGAGATCCTGGAAACAAAGTTTACTCGTGCGGCCATTTTTTACCGAGATGTTTATTTATAAATTACAAATTTTTAAATATTTAGGGTAAATTTAAAAATTTGTAATTTATTCACGTATGATTGTTGTATGCATACTAATTAGATTTATATATATATATTCGCTTTCTCGACGCATTTAAAACAATGCCGGATCGCTAAGAAAATTATGTAATCTGCCTGGCGTATTAGGTATAGGCGTGCTACCGGAAATAGCAAAGTCTTGGGTTCGATTCCCGAGGCGCTTGGTGGAAAACAAATTTTCTCATTTAAAGTTTTTTCACTTATGTGTGTATGTTGGGGTTCATTTACAACGTATTAGATCTATTTATTTATAAACATGGGGTTATAACAAAATTTTAAAAATATTCAAGGAGACGCAACTCAAATTTTAAAATCAAAGTCAGAGCCACGTAACAAATTAAACCGTTTGTGAGTTTCTTACGGTAAGACTCACTGACTGAGGAATTTATTTTCTCAGCAAACAGATTCTTTGAACAATTTGTTCATAAACGAAGTTTATGCCCTCTTGAGAGGCAACGAAAAAAATTAAATAATAGTCGAACCTCGTTAAACCGCTTATTTGTTTTTAAAAATGCCTCGTAATTGAAAAGTTACAGTCGTTACAGAAATCTCTTTTATCTGCAACCGTTAAACAATACATTAATTACAACATAATAAGTCGTTTTTGACAAGCAATGTGTTTTAAAACCTGTCAGACTTTATAACTCATTGTTACGGCAGTTGACAGCTTCGTTACCCAATAGGTCAGTTACATAATTCACTTTTACGCCAGTTGACAGCTCACTAACTGTTCAATTAACTAAAATCCAGCTAAAATTCGGTCTACCAACGCGATTTCTAGTATTTACGGTTGCGGATAAAGCATAGTATTCTACTTGCAGAAAATGTTGCAGATGAATATGTTACCAAAGAGTTCCCTAGAAAAGTTTTAAGTGTATTTTAAATGCACAATTATTAAGGGGGCACTGGACGTATACAATAATATCAAAAAGTTTATCTGTCTGTATACTGTATAGGTTTCCGTAACTTGACGTAACTATTTACGTAAACTATTTTTAGCGATCCTCTAAATTTCGCGATGTTTTCATCATTTTCGTAAAGGTTCTGTACCTCCTTAATTTATAATATAATTTATTGCTAAATGTAGAAAAAAATAGTTTAAAAAAACTTGAGTCACAAGGGTTTTTTGTCGCACTCAGTAAATTGCAGACCTCCTTTCAGTCGGCCTGCAAACTTTTATTATACTATCATCCAGTGGCGGCCCATATATTTCAAAATTTAAGAGGCTAAAGAAAACCCGCCGGGCGGAACGAGGTAAAGAGCGCGCTGCAGGCAAAAGGGGGCGTGGCCTAATTTAGTTTTTGTGAAAATAGTCAAGTTGGTTTTAATTTCAAGCAACACTGCCCACTGTAAATTTTCTGTTGTCTCTTTCTTCTTATGTTTTATAGGTTAGGGAGGCTGAACCTCTCTGGCCTCTTCTGAAATGCTTCTACTGGTAGTGGCGACGCATCGATTTCAAAATTTAGGAGACTAAAGAGAACCCGCCGAACGGAGCGAAGCGAAGAGCACGCCGTAGGCAAAAAGGGGGGTGGCCTAAGTTAGTTTTTGTGAAAATAGTCGAGTTGGTTTTTAATTTCAAACAACTCTGTTCACTGTAAATTTAATGTTTTTACTTTCTTCTTCTGTTTAGGTTAGGGCTCCTCTAAAAGGCTATTATCTATTTTCAGTATTAAATAACCGTAGAAGATTTTTATATTAAAAAATGGCAATGGAAATAAAAAGAAATTTGTGCTTCTTCAGAATGTAATGTCTGTCCGCGCTTCTGTTCGACTGCTCATCTATCCGAGGGTGGTCTTACTGGATGTTCGTCTATAAAACTGTAGCTAGCCTATTAGTTCGCCTGTGCAGGTGTCGACAGTGTGTCGACAGGTAGACTTGGGTTTCTCTCCAACCTTGCCCTAGGCTAAAATATCTATAGGAAATTGCGCCGCAGGCGCAAATGTTTAAATTTTCAAGGTCAACCGGCTTATTATGAAGTTCAGAAATTTAAGTGGCGATTAGTAAAAAACAAAATATTGATTACTCCCTATTTTAACTTAACAAAATCACAATTTAAACGATTTTCAACTATTGATGGAGGCGTTGAGACGTTAATATGGTTAATTAATGCAGACATAATATCTATTACCGCATTAGGTTTGTTTCAAATGCTACTGCTCGCACGACTATTGGGCTGATGAGCGCCTATATGGGACTGACCGTCCGCTCAACATCTGCCTATGTCTATGTGCTTAGTACTCATCGTTTATCTGCCCATGTGCCTACGGTAATCCCTAGCCAATTCAAAAAGTTCTACTTGTCTAATCATTAACCACCTCTTTTCGACTGTTCTGCGAATGGTAATAGTGAGGTTAAGAGAGTTTCCAAACTTCGCATACGACTTACAGCTTTAAGCCTGCACCGAAAAGGCTCGAGTGAGATTGCTCGTTACTTTATAAGGAAAGGAAAATAATAGATAGTAAATGCACGAGTGTTATTTTTAGGGATTGATAGGGAATAAAAACTTTCGAGGGACGAGGGACTCCCCTATATAAGAGGAAAATGTCCGATGTTGTCCGAGTTGTCCGATGTAGGTGTGAAGCGGTCTGTTTCACCCACTATTTTCTGTCGAGTGTCTTTTGTTTATTGTCTCAAAATTTGTTTGAGATTAAAATATTAGGTACTTATATTTTCGAGAATAGAATTTCTTTTTGGTGTAATTATATACTTTTAATATCACCTTTTTACACCTTGTCAAGAATGGGAACAGCCATAGAAATATTTGCTGTCTGCGTACGAGGGTACTACGAGAAAGAGAGTGAATGCTCAATATCACTGAAGTAGCTATACTAATACAATAGTAGGTATAAATACCAGTGCGCTTTCAATAAAACGGTCCTTTCAGTGGCGGCTTTTTAGAGCAGGCTAAGGAGGCTCAGCATCTCCAACCAAAAACAGAAAAACAAGGAGAAAATTTGAAATTTGAAAAAAATTGTTTGAAATTAAACACCAACTTGACTATTTTCACAAAAACTAAATAAGACCACGCCTCTTTTTGCCTGCGGCGGGCTCTTTGCCTCGCTCCGCTCGGCGGGTTTTCTTTAGCTTCCTCAATTTGGAAATTGACCAGAGACGGAACAGGAAGACTCAGCCTCCCTAACCCAAAGTAGAAGAAGAAAGAGAAAACAAAACATTTGCAGCGAGCAGTGTTGTTTGAAATAAAAAACCAACTTGACTATTTTCACAAAAACTAAATTAGGCCACGCCCCTTTTTGCCTGCAAAGTGCTGTATGCCTCGCTCCGCTCGGCGGGTTTTCTTTAGTCTCCTCAATTTGGAAATTGAACAGAGACGGATCAGAAAGGCTCAGCCTCCTTAACCAAAAACAGAAGAAGAAGAAGAAGAAAGAGAAAACAGAAAATTTACAGTGAGAAGTTTTGCTTGAAATTAAACACATAAACACCAATTTGACTATTTTCACAACTAAATTAGGCCACGCCCCTTTTGCCTGCGAAGCGCTCTATGCCTCGCTCCGCTCGGCGGGTCTTCTAATTGATATTTTAGCTTTTTGTATATAAACTCTAATACAAAGGCTCACAGACAACTCCTCGATACTCGATACAATCCAATCCTGTTCCATTATATCCATATCAGAAAATTTAAGTAGAATTTAGTATAGGTATCAGAATTCCTTTATATTTTGGGTTACACTAAACCTACCATCCATTGCACGAAGAAACCAAAACCACGGCAGAACCTTTTTTTGTTGAAAATTTTATGGCGAAAAGTTTTTCGTTCCATCGTTTTTACCTAAAAATGACCGGCTAAGCAGAAAAATTAACTTTTTTTTTAAATTTCAAGACACTCCACCAACGTTTTGAAATAGTTTCAAAGCTTTACGAATTCTTCTTCCAATAAAAACTAATTTCCTCGAGCTTATACGTTTTTCCAACAAAATTTAGCTTGACGTAAAAGATTAAGACCTACCCCCTACCCCACACTGAAGTTTTGTGCGTTTTTTCTCGAAAACAGGCGACTTCTTTTGGTAAAACTTAAGAAAACTGTCTCGGTTTTCATGTGGTATCATCGGTATTGACGGTTTTGAGATTACAAAAATTTAGTCCAACGCCAAAAGTGCACTTTTAAACTTTTAATTAAGCACACAAATTACTTTCATTTAAAAAATCGTTTTTAGCTTTTTATAGAAAATTTTTGTAAAGTAATTTAAAAATTAAAATTGTGAAATAATTGGCGAAAACTAAATTTTTGTACGAGGTACCCACTCTGCATAATAATATATTCACATTTTAATTTTTTAATATAATCACACATTAAAATAAACATCCCTCTTTCAAATTTTTGCATTCATTAAGTTTTTTTTCACAGACGGTAATACGATGCCAACCATATTTAAATGCACTCTTCAACTTTCCACAGGCGTATTTAAAAAGAAGCACTTTTCAAATCGGAAAACAAAAACAAAGACTTGTGGGTTGGGATAATTAAAAATTCTCACCGAGTAGGCTGTGGCTGCGATTCCATTGGAAGGAATTTTTTCCTCTTTATGTTTATGTATTGGTATCAAAAGCTTCTTTTGTAGTGTACCACGAGCAATTTTTTTAAGTAATTCGCAAAGACGTATAATTTAGTAGGGGCCCACTCTGGTGGTTTTTTGCGAAAAGTTCGCCATCAACTTTAGTAATTTCGGGCAAAATTTTAATATCTTGATAAGTTGATGATTAAGGATTTTCCGCAAGAGTTAATCCTTTTGGCGTGTTCGTAGGTATATTTTGTGAATCAAGTTAGGGTTGTGGGGGAAAAATGGAAAATTAATTTAAATTTTATCATTTAACTTGGAGAATCTTATACATAAATTTGCTGAGTTACATTTTATTTCTTAATAATAATTTATATCTATTTAAGTATGCTCGTGGTTTTCGTAGGGGGTTTAATCTCGAAAGTTTCTTCCTTTGAGTTCACGTTTCAAAGGAAAAGATTATTTATTAAGAAAATGAGCTGAAGGGGTTTTCAATTTTACGTACTTACGAATATAAAACGCTTCTTCTGTTTTTTATTACATAAAAGGGAGGACAAAAGCTTATATATTTTCGCTTCTAATATTACACGAAATTTTAAATCCTTTGATCCAAGTTATTACTCGAAAAATTTTTAATTAAGCCTAAGGAAGAAAGAAGCGCAGGGATTAAAATAAATTTCTTTCGGAAAAAATAATAAAAAACAACAATTTATGTCAAAAAAGTGCCAATTTTATTTATTTACAATTTTATAATTTGCCAATGGGTGATTTATTAAAACAATTTTAAATTTCCTCATGAGGAATCTCTTTAATTTCCTATTATAAAGCCGAAATTATTCAAATTAGTCTGCCCTCTTACGGAGAATAGCTAAACTGGGCTTATTATTGGCGCAGCAATGGCTCGCTTCTCGACTATTCGAAGCGGCAATTTAAAAAGCCAATTTTACAAAAACAAAATATTTTCAAATTCGTCTTTAATTTAATAATTTATTACCAGCAAACGCTTTTATTTATTATGAGGTTATTTATTATCCGTTTTGGTACACGGATAACTTATACGATATAGTACCTAAATACTAAATGTTTGCAGTTTTTGGTGCTCGCTTAAACAAATCTGTTTTCGTTTTTAATTTGTTTTTGAATTATGAGTGTGGTAAAGTAAAAAAATAGTCGGCTCCAGGAGGCGCCGCTATAAATTCAGTACTTACTAGTAATAAGGCTATCTGCTCAGCTACTTGTTTACTAAAGGCGTGATGTGGGCTGAAAATGTTTAGAATAGAAAGTGAGACCCCGTAAATCCAATTTTTTACACAAAATGAGGTTTTGTGGAGACGATCGTTCTTTAAAAGTTAAAAGAAGGAAGTGCGGTGTGCGTGCCGCTTTTTAAGACGAGCGAGCAACTTCATACGGCGTCGGATATTGAAAAGTTCTAAAAGTCGAATTAAGAATTTATTTGTGATTACTCTGATTATAAATAGCAGCTCAGACGAAATATTGGGTCAAGTTGCTAATTTGTAAAGTAAACGCATCAGTCAGTTTCGAATTTAAGAGATTTTTAGCGCGTGGGTACAAGAACTGACCGAGAAATAAGAGAATGGGTAATTATATTCGTTTATCTCTTAAACTATAGACAATAGCAGAAAATGTAAAGAGAGAAAAGTTATAGATCTGCCTGAGATGCATAAAAAATTTTATATAAAATTTTCTATAACTCCGATAGTTAAGAAGAATAACGGCCATTTTCCATGTAAAAATATTTTCGTCCAGCAGCAGCCGTATAAAGAAACTTTGTATTGCTGATATTTTATTTTTAGAGTGTGAACTTAATATATTTAAAAAACAACGAATAGTACTTTGATACCTTGTAGCAAATGCAACTCAAAATGAAATTAATTTTGGTGGCGGATAACGACTTATCTACGCCGGATAAAATGTGTAATTACCAACAACCTCCGTAGACAAATCTGGAAGTAAAATACGTTTAGTTAAACAATGCTTTCACTGAAACTTCCCAAAAGAGTAGAATCAAAAGATTTTGAGTTCTGAAAACCAAAATTACGTAGACTTTTAATAGCGCCTTTGAGATTCCCTTTTAGGTATACATCATTGCGCCTCTTAAGTGTTTTACCAATAACGCCAGATCAGGTAGAAAGACCCCCAGATAAAAATATAGACACACATATTGACAATTAGATAACATTGGAACACAGTCAGATAAGAAACACTCGGTAGTTATGAAGACTTTCAGATAAGAAGTAGCTCACATAGGAAGACAGCAACCAGTTAGATATAAAGCTAATTAGATAGAAACACAGGTAGATAGAAAAACAATCCATATTAGATAAGAAGGCAGACAGATATGACGACAATCAGATAGGGACACAGTTAGATAAGAAAACAGTGGATAGATAAGAAGACATTCAGATAGAAAGACAGTCAGACAAGAAAAGAGCCTAATCCGAAGAAATCAGATAGAAAAGCAGTCAGATATGAAGACAGTCAACGAGAGCACAGTTAGAAAAGAAAACAATCAGATAAAAGCGTAGTCAGATAGAAGAAGAGTTCGTAGATAGAAAAACAAACATATAAGAAAACAGTCAATAGAGAAGAAGACAGTCAGATAGAAAAATAGTCAGCAAGAAGAGAGGCAGATCTAAAAAATCGGATAGAAAGGAAGTCAGATATAAAGACAATCAATTGGAAATACAGTCAAATAAAAAAACGATTGATAGAGAAGAAGACAGTTTGATGAGAAGAGAAGCAAATAGGAACATAGATAGAAGATGAGTTCCTAAATAGAAAGACAATCAGATAAAAAGACAGTCAGATATGAAGATAATCGCATAATCTGATAGAAACACAATTAGATATAAAAATAGTCGGCAGATAAGACGACAGTTAGATAAAAAGATAGTCAGACAAGAAGATAGTCAGATCCGAAGAAATCAGATAGAAAGGCAGCCGGATATAAAGGTAATCAGCGAGAACACAGTCGGATTTGAAGATAATCAGATGGAAACATATTAGTTTGATAGAAGAACAGTTCGTCGATAAGAATATATGAAGACAATCAGATAGGGAGACAATAAGATAAGCAAACAGTCGATAGACAAGAAGACAGCCAGCTATAAGTACAGTCAGGCAAGCAGAGCGTTAGATCCGTAGAAATCAAAAATAGAAAGAAAGTCAGTTATGAAGACAATCAAATGGGAATACAGTCAAATAAGAAAACAATTTATAGATAAGCAGACAGTCAGATGAGAAGAAAATCTAATAAAAACATAGTTCGATAGAAGAGCAGTTTCTAGACAGGAAAGCAGTCAGATAGAGAGACAGCAGGTAGAAACATAATCAGATGGAAAGATAGTCAAGTAAAAAGACAGATACTAAAATACAAGGATAGAAACATAGTCAGATAGAAGAACAGTTCGTAGATAAGAAAAGAGTCGGAAGAAAAGGCATTCAGATAGAAAGGCAATCAAATCGAAAGACAGTCAGATAAAGAAGCAGTCAGATAGAAAGACAGTCAGATAAAGAGACAGTCAAATAGAAAGACATCTAGATGGGAAAGAGTAGATAAATAAGACGACAGTCAGATGCGAAAACAGTCGATAGCTAAGAAGATCGTTAGATAAAAACAGAGAGGTAAGATAATCAGATAGATGAACAGTGCGTAGATAAGAAGACAAGGGATAGAAAAACAGTAAGATTGAAACATAGTGAGATATAAAAATAATCAGGTAGAAACATAGTCAGATAGAAGATCATTTCGTAGATAAGAATGGCAGTCAGAAAAAAATACAGTCAGATAAAAAAACATTCAGATGGTAAAGATAAGATAGATAAAAAGACAGTCAGATGAGACGACAACTACTAGAAACACTGTCAGATTAGAAAACAGTCGAAAGTTAAGAGGATCGTCATTTAAAAAACAGTCAGATATGAATATATTCAGATAGAAAGATAGTCAGGTAGAAGAACAGTTCGTAGATAAGAAGATAGTCAGAAGGAAAGGCAGTCAGATACGAAGCCAGTCACTTCGAATGGCAGTCAGATAAAACGACAGTCAGATAGAAAGACATTCAGATGGTAAAATGTCGAAAGATAAGAAGACATTTTATCTCAGCTGAGACAACAACCACATTGAAACACGGCCAGATAAAAAAACAGTCGAGAGTTAATAAAATTGTCAGTTTAAAAAACAGTCAGATATGAATATAATCATATAGGAAGGTAGTTAGCTAGAAGAACAGTTCGTAGATAAGAAGATAGTAGGAAGACTATCAGATAGAGTCAGATAGAGTAGAGGGTAGATAGAGTTGAAGACAGTCAGATGAGAAGAAAATCATATAGGAGAACAGTCGGATAGAAATACAGTCAGATTAAAAAACAGTCGATATGAGAGAATCAGATAGAAATACATAGTCGATTGAAGAACAGTTTGTAGATAGGAAGACAGTTAGATAAAAAAGACATCAGATAGAAAACATTTAGATGGAAAAGATTTTATAGTTCAGAAGACAGTCAGAGGAGAAGAAAATCAGGTAGGAAGGTAGTCAAATATGAAGATAATCGGATATTAAGACAATCAGATACAAACACAGTCAGATAAGAAAACAGTGGAGGGTTAAGAAAAAACTTAGATAGGAAGACAGTCAGATAGGAAAACAGTCGATAGATAAGAATGCAGTCAGATAAGAAGTAACTGAGTTAAGAAGATAGCAAGTTATGAAGATAATTAGATGGGAGCACAGCCAGATTGAAAAACAGTCCATATAGAAGACAGTCTGATATAAAGACAGTCTGATAAGATAGAGCTAATAGAGAGAAAGACAGTCAGATGAGAAGACAACAACTTAAAATGACAGGTAGACGTGCAGAGTGCAGATAGTCAAGTAGGAGGAAAAACAGATAGACAGTCTTCAAAGAAGGGCGTACAGTAGTACACCTTGTCTAGAATAGGAACAACCGTAAAAATACTGACTTAGAACCGTTTCCTCGATGTGCACTACGTAGTAAACTACCTCTTACTTCAGCTCTACTCAGGTACACTCCTTCTTGTACATAAACATAACTAATGTTTCTATTCTATTTTTATTATTAAGGGTCTCTAAAAATGTAAATAAGTTGAGCCCTTAATTTCTGATATTTCTGAATTTGCTGACCTAATTTTGTCAAATTTACTGTAAGGTTCTTCTTGTAGGAAAAAAAAGATGGACGCCCACGTACGACATAACGACGTGATATCGCAAGTTAAGCCAATAAAGCTTATAGGAAACAAGAAAACAAGTTATAACGTCTTTATCCTATTTTTTTGTATTTTTTATTGCTTACTCCAACAATTTTTATTTTATTTTCCAAAGCGTCTCGAGTTGTTCCGACGGCTCCACATTTTTGCACAATTTACTTTTAGCAAATAGGTAATTTTAGTCGAAATGACTAATTCAAATCGTGTGAGTCGTTGAAATTTCACTGTCCCAATTAATTATCGCCAAAAAACTACCCCTTCGTTCCTAATTTTCGCAATCATTAAGCAAATAAGTTACGCGAGAGCGTAATTGAAGCGACGTCAGTTTGATACATAAAAAAAGGACGTAATTTGCCCTTTTAGATAGAGAATCGTGACATTTTGGAACAAGTAACACGAATCAGGGGCGCTCGTTTAGGCGTCAGGACACATCAGGACGCGTGTTGTTACTACTACAATTCACCCTCCCCGATAATCGTTTATTAACTTTGTTACATTGTTAGTCTCGCTACTTGTTCGCAAATTACCGAATTTTGCTTGCACAGGCACGTATTCGCACACCACACGCAACTTGCAGCCAAAAAGTTTATTAATTCAAACTTCTTATCAAACGATACGAAAAATTGCTTAAAATCGCCTTTTTTTTAAGTGTTTTTTAACATTAAGGGCGATTATTCAAATTACTTCCATTATTTATATATTCGAGGAAAATTTTTTTGATCTCGTATTAAGTTTTAACGCAGAAGGGGACCCCTGGAAAAATTTTAATTTTCTCAAAGGAATATCGGATAACAACTCGAGTCGTTTGCGCGACTTTCGCGACTTTCGCGAGGGCGGCGAAGGAAAAAATGTTTAAAAACCAATCTTTTTATAAATAACAAATTGATTTAAATGAGAAACGTGCCAAATCTCATAACGATGATGACGAAAGTAAGTTAGATATACGGTTGATCAAAGGTATTCCGTACTTTATTTCCTTGATCATCTCGAACTTGCGAATATTAAATTACAATCATTTGTTTCGGAAATCAACTTGGATCGTGTTAGAATCGCGGTAGGCTTGTTATTTCACAAGAGGTAACTGTTAGAAACCACGCTTTAGAACGAGATATTACTTACTTCTTTTTTGTATTTTATGAGAAATAAACTTTTTTCGTATCAATTTTTGTATCACTTGTAGCTTCGTTAATTTAATGATCACGAGAGTACGATTATTATTTTAAAAAGAATAAAATACATCTTTTCCACTTCTCAAGTGTTTCTTCTTTTATATATTGTTTGTTTCTCATCCTCTACTTTTTCTACTTATCGAATTTTAATAATAATTGTTATAAACTTTACATTACTTTTGTTTGAAATTATACTCGTAAGATCTACAAAAATAATTTCTTTAACTTTAACGACATTAAAATGGGAAAAATAATTGACAATAATTGCTTTAGTTTCAAAAAAGTTGAACTAGTTTTTTCAAAATATCTCCTTTTTGACAAGTTTTAGGCTAAAAATATGTCTAATAAAAGTTGTAGACAATAAAACTAGCTACAACTTTTGTTTAAACAACTTTTTGCTAAAGCCGATATTAAAAGAGTTATAGCGGCGGGAAGTTAGAAGAACTTCTTTTTCCGTCGTAAAACTAATTGACAATTTATTGCGTTAGTGCCAAAAAAGTTAAACTCGTTTCTTCGAAATATCTCCTTTTTTGGCAAGTTTAAGGCTAAAAATATGTATAATAAAAGTTGTAGATAATAAAATTAGCTAAAACTTTTGTTTAAACAACTTTTTGCTAAGACCGATATTAAAAGAGTTATAGCGGCGAGAAGTTAGAAAAACTTTTCTTTCCGTCGTAATGGAAAAACCAATTGAGAATTATTGCATATATGATGTAAACCAACCCTAAATTAATCACCTAGTAGTGCAAAAAACGTTTTCAAGAGAAAAATGTTGAACGACCAGCCGCCTCAGGAATCGAACCCGAGCCTGCAATATCCGGTCTCTACCCTATGGTATATATTTGAAGAAATATTAAAATTCACGTATAGAGAATTATTGCATTAGTTCCAAAAAAGCTGAACTCGTTTCTTCAAAATATCTCATTTTTGGCAAGTTTTAGGCTAAAAATAGGTTTAATAAAAGTTGTAGATAATAAAATTAGCTACAACTTTTATTTAAACAACTTTTTGCTAAGACCGATATTAAAAGAGTTATAGTGGCGGGAAGTTAGAAAAACTTTTCTTTTCGTCGTTTTCAATTATTGCTTAATTGAACTTTAATTCACATGGACGTAAAAGGTAAAAAGGCATACTTATTGAGTGTCATCAGTAAACAAACGCATTTAACAAGCACATACTAACAAATTCGGTGCTAACTATTGATCTGAAAAATTTTTCGAGTAAATTGACGCGTTTTCGCGAAAACAAAAAAAAGAAAGTTCTCATTTTCTTTTTTTAGTTCTCATTTTCTTTTTTTAGCTATAACTTTTTTGTTTGTTAATCTTTTCGAGTTATGTAAAAACATTTTTATTGCCACTTTATAACCTGCTCTCGAATCCACAGTCAAAAATTCAATTACTCGATATGTTCTTGGTCTCTTAATGTTAACTTTATTTTTTCTTATGGGCGCTATATTGGATTTTTTTACCAAATGGTTTATTTTTCAATTCTAAATCCAACCATGTATTACTTTAGTAAAAAATTAAATATGGCGCTCATAGGAAAAAATAAAGTTAACATTAAGAAACGAAGGACAAATCGACTAATCAAAATTCTGACTACGGATTCGAAAACAGATTAAAAAGTAGCAATGAACATGTTTTATACAGAATTTGAAAAAAATTGCAAATAAAAAAGTTAAGATAGCAAAAAAAAAGAAATTGAGAATAATACGTAGAAAAGCCGAGGCCCCATTTATCCTAGGTCAAAAGGAGCCTCGGAATTCTCCGATAATATTTTTGTTTACCTCAAATAATTTCCCTAGTTTGTTTTTGTAAAACATCTTTTTTTGGAGACACTATCAATCGCTCCTAAAATTTCTAAACTTCATTTAAAGCCGTTTGACCTTGAACAATCCAAAATTTTCGCCTGCGGCGCTATTTAATTCTGCTCTTTCCTTCAAACAAGGGGCCCCAAAAACTATAAACGCGCCTCTGTTGGTAGATCGCGCAGGGTTTCGTCAGTAAACGGTAGATCTTGGATCTAATCAAGTCGGCCATCCCTGCTCTATACTGATCCTTTACGTAAATTTATCGTTTTGTCTTCCTCTACGTCTAAATCGCTATCGCTAAAACAAATCCAATCATGGAGGGAAGAGCCTCAGAGCATCGCTAAGCTCTTGTGAGCATTACAAACTAAACAATCTGACATGTTATTGAAGCTTGCAAGTAGAGCGTAGAGCCTCTGATTGTTATTCTAGCGCATTACCGGCCCAGCTCAAAATGAGACTTTGCCCCCACGGGCCGCCACGGCCCCATATAGGAAACTCTCAGAAAAAATAAGTTTGTGGATGTTGGCAATTCAAAAAGCGTAACTCGCGATGCTACGTGCGCTTTACTCAGAAAGTTTTCAAACACTCTTCGAAATAGCACCGCAATCAGCTATACAGGTATTGAGGGTTGCGTTTCAAAAAGCTATTACTTGGTGTATTTATTATATTTTTGGAAAATATCAGAAGGGCCCTATTTTGAATCTGCTAAAATGCTTAATTTTTTTTGTTGATTTAAGCAATTTTTTGAGCAATATTTTTACACTTAAAACGATACATTTTAACAAAGGCATTTACTCGAGAAAAAGTAAGGTTAGGAGTCTTGCTCCATTGTTCTATTTACTGCTCTGAAAATCTGAAAGTGGCATCAACCTACGAGCTTCGTCCGGATTCGGGAAGCCCGGGAGTTTGCATGACGATTGGCGATTGCCACAGGTAATTAGTAATTATAATCAAATGTCGACATATATGACGTCATTAGTCATTACAATTATTATTCCGTAATCAAAAAATAATAATAATGATATTTTTTTTAGGAAAATTCCGATATCTACTTGAAATTTTGCCATCGAGTGTATGTAGGATTTAAAATTCAAAGTAAAATTAGAATGCAGTCCAAGTAAACACTGATCGTTCCGTCAACCACCTTTTTTTCCCACACCCTAGACGCCTCAAATTAAAAAACAAAACACACACAAAATGCAAATTTTTTTTAAAAAAGGGGTAAACTTTTAGCCAATCCCATTTATATTTTTTTAATTTATGAGCACCAATGGCGAAACTCTTCATTTATTCCTAAGGTGCATAATACACACGCATACACGGCTGTCATTTATAATTTTAAAAATGCACACAAGAATGAACCCTAACGTCGCCTAAATTAAGGGGGACTCTTTCACCTCTCTCTTTTTTTTCATATTTAGTATTTATACAAATTCAAAAGGTGTGTGAACGAGACTCGACATGAAACATGAAAGCGAATCAAGTCGGATGGCAATAATGTGAAAGAAGACATGGAAATTAACATGGCGCATTTTATTTTTATATGCGCCCTAAAAGAAAATTAGTTTTGTTAGCGTTTAATATTTTTGACGGTGCGTAAAATAAGTGCGAGATGGATAAAATAGATAAGCAAAATGGAAATAGACGTAGTTTTGATTTTCTCGCGATTGGATTAATAATTTGAAATTATTATGAAATGTGCGTTTTTAGGGAGAGGGCAGGCAACGTGCGACAGTTTAATCAGTTAACGCTATTTTTCAAATAATGTCAGCTTCGTTTCCACATTTTTAGTTCCCATTGGCTTACTACATGCTCTGTGCTCACATAATAAATTAGTAATTTTAGAATTTAATAAGTCTTAACTCGGGCTAGAGCTTGTCTAGCAGATTTTGAAATACTAAATTTTTTGGTTCTCGCAAATTCGCCTTTTTTTGCTGCCTTCTTTAGCCATACCCATACCAGGTTGGCAAAATCACCCCCCCTTCCCCCGTTGGTTCAGTTTTCAGTTTGCGGATGCAGGCCGTTACTAGTTCAGGCCCCCACCTCACAGGCGTTCAGCGCTTTAGGGGTTGCTTGGCTGTCACATGCTACAAATGTCATAAATTTTTGCTTGGAAGACGTTTAGGTGCTCCTCGAGACTTAAGCTTACCCCTTGACTCAAGTTGCCGTCTCCGATGATTCCACCTCTAGACCTATTGGACCAGAACCAGCATTTAGCATTTCTTATAAAATGGCAAAGTGAGAAATAAAGTCACTTTTGGTGAAATGAACTGGAGAAAAACTGCCAAACAGGTACAAATTTTCCCTATGACAAGAGAACCCGCTCTCTACTCAGAATGAGCAGAGTTGAGCTGCGACTGGCAACGGCACTAATAACCGACCATTACCAGCTTAAAAAGCATCAGTATACGATAGCACTAGAAGATGGCTCGCTATGTAGAAGAAGAGGAAGTCTCAATTCATCTTCTGCTACAACGGGATGCTTTTACAAAAAGTCGTCGATCATTCTCGGAAAAGAACACATACTCTAAAGAGAACTGAGAAAATTCTGGACTTTATCAAAACCTCACAGAGAGGAAGATTATATCCGAGGCGCACAATAGATCCAAGATGTCGCGATGTAAGGAACCACTAAGGACCAGCCTCCCCTGCTAGTCTAGACAATTTGTTTTAGCCAAATTTAACGCTCTCGTAATCTTATTGTCCGAACTGTACCTATCGGTGTTCAATTTTGAACATTGGCCACTCCTTCCACTCATCCATCATAGTATCAAACGTAATTGAAGCGTTCTTAGAAAGACTCTACAATCTTGGCCTAATTCTGATAATTGTGCTGTTCCAAAATAGTGCGAATAATACATCTTTTTGGCAATTAGTCCGCGGCTAAAGCATGTTTTTGACTGCATAGATAATGATAAACCACATCATAGCCTTAAAACGTCCATTGGTTCATCTTGGATCGTAGGCTCTATGTTACACCAACCTCTTGCTTATAAAACTAAGCAGTGCAACGACCCTTGGTCATCTGGTCTCTACATGTTGCTTCCACTGTTACTTAAAATCCAGAAAGATGCCCAAATACTAGCATTTGAAAAGCTATAGAGCGTTATGCTAACTAGAAGCTCTGTGCAGTAACTTAAAAAGTGGTGGGAAGCTGTGAGATGGGTCTACTTTGTAGCGACTCAGTTTGACACACATACTCTTTATGTGCAACTTCAGGTCGATGCCCGGAGCAAAACTACTTTGGCTGTTTATCCATGGGAAAAACTTGGACCACAATAATTGGAGATTGAGTCCGAGTCTCTCGGTGTTGCGCCGAGTGCACTAACCTACTGAACTACCTCGGTACTTCGATACCTCCACATTCTACATGTTGCTTCCACTGTTACTTAAAATCCAGGAAGACGCCTTAATACTTGCATTTGAAAGGCTATAGAGCGACCTGCTAAATTAGAAGCTCTTTTCAATAACTTGAACGGTGATGGAGAGCTGTGAGGTGGGTCCAGTTTGTAGCAACTTAGCTTGACACACAGACTCTTCAAGTTTAGCTTTAGGCCGATGCCCAAAGTAAAACTACTATGGTTATTTATCTAAGAGAGCCACTTGGAACGCGATTGGGGATCGAGTCCGAGTCTCTCGGTATCGCGCCGAGTGCTCGAACCTACTGAGCTGCCTTGGAACCTCAGACCCGTGCACACGTTAGTAGTCAGTCTTAAGCCGCAACACTTCGTTTATCACTGTGTCTACCCACTCACCCAAGCTAGGACGATTCGCAAGCCTTTTTGTGCCCAAATCTGTCATTTTCGCATGGATGGAGAACAAAATTTCGGACTGGCGAGCAGTAAGAGGTTAGTTATCCTTTTAAAGTAATCCGCTAAGGTGATCCTCAACAGTCTACAGTTTCATCGAGAAAACTTTTGAGGAGCTACGCCTAAAAGGCGTATAAAGCAAAGGGTCGTGTCCGGTGAAAGCCAAAATCTGTAAATTTTAACAGAATATGTCTGAGACGGTCTACTGACAAGTAAATGTTCGCTGAATAAATTTGCAGGTACCGTGCGAGTCTGGAAAGGAGAAGGGGAAATCTTCCCATTACTTGGGACGGCGATAGCCAAGTCTTGCGGATTTTAGCAGAGCACGTTCGAGACGGTCTACTGACAGGCCAATGTTTGCTGAATATAGTCGCACGTACCGTGTGAGTCTGGAAGGGAGAAGGGAAAGCCTTCCTATTACTTAGTACGTCGATAGCCAGGTCTTGCGGCACCGAGACACTCTACCATGGGCTCTGATTATTCGGAACCACTATAGACTTACAAATAATTCATCTGAGCTGGTTTGTATCATTACAGACTGCGGACCAGCCAGTAATAGATTAAAGGTTTCTAACGCACCTCCTTCTTCAAAATCGTGGAGCTACTAATAGGTCGGCAACGAACAAGACGAAGATAGAAGCAACTGCGTTAAATATCTCTGCGGAAGAATAAAGAAAAGGTTCGGTACTGCATCAACTGTGAAGAACGCCAACTTCCAGTCGGAGAGTAACCTCTGGAAATATCTAAGCCAAATTAAAGCTTTTGATAAAGTGCGGATTAACTTTAATTTTTGGGGGTTCTAGGGATGTCTTCTCATCACTCATTGCTTGCCACCGATCGAGGAATTTCCTACAAAATTTTGTTCAACATCTTATTGTGAAGCTCGCCCTAAGTGGTGGTTAATTTACCTCCTTCTTCGAAAATCGTGGAGCTACTGATAGGTCGCAACGAACAAGACCCGGACGCGGCTTTGCCCCTATAAGCTACGTATAGAAGCAACTGCGTTAAATATCTCTGCGGAAGAATAAAAAAAAGGATCGGTACTGCATCAACTGTGAAGAACGCCAGCTTCCAGTTGGAGGACCTCTGGAAATATCTTAGCCAAATTAAAGCTTCTGACAAAATGCGGATTAACTTTAATTTTTGAGGGTTCTAGGGATGTCTTCTCATCACTCATTGCTTGCCACCGATCGAGTAATTTACTACAAAATTTTGTACAACATCTTATTGAGAAGCTCGCCCTAAGTGGTGCTTAATTCACCTCCTTCTTCAAAAATCGTGGAGCTTCTGATACGTAGAAGCAACTCCGTTAAATATATCTGCGGAAGAATAAAGAAAAGGATCGGTACTGCATCAACTGTGAAGAACGCCAGCTTCCAGTTAGAGAGTAACCTGAGGAAATATCCGAGCCCAACTTAAACTTCTGATAAAAAGCGCGGATTAACTTTAATTTTTGGGGTTCTAGGGATGTCTTCCCATCACTCATCACTCGCCACCGGTCGAGAAAATTCCTAAAAAAATGTGTGCAGCATCTTATTGAGAAGCTCGCCCCTCAGCCCTAAGTGGTAGTTTATTCTGATAAGTTCGAGCGAAGCATCACACCATAAGACGAGGTTTTCAAAAAAGAAGAATTATTGGAGGCTCGATGTTCAAAATTTAGAATTTCGTCTACTTGAGCCGATAAGGAAACGCACTATCCCAATTTCCGCATCTTTAGTTCTTTAGCTGCGAGTATACGCACAAAACTTTATTTCTCGCGAGCCTACCTATTGAAAAATCAAATCTATATCATTTGAACCGTCTTTAGATGTTATCGGAAATGAATTCTGACACTATGTGCGTTACCCCATGTCACATTATATACACACCCTCCTTCGTCGCTTCCCCTTTTAAACATCAGCAAACACCCGCCATCTACTCTCATTAAAGTAATTGATGGCGTCGACTGTTGTGACAGCGATAGAACAGATTGATCAGATTGTATTTCACCATTTTCAAATTCGAAACGATTTGTTTTATATTGAATTTTTTTCCTCTTTATTTTACGTATTGTTTAATAAGTTTAAAAACTAAATATCCTTTCCGGTTCCATTTTATTTCAATCGTCTTGACGCGAGAGAGGGATGAAGAGAGAAAAAATGAGCTTTTCAATTGTGGCGTTTGTCTCGATTAACGACTTTAATCCTTTCATAAGTATTTTGGTTTATAACGAAAGTAAACTGCAAATTTAATTTAATTGGATTTGGGCGAGAATTTGCGCGAGTCGAGTTTTAGAGAATTTTGGAAGTAGATAAAATTTGATAAGCAATTTTGTGTAATTTTAGTAAACTGAACGTAATATATTTAGGACGACATTGACATCCCAAGTCGCTAACAAAATATCTCAGTTAAAACCTCATATTGGAAAGCGCGGATACCTCAAGTTCTAACCTAACAATGACAAAATAAATTGGATTAAAGCTGTAGCCTGCTAGTGACTTGTAGAGTTCCACAATAGCTCATCATTTCAACGTTGGATGCGTTCGATTTTGAGCTTCATACACTGATGGCACAAGAACTAAGGTCTTTTTAAAAGTGTTTACTCGACTGTCAGGTCCGGGAAATGTCTTGGAAAGCATTTTCCTCGAAATAGGAACGTGAACACTTATCCAATCTTATTCGACCGAAGATATTACAGGACCGGAATTTAGTTCGATATTAGTTGTTATTCGAGCTCAAAATTTTCTCTTTTTTTTCACTTTTCTTATTTAATTCGAAAAACAATTCGCGTGCAAACTTTTATAATTTTTCTTTAGAAATTAGTTTTTTGCACGTCACTCCCAAAAGCGAGTACTTTAATTTTCCTTTATTTAAACGAATTGAAACAGTCGACGTCTCAGAGTTTATCTACACGGCTGTTATTTCTTTAACAATCCTAGAACAGTGGGCAGGTGGGCACCTACCTTAGAAGAAAAATTGTTTTTCTAATCTGCGTAAGTTTGTCTGCCTGTATACGCCTGAGAGGCTTATTTATAGGAGTGGTTATACCCACCACACTTAAATTCTGTGTACTCGTAATATCATCATGGGGCCAGACGCTTCCCAGACAAGTTACGGATTCATCCAGAATCCTGTCTCCATCAAGAAGGCCACAAGCCTGCTCAGATAGATGATACGTCTGTATTGTATTCACTGGTTTTGCGTAAGCAGAACTTGGCACTGAGAGTCTCAGTGTCACAAGTTCTGTGTACTCGTAATTTTGTTCTGGAGCCAGACGCTTCCCAGACAAGTTACGGATTCATCTAAAATCCTATCTCTATCAAGAAGGCTATAAACCTTCTCGGATAGATGCTGAATCTGTTGTGTATCCACTGGTTTTGCATAAGCAGAACTTGAGACCGAGAGTCACAAGGCCTGATTATCGGCTTAACATACGTTGGGACAAGGCCGTAGGTAGGCAGGGAGAGGATCAGCAGGGATTGGACCCTCTCTAAATACTTTCAGAGGTTTACAAAAATACAAAATAATTTACAGTTGTACTTTTCTGCAGTTTGTTTCTAGAGAAGAAATAAGAAAAGTTCAAGAAGAATATTAAACTCAAAATTAAACTTGGCTAGACTGTAATCAGCGAGAGAATCAGCAGGGTTTAGGCCTCCCCCCAATATTTCAAGAGGTTCGAAAAATTGGGAAATAATTTCCGGTTTCACTACTTTTCTGCAGCTTGTCCCCATCCCCGGTAAGAAAAGCTCAAGGAGAATATTAAACTCAAAATTAAACTTGGCTAGACGGTAGTCGGCGAGAAAATCAACAGGGTTTAGGCCTCCCCTCAATATTTCAAGAGGTTCGAAAAATTGGGAAATAATTTCCCGTTTCACTACTTTTCTGCAGCTTGTCCCCATTCCCGGTAAGAAAAGCTCAAGGAGAATATTAAACTCAAAATCAAGGCAAGGCTGCAGTCAGCTAGAGAATCAGCAGGGTTTGGGCTTCTCCCCAATATTTTCAGAGTTTCGAAAAATTGGAAAATAATTTCCTGTTTCACTACTTTTCTGCAGCTCGTCCCCATCCCCGGTAAGAAAAGCTCGAGGAGAATATTAAACTCAAAATCAAGGCAAGGCTGCAGTCAGCTAGAGAATCAGCAGGGTTTGGGCTTCTCCCCAATATTTTCAGAGTTTCGAAAAATTGGGAAATAATTTCCAGTTTAAGTACTTTTCTGCAGCTTGTCCCCATCCCCGGCAAAAAAAGCCCAAAGAGAATATTAAACTCAAAATCAAGGCAAAGCCGCAGTCAGCTAGAGAATCAGCAGGGTTTGAGCCTTTCCCTAATATTTCCAGAGTTTCGAAAAATTGGGAAATGATTTCCAGTTTAATTACTTTTCTGCAGCTTGTCCCCATCCCCGGCAAAAAAAGCCCAAAGAGAATATCAAACTCAAAATCAAGGCAAAGCCGCAGTCAGCTAGAGAATCAACAGGGTTTGGGCCTCTCCCCAATATTTCCAGAGTTTCGAAAAATTGGGAAATGATTTTCAGTTTCACTACTTTTCTGCAGCTTGTCCCCATTCCCGGTAAGAAAAGCTCAAGGAGAATATTAAACTCAAAATCAAGGCAAGGCTGCAGTCAGCTAGAGAATCAGCAGGGTTTGGGCCTCTCCCCAATATTTTCAAAGTTTCAAAAAATTGGAAAATAATTTCCTGTTTCACTACTTTTCTGCAGCTTGTCCCCAACCCCGGTAAGAAAAGCTCGAGGAGAATATTAAACTCAAAATCAAGGCAAGGCTGCAGTCAGCTAGAGAATCAGCAGGGTTTGGGCCTCTCCCCAATATTTCCAGAGTTTCGAAAAATTGAGAAATGATTTCCAGTTTCACTACTTTTCTGCAGCTTGTCCCCATTCCCGGTAAGAAAAGCTCAAGGAGAATATTAAACTCAAAATCAAGGCAAGGCTGCAGTCAGCTAGAGAATCAGCAGGGTTTGGGCCTCTCCCCAATATTTTCAGAGTTTCAAAAAATTGGAAAATAATTTCCTGTTTCACTACTTTTCTGCAGCTTGTCCCCAACCCCGGTAAGAAAAGCTCGAGGAGAATATTAAACTCAAAATCAAGGCAAAGCTGCAGTCAGCTAGAGAATCAGCAGGGTTTGGGCTTCTCCCCAATATTTTCAGAGTTTCGAAAAATTGGGAAATAATTTCCAGTTTAAGTACTTTTCTGCAGCTTGTCCCCATCCCCGGCAAAAAAAGCCCAAAGAGAATATAAAACTCAAAATCAAGGCAAAGCCGTAGTCAGCTAGAGAATCAGCAGGGTTTGAGCTTCTCCCTAATATTTCCAGAGTTTCGAAAAATTGGGAAATGATTTCCAGTTTAAATACTTTTCTGCAGCTTGTCCCCATCCCCGGCAAAAGAAGCCCAAAGAGAATATTAAACTCAAAATCAAGGCAAAGCCGCAGTCAGCTAGAGAATCAGCAGGGTTTGAGCCTCTCCCCAATATTTTCAGAGTTTCGAAAAATTGGGAAATGATTTCCAGTTTAAGTACTTTTCTGCAGCTTGTCCCCATCCCCGGCAAAAAAAGCCCAAAGAGAATATTAAACTCAAAATCAAGGCAAAGCCGCAGTCAGCTAGAGAATCAGCAGGGTTTGAGCCTTTCCCTAATATTTCCAGAGTTTCGAAAAATTGGGAAATGATTTCCAGTTTAAGTACTTTTCTGCAGCTTGTCCCCATCCCCGGCAAAAAAAGCCCAAAGAGAATATTAAACTCAAAATCAAGGCAAAGCCGTAGTCAGCTAGAGAATCAGCAGGGTTTGAGCTTCTCCCTAATATTTCCAGAGTTTCGAAAAATTGGGAAATGATTTCCAGTTTAAATACTTTTCTGCAGCTTGTCCCCATCCCCGGCAAAAAAAGCCCAAAGAGAATATTAAACTCAAAATCAAGACAAAGCCGCAGTCAGCTAGAGAATCGTCAGGGTTAGGGCCTCTCCCCAAGATTTCCAGAGTTTCGAAAAATTGGGAAATGATTTCCAGTTTAAGTACTTTTCTGCAGCTTCTCCCCATCCCCGGCCAGTAAAGCTCAAGAAGAATATTAAAATGAAAGTCAAACTGAGCAAGGTCGTAGCTAGGAAGAGGATCAGCAGGGTTTGCTCCCCTCTCCGAATTTGTCCAGCGGTTCAAAAAAAAAGCGCAATAATTTAAAGTTCAAGTATTTTTCTGCATCTTGGCCCCATTCCCAGGAAATAAATCTCTTTTTTGGAGACACCATCAATCGTTAGTAAAATCCCTAAACTGTATTTTAAGCTGTTTGACCTTGAACAATCAAAAATTAGTGTCTGGGGCGCTATTTCATTTTATTTGTAACTCATGACTCATGATATTTGACCACGTATCTACGCCATTGAAGGACACATTTTAAAGAGCTGAAAATTAGGTGCGGCTTAGGTGTAATCAGCTGCTTACAAAACCCCTCCCGATACTTTTCTGGGTACGGCCTTTCTTTGGGAAAATTCGCAATCTTTCCGGTAGCTTTTTAAATTCGTATGGTATGAATGTAGAATTTTACAAAGGATGCAGTGACTGATAGTAAGTTTAGAGGTATTAGGTTCGCGCCCACCTGAACTTCTGTGTACCCTAATGCTTTCTGTGCCCGACTAAGATCCAAACGTGTAAAATACTCTTGTATTCTGTCGCTACATCTGTAAGTTTCTGAAGATTTAACTATTAAAATGACGCATCTGTCGACTAGGGGGATTCCCTAATCCTAATCGTTTGCACGCCAATCCTTTTGCCCAGCTCGGCAATGTTAGTGGTTATTTTCAACATAACAACCTTTTTACGATTTAATTAATTAACCACTGCAATTTAATTACCCACCTATTAAGTTTTACATTCTAATCCATTTTTTGTGTCCAAATAATGAGTCATTTTTAAACTTAAAATAGTTTGATACGGTCCATTTATAAGAAGAGTCCAGTTTCGTGAAAACCTCAATTGTGTGTTGTAAGTTCAAGACTTGGGATAGTTGAAACTTTTCTGAATTCACAAAACATAGAAACATCCAATCCCAGGATATTTACTTTTTACTTTTAAACGATAGAAAACTCGGTTTTTTAACTTTTTTAATGCTATTCTTTGTTGGTTAGTTGCGGAGATGAAAATTTAAGAAATTTAATGTCGTAAATCTTTTTGTTATTTTCGGAAAAGTATATTATTTTGATTACTTTCCGAAGAAAATGTTATTATACGCATTGCAAAAGAGAAATTTAAAAAAAGTGGTCGCAAGACGCAAGGGCCTTATATTTTGTAGAAATTTGTTGTTACATCCACCCATGTTCATTCGGTCTACAAAATTCGGTACAAAATTAATGTTAAAATGACGTAATTTAAAACCCCGGCTCCATGTTTTTCTATACGGCACTAACTTGATTCTCACTGGCCCTTGTAACGCGTCCTTCTCAAATTTGCTGCCAAATTCGGCGTTTTAGCCACTTGTGGGTTTCCCACTCATTATCGAACTCTCTTCTAGTCAAAAAGATGCAAAAATCGTTCATGAGTCTATCTTGAAGTCTGTTTGTAGAAGATTCTTGACCATGGGAAAAATGTTCCGTTTTTACTAGCTGCTACTAAGCCGTAGAGTTAATCTGATACATAACGACATAAATTATTATAGGAGAACGCCCTACTAACACTTATAGTTTTCTCATTAATGTTCCTGTTTTTTTCTGTTTTCTTAACTAGCAATCACAGCGCACTACACTACTCAATTTCTACGCAGCTGACCGTGTGTCATCGTCATCGCCATTGGTCAATGGTCAACATTGACGTATAATCGGAGTCTAAAGAATTATGTCAGTGATGCTCCAAGAGCTTCCAATTAGTCAATTTCTGGGAAGTCTAATTAACTTATTGGTAGAGAACCAGTCAAACTCGAAAAGTACAAGGTGGGCCGTAAATACGTCGTTTGTAAAATCTGAAAGAAGTCCAGTGACCATTTCGACTCATAGACTAGAACATAAATTAGGCTCTCTACTCTCCAAAAACGTCTTAGATCTTGCTATCCTGGAGCGCCCAAGTACTTCTACTCAACAGTTGAAGTACAAGCAACGAAATCGTTTATAGGAAGACCTGAAGTGTATAAGAAGTTCGATTTAGCCAAATTTGTCGCTTTCATAATCTTGTTGTTGCGCTCTGTATCGGTGCTTTTGGAGAAGGTAGATTTTTGAGCACAAACTGTTCTAGGTCTTAGAGCACAAAAGTGCGTCCATTCTTTAAAGTATCCATACGAAGACTCTTCGACGTCAATTCAACGTTCTGATACTTGTATTGCCCCGAACTGCGTCGTAGTTTCTAAAGAGGGTATTGAAGTTGGTCTTCTGTGGTATTCGAAGTACCTCATTTAAATGGACCTATAGTGTGGATAATACATCTGGTCGGCGTCTAAAGCATGTTTTGGTCCACGCTCACCAAATTAGGACCATGTAGATAATGATAAACCGCATCATAGCTTTAATATCTCCAGTCACGCGGCTCACCTGGCATCGTAGGCTTTATGTTACACCAAGCTCTCGTTTATAGGACCAAGCAGTGCAACGACTATTAGTCATATGGTCTCTACATGTTGCTTTCACTACTATTTAAAATCCTGAAAGACGCCCAGCTATTCGCATTTGGAAGACTATAAGAGCACGATGCCTAAACTAGAAGCTATAAGATTAGAGAGTGCAATAACGTAAAATGTGATGGGGAGCTGTGAGGTTGGTCTAGTTTTCAGCGACTTACTTTGACACACAGACTCCCCATGTTTAGCCGCAGGCTGACCAGGACAAAACTACTTTAGCTATTTATCTAAAGGAAAGACTTGTACCACGATCCGAGTCTCTCGGTGTCGCGCTGAGTGCTCTAACCTACTGAGCTGTCTCGGCTAACTTGTGAGCACGTTAGTAGCAGTCAGTTCCTACCTACTACATACTCACTCGGGTTAGAATGGTTCTTTAGTGAAGCTACTTAGGTAAGCCACCTCAAATTTACACTAAAACTACTTACAGCCACCTCTAAGCCACTTCTCACAACTCGCAAGCTCTTCTGCGCCCAAATATGACATTTTGGCATGAAAAGGGGTACAAAATTGCGGACGGGAGAGCAGTAAGAGGTTATCATTTGTAAGCTGGTAAGATAATTCTCTACAGTCTACAGTTTCATCAAGAAAACTCTTGAGGAACTACTCCTAAAAAGACAAAGCAAAAGATCGTGCCTGGTGAGAGTCAAAGTAGTACTGTAAAATTTTAGCAGACTACTGAGCAGCTCTGCTGAGAGGCCACTGTTCGATGAATAAAATCACACGTACCGTGCGAGTTTGAAAGGGAGAAGGGAAGATCGTTTCAACTTTTTTTTAAATTTTCAGCCTGGAGGTTTTGCACTAAAATCCTTTTTTCTGTAACTTCACTCATCTTCCTATTATTTAGATTATTACTCGTAGAATGATCGAAGTGAAGTGCTGATGAGAGTGATGCTGGTGTGTACGAAGACATTTCTCCTAAGGCAGAGACGAATCAGCATCTTCATCGTAATTAGAGAAAGTAACGTGAGACAGTCTATACATAATTTTTGCCAAAGCACACGATGCCCTTGCAGGTCCTGCTTTAGAAATGAAACTCTAAAATATTGCCCACCTTTTGGGAATGTGCCGAGTCGCCAAGGATCAAGGATGCTCAATATAAAAAAGAGTGTTGTGCTCGAGACGCAAAGCATATAGTCCTCTCCTGCAGATTTCTCAAGAGCAACGGATTGTTTTCCGAAGTTTAACCTCGATAATGATGGTCTCGCCGGTAGTTTTTATAAAGAAACATTTGAATATAGACACTTTGAAAACTCTCCTACCATCACTTTTTTAGCGATCTTGAAGCTACTAAAGCTTCGCTCTTGAAGCACTATTTCACCAGAAGCTATCAATAGCTCTACTTGAACCGTATTCGGTTGTCCACAGGGGCAGAGGATTCTTCTATTCTTAGGCCGACTATGATCATTATATTATATTGTTAGAAATCGCACAAATTTAGTAGATTAATTTATTGCCATACAACATAAAAATAACACATTATCGCAACACTTAATAAAAGACCAAAATACTAATAGGAGAATGACGATGTCCGCTCAGGTAGCATGGCTAGGGAGACATTGCTGGCTCCAGCCTCTAACAGAGCACGTCCCCCTCCAGTTTAGTATACACGATTAATAATAGCGGGCGCTAACACGGCCATACTGACGAATGTCACGCTCTCGGGACATTCAGGACTATTACGGTTCCCCGTCAATCGCTATGACTGCTCATCATTAGAATCAACATTCAACACATTACCGAATCACCATGATTCTCAAAATTAAAAAATTAAAATTTAATAAAGCTCGAGATATACACATCTCACAAAACAATCAATAACTTCAACCTTGTAATGATTAACAAATCTCAAGATAAAATATCTTTCCAACTTGGATAACACAACTACAATGCTACATGTTCAGTAATGCTTAAAATTCAGTCAAAATACTTCTCGTACTTCATAACTCAGGAATGAAGTTTGCAGATAAAATGAAGTTGCAAGATAAATAGATTATCTTCTTCAAGACAAAGACTCAAACATAACATCAAACATAACACTTACTTTGTCTCGGCACAGTGACAGTCCTCGAGATATACACTTTATCCCGGCATCTTAAAAATCAAAACTATTTGCAAAGCGTTCGGCTTTCAACAAATAAAAAGAACAAGATGACATAAACTTTATCTTGGAACCTCAAAAATCAAAACTATTTACAAAGCGTTTGGCTTTCAACAAATAAACAACATCAAAACTTACACTTTATCTTGGAATTTCAAAAATCAAAACTATTTGCAAAGCGTTTGGCTTTCAACAAATAAACAACATCAAGACATACACTTTATCTTGGAACTTCAAAAATCAAAACTATTTGCAAAGCGTTTGGCTTTCAACAAATAAACAACATCAAGACATACACTTTATCTTGGAACTTCAAAAATCAAAACTATTTGCAAAGCGTTTGGCTTTCAACAAATAAACAACATCAAGACATACACTTCATCTTGGAACTTCAAAAATCAAAACTATTTGCAAAGCGTTTGGCTTTCAACAAATAAACAACATCAAGACATACACTTTATCTTGGAACTTCAAAAATCAAAACTATTTGCAAAGCGTTTGGCTTTCAACAAATAAACAACATCAAGACATACACTTTATCTTGGAACTTCAAAAATCAAAACTATTTGCAAAGCGTTTGGCTTTCAACAAATAAACAACATCAAGACATACACTTTATCTTGGAACTTCAAAAATCAAAACTATTTGCAAAGCGTTTGGCTTTCAACAAATAAACAACATCAAGACATACACTTTATCTTGGAACTTCAAAAATCAAAACTATTTGCAAAGCGTTTGGCTTTCAACAAATAAACAACATCAAGACATACACTTTATCTTGGAACTTCAAAAATCAAAACTATTTGCAAAGCGTTTGGCTTTCAACAAATAAACAACATCAAGACATACACTTTATCTTGGAACTTCAAAAATCAAAACTATTTGCAAAGCGTTTGGCTTTCAACAAATAAACAACATCAAGACATACACTTTATCTTGGAACTTCAAAAATCAAAACTATTTGCAAAGCGTTTGGCTTTCAACAAATAAACAACATCAAGACATACACTTTATCTTGGAATTTCAAAAATCAAAACTATTTGCAAAGCGTTTGGCTTTCAACAAATAAACAACATCAAGACATACACTTTATCTTGGAATTTCAAAAATCAAAACTATTTGCAAAGCGTTTGGCTTTCAACAAATAAACAACATCAAGACATACACTTTATCTTGGAATTTCAAAAATCAAAACTATTTGCAAAGCGTTTGGCTTTCAACAAATAAACAACATCAAGACATACACTTTATCTTGGAATTTCAAAAATCAAAACTATTTGCAAAGCGTTTGGCTTTCAACAAATAAACAACATCAAGACATACACTTTATCTTGGAATTTCAAAAATCAAAACTATTTGCAAAGCGTTTGGCTTTCAACAAATAAACAACATCAAGACATACACTTTATCTTGGAATTTCAAAAATCAAAACTATTTGCAAAGCGTTTGGCTTTCAACAAATAAACAACATCAAGACATACACTTTATCTTGGAACTTCAAAAATCAAAACTATTTGCAAAGCGTTTGGCTTTCAACAAATAAACAACATCAAGACATACACTTTATCTTGGAACTTCAAAAATCAAAACTATTTGCAAAGCGTTTGGCTTTCAACAAATAAACAACATCAAGACATACACTTTATCTTGGAATTTCAAAAATCAAAACTATTTGCAAAGCGTTTGGCTTTCAACAAATAAACAACATCAAGACATACACTTTATCTTGGAATTTCAAAAATCAAAACTATTTGCAAAGCGTTTGGCTTTCAACAAATAAACAACATCAAGACATACACTTTATCTTGGAACTTCAAAAATCAAAACTATTTGCAAAGCGTTTGGCTTTCAACAAATAAACAACATCAAGACATACACTTTATCTTGGAACTTCAAAAATCAAAACTATTTGCAAAGCGTTTGGCTTTCAACAAATAAACAACATCAAGACATACACTTTATCTTGGAATTTCAAAAATCAAAACTATTTGCAAAGCGTTTGGCTTTCAACAAATAAACAACATCAAGACATACACTTTATCTTGGAATTTCAAAAATCAAAACTATTTGCAAAGCGTTTGGCTTTCAACAAATAAACAACATCAAGACATACACTTTATCTTGGAATTTCAAAAATCAAAACTATTTGCAAAGCGTTTGGCTTTCAACAAATAAACAACATCAAGACATACACTTTATCTTGGAATTTCAAAAATCAAAACTATTTGCAAAGCGTTTGGCTTTCAACAAATAAACAACATCAAGACATACACTTTATCTTGGAATTTCAAAAATCAAAACTATTTGCAAAGCGTTTGGCTTTCAACAAATAAACAACATCAAGACATACACTTTATCTTGGAATTTCAAAAATCAAAACTATTTGCAAAGCGTTTGGCTTTCAACAAATAAACAACATCAAGACATACACTTTATCTTGGAATTTCAAAAATCAAAACTATTTGCAAAGCGTTTGGCTTTCAACAAATAAACAACATCAAGACATACACTTTATCTTGGAATTTCAAAAATCAAAACTATTTGCAAAGCGTTTGGCTTTCAACAAATAAACAACATCAAGACATACACTTTATCTTGGAATTTCAAAAATCAAAACTATTTGCAAAGCGTTTGGCTTTCAACAAATAAACAACATCAAGACATACACTTTATCTTGGAACTTCAAAAATCAAAACTATTTGCAAAGCGTTTGGCTTTCAACAAATAAACAACATCAAGACATACACTTTATCTTGGAACTTCAAAAATCAAAACTATTTGCAAAGCGTTTGGCTTTCAACAAATAAACAACATCAAGACATACACTTTATCTTGGAATTTCAAAAATCAAAACTATTTGCAAAGCGTTTGGCTTTCAACAAATAAACAACATCAAGACATACACTTTATCTTGGAACTTCAAAAATCAAAACTATTTGCAAAGCGTTTGGCTTTCAACAAATAAACAACATCAAGACATACACTTTATCTTGGAACTTCAAAAATCAAAACTATTTGCAAAGCGTTTGGCTTTCAACAAATAAACAACATCAAGACATACACTTTATCTTGGAATTTCAAAAATCAAAACTATTTGCAAAGCGTTTGGCTTTCAACAAATAAACAACATCAAGACATACACTTTATCTTGGAATTTCAAAAATCAAAACTATTTGCAAAGCGTTTGGCTTTCAACAAATAAACAACATCAAGACATACACTTTATCTTGGAATTTCAAAAATCAAAACTATTTGCAAAGCGTTTGGCTTTCAACAAATAAACAACATCAAGACATACACTTTATCTTGGAATTTCAAAAATCAAAACTATTTGCAAAGCGTTTGGCTTTCAACAAATAAACAACATCAAGACATACACTTTATCTTGGAATTTCAAAAATCAAAACTATTTGCAAAGCGTTTGGCTTTCAACAAATAAACAACATCAAGACATACACTTTATCTTGGAATTTCAAAAATCAAAACTATTTGCAAAGCGTTTGGCTTTCAACAAATAAACAACATCAAGACATACACTTTATCTTGGAACTTCAAAAATCAAAACTATTTGCAAAGCGTTTGGCTTTCAACAAATAAACAACATCAAGACATACACTTTATCTTGGAACTTCAAAAATCAAAACTATTTGCAAAGCGTTTGGCTTTCAACAAATAAACAACATCAAGACATACACTTTATCTTGGAACTTCAAAAATCAAAACTATTTGCAAAGCGTTTGGCTTTCAACAAATAAACAACATCAAGACATACACTTTATCTTGGAATTTCAAAAATCAAAACTATTTGCAAAGCGTTTGGCTTTCAACAAATAAACAACATCAAGACATACACTTTATCTTGGAACTTCAAAAATCAAAACTATTTGCAAAGCGTTTGGCTTTCAACAAATAAACAACATCAAGACATACACTTTATCTTGGAACTTCAAAAATCAAAACTATTTGCAAAGCGTTTGGCTTTCAACAAATAAACAACATCAAGACATACACTTTATCTTGGAATTTCAAAAATCAAAACTATTTGCAAAGCGTTTGGCTTTCAACAAATAAACAACATCAAGACATACACTTTATCTTGGAACTTCAAAAATCAAAACTATTTGCAAAGCGTTTGGCTTTCAACAAATAAACAACATCAAGACATACACTTTATCTTGGAATTTCAAAAATCAAAACTATTTGCAAAGCGTTTGGCTTTCAACAAATAAACAACATCAAGACATACACTTTATCTTGGAACTTCAAAAATCAAAACTATTTGCAAAGCGTTTGGCTTTCAACAAATAAACAACATCAAGACATACACTTTATCTTGGAATTTCAAAAATCAAAACTATTTGCAAAGCGTTTGGCTTTCAACAAATAAACAACATCAAGACATACACTTTATCTTGGAACTTCAAAAATCAAAACTATTTGCAAAGCGTTTGGCTTTCAACAAATAAACAACATCAAGACATACACTTTATCTTGGAATTTCAAAAATCAAAACTATTTGCAAAGCGTTTGGCTTTCAACAAATAAACAACATCAAGACATACACTTTATCTTGGAATTTCAAAAATCAAAACTATTTGCAAAGCGTTTGGCTTTCAACAAATAAACAACATCAAGACATACACTTTATCTTGGAATTTCAAAAATCAAAACTATTTGCAAAGCGTTTGGCTTTCAACAAATAAACAACATCAAGACATACACTTTATCTTGGAATTTCAAAAATCAAAACTATTTGCAAAGCGTTTGGCTTTCAACAAATAAACAACATCAAGACATACACTTTATCTTGGAATTTCAAAAATCAAAACTATTTGCAAAGCGTTTGGCTTTCAACAAATAAACAACATCAAGACATACACTTTATCTTGGAATTTCAAAAATCAAAACTATTTGCAAAGCGTTTGGCTTTCAACAAATAAACAACATCAAGACATACACTTTATCTTGGAACTTCAAAAATCAAAACTATTTGCAAAGCGTTTGGCTTTCAACAAATAAACAACATCAAGACATACACTTTATCTTGGAATTTCAAAAATCAAAACTATTTGCAAAGCGTTTGGCTTTCAACAAATAAACAACATCAAGACATACACTTTATCTTGGAATTTCAAAAATCAAAACTATTTGCAAAGCGTTTGGCTTTCAACAAATAAACAACATCAAGACATACACTTTATCTTGGAACTTCAAAAATCAAAACTATTTGCAAAGCGTTTGGCTTTCAACAAATAAACAACATCAAGACATACACTTTATCTTGGAATTTCAAAAATCAAAACTATTTGCAAAGCGTTTGGCTTTCAACAAATAAACAACATCAAGACATACACTTTATCTTGGAACTTCAAAAATCAAAACTATTTGCAAAGCGTTTGGCTTTCAACAAATAAACAACATCAAGACATACACTTTATCTTGGAATTTCAAAAATCAAAACTATTTGCAAAGCGTTTGGCTTTCAACAAATAAACAACATCAAGACATACACTTTATCTTGGAATTTCAAAAATCAAAACTATTTGCAAAGCGTTTGGCTTTCAACAAATAAACAACATCAAGACATACACTTTATCTTGGAATTTCAAAAATCAAAACTATTTGCAAAGCGTTTGGCTTTCAACAAATAAACAACATCAAGACATACACTTTATCTTGGAATTTCAAAAATCAAAACTATTTGCAAAGCGTTTGGCTTTCAACAAATAAACAACATCAAGACATACACTTTATCTTGGAATTTCAAAAATCAAAACTATTTGCAAAGCGTTTGGCTTTCAACAAATAAACAACATCAAGACATACACTTTATCTTGGAATTTCAAAAATCAAAACTATTTGCAAAGCGTTTGGCTTTCAACAAATAAACAACATCAAGACATACACTTTATCTTGGAACTTCAAAAATCAAAACTATTTGCAAAGCGTTTGGCTTTCAACAAATAAACAACATCAAGACATACACTTTATCTTGAAACTTCAAAAATCAAAACTATTTGCAAAGCGTTTGGCTTTCAACAAATAAACAACATCAAGACATACACTTTATCTTGGAATTTCAAAAATCAAAACTATTTGCAAAGCGTTTGGCTTTCAACAAATAAACAACATCAAGACATACACTTTATCTTGGAACTTCAAAAATCAAAACTATTTGCAAAGCGTTTGGCTTTCAACAAATAAACAACATCAAGACATACACTTTATCTTGAAACTTCAAAAATCAAAACTATTTGCAAAGCGTTTGGCTTTCAACAAATAAACAACATCAAGACATACACTTTATCTTGGAACTTCAAAAATCAAAACTATTTGCAAAGCGTTTGGCTTTCAACAAATAAACAACATCAAGACATACACTTTATCTTGAAACTTCAAAAATCAAAACTATTTGCAAAGCGTTTGGCTTTCAACAAATAAACAACATCAAGACATACACTTTATCTTGGAACTTCAAAAATCAAAACTATTTGCAAAGCGTTTGGCTTTCAACAAATAAACAACATCAAGACATACACTTTATCTTGAAACTTCAAAAATCAAAACTATTTGCAAAGCGTTTGGCTTTCAACAAATAAACAACATCAAGACATACACTTTATCTTGGAATTTCAAAAATCAAAACTATTTGCAAAGCGTTTGGCTTTCAACAAATAAACAACATCAAGACATACACTTTATCTTGGAACTTCAAAAATCAAAACTATCTGAATCTTCCACAATACGCTCGGCCATTCCTTACCAACTCTAGTCTCAATTCTTATTAAATTCATAATCGTACGCATGTACCGTTCAACTTGGCCATTAGCTGTATGAACATCGGGTGTTATAAACTGATATTTGATATTCCATTCATCAATAAATTTACAAAGTGGCAAATTATAAAAATGCGTTCCACTGTCCAAAACAATTACAGTTGGTGTACAAAAACAGGAAATAAACCGTTGCAAAGCAAGTTGACTTTCACCTGCTTTTACAGTCTTCAACGGAATAAAATTACAATATTTGGTAAATGCATCTACAATTACTAATACGTGCTTATATTTTTCACTACTATTGGGTAAAGGACCCAAACAATCGACATGTATAGTATGTACAGGAGTTATCGGTTTCTCGGGCAACAATACGGGCCCTTGCAACGGTCCAGTACGAGTTTTCTTAATGGCACATACAAGACAATGCTTGACGTATTTTCTTACAAAATTTCCAAACCAGAAATGCTCCAGAATGGAATGAATAGTTTTATCCGTGCCAAATTGACACTTCATCATGAAATAATCATAAAAGTCCAAGTCGACTTTGTCGCGGCACAAAGTAACGAATTATTTTTACATTAGGAGCGGTATACTTTAATAACAAAGAAATCCATTTTTCTCTTCATATTGCTTTAAATCTAATCTCCCTTCATGTAAATCACTTAACATTTGTTTTACTTCTGAACTACCTCTTTGTTCAATATGTAACCAAGAATCAAATTTCGCAATACGTAAAACGTTCACTGGGTTACTGCTGAGATAATCAACATGACCTAAACTCGAACCCGATTTTCTAATTTGTCCGACATAAGCGAAACAATCTGCACCTGTATCAATTAGAAATTAGACCCATATAAATTTGATCATCAACTTTAATTTTTATCGGTAATACCCTATCAGCAGCAACAAGATTAACATTACGTCTTTTATCAATTGAGTCTTTTAAAAAACAACTTTCAATTCTAAGTCCATTTTTAAAACAAAAGCCACACTTATTTACTTGAGACGGACCTGCATTATTGTTTCTAAATAAACAGTGTTTACATCTTATTAAGTTGATTTCTCAACGCGGCAGTTTCTTTGAATGTGTCCAACATGACCACATTTTGATGACACAACTTTGTTATCAAGACGTGCTTTCTTCAAGGGTAATCTTGAATCGTCTATTTTTAAATCACTACATATCGGTTTCGTTACCGTATTCAAATACGAAATAAATTCGCCAATATTAACAAAGCCTCGCATT
This sequence comes from Malthinus flaveolus, assembly GCA_950108345.1. NCBI lineage: Eukaryota > Metazoa > Arthropoda > Insecta > Coleoptera > Cantharidae > Malthinus > Malthinus flaveolus. The sequence continues at coordinate 13,656,563 of OX467289.1, forward strand.
TTTATTGCATCCTGCACTTTATTACCTTCAATTCCACGAGTAATTAATTCAATTTGATCAGGAATACTCCAGTTTGCCCGTAGACTTTTAAGCAAAGCTAATTTTTTAACAAAAGACGACCCCAAATCTTTTTTCTCTTTGAGGAAAAGATTCCAAAAATTCACGTTTAAACGTAGGCCAATCTCTTGCATCAGGTAGCCAATTTTTAAAATCAAACTTTCGACTCACCTGTTAAAAATCACTCAATTCTTACAAATACTACCTGCATGTTGGTGCAATTAAACTCATCCCTTATTTGCTCTACTTGTACAATCCAGGCATTGGCATCATCGATATCTGGCCTGCTCGAAAAGCTCCAATAAAGGAGGTGAAGCAATAACCCAATAACATCTTGGTCATGCGAAGGGATTTATAAAGACGCCGCTGCGTCAGCAAAACGTTTCCCGCGTCATAACGAAATAACACACAAAGGCACTTCAAACACTTGTGGAACAATTTAGGTTCAAATCCCACTTCTGATGTTAGAAATCGCACAAATTTAGTAGATTAATTTATTGCCATACAACATAAAAATAACACATTATCGCAACACTTAATAAAAGACCAAAATACTAATAGGAGAATGACGATGTCCGCTCAGGTAGCATGGCTAGGGAGACATTGCTGGCTCCAGCCTCTAACAGAGCACGTCCCCCTCCAGTTTAGTATACACGATTAATAATAGCGGGCGCTAACAATATTTTATAATATAAAGATATATTATATATATTGCTACCGGAAATAGCAAAGTTTTGGGTTCGATTCCCGAGGCGTTTGGTGGAAAACAAATTTTCTCATTTAAAGTTTTTTCACTTATGTGTGTATGTTGGGGTTCATTGGCAACGTATTAGAATTATCTAAATAATTAACCCTAAAAATTTAAAAATTTGTATATTATATTTTATATTTTATACTATCGATTTTACAGTTTACCCCACACCAGAACATCATCGGTAGCCATAGCTCTGCAGTTCTTCAGTTTCAGCGTCGGATTGCGTCGACGGAGTATCGTTGATTATATTGTTGATCACATGATCACCACTCCATTAATACAGCACGTACCTATAAATAAATAAAAGTTGGAAACGTCCCCAACTTTTCACTCGAGTTCTTAATGTAGCATTTAGAACTACCTATGTATCCACTACCAACCGTCTGAGTGTCATCCAGTCTCCATCATCATCATAAAATGATACTTAGTTTAAATGTTTAAATAATTAAAATCTCCATTTTCTAAATTACAAAATAAATTCCCATATATATACGCGTACATATTCGTATTAATATTTTTTTTCTATTTATACATTATTTCCTTTCAGATGCACATCAATTATTAAAATTTTAGCTTTATCATTTTGATTTCTATAATAACACACAGTAGGTTTTGCATCGATGCACTTTGCTCATTAAAATATTGTAATTACGGCAACACTCGGTGATGAACAAAAACAAAATTTAAAAAAAAAAAGTTCATCTTTCCTGAAACCCCATTCATACGAAAATTGTAGAGAAAAAACATTTTTAGTATTAATGTGGAAAAGGGTTTTGACACAAATTTGCCGTATTTTTTTGTGTGTCTCGCACGAAATAATCATTTTTATTATTATTAAATAAACAATTTTATTTTCATTCGTAACACAATTATTTTTAAATTGATTGCACCAATCCAATCGCGAAAATTTTGTATTAGAGGGTTGTGACTTCTCTAAGTGTCTATTGGTAACCTAAAAATCACATCAGAAGATCGAATTTTAATTTCATAGTGGGATTGCTCATGTGGATGTATTCGTCTTCTTACCAACATTGCATAATTGTATACTAGAGAGTAGTATACAGGGTGGCTGGAAATTTTAGACCATCATATTTGACTTTTCAATTTTTTCTCGCTTCGTTCCCTCTCTACATCACTCTTTTGTCTCTATGCATCTCTCTCAGACTTTCGTTCCATGCTCCTTTCTTTATTCTGTCGGTCTGTCGGGCTGTCGACCTGTCGATCTGTCGGTCGGTTGGTCTGTCGGTCTGTCGGTTTGTTGGGCTTTCGGTTTATCGGTTTGTCTTTCTGTGCGCTTATCTGTCTGCCTTTCTGTCTGTTTATGTGCCTGTCTTTCTGTCTGTGTTTCTGTCTTTCTGTCTATCTTTCTGTGTGTCGATCTAGTGGTCTGTCGGTTTGCCATCTTAGAAGCAATCTGAACTTTTAGTACGGCCTGTTGCCTACTATAGACTTAATAAAGATCATAAAAATTAGTAGGTCTTTTGACCTTCCAGTTTATCAATCTACCAGTGCGTCTGCCTGCTTATCTAACTATCTATCTACTTACCCTTCTCGGTTATCACACTTTACTTTATTCTGTCGATCTGTCTTTTGTCTGTGTTTCTGTCTGTCTGCCTTTCTGTCTGTCTGCCTTTATGCCCCTCTTTCTGTTCGTCTTTTTGTATGTCTGTCTGTCTTTCTATCTGTCTTTTTGTCTGCCTTTCTGTCTGTATGTCTTCTTTATGTCTGTCTTTCTGTTCATCTTTTTGCATGTCTGTCTGTCTTTCTGCCTGTCTTTCTGTCTGTCTTTCTGTCTGTCTTTCTGCCTGTCTTTCTGTCTGTCTTTCTGTCTGTCTTTCTGTCTGTCTTTCTGTCTGTCTTTCTGTCTGTCTTTCTGTCTGTCTTTCTGTCTGTCTTTCTGTCTGTCTTTCTGTCTGTCTTTCTGTCTGTTTTTCTGTCTGTCTTTCGGTCTGTCTTTCTTTCTGTCTTTCTTTCTGTCTTCTTGTCTGTTTTTCTGTCTGTCTTTCTGTCTATCTTTCGGTCTTTCTTTCTGTTTTTCTGTCTGTCTTTCTGTCTGTCTTTTGGTCTTTGTTTCTGTCTTTCTGTCTGTCTTTCTGTCTGTCTTTCTGCTTGTCTTCTGCTTACCTGTCGTCCTGTAATCTCTCAGTTTGCCAACTTAGAAGCCGGCTGAGCTGATACGGCCTATTGTCTACTATAGACTTATTAACGTTTAAAGGTGTCATACAAATCAGTAGATTCTTTGACCTTTCAGTTTAGTAATCTACCAGTTCATCTGCCTGCTTATCTAACTATCTACCTACATATCTACTTATCTCGACCAATTTCACCATTTTCCTTTCTTTATTCTGTCGGTCTTTCTGTCTATCTTTCTGTGTGTTTGTCTTTCTATCTGTTTTTTCTTTAGTCTGCCTGTCCGTTATTCTGCCTGTCGTTCTGTCTATCTTTCTATCTATTTTTCTGTCTGTCTTTCGGTCAGTCTTTCTGTCTGTCTTTCTGCCTGTCTTTCTGTCTGTGTTTCAGGCTGTCTTTCTGCCTGTCTTTCTGTCTGTCTTTCTGTCTGTCTTTCTGTCTGTCTTTCTGTCTGTCTTTCTGTCTGTCTTTCTGTCTGTCTTTCTGTCTGTCTTTCTGGCTTTCTGTCTGTCTTTCTGTCTGTCTTTCTGCCTGCCAGTCTGTTTTTCTGCCTGCCTGCCTGTCTGCCTGTCTGCCTGTCTGCCTGTCTGTCTGTCTGTCTGTTTTTCTTTCTGTCTTTCTATCTGATTTTTATTTCGCCTGTCTTTCTGTCTGTCATTTTGTCTGTCTTTCTGTCTGTCTTCTGCTTACCTGTCGTCCCGTAATCTCTCAGTTTCTCAACTTAGAAGCCAGCTGAACTGATACGGCCTATTGTCTACTATGGACTTATTAACGTTTAAGGGTGTCATACAAATCAGTAGATTCTTTGACCTTTCAGTTTAGTAATCTACCAGTTCATCTGCCTGCTTATCTAACTATCTACCTACATACCTACTTATCTCGACGAATTTCACCATTTTCCTTTCTTTATTCAGTCGGCCTTTCTGTCTGTTTGTCTTTCTATATGTCTTTTTTAGTCTGTCTGTCCGTCATTCTGTCTGTCGTTCTGTCTATCTTTCTGTCTGTTCTTCTGCCTGTCGTTCTGTCTGCCTTTCTGTCCGTCTTTCTGTCTGTCTTTCTGTCTGTATTTCTGTCTGGTCTTCATGTCTGTCTTTTATTATGTCATTCTGCTTGTCTGTCGTCCTTTATGTCTGCCAGCCTGTCAGGCTATCGGTCTTTCTGTCTGTCTTTCTGTCTGTCTTTCTGTCTGTCTTTCTGTCTGTCTTTATGTCTGTTTTTCTGTCTGTCTTCTGTCTGTCTTTCTTTCTGTCTGTCTGTCTGTCTTTCTGTTTATCTTTCTGCATGTCTGTCGTTGTGTATGTCTGCCTTTCTCTCTGTCATTCTGTCTTTTGGTCTGTCGTTCTGTCTGGTGGTCTGTCGGCTTGCCAGCTAAAATGCTATCTGAACTTTTGGTATGACCTGTTGGCTACTATGAACTTCTTAATATGAGAGCACTGAGCATGTCGTAAAGATCAGTAGGTCTTTCGACCTTTCAGTGTATCAGTCTGCTTGCTACCTACCTACCTTATTATGTGTCTTTTTGTCGACCTCTCGGATTACCCGATTTTCGGGCTTTTGCTCTAGTTGCTAGTGTGATTAAATACACCGTCACTTCCAACTTTCTAACTTGACCTTTTAACCTTTTCTTATAAACTTGCCAATATACGTTTTTCCAACCATCGATTTTTACTTTTCTAACCGTTGATTATTTCCTAAAATGACTGGTGGGTGTTATCTTCGTCCTCTTCTAGGTTTATACCTATATCAAGCTGACTGCGATGGAGTCGTTATTAGTCGCGCTTTGCAAGCATCACGAACGTTTAACCCATGGGCTACGCTCACGAAGGATTTTTTGTAAAATATTATTCAAAAGTTAGTTTCATTTAGACCAAACTTCAAGAAATTGCGAACGGTCAAGCGTAGATATACGGATCCGAGCGCTTGACGGGATTTCAGAGTCAGAAAAGTCGCAAAGTCCGTACACGGACTCTAAAGCGCTCATGCGTCGAAAAATATTTTATTTAGCAACATTACTATTCTTTAAATCAAAAACTATGCTATTTATGTGCCGAAATTCGCCTATCTTGAATCTTGCCCTGTTTTGTCACAAACTTCGGTCGTACTGCAGATTGCGCACTTGTTAGAGGTTCTAGAGTCGACTTTTTAGTTATAGTATCTACTCTTCATTGAAGCACCCACTCTGTAAAATAATCAAAACATTAGTTACCTAGGTAGTTCGTTAAATTAAAAAAAAAAAGCTATTTAGATCGCCTCCTCACTTTCATTCCGGCAAAACCCCCTCTTATAAGAGAAACAAACTGCATCATTCGTTGTTCGTCGAGGTAATAAAGGCACAATAATTACATGTTATATTTATTTAGGGTGAGTACCAGGTGCGCGTAATTCGAACACAAAAAAACTTTTCCCAAAACATTAACGTCAATCAAAACAAGATGGCGTCTGCAGTAGATTGAATCTTGATTCGCCATCTACGACTCCCTTTTTATAAAATAAAATAAAAACGACAATGCTTAACGAACGATGCCGCAACCGACGAATGAGAATAATTACGAATTACCATAATATTTAATATAATAAAGACTTCCAGGCTGTCGGAATGAACGCTTTGTGCTAGCATAAAATGGCGGTAATTTCTGCAGTGAACGGGGGATTTGTTTTCGCTTCGTTAGGACTTATGATGAAAATTGTGTATGCTAAATTTAGGGACCTTAGATTAAATTGCTTAGTTGGTAATGGTTTTATAATTTCATTCTTTTGTACGTGATGAGAAAATGAAAATGGATAAATTTTCAACTTTGGCGCATCGAGTTCTTCTCTTTAAAACAACGGTTTGTACGTAAATCGGCTCGTTTCGCATTTATTTATTTAAATTGTCCCTTTAATTGTTGTTAAACTCGATTTTCAATTGGAAAAATAAAAAAGTTAAATTTTATTTAGTGGAGACGTTTCACAATAAGTCACTTTTCGTATGTTCGGCTTACGCGAAATTGAGTTTTATTTACGTCAAGTTTATAAAAGCAAATTTCTGCATAACTTTTTCCAAACTTTTGTAAGTCTCTTAAGGGAAAAATTGTGCACAAAACGATTTGATTTGAATTTACATTTTTACAAATACGGGGGTGTGGGTCTACTTCTTGCAAAATTAGTCACGTCTTAAGTTTAATTGCGTGGACCACTCGCGGACGAGCTCGCTGAACTATGTCTAATTGTCTATTATGTGACTTCGTCCATGATAGAGACGGCCTGAGGGCGAGACTAATAAAGGGCGTCCCAAAATTCACGCAAGATTTGAATTTTGTGCCATTTGTGCGGTAAAGCTAACGAAAAAAAAAAAGACAGCGTACAGTTGACCAGTTCAGGGTTATTGAAAATGGAGCGCTATGCAAAAGAACAACGCGTTTCCATTGTGGAGCAATAATAAAGGCTTGGCAGCTACAGTTGCCAATTTTCGTACAAAATATGGTCGGAGTAGTGATTTAACTTCATCAACTGCGAAGAGCCTAATTAAAGTGACCTTAAGCACCCTGGCCGTCCTTCAACAAGTCGTTCAACATAACAGCGAAGCAGTTCGTGAGAGTGTTGCTGAGAGTAGTACAGGAACATCAATTCGGCACCTTGGTCAAGAATTGGACTATTCGAGAAGCTCTCTACGGCGTATTCTCACGAAAAACTTGCATGTTCGTGCTTACAAAAAATTGACTCAAGAAGTGAAGCCTAGTGACCACGCACAACGAATAGAGTTCGTCGAATGGATATGGAACAACAAGTGGATGCTGTCGCTTTCAGCAAAGAGACTCATTTTAACCTTGATGGTCGATTACTCGACAAAATTGTAATATTTGGGGTTTAGTAACTCCACGAGTGATTGTTAAGAAACAAATGCATTCACAACGTGTTATTGTTTGGTGCGAATTTTGGGCTGGAAACATCATTGAACCAATTTTCTTTGAAAATACGGCTGGTCGAGCAATCACAATTAATGGTGCTCGCTATCGCGAGACGAGAGTCCAGTTTTTTGTGCCTAAATTGGTAAGTAGGTAAGAATGTGGACGACATGTTTGTGATTCCAACAAGACAGTGGCACATGCTATACAGTCCGAGAAACAATTCAATTACTGCATGGATCATTTCCTGGGCGTGTAAATTCGCATTTTGGCAGTCAGAATTGGCTTCCCAGATCATGCGATTTAACGCCGTCTGACTTTTTTTCTTAGTGTTTTTCGAAGTCTAAGGTTTAAGCCAACAAACCCGCGACCACCCACGCCCTGAAGGAATAACTTGAGCGCTGTATCAACGAAATTCGGCCACAGTTATGAAGAACTGCTATGGCGTATGTACCAGCAGAGCCGTGGAGACCATGACAAACAATTAAATCGCACAAAGTATATTTTTAATATTTTCTGAGTCAAACAATCACGCAACGATAATTCAAAGTATCTTTCGGTTCCGTTCTCGTGCCGTCAAATACCTGCACAAACGGACAGGCTGATAAACTTAGGTTTAAGTTGGTAGACTGACAAGTTACAAACAGACAGGACTGTTCACCGGCAAGTAAACAAGTCGACAGCCGATAAACAACAGATCGAAAACCATAATTGACAATCCAAATAATGAAGCAGTAGAGGGATTACAGACAGACGGGTAGACTGAAAATCTACACTCTTATCATCCGACCGACGTACTGACAAACCGAAAGACACATAAAGTGATAGATCGTACAGACTAGAGTAGATTAAAGGACGAATAAAGAAAGCAGCCGAAATTCTGCGGGCATGTAACCTTGCAGACCGATTGGCCAACAGAGTGATTGACCGACAGGCCAAACAGGCCTAAATAGATCGCCTTTAAAGCGGTCATACGCACGACTTGTTCAGAGAAACATAACAAGTTAAGCGAAGCTCAACTTGGGTCCTTAGGCTTATCCATACACGCAACGTTATACCTGTTCAAGTCGCCTCTTTAGGCACACCTATGTCATGCATAGGACAAAACTACCCTCACACGCGCAGGTTTGCCTGAACGTACACTTAACCACAGGCAGTGAGCAACCTAACTTTGCAACGTTTAATGGAATGTCCTATTTTGTATTACAAAATATATTGAGCTAACCTTATTGTTTGTTTAAAAATATAAAGATGACAACAGTGTTGTAACCTTATAGCCGCTTTCAAATAATTGTCGGTATTTAGAAAATTTCTGACTTGCGGACGATTTAAAAAACAATTTTTGTGGTTTGCCGGAAGAAAAAACATTTATTACCAAGTTCTATTGTAGAACTATTCTAATTGAGGCTTTTGACACCAAAAAAGGCAATTTTAAATAAAATTCCAAGCTTGTTGAGCTGTGCGCCTATTAATTCGATATTTAATGTTGACAACACGAGAAAGAAACCGCAAGGTATCGGTGAGATTGTAGTTGGAAAATTAGTCTGAGCGAGAGAGAGAGAACTGATATTATTAATCTACAATCTCCTTATTTTTGCCCAAAAAAATGCATAATGCCACACCTCCCCCTAAACTTTCATGTTTTACTATTAAGGGTCAGTTCCGCCACCTCTGATTAAAGAATTTAGGGCCAGTTCTACGAACTCTGATTAAAGAATTTATTTAACCAGAGTTGGTGAGACTGGGCCTTAATCCCGGTTAATGGCAGTTAATCAATAAATCGTCATGACTCATGACAACTCATTGTCATTCACTGACTTAACTGTTATTAGCCGTGATTAAGTTCTTTAATCAAAGTTGGTAGAATTAGGCTTTAATCACGGTTAATAGCAGTTAATGAATGAATTGTCATGACCACTCATTGTCATTCATTAACTGTGATTAATTACTTTAATCAAAGTTGATGAGACTGGGCCTTAATTACAGTTAACGGCAGTTAATTAATGAATTGTCATGACAACTCATTGCCATTTATTGATTACCTGCAATTACTCGAGATTAATTTGTCTAAGCAGAGTTGGTGGGACTGGGCTTTAATCGCGGTAATGGCAGTTAATCAATGAATCTTCTTGACAACTCATTGTCATTCACTGATTTAACTGTCATTAACCGTAATTAAGTTCTTTAATCAAAGTTGGTGGGATTGGGTATTAATCACCGTTAATGGCAGTTAATCAATGAATTGTCATGACCACTCACTGTCATTTATTAACTGTGATTAATTTCTTTAATCAAAGTTGATGAGACTGGGCCTTAATTACAGTTAATGGCAGTTAATTAATGAATTGTCATGACAACTCATTGCCATTTATTGATTACCTGCAATTACTCGAGATTAATTTGTCTAAGCAGAGTTGGTGGGACTGGGCTTTAATCGCGGTAATGGCAGTTAATCAATGAATCTTCATGACAACTCATTGTCATTCACTGATTTAACTGTCATTAACCGTAATTAAGTTCTTTAATCAAAGTTGGTGGGATTGGGTTTTAATCACCGTTAATGGCAGTTAATCAATGAATTGTCATGACCACTCATTGTCATTTATTAACTGTGATTAATTTCTTTAATCAAAGTTGATGAGACTGAGCCTTAATTACAGTTAATGGCAGTTAATTAATGAATTGTCATGACAACTCATTGCCATTTATTGATTACCTGCAATTACTCGAGATTGATTTGTCTAAGCAGAGTTGGTGGGACTGGGCTTTAATTGCGGTAATGGCAGTTAATCAATGAATCGTCATGACAACTCATTGTCATTCACTGATTTAACTGTCATTAAACGTGATTAATTTCTTTAATCAGAGTTGGTAGAACTAAGCCTTTATCATGGTTAATGACAGTTAGTCAATGAACTGTCATGGCAACTCGTTGTCTTTTATTGATTAACTGCTGTTAATCATGATAAAGGCTTAGTCCCTCCAACTCTGATTAAGAAATTAATTACGGTTAATGGCAGTTATTCAACGTATTGTCATGACAACTCATTGTTATTCCTTGATTAACTGCCATTAAAGGCGATTAAATTCTTTAGAAACTGGTGGACTTGGTAGGACTGAGCCTAAATCTCCTGATCTGAACTGGAAACATTCGAAAATTGCCAACAACAAAGAGAGCGACAAGCAGACAGACAAACAGTTGCCTCGAATTAATTATTAACTTCTTTGTTTGTTAAATTACCATAGGCAATAAACAAATGATTTAATAATTACTATAAATGATTACTTTCAATTTATTGATTAAAATCGACTTACATCAAACATTTACGGCGGCAGACACTGGACGACATCGCAACGAATATAGAATTGACAAACTTTGCTCTATTTGTGCTACGAGGGGCAAAACTTTTGTTCCTTTACAAACTATCTTGTAACTTAAGTAATTAGAAATAATTAGCAAAAGCGTTAAATCAAGTCTGTTAGTTACGATACCGAATTAGTTCCAGTTTTCTTAAACAAACAACCCAATTGAACCCACCCGTTTAAAGTGTTTAAACAAATGGCAATTACTATAACTTATTCGATGGTTTTTTAACAAAAATTAGTCTTCTCGATAAGCCTTTAACGCGCCTCCTCGAGTGTCCTATTGTTTGATGGTGGCGTGAAAAAAAGACGTCTAATTAACCACTTTTCTTCTTCAAGTATCATAAACTTAAACACTAACGTGGAAGTTAACAAAGAGAAAAGTCTCTCTTTAAGTTAGATAAAGTATGTACTCGCTTTGCGTTTTTTTTTAAAGAGTCAAAATTACTTTTTCAAGTTTCCATCATTAAATCCGGAAGTGTTACTTTAACTTTGAAATTTTGTAACTTTTTTAGCAATTTTCTACTTCAATTTAAAAAATTGGACGTAACCATATAATTTTTGCTCTTCTGTTTGGCGTTTGACGAATGCGGCTTAGTAGGCGTTTCAGCTGAAAATTCGATAATTTTGTTTTTCATTCGTTTTCCAACTTTTCAGGTGTTGCTTTCCTGCAATACAACTAATGGACGTTTTTTGATTTGAAATGGCTTGAGAACCTTCCAGTTTGCTTGTTCGTCTGCCTGCTTGACTGCCGCCTGGTTGCTCTTACTGGTAGCTTGTTTGCCGCTAAGCCGGCCAGCCTGCTTGGTTGTCATATGCTTGGTTACTTGCTGGTCTGTTTGGCTCTTTAAGTGCCTGTCGGCCTGTCAACCAGTCAACCTATTGCTCTGTTGATCTGTCGGTCTGTAGGCCTATCGGCCGGTCATCCAGCCGATCTATCGACCTGTGGATCTGTCCATCTATCGATCTGTCGATATGTCCTGTCAAACTGTCGGTCTATCAGTTTCTCAGTATGTCGGTCTATCGGTCTGTCGGTTTGTCGGTCTGTCGGTCTGACAGTTTTTCAGTCAGTCGGTCTACTAGCTGCTATCAGCTTTTACGCTTATCTACTTGGATGCTGGTCGACCTTTCTGTATATCTACTTGGCTATCCATGTGTTTTTTGCTGCAGTCTGGTTGCTCTGGCTGGTAATCTGTTGCTGTTATACCAGCTTGGCTGCCATTTTCTTGTTTACATGCTCGTCTCCCTAGCTGTTTACTTGCCTTCAGCTCACCTGTTTGCTGGGCGGTCACCTACTTATACGCCATCTGCTTAGCTACTTGCTGGTTTCTTTAGCTCTTTACCTACCAGTCGACTTATAGGCCTATCGGCCTATGGGTCTATCTACACATTGCTCTGTCGGTCTGTCGGCCTATCGTCAGTCTACTTGGCTGCTATCGGCTTGTAAGCTTATCTACTTAGATGCTTGTCGGTCTCTCGGCCTCTCAACTACCGGCATGTAAGTCTGTAGGCCTATCGTCTGTCTACTTAGTTGCTATCTACTTTGATGATTGCCGGTCACTCTTAGCTAATTACCTGCAGACCTCTCTGTTTACCTACTTTGCTATTCGTGTATTTTTTTACCTACCTGTCGGCGTGTCATACAGTTGCTCTATCGGTATATCAATCTATCGGTCTGTCGGGATGTCAACAAGTCGATTTATTGGTCTGTCGCTCTGTCAGCCTCTTGGCCTGTCAACTGTCAGTAAGCGACCTCTGTCGGCCTGTCAACCAGTCGACCTAGGTTTATTTGGGTTAATCGGTCTGTCGACTTACCGGTCTGCTGGGCTGTCATCCAGTCAACTTATCCATCTGTCGGCCTGTCGGCTAGTCCATCTATCGGCCTCTTGGTCTGGTGGTCATCTCCTTGGGTAGTTGCTGGTCTCTCTAACTCTTTACTTAACAGTTAATCTAGGGGTTTGTCGGTCTGGCAACGTGCCAACCAATTCGTCTGTCGAGCTGTCAACGACCAGTAGACTTATCGGTCTGTCGGTCTGTCGGCCTGTCGCCCTGTCGCCCTGTCGCCCTGTCGGTCTCTCGGCCATTTGGTCTATCGGCCTGTCGATATGCGGCTTTTTGGTCTGCTGGCCTGTCAATCTGTCGGCCTGTCGTCTGTCTACTTGACTGCTATTGGCTTGTATGTACGCCTAGTTACTTGGATGCTTATTGGTCTCTCTTAGCTGTTTACCTGTCGGCTTGTCTATTTATCTACTTGGCAACCCATGCGTTTTTTCGCTATTCATGAAACATTTCGCTTAATTAAATCAGCCCAGTAAACTTTAGTTCGCCCAAGCGTTTAAGTTGTATTATCAATTTCCATTTAAGTCCATCGGTATTAAACTTAAATAAGGACAAAATAAAAATTGTAAGGCGTTAAAAATTAATTTTATTTACTTCACGATCGGTAAGGAGGTAAGGACCAAACGACGTAATACAATTTTTTCTCAAATAAAATGAATCCGTTTATTATACAAATTTGTTGCAACAACCTCGCCATCGACCGTTTTTTTTTCTAGTTAATAGTGATTTTTATTCGAATAATAAAAAGCCTGGGGTGTTGCCTTACCTATAATTTAAGGGGCGGTGTCTCGGTAGCCCCAACGCACCACACAACCCCTCTCTTAAAAGCACTGAATCAAAGCTCGTGCCACGCGAAGCTTTCAGCGCGTTTGCATATTTTTGCATTACAAAGATCAAAAATTTTATTGTAAACGAAATGTGGTATACGTTCGTACTAAAACGTAGTAGCTTTGAAAATTTTCTCTCTATATGTATATGAGATATTAAAGGAAGATAAATGTATGTGAACTTTTTATGTGCGAGTGAGAAATAATTAAAAACGGTAATGGCTGAAAATTAAAGTACAGTCTCGAGAAGAAGTAAAGTTATTGGGGGTTCCTTTTTAAATAGATTAGTTCGTTGTCACAAAAATTGTTACATTTTACATTTAACGATCAAAATGTTGCGAGGCCTGCCCGTTAACCATTCAAACGGAAAATTTGTGTAGCTACGCGGTCAGTATAAAAAATATAATTTAATACTCAAAATATTTAAAAAATAACAAATAAATGGCTTTAGTCTTGTTATTGTTTTAATAAAAGTCCGTAGAACACTGCTTTGGAAACATCATCCGGCCCGAAGGACCAACAATGTTCACTTAACTTTTACGATTTTTAGAAAATTTGCAACAAACGCGCAGCTCAGTACTAAAAGATTTAGCCTGGGGGCTAAATTCAACCCTATAATTGTTTGAATTTTATCCGCCATTCAGTAAATTGTGTTCGTTGCTACGGAATAACGAGATATGTGACTTTCTGAGTCGTGTGGGAAATTAAAATTGCGTTTGGTTCGTGACTTTCGTCGATTAAAAAATAATTATTGAGGTTTTGCTATTAGAAATGAGTCCAAGTATGCGGGTTGGCTTACAGTCAACCTAACAAAATGATTTAAAAGTTACTATTTAAGTCTTGAATGCCTCTAGGAAGGCAATGACTAACCAACGAGAGTAGTTTTTACTAATTAACGAGTTTTTTTTTAATCTACGCCGTTTCCAATTTAACTTTGTAAGTCTGTACCTACTACAATTGTTTTTTATTACAAGAGACTCGATTTGAAATAATGCGTTCGTGATGCAGAGCCGTTGGTAACAAATTTAAATTACAAGTTATTTCAACGATATGCGAAAGTATCAAGTGCCGAGTTTATAAAACGGCGTTAAATAAGTATGAGCTAAAATTTAATATTCCGGGCTGTTGGAGGTGGTTGCTTGTAAAGTCAATTTTATTCAGAAAATGTGTACAGAAATGTTTAAAAAACGACGATTTCGAAAAATGCAATTTAGCAACTTTTTATTAATTTTTATCACATCACATCTCTTTTACAGGGTTGTCACAATCTAGAATAGGGCTCTGTGTGTCGGCTTTCATAAACTATTTTTTTAAATTAGTGAAAAAGTAATTTTAAAACTGCGTGAGAGCAACAGTTTTGTTGTAAAATTAGGGATCCACCCAAATAAACGAACCAAAAACTATCTTTCAATGCGCGCGCCAAATGTTTTTTTAAAATTAATTACTGAAAATAGTTCCAAAAAACTCGGAAATACGGCCCAAAATTTCCTTTAGGGCAACTAGATACTGAATTAATTTTTTCTAAATTTTCAAATGATGTGTTTTGATTGTTTTTCAATATTGTCCTCCCGTCTTGAAAAATCGGGAATTTTAACCGGCGCATTTAAGCGACTCGCGCGCCTCTCATGTTAATTTTAGAATAAAGTGGCCCTAAACTTTTTTGTGCGAAATTTTCTTCTCTATAAAAAATGTTTTTTACAGTTATGCCCTATCTGCGTTACTTTTCAGTACATAAGCGGTTTAAGCGGTTACTAAATGGTTTAGAGAGTTTCTAAAAAATATATTTTTGTAGAACTTTCGTGGCATCGTGGCTACTGGTACACTTTATTTCGCCGTTAAAATTAACATTAGATGGTGGCGATACATCAAAGGTTGACTGAACTGTACTCGTGCACTTTTTTAATCTTCAAAAAATATACAGGGTGCTCAACTGTGCAGTTGTTAATTTATTGAAAGCGAACGTCTTCTTTTTCGTTATATCTTGAAGTGTACGCTAGAATTAAGCAACTTTTGCGCCTTGAGAGTTAAGCAGTTCTTGGGTTACTCTAGTTTTTAAATAAATTATTCAAATTTTTGACTTTTTTTTTAATTTACGTTTACACACCCAAAATATCAGATTTTGATTTCTAACACAAATCAGGTAGTTTTTTTGGGGGTTTTAGATTATTCTAACACAGAAGTTTCTCAAGATGGGTCTTCTAGTGTCTAGTAGAGTTCAGTGGAGAGAGTCATAAACAGCTGATGTACATCCGAAGTCACTGAAAATGCCATACAATCTCTTTTGCTGAAGATGCCAAAACGACGATATCTATGTCTCTAAGAAAAACCTTTGTACCATTGGCTTATTCGAACATACAATAATTTAGAAAAGTAGTTCAAATGCACGACCCAAATACAATAGTTTGACTAAACTGTAGTTCAAAACAACTTAAAAATAATCAAGTTTAAGAGCGAGTTGTACACGCAAGGTCAACGGCAACCCTACCCCATCATTGCCAAAAACCTGCCAGGTGTAGCTTAACTGTTGAGCTTCGTTTTGAACTACTAATGTGCAGCTTGACCAAAAACTTTAAAGAAAGCGAAGCTCAACGGCAACCCTGCCTTATCACTTATCATTACTAATAAACCTGCCAGGTAGCTTAACTGCTTAACTGTTGAGCTTTGCTTTGAGCTACTAATGTACAACCTGACGTAACCTTATGGGAAGGGAAGCTCAACGGCAACTCTGCCTTATCATTGCTAATAAACCTGCCAGGTAGCTTAACTGCTTAACTGTTGAGCTTTGCTTTGAGCTACTAATGTACAACCTGACGTAACCTTATGGGAAGGGAAGCTCAACGGCAACTCTGCCTCAACGTTGCCAATAAACCTGCCAGGTGCAGCTTAACTATTGAGCCTAGTTTTGAACTACTAATGTGCAGCTTGACCGAAAACTTTAAGAAAAGCGAAGCTCGACGGCAACTCTGCCTTATCATTACTAATAAACCTGCCAGGTAGCTTAACTGCTTAACTGTTGAGCTTTGCTTTGAGCTACTAATGTACAACCTGACGTAACCTTAAGGCAAAGGAAGCTCAACGGCAAGCCCGCCTCATCATTGCCAATAAACCTGCCAGGTGCAGCTTAACTGTTGAGCTTTGCTTTGAGCTACTAATGTACAACTTGACATAACTTTAAGGGAAGGGAAGCTGAACGGCAAGCCTACTTCAGCATTGTCAATAAACCTGCCAGGTGTAGCTTAACTGGTGAGCCTTGTTTTGAGCTACTAATGTGCAGCTTGACTGAAAACTATAAAGAAAGCGAAGCTCAACGGCAACTCTGCCTTATCATTACTAATAAACCTGCCAGGTAGCTTAACTGCTTAACTGTTGAGCTTTGCTTTGAGCTACTAATGTACAACCTGCCATAACCTTAAGGGAAGGGAAGCTCAACGGCAAGCCCGCCTCATCATTGCCAATAAACCTGCCAGGTGCAGCTTAACTGTTGAGCTTTGCTTTGAGCCACTAATGTACAACTTGACATAACTTTAAAGGAAGGGAAGCTGAACGGCAAGCCTACTTCAGCATTGTCAATAAACCTGCCAGGTGTAGCTTAACTGTTGAGCCTTGTTTTGAACTACTAATGTGCAGCTTGACTGAAAACTATAAGGAAAGCGAAGCTCAACGGCAACTCTGCCTTATTATTACTAATAAACCTGCCAGGTAGCTTAACTGCTTAACTGTTGAGCTTTGCTTTGAGCTACTAATGTACAACCTGCCATAACCTTAAGGGAAGGGAAGCTCAACGGCAAGCCCGCCTCATCATTGCCAATAAACCTGCCAGATGCAGCTTAACTGTTGAGCTTTGTTTCAGCTACTAATGTACAACTTGACATAACTTTAAGGGAAGGGAAGCTGAACGGCAAGCCTACTTCAGCATTGTCAATAAACCTGCCAGGTGTAGCTTAAGTGTTGAGCCTTGTTTTGAACTACTAATGTGCAGCTTGACTGAAAACTATAAGGGAAGGGAAGCTGAACGGCAAGCCTACTTCAGCATTCTCAATAAACCTGCCAGGTGTAGCTTAACTGTTGAGCTTTGTTTTGAACTACTAATGTGCAGCTTGACCAAAAACTTTAAGGAAAGCAAAGCTCAACGGCAACCCTGCGTTATCACTTATCATTACTAATAAACCTGACAGGTAGCTTAACTGCTTAACTGTTGATCTTTCCTTTAAGCTACTAATGTGCAACTTGACATAACCTTAAGGGAAGGGAAGCTCAACGGCAAGCCCGCCTCATGATTGCCAATAAACCTGCCAGGTAACTGTTGAGATTACTTTGACCCTTAGTACGAGTTGTGCATTAGCTCAACGGTAAGCCTGTCTTATCATTGCCAATAGACCTACCAAGTAGGTTTTCCGTTGAGCTTGTTTTGAGCTACTTAATGTATAACTCGCCCTAAGTAAATTTTTTTGATGGCCCACCAAACAGCGAACGCCGCTAGAAAGTAGTCAAACACAGAATAAAACGCGAAACCCAATTTTCTTTGACAAAACTACACGTTGCACACAAATAACTCTTCACTCATCAATGAGTGCCCTTCTAGGAGTAATCGCTATAATTCTTTTTGCAAAACGTAGATACTTACGGAATTATAACCAAAGCTAGCGCTAGAAATAACGCGTATTTCAGATTTGGCAAGGAATGAATGGGAGCCCGATCAAAGCTACGAAATTATACTTTAATACGCAATTTAGTCACCATTGAACAAAAAGTCGGCGCCAAAATTACAAATTACCATCCTCTTAAGAGAGTAATTAAGGCTCTTAAACTGGCATCGTATGTGTGGTGATTGGGCTATTATTATCACGTTCAAATTTAAACTTCTTTTCTCTCGCCCAAAAAAAGACTTAACGAACGCATTTAAAAAACGTAAAATGTAAAAGTGTTTAGGTGCGCTTTTCGTTGGTTGCGATCCAGCGATAACAACCCTTCCCTTTTCTTTAATTTACCAACCACTCAAAAAAAGTAATTTCAATTTTTAAAAACCCAAAATAACACCTGCCTCAGTTTAATTGTTTAGTAGCTATAAAAAGGTTTGTTTAAAAGAAACTTACACTACAATTTGCCCGAGGAACAAAAAGCACACGATTTGTGGCCGCCGTATACAATAATTTTATATATTTATCATGTTTTTAAAGAAAGATTGTGTATCTAATAGAATGACAACTCAAAGGCATTCTAACAATCCTCACGCATACGTACATTTAACTGTCAAAGAGCCGTCACAACCTCATAGAATTTTATAGGAGTACCTGAAACAACTGTAGCTAATTTCAGTGGGAACATACCCTTGGATGAAAAGAAGAGAAGGACCTTAAACTAAAAGGTCGAAATTGTGTTTTGAAATTTAATAACGTTTCGAGAATAT
The DNA here is from genome assembly GCA_950108345.1 of Malthinus flaveolus. Classification (NCBI taxonomy): domain Eukaryota; kingdom Metazoa; phylum Arthropoda; class Insecta; order Coleoptera; family Cantharidae; genus Malthinus; species Malthinus flaveolus. Next base: position 13,674,824 of record OX467289.1, read on the forward strand.
ATATTTTTGTGTGTACCTACTACCTACAAGAGGAGATATGTGTGTGTGTAAACATTAATTTGAGATTTGTATGGATTTGAATTATTTATTTTCATCTACACGTATTTTTTCGAAAAAAGGAATGCGTTACAAAAAGAATAATATTTTCTTACATGTTTACGTGATAATAATACGCAGCAATAATAGAAGAGAAGTTCTTTTATTATAATAATGCCAGAAATTGAATACTTTATTGCGATCCAAGGGCCAAGGGCTGAAATCTGAAATTGTGTTTGGGGTCGTGGAAAATTGGCGTGCCAAGTAAAAACTTTTATTAACGAACTGCACTTTGGAGGGACTCGCAAAAGTGGTCAAAATAGAAAAAGTTATCTTTTTAAGTTCAGTTTTCATCCTATGCGTTTGTTCTACGTTCTACTTCCGCACAGTGCATATAAAACGTTCTTATGAGAGCACGTAAAGCCGTCGCTCTCGCCAGTATTCGATCTTAGCGAGACGCCACGGAAGTCACCATATTGAAAATATGGAGACGAAATTTTTACGAAGTTTTTAGGTAATACGTATCTTTCTATGAAGACGTAGGACCTAGCTCCTAGGCCATACTTATTAAAATTGCACAAAGTCGCCCCATTTTCTTAAAAAAAAAGCAAAATATTTTCCCTTTTCAGAAGTTTCTTAGCTCCCATAGTTTTCGCTAAGTATGTTGGCTCAAGACCTACCTCAATTAAATTTGCCGCCTTCTGTGTTTTGTTTTTTGCTAACTAAAGAACTACAAATTAAACCATCAAAGTTGAGAGGATCCCATTTCTCTAGTTCACGACCCCGGAAGAGTTTCTTTTCACAAGCAATTCACAAGCAACTTTGATCAATATGCAACGTAACGTTGTTTGGATATTAAATCGAACTAGAAACAAACACAATTTCCGAATTTCCGTATAAAGAGTCTTCTTATACCTGCCAGGCAAAAAATATAAAAATTTATTTTGTGCGTAAAGAGACTAGCTGATCTGACTCCGTTTCCGCAGAATCTTTGTACGACTTATCTTCTTTTATACATACAAAGATAATAAATTGCCTGTAGCTCCTATAAATGACTTTAAATGACACCATTTTCTTTAAATTTTGATTTGTCGTTTTTTCTCGCGCAACAGCGATTCTAGGTGCTCACAATTTTGTACGTCTGTTCTAAATACATACATACAAAAAAATTAAATATTTCCTAAAAACTTATTTTTGCCTCCATTTTCTCAATATGGCGACACTAAAGTCGAAATCGAAAACTTACTGGTGTAGGTACCTAAGCCACAGAACTGCCAATTTTAAACTTTCCCCGACTTCTTGTAAGAAATAAGTCCCATTTTTAGGCCCGTACTGCTTGGACTATGTAGAGGTACTTCTAAGTCGTCTTTAACAAAGAGGAGCTGGTGATCCAGAAAATTGAGCATGTAACTACATTTAATAGAAAAATGATTACGTACGGTGATTGTTCACAGGCGTTCTGCTTCGGTATCGCTTTCAATTTTCTATTTTGACTATGTTATGTTCCAGTACTTCCTATCATTCTTTTTTAGTCTTCCCCCCCCCCCAAGCGGCAAAATTATATTTCCTAGCGTCTGCTGCAGGTTTAAGCGCCAAAATGTCCGAAGAATCGACAATACCCACTAAATAATTTTTTATATCGAAATGTCCGAAAAGCTTCTGTTCCGATAGTTTCTTTTATCCCCCCCCCCTCCCCTAAGCGGAAAATTTATATTTTCTAGCATCCACTGCTGGTTTAAGCACCAAAACGTTCGAAGAGTTCACAGTAACCACTAAATAGTGCTTTGGACGACGTTCAGTTCCGATTTATTCTTTCATCCTTTTGTACCCCCCCCCCTACACACGCGGCAAAATTATGTTTTTTAGCGTCTGCGTTACTGGTTTAAGCACCAAATCGTTCGAAAATCCACAGTAACCACTAATAGTTTGTTTTTTTCGAAAGGTCGGTCTATTTTCGACGACGTTCTGCTTCGATGTTTTCTTTTATTCTGTTGTACTCCCCCCCCCCCTTTACAAACGCGGCAAAATTATGTTTTTAGCATCTGTGCTACTGGTTTAAGCTCCAAATCGTTTGAAAATCCACAGTAACCACTAATAGTTTGTTTTTTTCGAAACGTCGGCCTATTTTCGACGACGTTCTGCTTCGATTTTTTCTTTTATCCTGTTGTACTCCCCCCCCCCCTTCACAAACGCGGCAAAATTATATTTTCTAGCGTCTGTGCTACTAGTTTAAGCACCAAATGGTCCGAAGAATCCACAGTAACCACTAATAGCTTTTTTTTCAAAAAGTCAGCCTATTTTCGACGACGTTCTGCTTTGATTTTTTCTTTTATCCTGTTGTACTCCCCCCCCCCCTTTACAAACGCGGCAAAATTATGTTTTTAGCATCTGTGCTACTGGTTTAAGCTCCAAATCGTTTGAAAATCCACAGTAACCACTAATAGTTTGTTTTTTTCGAAACGTCGGCCTATTTTCGACGACGTTCTGCTTCGATTTTTTCTTTTATCCTGTTGTACTCCCCCCCCCCCTTCACAAACGCGGCAAAATTATATTTTCTAGCGTCTGTGCTACTAGTTTAAGCACCAAATGGTCCGAAGAATCCACAGTAACCACTAATAGCTTTTTTTTTCAAAAAGTCAGCCTATTTTCGACGACGTTCTGCTTTGATTTTTTCTTTTATCCTGTTGTACTCCCCCCCCCCTTTACAAACGCGGCAAAATTATGTTTTTAGCATCTGTGCTACTGGTTTAAGCTCCAAATCGTTTGAAAATCCACAGTAACCACTAATAGTTTGTTTTTTTCGAAACGTCGGCCTATTTTCGACGACGTTCTGCTTCGATTTTTTCTTTTATCCTGTTGTACTCCCCCCCCCCTTCACAAACGCGGCAAAATTATATTTTCTAGCGTCTGTGCTACTAGTTTAAGCACCAAATGGTCCGAAGAATCCACAGTAACCACTAATAGCTTTTTTTTTCAAAAAGTCAGCCTATTTTCGACGACGTTCTGCTTTGATTTTTTCTTTTATCCTGTTGTACTCCCCCCCCCCTTTACAAACGCGGCAAAATTATGTTTTTAGCATCTGTGCTACTGGTTTAAGCTCCAAATCGTTTGAAAATCCACAGTACCAACTAATAGTTTGTTTTTTTCGAAAGGTCGGCCTATTTTCGACGACGTTCTGTTCAGATTTTGTTTTATCTTTTTGTACCCCTTTACCCTCAACAAACGCGGCAAAATTATGTTTTCAAGCGTCCGTGCTACTGGTTCAAGCTCCAAATCGTTTGAAAATCCACAGTAACCACTAATAGTTTGTTTTTTTCAAAAAGTCGGCCTATTTTCGACAACGTTCTGTTCCGATTTTTCTTTGATCCTGTTGACCCCCCCCCCTATTCACAAACGCTGCAATATTATATTTTATAACGTCTGCGCTACTGGTTTAAGCACCAAAACGTCCGAAGAATCCACAGTAACCACTAATAGTTTGTTTCGGCCTATTTTAGACGACGTTCTGTTCTTTTATCCTTTTGTACCCCTCCCCTTCTCCCCCCCACACACACAAACGCGGCAAAATGATATTTTCGAGCGCCTGCTGCTGGTTTAAGCACCAAAACGTCCGAAGAATCCACAGTAACCACTAATAGTTTGTTTCGGCCTATTTTAGACGACGTTCTGTTTTTTTATCCTTTTGTACCCCCCCCCCCCCCCCACATACACACACACAAACGCGGCAAAATTATATTTTCGAGCGCCTGCTGCTGGTTTAAGCACCAAAACGTCCAAAGAATGCACACTGCTCAGTAACTACTATAATATGTAGTTTTTTTAATTCGGAAAAGTCTGGTGCCTATTTCCGTTAGTTTTTATTCTAACAAATTTTTTCTAGCGTAGCTATTGTGCGCATAATTTATTTTTTTTACTAATACTCCTGCTAGTTTGCACGCCAAAACGGCAAAAAATTCGCAGTGAACACTAATACTAAAGTTTGTTTTTCGAACAATAGGCCTTTTTTCCACGACGTTCTGCACCGATACTTCTTACTTACTTATCCCTTTTCAAATTTTTTCTAGAGGCGCCCAGGCGCGCCTTTTTTGGTTTTCTAGCTACTCTTTCAAATTTGCGCACATACAATTTTTTTTGCGTAAAACCAGCCATTCTTAAAGCCATTCTGTTCCGATATCCCTTTTAATCCGATTTCAAAATTTTACCAGAGCGGCACATGTGCGCCTAATTAATTTTTCTAGCCTCTCATATTTACACATTTACAGTTAAACGTTTATGTAATACTTACACAATTTTTATTTTGAAAAACCTGCGCTTTTCCTTATACTATAACGCGTTTTTTTTCGATACTCTTTTCTATATCGCCTTTCACATTTTTTCTAAGGTGCCCGGTCGCCCCAATTATTTTTTAGCGTCTGCTAAAAATTAACCTAACAGCTATTATCACAATTTTTGTTATTTTTCCGAAAAATCCGCTTTTTTTCCGACGACGTTCTGTTCCGCTATCTCGCCGCTTTTCTTTCTAAGGTAGCCCCTGCGAGTCTAATTAATTTTTTCTTCAACCACTCTTGCAGGTTTATTCACCAAAAAGTCAAAGAATTTTTTAACGTGGTATGTATTGCCTATATATTTTTGTAAAATATGTAGTGCTCTAAAGAATAATAAATATTAGCACAGGCTCTTTTCCAACTTTCCGTTTTACTGTCATCCGACGCCCGACGCTTAATATAAGCGTCGGGTCTGCACACCTACGCTTGCACGAGAGCGGCAAGAATTGACAACAAAATACATAAAACGAACGCCAATTAGGCAATAAAATAATAACAATTATGTTTATAATCAAACGGCGCCTTTCTGCGGCCGTTCTAGTTGGCGCATTTCGCTTTTAAATTAAAACGCCTCTCATAAGGAATAATTTGTTTCGTTAAAAATTTTTAAATAATTATTTTCATAATTAATTTCGTGATTAAAGAGCAATCTTTGGTTTTATAGATCTATTGCAAATGTTTAATCAATTAAACGTCGTTAGTTAATATGGTTTCCGCAATTCAGACTTCTCCTAAGTACTCACAAGTGGAAAGAGAGTGCTGCAGTTGTATAATTATCTTTAATTGCAAATGCTTTAATAGAAAGGCGTCCTACTCTTTTTCCTTCTATTTTTTCACCACTACTTTATATGTTAATGAGTACGAAGGATTACTTAATTTTAATAATTTGGCTTGTAGGTACCTACTAAGCGTGCACTTTTCATAATATTAACGATACTTCGAGTGTATATGCTACTGACACTGATGAAGTGCCCATACGTAGCAATTAAAACAAAATTTTTTTCTTCCTAAAACTTCTATAATTAACGGCCCAGTCAAATTAATTTCGAGTTTATGCATGCATTTTATTAAAAAATTACAAAAGTTACTGATGGTGGAAACGTACTTTTCTAATGAACGGAGGACATCATAATCAACACGACACTTTTTAATTAAGCTTCAAAACCCCTTTTTAATATATCAACGCGTGAATTAAATTTCTCCTCATTTACTTATCATTAACTAACAGATATATGTATACTTATGAGTGAGAAAATTATGTGCGTCTTTTAAATTTTAAATTCAATGAAAAATCTTATTTCTTGTTCTACTCTTTGAATAATACTACTCGAACAAAACTACTACACTTGTGAGTGATGTCTTGTTTGACAATTTTTGTATAGGTGTCCACACCTTTTTCAATGCACGTCACTTCAAAGAATAAAATTCAATACGACATTTACGTATACGCATCTGGTCCAAATATCGTGTTCTGCTCACGAAACGAACGAAATTAAGAGAATGAGTTGGCGTTCTGATGAACTTGGTTCGCGGTGGTTAAAGTCGCGCATTTTCAAATTTTTATCACTGTTTCGTATAGTAAAATTATTAATTGAGAAGTGGATGAAAATTTGTGCAAATCGTCCCTTTTTGAAGAAAGCAATGAGTCTACCGTTGGAAGGCGTCTGCGAGGAGAACAAATGGATTCTTGGCCAATAATTCCAAAAATATCGCTTTTATCAAAAAATGCCATCAGACCCTTTTGTAAGCTTGTAAAATTTCCTTTACCGTGGTTCATTTTTTGTTGCACTACGCTAAAAGTTGGCCTAGATAAAATTTTATGAAGATGCGTCATTTTTTTCGCTTTTTTCCTAATTCCAAATAGCTCTACCTTCTATTTTCTTAATTTACTTGAAAATATAGGGGGTTTTACCAAAAAATGTCTCGAATATAAATGAAAGCTTGTTAAATTTTCTTCAATTTAGGTTTTCCGCGTCGTTTAAAATCGAAAATCAGTTTAAGTTACGACCCAAAATTTCCAGAAAGTGAATGTTTACGCACAGTCGGTGATGTTTGCATCGTACGTATCGTAGAGAAACCCATCTATTTCGACTAATTTTTGTCTTGCAAAAATAAAAAATACACAAAATTAAAGGAAATTTTACAAGCTTCAAAAAAGGCCTCTTGACATTTTTTGATAAAACCATCATTTTGGAAAATGTTGACAAAAATCCATTTTTCTTCCCTTTTGTTCTTACCTCCTCGCATCGCCCTCGTGAACACTTTTCAACTGACTCACCAGTTTCTACAAAATTGGGAAAATTCTCACAGACATCCAGATGTCTGTAAAAATTTTCATCCACTTTCCAAAATTAAATTCCGTTTAAAACTTAATTTTATTACACTATTTATGTAAAGTCAACAAAAAACTGAAACAATTGTAATTTATTTCAATTAGTAATTAGTAGATGTAATTATTTGCCTACAAAAGTAAATTCGAACTTAAAAAATATTAAACTACGACAGCAGTCTCTGTAGTCGAAAAGAAATAACGCGCATTTAAATTTACCCGCTCAGTTTTTACGCGCGTCAACAATATTACAGGTTTCTGTACAACTTTAGCCGTATTTATTGCAATTATAGGTTCCTACACTACCGCAACTTATTGTACACGGTAAAAATCAACTTGTAATGATTTTGAGGTTAGGTTATCACAACAATAAAAATGTTTGCAACAAACTTTTTATTACAACTAAAGCCGCAAATTTTGTACAAAACGCACAGTACGCAATTTCACCTTTCGGGAGTTAGGTTAGAAATACAAAAGATGACGAGACTGAGAGTTGTCGACAACTGCGAAATTGGCAAACGTGCCATGGCCGAGGGCAAACCACCGAAATGTATACACGTTTATAATAAAACAGGAATTGGACGCATAGGTGAGACTCGTTGTCGCGGTTAAATTGTAAACTGAACTCGTTTCTTTTCAGGCGATCTAGTTCTAGTGGCAATTAAGGGCGAAAAAAAGAAGGGAATATTGGTCGGATTGAAACAAAATCAGAAGCCTAAAGTGCCTAAGTTTGATAGTAATAATTTAGTTCTTATCGATGATAATGGGACGCCCTTGGGTACGCGTATACATGTACCTATACCTACGATTTTAAGGACGATGATGAAAGAGAAGACGCACAGGAAAGGCGCCGATTATACGAAATTACTTGCAATCGCTAGTAAATTTGTTTAATTAATTGTGCAGTTTTAAGTTAATTAATATATTATATATATGATTATAATATTTGCTATTTAATTTTTAGTTTTAAGTGTACTCGGTGTACACGTGTACAAACAGCTTGCAACTTTTTTATCGAGGAGGTTAAAGCATCTTGAGTTTATTGTCGTTATGAACTGTATCGTGTACAAATATACCTTTTGCTGATTTTTTACATGGTCGTAACTTCAAATCCTGGATGATGCGCTTTATTTTCATTTTTCCCACTGCTTTTAAAATATTTTCTTACCTTCTTGGCTTGTAATTGCGAATTCGAATTTCGGAAAATGCAGATTTGTACCTCGATAGATGGAAATTTGAACTACTATTTTTTTACGCTTTTAGAGTGTCTGGCCATGGCTTCAAGTCGCAGAAGATAGAACTTTTTGTTTTGTTGATACAAGACGGCCCAATATAAGCGAGTTATTTTGGTCACATTTCGAAAAAACTTGACCCACAGTTATTATACTCGGCTATAAGTTAGTACGGATCGGCTCTAATTAAAAAAATATTTTTTCAAATTTTTAAATTCAAAATGGCGGCTAGTATAACGATCGGCCCATTTTCTAGTTTTTTTATTATAACTTTGGCGATAATTATAATTATAAAAATCTAAAAACAGAAATATGTAGGCAAAATATAGGGCTTTAGTTTTGTTAAAGTCGATTTTTAAAAAAAGTTCAAAATTGACTACTTTTAAAGGACCAAAGTGGACTGATATTTTAAAACGGATTTTCTCAAATTCGGTTCCGGTCGTTTTGTGTATATTTTGATATGTTGTAGATATTGAAGTTCTTAATTAGTCACCGTTGTTTGATTCATTTGCTATGAGCAGATCCGTAGCTATGATTTTTTGAAGGTCGAAATTTCAAAAATTCATAACTTCTGTTGTAATTAAAATTTGTAATTGCAAGGTGGCATATTAATTTATAACATAAATTTCTCTTATTTGTTACAATTTTATTTAAAAAAACACTTCCGGTTAAACCGGAAATTAGCCAAGCAAGAGGATTTTGTGAGAACACTCAGTATATTTTACAATTTTTTTAAATATCGTAAGATTAGCTGTCTAATGATACCAAACATCTTATATTTTAACTTCCGGTTTAACCGTAAATAGAGTTAGCTTTTCCATTTTAAATACAACACCCTGTATATTTAAAGTGGCTTTTAAGATTGTAAAGTTGGCTATCTAGTAATACCAAACATTTATTATTTTGACTTCTGGTTCTACCGGAAATGAGTTTACCTTCCAATTTCGAATAGAAACGCCCAAATTAATTTCAGTTTTTTTAAATCAGAGAGAGCTTCTGAGCATACTATTGTTAGGTACTATTTCAATTTCAGATTTCTTTTTAAATATTCTGAACGAGTATGAAACCCTGTTATGGCCACATCAGCCCTTTTTTGTTTTTATATCGCCTTCTGAGTCTGGTGACTGGTGGTGGCGAGTTTGAATCTGCGAAAATTTAAATTTTTGTCTTGCCTTCCGAGTCTGACTTTTGACTTACTTCGAATTCTGGAAGATAAAATTTATTTTTAATTTGCTCCACCTTCCTAGTCTAGCCGTGTCGTCAGTTCCGGAAGTTGTAAAAAATTTATTATTACCTACCTAGGTATAGTCCTTTGTTTTTAATTTTTCCCACCTGAGTCTGTTTTACCAATGTAGACATTGTGGTTACGGCCGCGCTAAACTGTTTTACGTAAACTGATATATCCGGTGCCACCGTCCTAACAATTTGTTTTTGTATTTTATTAGAATTTTATAAATAAAAGTTGGTCGCGAGGATAAAAAAGGAATTCGCGTGACCCTCGCCTCGATTAAACGCGACTACCCATTCTCGTTACTTATGAATGAATTATCACTTTCACACCAGGTCCAGGGCCGGGCCCAGCTTTTGTACCTCTCCGTACAGAAGGAAAAATTGCCGCTATTTTCAATAAGTTTTTATTTATTATTTTGTACCAATTAAGTTTTTTAATTTTCCCTAATTAACTTTTCGTCCCTATAAAGTTTTGCAGCTCGTACGGAGCTCAAAGTGCAACTACCTAAGCAGCGAGCAACGGCCCTGAACGCATCCCAAATAATAAAGACACATTATGCCAGAAAAAGAAACAAAGTTAGTGTTGCGTCAGCAATTCAATTAATTTTGCATTACAGAATTAAGAAAAAATAGTAAGGTAGGAGTCAGAGGAGGAGTCTGCGGAGACGTAACTTAACACGAGCTTTCATTGAACCGGCGGATTTCTGTTAAATAACGTGCATCAATGTGACGATTTTTTGTGAATATGTGTTCCATTGTTTTTTTATTAATTTTATGTAAGTACTACACTCTAATCTTGTTAATTGTAGTTATTTAACTTATAAGTAATTAGTATGCCTCTCGGTTTGTTTGGTGCTCGACCTGAAAAGGCGCCACCGCGGCCACGCGTCGCGCCCAGACGTATTGGCGCCTTTAATCAATCGCCGAATGTTAACGACGCGAGATAAGAAATAAAGCAATAATTAAAAATATAACGAACTTTTAACTTGTTATTCCAAGTTTTGAAGAAATTAGCCTAATATCAGATTGGCGATTTAAACATTTTACGTCCCACGTCCCATGTCCCCACGTGCTCAAGTCTCAAAAAGTTTTCCTATGAAAATGAAACTGTTATTTGATGTCGTTTAGATTTTTGTTAAAACAATGGACTCTCTTGCCTTCTTATCGGTTGACCTGGCTAAGATTTTTTTAAATTTAATTTGAACTAGCCTCATTTTCATGGGGGTCGTTCTATAACTTTTCTAATGTCCACTAGAGTGCTCACATTTTTATTCGGTAATATGAGTAGTTGGTAGTTGGGTTTAATTTTTTTATTGTGCGTGTGCCACGTTTACACCCTTCCTATAAAACAAGGCTTTTCCCAAGTTGGAACATTTAGAAATCAAGGTTAAATCAAAGGCCAAGTTATTAATGTACCCCATAACGCAGTGGGCGGTATCGGGTCATTGATATTGGGGAGTTATCATACGTTTTACTTTGAAAAAGTATTATGATCGAAAACAAAATTTTTTTAATCAATTTCTTGACGTTTCGGGTCTTCCTGACCCTTAATCCAAAACGATACAAACAAACTCTTCGAAAAAGTCCGTCTGTCTGTGTGTTAGTGTGTATGGAACGCCGCCAAATAAAAACCACTGAAGCGATTGTATTGAAATTTGGTTTCGGCCACTTTAACAGAATTTTGTTGACAAAATAAGCTTTTAAACAAAATCGATACAGGGTGACCCAAAATAAGGTTGTCATTTTGGTCACATTTCGGAAAATCTTGACCTGCGGTTTTTATACTCGGCTATAAGTTAGTACGCATCGGCCCTAATTTAAAAAATATTTTTTCAAATTTTTAAATTCAAAATGGCGGCTAGTATAACAATCGGCCCGTTTTCTAGTTTTTTTATTACAACTTTAGCGATAATTATTATTATAAAAATCTAAAAACAGAAATATATACGCAAAATATAGGGCTTTAGTTTTGTTAGAGTCGATTTTTAAAATTATTTGAAAATTGACTATTTTTAAACGACCAAAGTTGACTATAATTTTAAAACGGATTTTCTGAAAAGCGGCTTTGATCGTTTTGTCTATATTTTGATAAGTTGTAGATATTACAGTTCTTAATTAAACACCGTTGTTTGGTTCATTTGCTATGAACAGATCCTGAGCTATAAATTTTTGAAAGTCAAAATTTTTTATGTAATTAAAATTTGTAATTGCAAGTTGGCATATTAATTTATGACATAAATTTCTATTATTTTTTACAATTTTAATTAAAAAAACATTTCCGGTTAAACCGGAAATTAGCCAAGCAAGAGGATTTTTTGAGAACACCCAGTATATTTTACAATGTTTTTAAATATCGCAACATTAGTTGTCCAATGATACCAAACATGTTAAATTTTTACTTCCGGTTTAACCGGAAATGAGGATAGATTTTCTATTTTAAATACAACACTCTGTATATTTTAAGTGGTTTTGGTAAAGTTGACTCTTTAGTAATACCAAACATTTAATATTTTGACTTCCGGTTTAACCGGAAATGAGCTTAGCTTCATATTTCTATGATGTCTAAGCATTCTGCCAAGCTCTTTGCCGCCCCCGTTTGAGTTCCTTACAACTTTTTTAATAATTGTGGCATAATTACGAGAAAAAAATTGACATCATAAACTTATGTATTTAAATGTCTATTATCTATTATTAATGTTAGCTCAATTATGTGTAGCATTACATATTTATATATCCTCTTATTAAAAAGGTTTTGGTAGGTATCGAAATTAAAATAATTTCTGTTGAAATATTAAGAGGGGTGGTGGGTGGTGTTAAAACAAACTTTTCTGTTCTTGTTAACTATACTTTCAACTAATTAATTATTTCTTTTGTCGTAAGTCGTAACGCATTAGTCCAAGAATTAGTTCTTACTATATTTTTTTCAATTTACGTTTCGGCATTTAATTGCGGATCATCGCTCACAAGTGCAGTTGGTGTGCTAATTGTGCTTCTGGTGGGGCTACCTACGTCGTTGTTTCAGAAATCAAAAGAAACACGTAAAAATGATAGATCTGGTCGAGTTCCCGCTCAAGTGGATCAATATTTTGGGATATCTAAAACCTGATCCAAATGCAAAAACCACGATTCTACTTCTTGTGTGGGAATTCTCGATTGCTTTCAGTCTCATCATTTCAATTGCGAATTACTTTTACTTACACGAGATCTCTGAATTTATAAGTAACTTAGAAGGTACTGTGGCAATGTTTCAGGTGAGTCTCAAGAAACCAATAAATATCGAATATTTTATGGATTCCTTTAGGTTTTTGGGCACCTAACTGTTTGTATTTATCAGAAAACCCAATTTTTAAGCCTCATGGAACGAAGAAAGCGTTTTTGGGACACTAATAATTGCTCGAGAGCCACAAAAGGCAACGTAACACGCATTCTAACCACTATTAGTTTTATGCAAAAATGGTTTCTCTACCAGTGCGTCACTATTGCAACTTTGGCTTTAATTCCGTATTCTATTTTTAAGAAAACGCTACCCTTAGGAAGTTTTAACATATCCGACAACCCCCTAGCAATTAATGCCGTGTGGTTCTTTTCCTGCGTGTCACTTCTTGTAGCTGCTGTCGGATTTAGTAGTTTCGACTGTTTCTTCTTTGGACTTTGTTACGAAGTTATAGTGCAGTTTAAAATTTTGTGCGATCACTTGGAAAGACTAGATGTCAAAAATATCGACTCGGAGAAAGAGTTGGAGGATTATGTCGAGAAGTTCAAGCTTTGTATGGAGCAACATAAATTTTTGTTAAGGTATTATAGGCTAAGACTTTATTATTTAGGGTGACTCCTTGTGGATGGAATTTGAGGGCCTCTTTCTAAGATTGAGAAAACGTGTCTGAAATGCTGTCTAATGAATTTTGCTGAAATATTCAAAACCAAAACAAGTTACCTTCAATATTAGGAATATACCAAGGTGTCAAGTTTGACTTATATCTATATGAAAACTGCTCAAAAAGTTCAAAATATTGAGACATCTGTGCTCAATGCTCTGTGCTCTGTCTTCTGTTCTCTGTCCTCTGTTCTCTGTTTTCTAGTCTCTGCCCTTTTCTCTCTGTCGTCTGCCCTCTCCTCTGTCGTCTGTCTTCGGTCCTCTGTCTTCTGTCCTCTGTTCTCTGTACCGAGTTCTCTGGCTGTCTTCTGTCCTATGTTCTCTGAACTGTGCCACCTGTCTTCTGTTATCTGTCCTCTGTCCTCTGTCCTCTGTCCTCTGTCTTCTGTCATCTGTTCTCTGTCTTCTGTCATCTGTTCTCTGTCTTCTGCCCTCTGCCCTCTGTCCTCTGTCCTCTGTCCTTTATCCACTGTCTTCTGTTCTCTGTGCTTGTTCCTCTGTCCTCTATTTTTTGTTCTCAGTTGTCTGTCTTCTGTGTTCTGTCCTCCGTCCTCCGTACTCTGTCCTCTGTCTTCTGTCCTCTGTCCTCTGACCTCTGTCCTCGGTTCCCTGTCCTCTGTCTTGTGTTCCCTGTCCTCGGTCTTCTGTTCTCTGTTCTCTGTACTGTGTCTTCTGTCCTCTGTCCTCTGTCCTCTGCAGTTTTTACCAATCAATTTTTCACTTCATGACGGTAATACCTGGTCGAAAGACTCGGGCCCCGCTCTTGGAGTGTGCGCATGATGATTAACTCGTAAACTCGCTCTTTTGGTGCACTATGATTGTACACCTAGTCCCGGACCCTGGGGGCTCATAGACGATTTAATGGGAGACTGGGGGTCGAGGGATGGCCTCGCTTTCGACCGAATGTACGAGATTCCGGATAGTCACCTGAACCCAACCGTTATGGTAGCATGAGCAAGTGAATATGGTTCTGTTTTCCATGCGTTCTGTGAGGGCCAATTTAACTATACCCGTTCTTCCTGGGGGTAGGTCTTAACATGCTCATTCTGACATTGGTACTACGGGCAGTTGGTGTTATATCTTCTGGTTGAGGTTGGATTCGCAATGGTTTATTGCTTCTTTAGGAAGCCATGTGCTCCATCAGCCTGCTATACGGGGTGGGACGTTGATGGAACAGTCTATAGTAAACTATCAACTTCTAGTCTATCTCTCTTAAAAGTAGGCGTAACCCCCATATACTATGCGAAATGGGCCACCTTAAAGGTACAGTTTACTTTGCGTGTTCCCCCTTCGCTGCACTTGTACGCAACTCTTCTAACCTAAACTTTAATTCTTACTTGGAGGTACATACAACACCTACAAGGCTGCTTTTCCATCATCTATTTGATTCAATACACATCAACTACTCCTTTTTGCTGCGCATTAATGTACCTAACATTTGAAAGGTAAGCCATCTATTTAACCATTTGATTTGCGTTTATTTTAAATTTTAAACCCTTTTTAGCCCCTCCATCTCGACTAAAGTTGCCACGATGTTGATTTGTACAAATATCGTTTTGCAATTTGCCATTTATTGCCTTGCTTCAACGTATATGACGAGCGAAGTTTGCAACTTTTGTATTGCTGATGATACGCTTACTTTATGATTTTTTTTCCTAGGCATCTAACGTCGCGCACGCCCTGTACAATTCTAATTGGTACGCAAAACACTTTGCTGAGTTGAAGGCGCCAATACAATTAATGATTCAACACGCTCAACGAGAGATCCGAATTACCACTTTGGGCGGCATAGTTACTATTAATCCGAGGTTATTGATAATGGTTTGTAGTTTATTGGAACACAACTTGTTTTTAATCATCCCTAATTTTTAAGGTTCTTAGAACTTCGTTTTCCATCTGCACCGTGTTGCGCAATTTAAAGAAATAGTCAATTTCAAAGTTCGTATTATTTTTGGGAAACATTTGAGCACCATCGTCGAGGAATTTATCACACCACTTTTCCGTTTATCATCATCTTAGACTTTCAGGATAATTTATTGTTTGGCATTTTGGATCTAAAGCTCAAAAACTTAAGCGGCGTTGGTATCGTTCAAGTTAACTAGAAAGCTATAGAACCTCGCCGAATAATATTCACAAGCAGATTTTTATCTCTCAATTATTGTTACATTAACTGATGGGAGTGATACCGAAATCGACTAGATTTTTAGTAATTTTGGGCAAATTTCCAAACGAGGTCGGCACACAGTAATTACACAGTTTCAATGTCAAATGTCTATAAATCATTAGTATACTATATCATAATTCAAAATCATCTATTGGTCGTATGTTGTACAAAACTGACAAATACAGGTTGAATTCGGCTACGTTGAGTTGAGTGAATTTTCTGCACCTATTATTGTGAAGTATTCCTAAAAAAAAGAGCCCACATCGTTGTAACGCTTTCAAACATGTTATTAAGTATCATAATTTTGTCGTTTCTTTCAATGCACTTCTCTTCGAGCGAGGACTTGTTGTCTAAGGTAAAATTTGTTTTAAATACGACACAAAAGATGATATTAACGATTGCTTTAGTTCAATCAAAATCAATATAAATTCAAAGACCTTAGAACCGAGCTCGTGAGTTACAATCCGACTTCTGTGAAATCCTTCGAAATCGTCACTTTTAAGCACAATCGTACAACACCGGCATTGAATTGGTCGATAACCCACTTGATAGATGTGGAGGATAAGCTGGAGGTAACTATTGTGTACTACTAAAAATTAGTAGTGCGTCATTACATTTTAAGGCCGTTGTGCAAGTTTACAAACTTTCAAGCAACGAGTACCGACATTTTCCGATTAGGTTTCAACTTGATATATGTAAAGCCTTCGAAGCTAATGCGATGGGATTACAAAGAATTAAAAAATGTGGAAATATGCAAAATGTGTGTTACCTGCTAAAGGCAATTTTTACGCGCTTTTTAGTTTTTATTTTTAATTTTAATATTGCAGGATATCCAATACCACTTTTGTAATTTTGTTCCCGACGAACGAAGGTTTCCTCCTTTAATTCCTGCAGGATTGTATAAAATGAATATGCGTTTCATGTATACTAATCTAGAACTGTACGTTGTCAATATGTTGGTCGAAATCTACTATCCCATTGCTATACCAACCAATTAGTTCAGTGGCTATAGATTTCCACTTGGAAAAAATTAATGCACGTGGCATTTTTGTTTTGTAGCATCTCTTGCACTGCGAAGAAAATTAGCAAAAAGTTGTTTGTTTGTCGTTGCACGTGATAATTTTACACAGCTTGTAAATGATTTTATTATTAATTATTAGTCAGGCGCTGTATTGTATTGTAATTACCGAAAGAAAAAGACGCACTTGCTTTAGAGAAATAAATTGTATTGTACACAGACACAAACTGATCAGATAAATAATTACTCTTGAGATGTGGATTCCTTAATAGTGAAAAGTTAAAAGCTGGAGCCACATTCGTACAAATTGACCAGCCTTCGCTACCTCCGCAGCACTGAAGAAACCACAAAAATCTACTGCTTTAACCAAAAATCGCTGAATATCTCTTCGTCAATAGGTTTTATAGAAAAAGTTGTAGTATTCTTTTTTGTAGAGCCCTAAAATTACTACAATGTAGACCTAAAATATTTTTCTCTAAACCCCACAGTTAGCGAGAAGCAGCGCCGTAAAAACACGTAAATTTTCAAAAGTACCTGAAAAACTACAAAATGTAAACTCTCTTCCGTTCATTATCTCTTAAGTGTTCTTTCAATACGTCACCGACCTTAGATGCGCAGAAATCCGCAATTTCTTTTTTTCATCTCATGACTCATTTTTCGACATTTATAGGTTATCATAAAACTGCTCTAAATTTGGATCTGGTTGAGCTAAAATATCAGTGATACGCTCAGTTTGAAGGCAATTTAAAATGCTACAACTTTTGTTTTAACGAGTTTTCTCTCAAATTAACGGTAAAGAAGTCTCCAAGCAAAGTTTACCAAAAAAATTCATTTTTTCTAAAAATAGCGATTTTTTCCAGCTTATATCTCAGAAACCGTAACAGATAGGAAGAAAATGAATAGAGCAAATATTGTAGGACATTTTGTCCTCTTTAAAGTCGAAGTTGACAGTTTTGTCCTGGGATCAACCGTTAAGAAGTTAAATCGGAAAAAACAATTTTTTGTACCTTTAATCCCAGATGGCGAATCGCGCGGACCCCCCTCAAGGTCGAAAACTTGGATTTTTCATCAGGGCCCCTAACCGAATAACATATTCAAAAATCAGAACTACTCCACCTTTTGTAGGGCAATGGTCTGTTTTTCTTCCCATTGGCTGGACTATGTACTATCTATTTGTACTTTTTTATGGAATGCCGATACTGTTAAATTGTGGAGTGGTCTAGATAACAATATTATAAATACTGAAACACGCGGAACAGTGCATTCTCCACTAATAAACCTTTACGTTAAAGTAACGTTCTACGTTATATCCTTTTTATTTAGCTGTGATAGGTAGAACGTTATTTTAACGTAATGGTTTGCTTCTATTTTTAGATGTTATGATGCAGATTCTACCTGATTGATTAGATATATCATACTCTTGAAATGCGAATTCCTTATTAGTGAAAAGTTAAAAGCTAGAGCCTCGCCGAATAATATTCACATTCGTACTACAAATTGACCAGTTAAAATACCGAAGCAGATTTGTATCCTTCAATTATTATTACATTAACTGATGTGGGTGATACCGGGTCCGAGTAGTCTTTTAGTAATTTTGGGGAAATTTCAAAACGAGGTCGGCTCAATTACACAGTTTCGATGTCGAATGTCGATTAATCGTGTGTTATTCAAACACTGTCAAATAAAGTTTGAATACGGCTACGTTGAGTTGAGTGAATTTTCTGCACCTATCATTGTGAAGTTTTTCTCGTAAAAGAGCCCACATCGTTGTAACGCTTTCAAACATGTTATTAAGTACCATAATTTTGTCGTTTCTATCAATGCACTTCTCTTCGAGCGAGGACTTGTTGTCTAAGGTAAAATTTGTTTTAAATACGACACAAAAGATGATATTAACGATTGTTTTAGTTCAATCAAAATAAATATAAATTCAAAGACCTTAGAACAGAGCTCGTGAGTTACAATCCGGCTTCTGTGAAATCCCTCAAAATTGTCACTTTTAAGCACAATCGTACAACACCGGCATTTAATTGGTCGATAACCTACTTGATAGATGTGGAGGATAAACTGGAGGTAACTATTGTGTATTACTAAAAATTAGTAATAAGTCATTACATTTTAAGGCCGTTGTGCAAGTTTACAAACTTTCAAGCAACGAGTACCGACATTTTCCGATTAGGTTTCAAGTTAATTTATGTCAAGCCTTCGAAGCTAATGCGATGGGATTACAAAGTATTAAAAAATGTGGAAATATGCAAAATGTGTGTTACCTGCTTAAGGTAATTTTTACGCGTTTGTTAGTTTTGATTTTTAATTTTAAAATTGCAGGATATCCATTACCACTTTTGTAATTTTTTTCCCGACGAACGAAGGTTTCCTCCTTTAATTCCTGCAGGATTGTATAAAGCAAATATGCGTGTCATTTATACTAATCTAGAACTGTACGTTGCCAATATGTTCGCCGAAATCTACTATCCCGTTGCTATACCACCCAATTAGTTCAGTGGCTATAGATTTCCACTTGGAAAAAATTAATGCACGTGGCATTTTTGTTTTGTAGCATCTCTCGCATTGCGAAGAAAATTAGCAAAAAGTTGTTTGTTTGTTTGTCGTTGCACGTGATAATTTTACATAAATTTTGGAATACTTTTTAATTAACAATTTATGCACAAAATCCTTATACAACTTGCAAACGATTTTATTATTAATTTATTACTCAGGTACTGTTAAATTGTATTGTAATTACCGAATAAGGAGCAGACGCACTAACTTGGTTTAGAAAAATAAATTGTATAGTACTATTGTTCGTAACAGTTGTTTTGCTTTTACAGAGTTGAGAGGTGGCACACTGCTCTGAGAATAACAAAATTTTGACTTTAGTCTATGCGACGAAATGAATTTTTGGCCTGCAAGTCCATTATTATTCGTTTTGTCAAAAACTATCAACAGTGACTTTCTAAAGTCAAGGAAATTTCTTTTAATTTGGTTCGTACCTTATTCATGTACGGTGAAAATTGGTTGAGATAGACGTTTTTCAACGTCCCTTACGCACCGATTAAAATTTGTGTATATTTTCAACTTTCTAGCCGTGCTTCTCTTTTTTGTGCAGTTTCTAGTGCTTCGAGAAACTTCGGGTTTTTGACTTGGTGGACCCCCCCCCCTCTCTCTCAAAGACATTTTTCAGAAAAAGCTAATCACCTACATACATTTGGATGTTTTGTTAGATAGAACGTTAGGTAGGTACAGGGTACGTATGATGGATAAGAGATTTCAACAAGTTAGAGCTGCATATATTTATAATTTATAACAATTTCACTGAAACAAAAGCTTTATATAGATAACTAGAGCTAGATCGGCCCTTCGGGCCGATAGATATGGAGTAATATACCACTTTGAAGCTATCCGATGGGTTAAAGATAGTTACCCGATTGAATCGAAGATCGAAGCCGTAAGATTGTTAAGATCCCATAAACAAAAATTTATAATTTGCTTTTTAGCACTACCTAAATTGAAACAGCCATTTGCATTAATTTTGTTACTTTCCTTGCTACAGTTGTGTTTCGATACACTATACTATCACTTTACTTAAAACACCATTTAATTCTAACGTTAATAATATTTGAAAAAGATCCAAAGCTTTTAAATTCGTTTACTTAGACACAAACATCACAACTTGATGATGTCGATAGCTCGAAAAAGAGTAACACTTCAATCTAAACTCCCTTTAAAACACCAGAATATAAAAATTTCAATTTTACCCACTAACTTTCCTTTCGACAAACTAAATCGAAATAGCCACTTGTACTAATGTTGTCGGTACGGTTGCCAATAGCTGTTACGATACACCATATCATCTTCCGAAGGGGTTTTTAACTATTCCGAAGACGATACAGTGGATCGTAGCGGCTGCCAACCATAAAACTGAAAATTTTAATGCAAATGGCTTTTTCAATTTAGTCGGTACAAAAATTAAACTCGATTTGCACACAGTAAACACGCCGAATCTATTAAGAATTTATTAATTGCGCCAAATTTATCTTCCATCGAGCAGTAAAGATGTCGAATTAACATCTCGACTGAAATGTCCCATTTTTAATTTAACACAAATAATTTTAATTTAACACTCTTCGATAACCTTATTTTCGAGTCGAAACGACCCATAACAAATTTTACTTGACTCGAAATAACACATACCACGTAACAAAGACAATAAATGTCTCGGACCCATGGATCGTAAAGTTTCCAGATGCACAAAAAAAATTTATGTATGTCTCCAAATGCACTTCCCACCGATTCAGCACGACGTTTTGAATAATAATTTCGACTTAATATCATATTTATCCGATTAAAACGGCTAAATTTTAAGAACAATAATTTACATTTAATAAGCTGTCATAATATATTATAACCTTATTGTCATGTCGGTATTGCAGATTTCCACGTTATAAAATTAATGCGAAAAAAATGTCCCCTCGCGCGCGGGAAACTAAAAAAAAAGTACAAACGTGCGTTCACGAAACACGTCCCGTGGTCAAAAGGGCCGTATTAAATTTAAAAAGTGGTTTTTATTGCAAAAACGTGCAAACGCGAAATGTGAACGAACCTTCGAGTCTCGATAAAGTGAATGCTCCACAAATGAAATTTGATTGTTTTAGAAATTTACGTCAAAATTTGCAATATTTTCCGAGTTCGCATACTCTCGAAGTTCTCCGAGGTTTTCGAATAATTTTCCCGTGCGCACGAGCTCGATTAAGGCCCCCAGCCGCAATTCCAACGCCCAAAAAACTTTCCCCGATTTTTGCGAGTCGCTTGTGGCGCTCGTAGGTTTTTTTCATACTTTTCGCTCTCCCCGGGCCCCCCGACCACCGATCCGCCCCAAAAAATTATCGTAGCCTCTCCCGCCGGTCCCCGAATTTCCGAGCCCAAAATTTTCCCAAAATTCGCCCCCCTTCCCCCCAAACCGAAAAACCGTTTTTTTGATCAACGTATAGGTTAGATTATCGTGAGAAATCAGTTCTGGAGCTTTATAAATAGTCATGAAGATCGCTGCTACTTAAAGGGGGTGTAACCTAGAAATAACATTTTTCACGGATATATGTAAACAAAACATCTAAGAACAGTTCTTAAAACCGCACATCTAAAATCCAAATATTAATCGAGATATAGGCCTTTTTAGAAGTTTTACTGAAGCTGCCTGTGACGTCATACCGACATCGGCCATCGGCGTACCTAGTCGTATTTGGTCGTATCACAATTGTCTTCAATTGTAATGTTATTTTACACCTAGGTAACTAGAAAAGTAAATAATGAAATAGAAATCAACAAACTGTCTTGCGCTACCAATGTGTTGTGAATACGATCAAATACGACTAGGTACGCCGAGGGCCGATGTTGGTATGACGTCACTGTATACTTAAAAACGTCATATCTTCAAAACGGCTTGTCTCAGTGATGTGCGAATTGAAATTTGTTCTTAGAATTTTGCGTACTATAACTTTAATTTTTAGGTTACACCCCCTAAGTCTCTGATATCAACATCCATTGCCATAAGGTGGCGTGTAGCGTATGGTAGCCAATAGAATTTTATTACTTTATTCAACCCCCCCAAGGCTTGTATGTTATGTTGAGGGCTTTATGCTAATTAGGTTTAATTTTAGGTTCTTTTTATCTGACGAAAAATTTCAAAACGCCTTAAATTAAATATAAAATTACGATAAGTGTACACACGATGTTTTGGACCAAACGCCCTTCTGTGCTTCTTTCGTTGATTTTTATTAAACTTCGAGATCTTGTTGTAGACAAAATATGAGCGCCGTTATCACTGTAGTAATGCACTAGAAATTTTCAAATTAGTTTACAATTAAAAAAACGAAGCTAGCAGATACGTTAAAATATTATTTTGAACACCCTGTATTTGCCTTAACAAACCGCTTTATCGGAATATAGAGGGTTGGGTGTAACGGGGATGGTTCTACAAACGTTGACGAGTGACAAGACCACAAGAAGAGCATCGATTTTTCTTATTGTGTCTATATGCTAAGAGCGATACCTTCCCTAAAAAGTCAAAGGCAAAACAGTTTTCAGTTGCTAAAATACGAAGTATTCACGTCCCACGTCTATGTTTCGTGTAACCGAGGCAGATATCTTGCCAAATCTCACCGACCTTAGATTCCCACAAGAGCAGCTCTTGTCAAAACTTGTTGGTTTAGTAGAGAACTTACGAGCATCAAGTCGTCGGAAGGCACAACCGTCGAATCGTCTGATTGAAAAGGTCACATCTCTTAATCGCAGAAGTCCCTCGGGGTACTCTCTCTTCTTGACCCATAGATCTAGAATCGCAATACTTTCTGTAAACCAACTAAATGTTCTTCAATTTGGCCCTTGTATTTTTCTTTTGCGATAGAAATTGACCGAGATAGCGGTTTTCCAAAGTACGATATTTTTTCGAAATTTCATCGTACTGATGTGCCGATGCAGAACGTCTCTTTAACTCTTCTCGTTAACTGTCATTTTTGCCTCTAAAATGCCTTGGAGCAATTCTTTCAATTTAGAAACTCCGATGACTGATAAATGCTTGCTCAAAATTGCATTTAAATTATACAATCAGTCGCGATTAACTTTTATTACTTAGCCCACAGAGTTGTCCTTGTCAAGAGGGTATCGAATTATTTTTACCGGCTTTTGTTTGTATCTTTCTTTCAAAAATGATTGTAAAGTTAAAGAATTCAAATTAAAATATTACCTTAAATCCACGGGCGTAGTTTGTTGACCGACCTGTATTAGTTTTAAACGGCCAATCGAGGAATTTGCGAAAACTTCGTGCAAATGGTATCCAAAAAAATTGGCCTAAAACAAAATAAAATAATATAAGAGCTGATGTGCATATATAACATAGGGTTAGAAAGTCGTATAATAAGGCTTTGGCTTAATCTACAAGACTGCGTTGGATTCCACGCAATAAAAACTCTTCTACGAGCACCAGCAGGCCTACGAGGTAGACCGTACAGTTCTGGAGACTCGTGTCTCCATAAAACGGGTCTAATTTCCTAATTCTACAATCTATAGGCGTCCGCGAGAACTCTACATGTAGAGGTTGCGTGAAAGAGACTGGATCTTCTCAACACATTTTGAGCAGAAGCCTACTTTTTGTGGCACTGGGAGAGTCTACCTTGCTTATGCAGGTCCATGGATATGCCAACGATCCGTCCAAGCGGTCTCTAGGTGAAGAGAAGAAGAAATAAATGTACGAGCTGTTTAGAATTGATGGTTAACCAGGAATATTCTCTATTATGAGAGATGCAAACGACGATATTTCGCTATTTAGCCATTGTAAGCCGTCTCGAAGAAATTTTGCTTTTGCATTGATGGCTGTTTGCTTACCTGTGCGTAGAGGTCCTCGCAATATAAAGTTGCGCCGAATCCTAATGTTCCTTCCTCGATAAACCATAGACTAGTAAAAGCATACATAAGGAACACGGATTTAATAATCTTTTTGAATACAAGAACATAAAATAACAACAATGCTTGCAAAATATGCCAAAGCACACAACTACTAAAGAAAATAATTTTGCAAACGAAGCATCGAGGTACTGCACACTTTGATATAATTTGTAATGGCTATTGCACAAAATGTAAACTTTATAAAAGGTTTCGTTAGTTGAGGTATCATCTCTTCGTAATCTGCAACTCTTCAATGCTCTTCTTCGAAGCAACGCTGTTTCGGTTGTAATGGTCCGTAAATAGGGGTAGGTTGCCGATAAATTTGTTTAAAATTACCACACAGTTCATAGATTTTAGTAGACGGTCGAAAAAAATGTCCCTCTCGTCTATTTTGATTTTAGCTTTATCGGGCATTGTTAGTTAACTAACTGTACGTCACGTTGGATTTTAACGACTGCTGGACGACGCTATAAAGAATAATTTATCTAAGTGTACGGTAATAGTCGTGTCATAACAATTATATCATTCATTACGTTATAAACCAATTAGAATGCTTAATTTTCTTTAGTTGGCATTCATCAAAAGCAATTCTAATGGAAAAAAGCGTTATCGATAATACAAACCTGTGTATTGTATTATTCAGCGTTTTTGGCGTGTGCGTAATGATACATTATCATGATAATTGTATAATTACGAGGAATTGTCTTTAACAAAGCCCCACTCGACCTTCGGTCTTGCGGTATCGATAATTTATGATCGTCTAGTTGTGTAGCCACATGTCGACTTTACTCTAGCGACTAGCGACGTTAATAAAGTTGGACGAAATGTATTTTTGGCCTGCAACTCCACTAGTAATCGTTTTACGAAAAGCATCAGCAATGCCTTTCTAAAGTCAACGAAATTTCCTTCAATTTGACTCGTCTTTTATTCCTGTAGGGTGAAAATTGGTTGAGATAGACATTTTTCAACGCCCCCTACTCACCGATTAAAAATTATGTATATTTTCAACTTTCAAGACGTGCTTCTCTTGTTTGCGCAGTTTCTAGTGCTGCAGAGAAGTTCAGATTTTCAAACTGGATGACCCCCTCCCTCTCAAAGAACTTACAATTCATAACTCAGAAGAGTGTTTTGAAAAGGGAGTGGCCTAAGTGTCACGAAGTTGTGACTTTTGCATACAAAAGGCCTCAAAACGCTCAAGAGATTTTAGGTTATATTTATCATTTTTTTGTGCCTTTAAAACGATTTGGAAAATAATCATCAAAATGGTCGTTTTTGGTTAATAATTTCTAATTTTGACCCCTAAAGTACCTCGTAGGAATTTCTCAAATTTAAAAACTTCCACTGTACCCTGAAAATTAATTCTTTACTGCTCTCAGTGCGCGGCGCATTGGGGAAGCGAGATTAATTTCTATTACTTAGCCGCCGAGCCATTCTTGTCAAAACTTGTTGGTTTAGTAGAGAACATAAATATGAGCACCAAGTTGTTAGAAGCGCAACCGTCGAATCGTCTTGTGGGAATGGTGGCATCTCCTAATCGCAAGGAGTCACTCGGAGTACTTACTTTTCACAGGCACGGCTCTAGGTTTGTCGTGTAAGGCCGAAAACCGGTAGTCTCAACCCTTTCTCCCTGGAGCGCTGCTCAGCCGGTTGAGGGGTAGGTTCGACATTGGAAATAAAAGTCACTCGTACCACAAATTAAAATTGTATTTATTTAAAACGCAAACAATAAATAAAGCGAATTCGACAAAACTAATTTTAAATATAATAAATTCTCCTTTAATTAATTAATTACCAAAAATAGGTACAATTAATGTATTCGTAATTCACCAACTAATTCACAGGGATATAATTAAACAATTAATTACCAAGGATACAAGGGGGAAAGGACCTGGACCAGGTAAGGGGAAAGAGGGGGTGCGGCTATAAGGCACTACGACGGCCCTTGCGGACCACCACAGCACAGTAGCCACACGGAGGGGGATGGGGTGCGGCTATAAGGCACTACTACGGCCTTTGCGAACCACCACAGCACAGTAGCCACACGGAAAGGGATGGGGTGCGGCTATAAGGCACTACGACGGCCCTTGCGGGCCACCACAGCACAGTAACCACACGGAAGTTGAGTGATTGGGCCTGTCACCGAAATGACCCCAAGAATCGCTGAGCAGACTGAACACACAACTTTGTCACGGATCGGATACGTTCGACGAAGGAGACGGTTGGCGACACCAGAAGACCCCACTACCTTGGTGACAATCTATTTATAACTTTCTCCCCTTCCAGGGACACAACCAATCACCGCTCTCGTTGAGCCTTACAAGGTGGGAATAATGCTAGCGGTCGGATTATCACCCGTTAACTACTTGTAATTACGAAAGTTAAATTAATAGTCTGTGGGGAGGATGATAAGATAGAGAAAAATCGCGGTTAAATGAGCTTCAGTTTGATATAAATTTCGTCGTGGTTGGGAAAAAACTTTGGGCACAAACGGACAAAAAAATTAAATTCAGAGCCATTACATAATAAGATTAATTTTGAGATATACTGGGAGGTTAATTGAAAAAGCAAAAGAAAAGAAACGTGGTGAAATTTGTAAGGGCGAAATTAAATTATTAAATTTAGCATAGAGAAATATCGGGAGAGAAAACAATGATTGGAAAAAAATGACTTACCATAATTTGTTACGTTAATGCGAACTAAATAATGCACTCGTTAATTTAAATTTTAAATTATGAATATTTGTAAACGCGTTTAAAGTCGTGACCTCTGTACGTTGAGACGAACGTACGATAGATATCGGTCAGGTGTTGGTCGATTTCAACAATTAAAAGTTTTAGGTAGTTTTTAAGGGAAATTAACACAAGGAAAAAAAAATATGGCCGAAGGCCTAAAAGAAGAAATGAATAATCTCAAAGACATCGGGGTCATGGGCACTGTAGTGAACAGCCAAAAAAAAGGGAAAAGCAAAAAAAGGGAAACGATGCGGCTTCGGGCAGCTCAGAGCCTGGATCTTGCGATTCATAGAACTCTGAGCTGTGAAAATCCACATCGTTACAGTCGTCACTGTGGTCAGTCGATAGCGGACCGTCCGTCTCTACATATCGATCGTCTTAACGCACAATTATTTTTTCTTGGATTGACGAGCTCTGGGAACCACCGGTAAGACTTCCTTGGAGTCTCTTTCCATCAAGGCCACTTTACCTCCCATTGGGAGTGTGAAGTCTCCCCATGAGATCTGACACAGACTGATTAGATAAATAATTACTCCTGAGATGCGGATTCCTTATTAGTGAAAAGTTGAAGGTTCGAGCCTCGTCGAGTGATATTTACATTCGTATAAATTGACCAGCTAAAATAAGGATACACATTTGTATCCCTCAATTATTTGTGCATTAACTGATGAGGGTGATACCGAAATCAACTAGTATTTTAGAAATTTTGGGCGGATTTCGAAACAAGGTCGGCACACAATTACACAGTTTAGATGTCACATGTCGATTAATCTTTAGTATATCATCTACATCTATTGGTTGTGCGGGTTGTTACATAAACAGCGACATTTAAGCGTTAAATACGGCTACGCCGAGTTGAGTGAAGTGTGTGAAGTTTTCCGCCAAATACAAACCATATCGGGCTATTTTCCTCAAACCTAACGCTTTCAATCATGTTCTTAAGTACCGTAATCTTGTTGTTTTTATCAATTCGCTTCTCTTCGAGCGAAAACTTGTTGTCTAAGGTAAAATTTGTTCTTAACAAATCACAGAGGATTATTTTTGCAATTGTTTCAGTTCCATCAAAATAAATTTAAATTAAAAGATCATAGAACAGAACTCGTGAGTTACAATCCGGCTTTTGTGAAATCTGTCCAAATCGTCACTTTTAAGTATAATCGTACAATGCCCGTAATGAATTTCTCAATAACCTGCTTGATAGATGTGGGGGATAAGTTTGAGGTATAGGTGTTGGATTTTCTCATGAACGACACGTGACCCCGTAGCTGCGCGAATGAGGAGCCATAACCAAGAAATTTTGTAGAAAGTGAAGTATAAAAACATCGACTCACTTTGGAAAAAGCGCCAAAATTTAAATAATTATTACACGATAATTTAAACAAACAACTGGAACAAAATAAAACGAACTCAAGAACACGTGTTTAGCCGCACTGTACGAAGTAACAAAAACGAATGACGATGTTTTTAGAAAGGTTGGCACCTGAAATTTTGACGAGTTTTGGTTTACTGCGCCGGTGTCACGTGTCGTTCATGAGAAAATCCAACACCTATAACTATTGGTAATTACTAAAAATGAGTAAGATGTGATTACATTTTAAGGCCGTTGTGCAAGCTTACAAACTTTCAAGCAACGAGTACCGACATTTTCCGATTAGGTTTCAAATTAATTTATGTCACGCCTTCGAAGCCAATGCGATGGGATTACAAAGTATTAAAAAATGTGGAAATATGCAAAGTATGTGTTACCTGCGAAAGGTAATTTTTACGCGTTTTTTAGTTATGATTTTTAATTTTAAAATTGCAGAATATCCATTCTCACTTTTGTAATTTTTTTCCCGACGAACGAAGGTTTCCTCCTTCCCTTCCTGCAGGACTGTATAAAGTAAATGTACGGTTCATGTCTACTAATCTGGAACTGTTTGTTGCTAATATGTTCGCCGAAGTCTACTATCCCGTTGCTATACCAACCAACTAGCTCTGGAGCTATAATAGATTTCTACTTGGTAAAAATTAATGCACGTGTGCACGTGGCATTTTTGGTTTGTAGCATCTCTCGCACTGTTATACGTTATAAGAACGTTATCAAAAAGTTGTTGTTTGTTTGTAGATGCACGTGATAATTTTACGTAAATTTTGGAATAGTTTATGCTTAACAATTTATGCACAAAGTCTTTCCACAATTTGAAAACTAGTATTAATTAGTAATTATTAGTCAGGTGCGGTTAAAATAAAAATGTATTGTAATTACCGGACAGAGCAGACGCACTTGCTTTAGAAAAATAAATTGTATTGTTTGTAACAGTTGTGTTGCTTTTACAATGTAGAGCGGTAGCTCATTGTGGTTAAAAAACAAAATTACATTAAAAAAGTGAGGCGTAATGGATTTTTGTCGTCCATCTCCATTATTAGTTTATCAAACACTATCAACGATGCTTTTCTAAAATTAATGAAATTTCCTTTAATTTGGCTGGTCCTTTAATACCGCACGGTTATATTTGGTTACAAATTTTTAAATATTTAGGGTTAATTAGTTAGATAGATCTAATACGTTGTAAATGAACCCCAACATACACACATAAGTGAAAAAACTTTAAATGAGAAAATTTGTTTTCCACCAAGTGCCTCGGGAATCGAACCCAAGACTTTGCTATTTCCGGTAGCACGCCTATACCCAATACACTACGGAGGTCAACATACTTTCACAAGCTATCCGGCATTGTTTAAATGCCGGATATATTATATACAGGCTGTATCAAATTTCGTGTTAAGTACAGGGATCTCGCTTATTAGCGTAGATAGAGAGTTGGTTAAATGGACAAAAACGATCCTCGAGTTATGCCTACACTAAATCAAAAAACAAAATTTACCCTCTCTATAACGTTTCTGAAATATGGCGGAAAATAGCGAAATTTGCATTTTTAATTTTTGGCTCTAAAATCGTTATTTGTAAAAATTTTTAGAAACTGAAAAGACTTTTTCAAAGGAACTTTTTCTGCTCTTTCAGACCATGTCAACGAATTTTCGCTATCATTATTACTTTACTGTATATTGATACCAACTTTTGTTTTTCATATGGGAGCCATTTAAAAATTTTATGTCATCGGATAGAGAAAAAAATGCTGATTTCAAAAATGTATAACATGTCCATAAACTAACCACAAATAATAAATTCAAAATTAAAATAATAGAATATTTTATTTAAAACTGAATTTTAATTTATAAATACCAATATCCGTGAAAAACAATTGAATATGTTTTATAAAAAACAATTTATATGTGCTTCATTTGTTTTCCTGCAAATGTTTATAGAAATTTACTTATAATTATTTGGGTTATTTATGGTGATTTTTTTTATCAAAAATTTTATAGACATATTATACATTTTTGAAATCAGCATTTTTTTCTCTATTCGATGACATAAATTTTTTAAATGGCTCCCATATGAAAAACAAAAGTTGGTATCAATATACAGTAAAGTAATAATGATAGCGAAAATTCGTTGACATCGTCTGAAAGAGCAGAAAAAGTTCCTTTGAGAAATTTTTTTCAGTTTCTAAAAATTTTTACAAATAACGATTTTAAAGCCAAAAATTAAAAATGCAAATTTCGCTATTTTCCGCCATATTTCAGAAACGTTATGGAGGGGGTAAATTTTGTTTTTTGATTTAGTGTAGGCATAACTCGAGGATCGTTTTTGTCCATTTAATCATCTCTCTACCTACGCTAATAAGCGAGATTCCTGTACTTAACACGAAATTTGATACAGCCTGTATATTTCGCTGTCTCGACGCATTTAAACAATGCCGGATAGCTTGTGAAAGTATGTTGACCTCCGTAGTGTATTGGGTATAGGCGTGCTACCGGAAATAGCAAAGTCTTGGGTTCGATTCCCGAGGCACTTGGTGGAAAACAAATTTTCTCATTTAAAGTTTTTTCACTTATGTGTGTATGTTGGGGTTCATTTACAACGTATTAGAGTTATATTTGGTTGCGATAGACATTTTTCTACGCCCCCCATGCACCGAATGTAGATTTTTATATAGTGTCAATGTTCAAGACGCGCTTCTCTTTTTTTGCGCAGTAAAGCTCAGGTCTTTAAACTGGAAAACCACCTCCCCTTCCCTCTTAAGGGCCTCATAACTTACAATTCGTAAGTCAGAAAAGTATTTTGGAAAGGGAGTGGCCCAAGTGCCATAAAACTAGAAGTGGGACTCTCGGCGGAGCCATGCGTGATCTTCGGATAAATTGGCCGCTGCAATCTCTGCACCAGAGGAGCTGCGAACAAGTGTATCTGAGAGAGGTCTGATAGGGAGATTTCGGTGCTTCGGGAGTAGTCATGCTCTAAGTGATTAGGCACGTAGTGCTAGTGCTAGTGCTAGTGCGTAGGCACCAGTGCGAGTCTAGGGTTTCCGCAATCTGCACCATCATGGAGTGGGCTGTAATAGGTCGTAACGGATGATCCTGAAGCGAGTATGTAATGATTGATAGGAGGGTGCGGAGATTCCTCATCCCGAACCGTTACCAATGACGTTAGAGTGCGAATGCAAACATTCCGCTGGGCGCGTACCGCGGCGCGTGGAGGACCTCAAACAATCCACTCTGATAGTATTTAATGGATTTGGCTTTTACTATGTGCAAACCGAGATTGATTTTTGTATTAACTAAATTAGAATAGCCATTTGCACTAATTTTGTCAATTAACTGAAAGGATTATAATTTTACGAACACGGTTACAAAGATAAAGGACCACTTCTCCTTGTAATGAAATTTGGTTTAATTCGTATGTGCCGTTTAAAAGTTATTCGCCGTGAAACACGAAGAACGCATTTCGAGTTAAATGAGTAAATCTGCGGCTTCAAAAACGTCGCTTAAAGAAATTACAATGAAACGATTATAATTTAAAAAACACGGTTACAAAGATGAAGGACCACTTCTCCTTGTAGGTACTAAAATTTGAACGAATTCGTATAAGCTATTTAATAGTATATTAAAGAACGAATTTCATAAGTCACGTATTATAGCACGACTCCAAGTTTAAAATGCGACTGGCGTAGCCAGGAGCGTTTTAATGGAGGAGTGCTATAATTGCTATAATGACTTATGAAATGAGTTCTTTATACAATTTTTTCTATTTTGCGCCTTTTAAAGTTCATTTTCAAAGAAAAAATCAAAATATAAAAATTTAGGGATTTTTGTGATGGTTGGCTGGTTGGCAGTAGGTACTAATTGTAAAGTGACATTTCGTAATTTAAAATTCAAATAAATTGTTTTGTAGTTTGAATTGGTCGTTAATTAATTAATTTTAATTATTATGTTAAAGAATAGAACATGTTAATTACAAAAATTGTCGTTTTCTCTTTCCTCGATTTGACAAAATATGTCAAATTAAATATTACTACCAACTTCGAACATCAAATTTTACCAAAATTATTACAGCACGCTAAATCTCATTACGATACGCAAATGGATGCTATAATAGCGATCTTAAAGACGCAAAATATAAAATAGTATATTAAAGTACAAGTTTCATAAGGCACCTTGTTAACGTACGAGTCCAAGTTTTGAAAACGAGCCGCTTGCGGTGAGTTTTAAAAAGGACGAGTACTTAACAAGGCTTATGAAACGCGTAATTTATACTATTTTTTCTATTTCACATTTTAATAGAATTAATTTGTTAAAATATTTAAATAATTAACATCATGGAGATTTTCTTTTTATAATAATTGTGGTGGCACTGACTGAGATGTCACATCATTTAGTTCAATGATTCATAGATGTCGCAAGTTTATTTTTTTAAATTTAAATAATGCACCTACTCCTGTCTGTATAATTTAAATTTTAACCAATAAAAACGAATGAAATATGTAAAACCATTATTCTTTATTACATTTCAATTCTAATAAGGTCTAAAAATAAACATTTTAATAAATTATATTTGACATTGTTATACGTCAGTTCAACTTGACGCGAACTTAGCAGAAGAAAATCCCCCAGAAACAGTACGTTAAGAGAGCTTCTTAACGCACTGTTTTGAGACAAAACAGTACGTTAAGAAGTGGATTAAAGTACCGAAATAGAAAAAAGTTATTACATAATATTCACAGATGCACAGGTTTCCACGCCACCTATGAGGTAGTGCACTTAGCACAACTTTTACTACTTTTTGAATCGTTATATCTCAGAAACGGTGGCTCGTAGAAAAAAAAGTTTTGATAAATTTTTTATAGATAATTTTATGATCTACAATTTTTGTCTGAGGTACTTTTATGATAAAACTTACCGTTTTGCTGAAAATCGTAAAAAACTCATTGTTTTCACTTTTAACCTCAAATAAAATTTTTTCCATACACAAATGATGGGGAACTTTTAAATTTTATTTATAATTATGTTTTAAACAATTTTACTGATTTTCAGCTTGTTGGGACTTTATGTACCTTCACTCTCATTTTTTGGTCTAGATTGACTGGACTATAATTAATTAATTTATATATTTATGTATTGGAAAATTTGTAAAATGTTTCTTTTCATAACATGATGTCTTAAAAGGGGCCCATGCTATAATAGTACGTGAATTAATATTAGTAGTTGTGGCGCAAATAACAAAAATATGTTGACGCGCCCAAAGTACAAACAATCAATCAATCAATTTTTGATTTTGATAATGAAACGGAATTATCAAAACCCGAATTTCAACAGAAAATAGTATTATCACTGTTTAATGCTACTTATCCTTGATCCATCAATGATACTTTGCAACAATGAGTAAAAATTTGATTCTAATCAATATATTAATGGATTAGTTAAATTAAAAAGCAGATAAACGTAACATGTCGATGCAGAATAAAAGAAATCGTTAAAGAAATTGGATAATTAACTTAAACGTTTCTCGAAATAATCCATCGAAATGAAACTTTTCGTTTTCGTCTTATTTTGCACCCTTTCTCCTTTAACGGTAAGTAAAATTGGTCTAATAATACCTTATGTTTTATTGTTTTACTCTTACTTTATAGCGCGCTGTTGATAATAAAGGTAAACTTTACGCCAAATTATTTGGGAGCCGCTTAATTGAGGAAGAATTCCCGCTTGGAATTAATTGCACAACCACAGGAGCTGGAACGACTTGCAGTAAAGATCACTCTAGTTGCAATAAAGTTTTCATTTGTCTATCGACAGGTGAGAACCAATGGAGCGTTATCGAGTCCGAGTGTACGGGCACCTTGACTTGTAATCGGGGCAAATGTTCGGAAATTCCGTCGACTTTATGTGGATACAGCAAAATATTTACTTGTACATCGTTAGTTGGGATGTATCCTGATCCGACCGATTGTAAAAAGTTTCATTTTTGTCGTCCGGCGACGGGCAAATCTAAAGAGGTGATGCAGTTTGAGAATTTTGAAGAAAGGGGACTAATTCCTGAATCGGAAGCAATAAGCGGAGAGTGTCCAGAGAATTTTGCATACAATCCCCAAACGACCTATTGCGATAGGAGTATTAAAAATGACGAATGTCCTATACAGTCAGAAGTTGGCGTTTGTAAAAATATAGGAGACACTGCAGCAGTCAAAAGTAATCCAGTGTTATATTACATATGTTTAAATTATGGAGAACATACTAGTGGAGAGTTATATCCTTATTTATATATGTGTCCTAATGGTAAAAAGTATAACGGAAATTATAAATGTGAGTAATCCGTGACTTTTCACGTATATCCAAAAATTTGGATTATTTAATAAACCAACAAACTAATACTTAGTCGTACCAGTTTCTTTCTTTTTAGTTTTAAACGCACTTTAAATAACGCCAGTCCGTAAAAATTATAAGTTTTTCTAGTTCCGCTAGCAACAGTTGACAAAAGCGGTATGAGAAAAGTTGAAGAGGCAAAAGTTCTAAATATTGAAATTTCACTTCATCTTAAGCAGTCAATTTTTACGATTCATCGACAGATTACAAAGATATTTAACTGTTGCAGTGATTGGTCTATTTCCACTGTCTTTTTCCCCTAAACTGTACTGTGAAAATTGGTTGAAGTAGATGTTTTTCAAGACGCGCTTCTGCTTCCAAGACCCCCTCTTCACCTCAAGGGCATAATAACTTTCAATTTGTAAGCCAGTAGAGTGAGTAGAGTGTTATGAAAAGGGAGTGGTCCCAGTGCCACGAACATGTGACTAACGTTAGCATACAAAAGGTCTCAAAATGGTTATTTTCGAAAAGATTTGTTAGAAACAGCTAATCAACTACATACATCTGGAGGTTTTTTAGATAGAACAATAGGTACAGATGATAGATTGATAAAGATTACACAGAGTTATTAGAACTACTTAATAATTTATTCGAAACAACAGCTTTACATCGAATTATACATAGAAAATCAAGATCCCTTCTGCATAAGCACACAATTATGTAATTTACAGCGAGCGACTAATTTAAATTTCAACTCGGCGTCTTTGATAACAACATATTATGATGCCATAGGTTGGCGTATGGTAGCCAATAGAATTTCGTTACTTAATTCAACCACAGAAAGCTTGAGGAGCATACTGATGGCTTGATGCTAATTAAGTTTAATTTTAGTTTCCTTATATCTGCAGAAAAACATCCTTCTTAGCTTTTTTCGCCGGTTTTCAGTAAATTGCAAGGTCTTGTTGTACACAAAATATGAGCGCCATTATCAATGTAGTCATGCACTAGAAATTTTTAAATTAGTTCACAATTTAAAAAAATAAGCTAGCAAATACGTTAAAATAATATTTTGAACACCCTGTATTTTTCTTAACGTAGAGGGTTAGGTGTAACGGGGATGGCCCTATAAACGTTGAGGAGGAACTCCTGTCGCCACAAAAAGAGTATTTTTTCTTATCGAGTCTACTAAAGGGTCTACCTATTCCATATACATAAACAACCAGACCTCACTAGCGATGTTAAAAGGCTTCCTTGGGTCGTAAAGTGAAATGTGCAATTTACAAGAGGTCGTGGACAGTTTTGGGACAATTTTTGTCGTCGTGCAAGAAGAGGAGGTCCGGCAAGAAAATTGGAATGTTTCGAGAAGTTGCAAAACATTGTGGTGGGGTGGGGCCGCAAGCTAGGGCTCTAGGTGTGTCGTCACTGTCGTCAGTCTATAAATAGCGAACCGTCCGTCTCCACATATCTAATCGTCTTAACGCGCACGATTATTTTTTTCTTGGATTGACGAGCTCTGGGAACCATCGGTAAGACTTGCTTGGAGTCTTATTCCGTCAAGGCTACTTTACCTCCCATTGGGAGTGTGGAGTCTCCCCATGAGATCTGACACAGACTGATTAGATAAATAATTACTCCTGAGATGCGGATTCCTTATTAGTGAAAAGTTGAAGGTTCGAGCCTCGTCGAGTGATATTTACATTCGTATAAATTGACCAGCTAAAATAAGGATACACATTTGTATCCCTCAATTATTTGTGCATTAACTGATGAGGGTGATACCGAAATCAACTAGTATTTTAGAAATTTTGGGCGGATTTCGAAACAAGGTCGGCACACAATTACACAGTTTAGATGTCACATGTCGATTAATCTTTAGTATATCATCTACATCTATTGGTTGTGCGGGTTGTTACATAAACAGCGACATTTAAGCGTTAAATACGGCTACGCCGAGTTGAGTGAAGTGTGTGAAGTTTTCGGCCGGAGTGTGGAGTCTCCTCATGAGATCTGACACAGACTGATTAGATAAATAATTACTCTTTAGATGCGGATTCCTAATTAGTGAAAAGTTGAAGGTTAGAGCCTCGCCGAGTGATATTCACATTCGTTCAAATTGAACAGAGCAATACCGAAGCAGATTCTTATCCCTCAATTTTATTACATTATTACATTAACTGATGGGAGTGATACCGGGTCCGACTAGTATTTTAGTAATTTTGGGCAAATTTCCAAACGAGGTCGTCGCATAATAATTACACAGTTTCGATGACGAATGTCGACTAATCTTTAGTATATCATCTACATATATTTATATTGGTCGTGGATTGTTACACAAACACTCAAATAAAGGTTGAATACGGCTACGTTGAGTTACCGAAGTGAATTTTCTGCACCTATCATTGTGGAGTTTTCCGCAAAAAAGAGCCCACATCGTTGTAACGCTTTCAAACATGTTATTAAGTACCATAATTTTGACGCTTTTATCAGTGCACTTCTCTATCTCTAGCGAGAACTTGCTGTCTAAGGTAAATTTTGTTTTAAATAAAACGCAGAAGGTGATATTAACGATTGTTTTAGTTCAATCAAAATAAATATAAAATAAAAGATCATAGAACAGAGCTTGTGAGTTACAATCCGACTTTGGTGAAATCCCTCAAAATCGTCACTTTTAAGCACAATCGTACAACACCGGCATTGAATTGGTCGGTAACCTACTTGATAGATGTGGAGGATAAGCTGGAGGTAACTATTGGGGATTGCTAAAAATTAGTTAGATGTGATTACATTTTAAGGCCGTTGTGCAAGCTTACAAACATTCAAGCAACGAATACCGACATTTTCCAATTAGGTTTCAAGTTAATTTATGTAAAGTCTTCCAACACAATACGATAGGATTACAAAGTATTAAAAAATGTGGAAATATGCAAGATGTGTGTTACCTGCGAAAGGCAATTTTTACGCGTTTGTTAGTTTTGATTTTTAATTTTAAAATTGCAGGATATCCATTACCACTTTTGTAATTTTGTTCCCGACGAACGAAGGTTTCCTCCTGTCATTCCTGCAGGGCGGTATAAAGTAAATTTACGTGCCATGTATACTAATCAAGAACTGTACGTTGTCAATATGTTTGCCGAAGTCTACTATCCCGTTGCTATACCTACTAATTAGCTGGGTAGCTATAGATTTCCTCGTGGAAAAAATTAATACACGTGGCTCTTTTGTTTTGTAGCGTCTCTCGCACTGCTAAGAACATTTTTAGCAAAAAGTTGTTGTTTGGTTGTCGTGGCACGCGATAATTTTACATAAAGTTTAGAAGTTTATGCTTCACATCTTATGCACAAATTCAAACACATTTTGAGAACGATTTTATTATTAGCTAGGAGTAGTTAAATTGGAATGTAATTATCGATAAGAGCTGGTGTGTGTGGGTGCTTTAGATAAATAAATAAAGAAACGAATATGTGTTTAAATTATTCACAACAACAGCGTAATGGCGGTGGCGCGGTGGCCTACTAGAGTAGCAAAAAGCACATTTATGAGTTGGGCTGACGTTAATGAGAAATTGGGACGAAATGAAGTTTTGGCCCATATCTCGAAAACTGCTGGTTTCGTCGAAAAGTGTCAGCAATACTTTCTGAAAACATCCTAAGTTTTCTTTAATTTGGCCCATCTCTTTTTCTTTAACGATCAAAATTGGCCAATTTAAAGATTTTCCAAGATACCACTTTTTTCTTTATTTCTTGGATTTGACAAAACTCTGATTGCGGTGCATCATACCGATGTACTGATGTAGAGCACTTCTTTTAAGACAAACATACACACATACTGATTAACTGCAATTTTGGCTTCTTAAACGCATCGGAGCAATTCCATAAATTTAGAAACTCAGATGACTGATAAATGCTTGCTCAAAATTGCGTTTAAACTTCCATCAGTCGCGATTCATTTTTATTACTTAGCCCACAGAGTCGTTCTTGTCGAGGAGTGTATTTATTTATTTTTAGCGTCTTTTGCTTCTAACTTTCTGTCGGAAATGATTTGAACGCTGTAGTTTAAGAATACAAATTAAAATATTACCTTGTATACTAGGGCGTAGTTTAAAGGTCCTAAACCATAAGCTGAAACTACAAGCTTTTGATATATCAGTTGAAACGAATACGTGCTCAACTATAACAATAGTTTCGTTTATTACTACAAACCTTAAAGTATTAATGCGTTTTCAATATGTTTACCGACCTGTAGTAGTTTTAAGCGTCCAATCGAGGCATTTGCGAAAACTTCGTGCAAATGATATCCAAAAAAATTGGCCTAAAACAAAATAAAATAATATTAGAGATGTGCACACATAATATAGGGTTAGAAAGTTGTGTAATAGAACATTGGCTTAATCTCCGGGACTGCGTTAGGTAGCACAATAAAAACCCTCATCCGGGCACCTACGGGGCGGACCCTACAGTCCTGGAGACTCGTGGGTCCGATAGTTGAACCAGTGGAAAAATTGATGAATACATCTCCACAAAAGGGACCTCATTTCCATATCATATATAACATAATCCATAACACCCTACATGTAGACCTTGCTTGTAAGATAATAAATCTTCCCAACCCATTGTGAGCAGAAGCCCAGTTTTTGTGGCACTTGCTTATCCAGATCTATGGATGTGCCAACGATTCGTCCAAGCGGTCTCTAGGTGAAGAGAAGAACGAGCTGTTTAGAATTGAGGGTTAACTGGGAATATTCCCTATTATGAGAGATGCAAACGACGATATTTCACTCCTTGGCCATTGTAAGCCGTCTCGATGAAATTTTGCATTGGTGGCTGTTCGCTTACCTGTGCGTAGAGGTCTTCGCAATATTCGGCT
This sequence comes from Malthinus flaveolus, assembly GCA_950108345.1. NCBI lineage: Eukaryota > Metazoa > Arthropoda > Insecta > Coleoptera > Cantharidae > Malthinus > Malthinus flaveolus. Next base: position 13,713,747 of record OX467289.1, read on the forward strand.
GCTCCGAGTCCTAAGGTTCCTTCTTCGATAAGCCACAGACTAGCAAAAGCATACATAAGAAATACGGATTTAAAAATTTTTTTGAATACGAGAACATAAAACAACAACAATGCTTGCAAAATATGCCAAAGCATCAATACAGTTACTAAAGAAAGTAACTTTCCAAACGAAGTTGCGATGTACTGCACACTTCGATATAATTTGTAATGGCTATTGCACAAAATGTAAATTTTATAAAAGTTTTCGTTAGTTGAGGTATCATCTTTTCGTAATTTGTAACTCTTCAAGGCTTTTTTAATGATAATGCAACGGTTAGCCACCGTACGTACTCCAACGAGGAGTACGAAGGATCCGCACATTTTTGTAAAACTGAATATTACGTGGACTACCTTATAATAAAACGGAATTTCAGAAATAGCCAGCAATGCGAAAGACTTTATAGCCCATATACTCAAACACAAAATGACATGTATGTGGATCCCAAATGTTGCAGTGGTATAATCAACGGCAATATCAATTTTGGATAAATTGTAGTCAGCTTCTGCAACGACCTTAATCATCTTGAGCGCTGCGTGTCTAACATTTACTGGCGATACAGCAAAATAGAATGAAGAAAGTGGCACCATGGCTGCTAATAAAAGTGACTTTGGTATGGTCGGTTCATCCATTAGCAGGAACAGTGCGGCTGCTAAAGTTACCAGGAAGGTAAAGATTACAAAAGTTGCACAGTAAAGTTGATCTTTTATTATTGTCTTCGAAGCAACGCTGTTTCGATTGCAATGCTCCAAAAATATGGGTAGAAATCCAGTAAATTTACTTAAAATTAGCACATGGTTTAGAGATTTTAGTAGACGTTCAAAAAAAATGTCCCTCTCATCTATTTTGATTTTAGCTTTACTTGCCATGTTAGTTCACTAACTGTACGCCACGTTGCATTTTAACGACTGCTGGACGAGGTTACAAAAAATAATTTATCCAAGTGTAGGGTAATAGTCGTGTTATAATGATACAGAGATTACAAGTCAGTTAACTGGTCTATAAAGTCTCGTCACTACAAGTGGTAGTGATGATCGATAATATAAATATTATGGAAGGTGTTCGACCCTGGATTACGTTCGCTATAGGTACAATCCCCTAAAAAAATTTGAATTTCACACTTTTTTGAGATTTGGGCCATACACTACACTACATCCACTACATAATATGGCCATGTATGGATGTGGTCAATAAAGTATGCTCTGAACGTTACTTTTTTTCAACTTTCGGATAAATCGAAAGAAAGCAATTTATGTTTCCTCTATTTTAACGACGATTGTAATTAATTGGAACGTTTTTATTCTAGGTCAAGTCAGCAGCGCTCATTTCCAATCGTCTGCACACGAAAAGGGGACAAATTGCGTAAGGTAAATAGAATGTATATTAGTCTTGAAGGCGTCAAGAAGACTCGGTACTCGTTTGCTTCCACGCATGACCCTCAAAGTTTTGAGGGGGTGACTGGGAGCACCTGCAAATTTTTGGAATATTTAACGCCTACAAGTTTGTTTTTTTGAAGTGTCTACTAGGCCCAGAAACTCTTAATGGCTACACTGACTCCTTCACTAAGTTCCAAGAGCAATGACCTAACTAGCTTATCATACCTTAGTTTTGAATTATCCGCAGATTTTCGTTTTGGAACTTTTTTTCCATTTAATGCTTGATTGGATCTACGATCCACCTGCTCCCCACCCTGTACCTAGAACTAAATATACTAGGATATAGGAGAGGAGGCCAACTCTACCAAAAGGTAACTTTCTGCTCACAGTACCACAGTACGCCGTTTAAAGGGAAAGCCCCTGGAAGTACCAGGCTTGCCCGTCAGTACCAGACTTGCCTTTGAGTAACAAACTTGCTCTGAAATACCAGACTTGCCCGCTAGTACTAGACTTGTTCGTTAGTACCAGAGTTGCTCTTGAGTACTCGATTTTCCCGTAAGTACCAGATTCTTACCCTTTAGTACCAGACTTGTCCTTAGTACCAGACTTTTGTTCGTCTTGCTCTTAAGTACCCGACTTGTCCTTGAGTTCTAGACTTGCTCGTAAGTACCAGATTTGCCTTTCAGTACCAGACTTGTCCGCTAGTAGCAGACTTGCCCAGTTTTCAATTTAGAGCCTGTTCTGTGAAAGACCCGCAGGCCGTAGTTTGGAGACCTCTGACTAAGCTATAACTAGACACCAATCAAAGCAACCTCGTGTAAGTCTAATACTTGCCCACTCTATCTTTGTAGGAGCTGTAAAATTCCACAAAAACCCCAGCATGGCCAATACATCGTTGGAAACGATCCCGGCAGATATAGAGCCGGAGAGTGCGCCCCAACCTACAGTGTTTTAATTTTGACCTGTGATAAAGCTCATGCCTCAAGGCCGCCGCAAGCCAACAGCTCAACTTGTATCAACGGCAAATGGAGCCCAATACCAAGCACGTGTTCTCGTAAGTGTAAACGACAAAAATATAACGATACAACCACCAATTTTAGGCACCTGCGCGTCCTTATACTCGAGTAAAAGTACCATCGTCGAGTGCTCGTTCGCAAACAACTCTTTAGAAACGTGCCATAACCCAATCGACGGCACAATAGCAAAGTTCAAATGCGAAACTTTTTACGAAGACCCAAGTGTCGAGTTAAATCCGTTTCGTGCGTGTCGAAATGGAGAGTGGAACGGAATACCTCAGTGCGTTCCAAGTAAGCGTAATTTTTAATTAAACGCCCTTCTAACCGTTAATACACTCTATTTTAGCTTGTGGTCAAAAACGTCCGAGAGGCCGCCCCAATATAATTAACGGAACGAATGTTGCAATTGGAAGTTATCCTTGGCACGTCGCAATTTACACGTCTGAGAAAGAGTACCAGTGCGGAGGAGTGATTATTAGCGAATGGATTGTGTTATCTGGTAAGGGTTACTAATGTGAGGCTGTCACCCCCACCTTTTTAAATAAAAAAATTAGACTCTTCTGAATCTTTTGGATTCACCTCTCGGTAGGCAATGACAAACTGCCGAGGGTTAGGGTCCCATATTAATTAAACTATAGTCGCCCCCCTGTTCTGTAAAGAGGGCACTCAAAAGGACTTACCTCTATGACTTAATCAAAAATTTTAGCTGCCCACTGTTTCACTCAACTGGATGATGGAAAACTATTAGAGGGCAATTTTTTGGTTGGGGCTGGAAAGTATTACAGAAAGTACGACGATGTTAGGGACGACGATGCTCAATACTTTTCTGTAAGTACCCCATTTAAAGTTGTCTTTTATTATACCAAAATTTCAAGATGAGCGCCATTCTCATACCGTCTCAATACAAAGGACACGCATTAAATTACGTAGCCGACATAGCTGTGCTTGTTTTGGCAACCCACCTGGCTTTGTCGATGTCGGTACAACCGGTGTGCGTAGATTGGACGAATAAATTTGAGTCCGAACAACTCGTTGCAAATAATTACGGAGAGGTGAGTTTTGCAAAAGTTGGGTTTCTTCCAAACGCGTTTTTTTTGTTTAAGGTCACCGGCTTCGGTTACACCCAAGAAGGTACGAAACTAGCCGAACAATTGAAGGAACTGAGCATTCCTTTTGTACCGTTTGACGAATGCTACGATAAAGTTCCGAAGCTGTTTAAAAAATTTCTCCACCCAGACAAAATTTGTGGTGGCTACTTAAACATAGGTGAGCTCAAATTTGCGTCCTGGTTCAGTTTACGCCGAATGCGCAGTAAAATTCTGAAATTACGCCCATCGACTCAATTTTCGCGAACTCTTGTAGAAAGCCCACTTACGTTGCGCGAGACGAATTGGGCTAACTTTCTAATATTTTATTGATTCAATTTCCAATTAAACAAATATATTTCAGGTACAAGCGTATGTGGAGGCGATAGTGGGGGAGGTTTTGTGTTTTGCCCAAAAGACAAGGAACGATGTTATATACGAGGCATATCGAGCGTTTCGCCAGCCACGAACGTGGGGGAGTGCGATTCGAACCAATTCGGGTTGTACACGCTGGTATCAAAACATTTAGACTTCATTAGGCCCCTCTACCTAATTAATGGCACTTCGCAAGCCCCAACGCTTAGTAAGAGAAACGACTTTAAGTCGGATTTTACCATGGAAAGATCGTAAGAGCTAAATACGCGCAATTGGAGCATTTCGTGGAAGTTTAAACTTTGTTTTGTTGCAGAAACTTAGAATACGTGGTAAAGTATAGCTCGTTATTTCCATTATCTGTTGGAAAAGTGGTAGCCAACGCCAACTATCAGTGCCAACAGTTGCAACACTGCGAATGTTTCGTTACGAACGGTAGTTATTTCTACAATTGTTCGCGCTCTCTTCATTTTACCCTACACGTCTTTGGCGAGAATTTAGTGGAAATTAAATGTTTGGGACAGCTTTTCGATTGGAGCAATGAAAGTAGCATACCGGACGTAAATAGTGGTGGTGTAGAAGCGCTCACGTTGACTAGTTGCCCATTACCAACAAACTTTGCTAATTTTACCAAGCGGTTGGGCATTAAGTCCAAAATTATAACCATCACATCGTCTCAGAGGAGACCTCATCAGCTCGGTAGGAGTTTACCAAACTTTCTATTCGCTAATTTAAAGAGCGCAAAAGAAATTTACGTGCGCAACTACAGTTTGGTCGGTTTACTCCCTAACCTATTTACCGGGTCCCCGAGTATCGCAATTATTTCTTTCGCAAACAACAAAATTGCAAATTTACCCAACGGTTTGTTCAGAGACTTGATAAATCTCAATAGTTTGGATTTGGGCGGTAACGTGTTGCAAAAATTAACTTTTCGTTGCTTCTTCTTCTTGGTCCAGTTGAAAATATTGAATTTGCAACACAACCGCCTAGTGGATTTAGGGAAGAAGACTTTTAATAAATTACGCAAGTTGGAGAAGCTAGATTTAAACAACAATCGTCTTACGAACATATGGTACGGTGTATTTGAAAACTTGCGCATGTTGAAAGAAATCAATTTGGCAAACAACTTTTTAATTTTTCACGACGCCACCGGCATGCACAACTCGAATTACGCGCCTTTGAGAGCAAATTCGGAGCTGGAAGTAATTGATTTGAGCAACAACAGCATTTATGTACTACCGGACGGCCTCGTAACGAACAAACTCAAATTGAGAAGGTTGGATTTGAGCCACAACTTCATCGGAAGCTTAGCCGTGAGTACCTCTTAGCGCTTGCTCATTTCTAGTAAGAGCTCGTTCCTTACTTTCTTTCACACCACACTCCCTCTTTGCGATGCTAATCAGCACGTATTGCCTAGACTAGTCTTCTTCATCTCCCCAATTTTATGAAATCCGAAAGAATAGTCAGCCAGCCGAACAAAGCCATTCAGTTACTATTTTCTTCAAACTATGTGATGATGGTTTCTGGTCGACTTTCCATATTTTGGATGCGATTAGAACCCACTTTGGATAGGTACGACGCTTATGAGCAAAAAACCATGCAACTAACAATAATTCAAACCCCCACCCATACATACAAAAGGAAATTCGGCTCAGATACCTTGATATCTCCACCAGAAGAGTAGTATTCTCATACAGGAATGGCGGTCGTGGTCTCCTTTTACCTGTTGGCTTCCTTCTATCCGTTGGTAAGCTGCATCTTTTTATCTAGAAGGTTTGTATAAACCTTATCCAAACGTCCAATAACGTCAATTCCAATGAGGAAATTCTTCAAGCCCTCTTACTCTTGTGTTGGTCTCTCTTCTAGTTGGGTTGCTCCATGCGCTGTCTCTTAATTGGGTGTTGAGAGTTCTTTTACTTTTTGGAGAGGCCATATCTTCAAATTTTACCTACTCTGGCTAATATTACTTTCTTTAGGTTGAGGCTTTAATGACGCCATCTGGAATACCGAAAACCGTACATCTCGAGCACAACCGCATATCGGTCGTCTTCTTCCAACTCACCGATTTTGAGCAAGAAAATGATTCCAATTCAAGTTACTCTACAACCACCTTACTGTTAAACAACAACCCAATGGACTGCTCTTGTAGCGTGTACGACTTAACGAGCTACTATAACAAGACAATGCGTTCACTAGTTGCCACTCTATTTGCAATCGATGCCACCAATTTGCAATGCGCTTCTCCGACCAATTTGGCCGGCGTTCCAATCAAAGACTTGCTAACAAAGACGTGCTCTTTCGACGACGTCGCTACTGAAACTTGCCCGAAGGAGTGCCATTGTGAGATACGTCTACGAGACAGCGCGTTGTTAGTCGACTGTTCGTCCAGAAGTCTAACAGCCGTACCGAAACTCGGTGGCCAGACTGAACGGTTTTACAACAGTTACGAGGTGTATTTGCAAGACAATCTACTAACAACCGGCCCTGACGAGAACATGGGCTACGAAAACGTGACTAAACTGATAATGTCCTTTAATAAAATAACCCAACTAACTTGGGTGCCCGAAAAGACTGAAGCAAGTATCCAGTTTGTTGTAGAATTGGTTGGTCTAATTTGAAATTATTGCAGGTACTAATGCTCGATAACAATAACATCTCTTACTTAAGTAGCGAATTTTTACTAATGTTAAAGTACTCCCCTGTAATTAGTTTGACTCTTGGAAATAATCCATGGATGTGCGATTGTTCCTCCATCGACTTCTTGCTCTTTTTACTGCACCATTTGTCTACACTGCACGTGAGTTAAGCATCGGGAAGCAAAATGAGCAAATTAACCCCCAATTTTTCTTTCAGATCGACGCCGAACGAATTAGGTGTAGAGACAAGAAAAGGATTTTAATCAACACCAGCGTTTACGAATTGTGCCCGATAGTGCCACTTTTCGGTTACGTGCTCTCGAGTGTAGGTTTCATTTCTTTAATAGGATTGGGCGGTGTAGTACTTTTCTGCCATCGACACAGATGCAAAATCTCTAAATGGCACCTTTTGAAACGTCTGTGCCAGCTCGTTCGGAAAGAACGAAGACACTGATCAGTGAAATTGGATTGGTAGACTTACACGTTACTCGCAACAAGAAGGTGCATTCCGTGCTTAACAATTATGTGGTTAGGTCTTGGGGTTAGATTATAAATTTGCAATAAACCCAGTTCCCAGGACCGCCCTCCAAGTTTTGTGTGCGTCGTTAAGACGACTAATAAGGAAATAATAAAGAAAATTGTTCGAGAAAAACTTTTTTTTTTTAATAATGGGGTTGCGGGTCACACTTGGATAAGAGATGAAACCGAGTTAGAGCTGCAAAATAGTTTATTAGAACAAAAGCATTACATTGACTTATACATGGATACTGAAAACTATTGCTACTTAAACACACAATGACACAATTACTTAATTTACATCGAACGACTAATTAATTGAACTTTTCCACTGGCACTTTTGATGACAGTATGCTATAGGAGGCGTATGGTAGCCAATCGTGTTATGCTGACAGCTTCATACTAATTAAGTTAATTATAGGTACAGAAAAAAATTTCTAAAAAATATAGAATTACGATAAGTCTACACAGGACTTTGCTTCTTTCGTTGGTTTTTATTAAACTGCAAGGTCTTGTTGTACACAGAATATGAGCGCCGTTATCAATGTAGTAATGCACTAGAAATTTTCAAATTAGTTTACAATTATTATCCACGTATCTTCTAGCCAAGGCCAAGACTAGAAGATACGTCAAAAATTGATTTTGAACGCTCTGTATTTTAGTGAAGAATCCTCTACCCAAAATACAAAAAAGTGAGAAGCAGAACAGAGTTATCAGTTGTTAAAGAACGGTTTGAGATAAAAGGAGATGAAAATTTGATGGGGGGAGGTTTCTTCACAAAGTAGTAATTTTTATTACTTAGCCCACGGAGCCGTTCTTATCAAGGTGTTTCGATTTAACTCAAAACTGTAAGCTTAAGGATTGCAAATTAAAATACCTTATATCCCAAGGCGTAGTTTATAGGTCCTAAACAATAAGTTGAGACTACAAGCTTTTGATGTATAATTTGAAACGAATATGTGTGGAACTAAAAAGAGATAGTTTTAGTCTATTACTACAACCCTCAAATTAATGTTTACAGTATGTTTACCTGTTGTAGTTTTGAACGGTCCTTCGAAGAATTTGGGAAAACTTCGTGTAGATGATATCCGAAGAAATTGGCCTAAAACAAAATACAATAATGTAAGAGCTGCGCATAGCATAATAGAGATGTGAAGTAAATGGCTTCGAAAAGAAATGAACTAGCCGTGAATCGCCTGGTCGTACCATCGGGTCTTGGCTTGATCGCCATGATTACATGAGGCACTCTCTTCGAGGCACCAGGCGACCCCGTTAAAGTTGAGCCTTGCTCCCGTAAAATAGGCCCTGCGGGGTGGACCATTCTTTCTTGGAGACTCTAGAGCCAGATATTGGAATAAGAAGAAAAATTAGTTAGTTAATTAGTGTCTTCGTAAGAAGGGCCTCATCTCTAAATGTCACATACTCTTTATAGGTGCCCGAGAGAGCCTCACATGTAAGGGAATGAATCTTTCCAACGCATTTTGAGCATTTGGCCAGTTTTTGCGGCACTTGGGTAGTCTACCCTGCGTATCTGGAGCCAGTGATGTCCTTTCTGCTAAGGGTCATCCAGAGAAATAAGATATTAGGGGCTGTTTCAAATTGAGTGTTAGCCCCGGTAATCTTCCAAATTTTGAGAAATGCAGACTACAGACATAGCCATAACCCATAACAACGGAAAAGTTTGAGGTTATTGTATTTGAAAGAATGCAAAGAGCCCTGAATCTTGTAGAGAAATGGTGATTTGGAAGAGGGCCTGACGGTTAATCCAACTAAGGCCTCCCTAATCCATTTCACAAGAAGAACAAATAAGACTGATGGGAACAGGAAGATACCTCTGGAAGCAGTGAAAGAAGCCAAATACTTAGGAGTTATCCTCGATAGCTAACTAAGCTTCATGCCACATATAGACATAATAGTAAACCAAGCTACAAGGACCCTATAGATCTGTAGATAAACATTCGGAAAAATCTGAAGACTAACACCTCAGTCACCAAAGACTTTTTATAGCATCTGACAGCCAAGCAGTCCTCAAAGCGCTGAACGCCTGTGAGGTGGGGTCCGGACTTGTAACGGACTGCATCCGCAGACTGAAAAAGGACAGCAAAATGAAACTCATTAAACCTGAACCAGCCTTTGGCATACCTGATGAAATGACAAAGAGAGAAATACAGTCACTTTTAGAGAAGTGGGAGGGAGACAGGGCTATTCTAAAGTTCTAATGGAGAAACCTTCTGACAAAAGAATCAGCTCTCTAGTCACAATGAGCAGAGGTGAGCTACGACTGTCAACGGCACTAATAACGGGAAATATTGCCAGCTTAAAAAGCACCTGTATACAATGGGACTGGACTAGAAGAATACCCACTATGCAGAGGATGTGCAGAGACAAAGGAAACTCTAATTTATCTTCTGCTACACTGCGAGGCTTTCGTAAAAAGTCATTCCAGCAGTCTCGGAAAGGAGAAGATGCTCCAGGAGAGAATTGCCCAGACTATCAATAGAGGAAATTTTGGATTTTATCAAAAGCACAGTACTCACATAAAGGAAGCGTTGCGAGGAATCACTGGGAGTCAGCCTCAACAGCAATAATAATCAAGGTACTTTTGATTTGATTCCTGTTCACTTACCTGTGCGTAAAGGTCTTCGCAATATACAGCTGTACCGAGCGCTAATGCCACTTCTTCGATAAACCACAGACTAGCAAAAGCATACATGAGCAGTATCGATTTAAAATTTTTTTTGAATGTAAGCACATAGACTAACAACAATGCTTGCAACAGATCCCAAAGTACCAATGCAAGTACTAGAGAAAATAATTTTCCAAACGAAGTATCGATGTACTGTACAGTTCGGTACAATTTGTAATGACTATTGCACAAAATGTACATTTTCTGCAACGTTTCGTTAGTTGAGGCATCATCATTAGGTAATCTGTAACTCTTCAAGGCATTTTTAATGAGACTGAAACGGATAGCCATCATACGGATTATAGCGAAGATTACCAAGGACCCACAAGTTTTTCCAAAACTGAATATCACGTGAACTACCTTATAATAAAATGGAATTTCTGGAATAGCCAACAGTGCTAAAGACTTTATGGCCCATATAATTAGGCATACAATGAGATGTATGTTGATGCGAAATGCCATAGTGGCGTAGTCAACGGTAATATCAATTTTTGATAAATTGTAGTCTATTTTTGCAACGGCCTTACACATCTCGAGCATTGCGAATCTAACATTTACTAGCAATACAGCCAAATTGAATGAAGGAAATGGCACCATGGCGGCTAATAAAATTGGCTTCGGTATAGTAGTTGGTTCATCCATTAGCAGAAACAGGGTTGATCCTGAAATTACCATTAAGGTAAAAGTGGCAAAACTTGCACTGTATAGCCGATCTTTTTTTGTAGTCTTCGAGGCGACGATGTTTGGATTGTAATGTTCCGAAAACAGGGGGAGGTTTCCGATAAATTTGTTTAAAACTAACACACTCTTTACAGATTTTAACAAACGGACGAAAAAAATTTCTCTTTCATTTAATATTTCGAATTCAATTTTATTTGGCATTGTTACTTCACAAGCTTTTACGAGACGAGTAACGACTGCGATATACGACGTCATAAAAAATAATTTATCTAAGTATACGTTAATGAGGTATTATAATAATGGTCACGCAATTACACAAGTCAGTTAATTCGTTTAAAAAAATTAGGAAAAGTGGTTAATAATAGATTCCGCCAATGATTGGAAGTGAATTGTGAATATTTCTTTGAACTCACGTCAGTTTGGAAGCGCTGTCCCCCAAGCGACTGCTTCAGTTCAGCAAACAGATGAAAATCACTTGCAACTATGTCGGGACTATATGATGGGTGTTCGAAAATGTCCCAATGAAATTGCTGAACGAGCCGTTGGGTTACACGAGCGCTGTGAGGACTGGCAATGTTGTGGATCAGAACAATTCCAACACCTACCATATAGGCGATCTAGCGCCGAGTACCTTCCCAAGCTTAATTGAGGAAACCACATTAAAACGATTTATATAAAGCAGTGCGCGGCAGGAGACAGTAGGAAAGAGGTGGAGTCTTTCTCCAAAAATCTCACTTTGGCTCTGCTCTGCCTAAAATCTGACAGGTCACTACAAAACGTCTACTAGACAAAACACGGAGACTCTTGTGTATCATGGGCGTAAGAGACATGAAAACTACACCCTCAGCAGCACTGGGGGTGAGGCTATGCCTCCCTCCTATAGATCTATATGTGGAGGAGAAATGGCAGCAAAAACAGCCGTACGACTGCAGGGATATGGAATATACGGAGAGAAACTGGCCTGGTTTGCTCTTTGACCGACTCTGCTTGTCCCGCCCCTAAATCTTTTTTTGACTACTACCTTGTATGGAGCCCATAATTGTAGCTTGCGTCCGGGCCCATGATAACCTAGCTACGCCGCTGAGATAATCCCATATGTCGTTGATGCGAACTAGAAGACGAAACGGTTAAACATGTGTTTGGCGCTGTCCAGCCCTAACGTCGATAAGACGATCACTTTTTGCTAGGCATTGTTAAAATAAGCACCATCCCTCCATTCAGAATCCGGGAGTTCATGCTACAAGTAGGGTGGCTCGAAATGTCATAGGCACAGCGAGGCCGCTTGGAGGAAGCTCAATGGGACAATGGGCCCGATCAAGCCGCCTTAGTGCAGGAAGCTTACTCTCCTTCTCTACATTTAGATCACTGTCTGATCATTATCCAGATTCAGAATTAGATTTGTACCATTCCCCATTGGTCAATCCTTAACCCCCTCTAATGTTTCAAGTGTTTCTAGGGCCTACATAGCTACCCAGGAACCCGCATATTACAATTCCGGCACTGGTGGTAAAAAGTTAGTTTAGTTTGAGATTTTTAGTTTTAATTAAGATTATCAGACAATTATAGTTCTCAAGTTAAATCTAGAATTAGCTGGGGAGGATAGTTAAAACTAGTTTTTTCTAGTAAGATCGGGTTTTAACCGAAATGGGGTTTTTGCGGTAACCGGTATAATATCCAATAGCATCAAAAATTCTAAACTTGGTATTTTTGAGATTGAGACTCTGCCCTGCTGCTATTAGAGCTCTGTTGTGGCCCTGATGAAGTGTGAAATTTTTATTTTTTCGTCGACTTCGACTGCTTTGAAAAAGGAATACGAGCGAAAATAATTATTTATAAAGTCTAATTTTCCTAAAAACAAATTTACACATCATAAGGTAGTACAGATTTTCTTTAAAAACTAAATTTTTCTTAAAATGTCTGCCCAAATAAATTAATTTTTAGTGCACCCTAAAAAATATAGTTTTTTTAAAATATGCCTGAATTTTTTACAAAAAGCCTAAAAAATATAGTTTTTTTACAATATGCCTGAATTTTTGGCAATAAGCCTAAAAAATATAGTGTTTTTAAAATATGCCTGAATTTTTTACAAAAAGCCTAAAAAATATAGTTTTTTTACAATATGCCTGAATTTTTTACAAAATGCCTAGAAAATATAGTTTTTTTACAATATGCCTGAATTTTTAACAAAAAGCCTAAAAAATATAGTTTTTTACAATATGCCTGAATTTTTAACAAAAAGCCTAAAAAATATAGTTTTTTTACAATATGCCTGAATTTTTTACAAAAAGCCTAAAAAATATAGTTTTTTTACAATATGCCTGAATTTTTAACAAAAAGCCTAAAAAATATGGTTTTTTTACAATATGCCTGAATTTTTTACCAAATGCCAAAAAAATATAGTTTTTTTACAATATGCCTGCATTTTTAACAAAAAGCCTAAAAAATATAGTTTTTTTACAATATGCCTGAACTTTTTACAAAAAGTCTAAAAAATATAGTTTTTTTACAATATGCCTGAATTTTTTACCAAATGCCAAAAAAATATAGTTTTTTTACAATATGCCGGAATTTTTTGCAATACGCCTAAAAAATATAGTTTTTTTACAATATGCCTGAATTTTTTACAAAAAATCTAAAAAATATAGTTTTTTACAATATGCCTGAATTTTTTACCAAATGCCAAAAAAATATAGTTTTTTTACAATATGCCTAAATTTTTAACAAAAAGCCTAAAAAATATAGTTTTTTTACAATATGCCTGAATTTTTAACAAAAAGCCTAAAAATATAGTTTTTTTACAATATGCCTGAATTTTTTACAAGAAGCCTAAAAAATATAGTTTTTTTACAATATGCCGGAATTTTTTGCAATACGCCTAAAAAATATAGTTTTTTTACAATATGCCGGAATTTTTTGCAATACGCCTAAGAAATATAGTTTTTTTACAATATGCCTGAATTTTTTACCAAATGCCAAAAAAATATAGTTTTTTTACAATATGCCTGAATTTTTAACAAAAAGCCTAAAAATATAGTTTTTTACAATATGCCTGAATTTTTTACAAGAAGCCTAAAAAATATAGTTTTTTTACAATATGCCGGAATTTTTTGCAATACGCCTAAAAAATATAGTTTTTTTACAATATGCCTGAATTTTTAACAAAAAGCCTAAAAAATATAGTTTTTTTACAATATGCCTGAATTTTTTACAAAATGCCTAGAAAATATAGTTTTTTTACAATATGCCTGAATTTTTAACAAAAAGCCTAAAAAATATAGTTTTTTACAATATGCCTGAATTTTTAACAAAAAGCCTAAAAAATATAGTTTTTTACAATATGCCTGAATTTTTAACAAAAAGCCTAAAAAATATAGTTTTTTTACAATATGCCTGAATTTTTTACAAAAAGCCTAAAAAATATAGTTTTTTTACAATATGCCTGAATTTTTAACAAAAAGCCTAAAAAATATGGTTTTTTTACAATATGCCTGAATTTTTTACCAAATGCCAAAAAAATATAGTTTTTTTACAATATGCCTGCATTTTTAACAAAAAGCCTAAAAAATATAGTTTTTTTACAATATGCCTGAACTTTTTACAAAAAGTCTAAAAAATATAGTTTTTTTACAATATGCCTGAATTTTTTACCAAATGCCAAAAAAATATAGTTTTTTTACAATATGCCGGAATTTTTTGCAATACGCCTAAAAAATATAGTTTTTTTACAATATGCCTGAATTTTTTACAAAAAATCTAAAAAATATAGTTTTTTACAATATGCCTGAATTTTTTGCAATACGCCTAAGAAATATAGTTTTTTTACAATATGCCTGAATTTTTTACCAAATGCCAAAAAAATATAGTTTTTTTACAATATGCCTGAATTTTTAACAAAAAGCCTAAAAATATAGTTTTTTACAATATGCCTGAATTTTTTACAAGAAGCCTAAAAAATATAGTTTTTTTACAATATGCCGGAATTTTTTGCAATACGCCTAAAAAATATAGTTTTTTTACAATATGCCTGAATTTTTAACAAAAAGCCTAAAAAATATAGTTTTTTTACAATATGCCTGAATTTTTTACAAAATGCCTAGAAAATATAGTTTTTTTACAATATGCCTGAATTTTTAACAAAAAGCCTAAAAAATATAGTTTTTTACAATATGCCTGAATTTTTAACAAAAAGCCTAAAAAATATAGTTTTTTTACAATATGCCTGAATTTTTAACAAAAAGCCTAAAAAATATAGTTTTTTACAATATGCCGGAATTTTTTGCAATACGCCTAAAAAATATAGTTTTTTTACAATATGCCTGAATTTTTTACAAAAAATCTAAAAAATATAGTTTTTTACAATATGCCGGAATTTTTTGCAATACGCCTAAGAAATATAGTTTTTTTACAATATGCCTGAATTTTTTACCAAATGCCAAAAAAATATAGTTTTTTTACAATATGCCTGAATTTTTAACAAAAAGCCTAAAAATATAGTTTTTTACAATATGCCTGAATTTTTTACAAGAAGCCTAAAAAATATAGTTTTTTTACAATATGCCGGAATTTTTTGCAATACGCCTAAAAAATATAGTTTTTTTACAATATGCCTGAATTTTTAACAAAAAGCCTAAAAAATATAGTTTTTTTACAATATGCCTGAATTTTTTACAAAATGCCTAGAAAATATAGTTTTTTTACAATATGCCTGAATTTTTAACAAAAAGCCTAAAAAATATAGTTTTTTACAATATGCCTGAATTTTTAACAAAAAGCCTAAAAAATATAGTTTTTTACAATATGCCTGAATTTTTAACAAAAAGCCTAAAAAATATAGTTTTTTTACAATATGCCTGAATTTTTTACAAAAAGCCTAAAAAATATAGTTTTTTTACAATATGCCTGAATTTTTAACAAAAAGCCTAAAAAATATGGTTTTTTTACAATATGCCTGAATTTTTTACCAAATGCCAAAAAAATATAGTTTTTTTACAATATGCCTGCATTTTTAACAAAAAGCCTAAAAAATATAGTTTTTTTACAATATGCCTGAACTTTTTACAAAAAGTCTAAAAAATATAGTTTTTTTACAATATGCCTGAATTTTTTACCAAATGCCAAAAAAATATAGTTTTTTTACAATATGCCGGAATTTTTTGCAATACGCCTAAAAAATATAGTTTTTTTACAATATGCCTGAATTTTTTACAAAAAATCTAAAAAATATAGTTTTTTACAATATGCCTGAATTTTTTACCAAATGCCAAAAAAATATAGTTTTTTTACAATATGCCTAAATTTTTAACAAAAAGCCTAAAAAATATAGTTTTTTTACAATATGCCTGAATTTTTAACAAAAAGCCTAAAAATATAGTTTTTTTACAATATGCCTGAATTTTTTACAAGAAGCCTAAAAAATATAGTTTTTTTACAATATGCCGGAATTTTTTGCAATACGCCTAAAAAATATAGTTTTTTTACAATATGCCGGAATTTTTTGCAATACGCCTAAGAAATATAGTTTTTTTACAATATGCCTGAATTTTTTACCAAATGCCAAAAAAATATAGTTTTTTTACAATTTGCCTGAATTTTTAACAAAAAGCCTAAAAATATAGTTTTTTACAATATGCCTGAATTTTTTACAAGAAGCCTAAAAAATATAGTTTTTTTACAATATGCCGGAATTTTTTACAAGAAGCCTAAAAAATATAGTTTTTTTACAATATGCCTGAATTTTTTACCAAATGCCAAAAAAATATAGTTTTTTTACAATATGCCTGAATTTTTTACAAGAAGCCTAAAAAATATAGTTTTTTTACAATATGCCGGAATTTTTTGCAATACGCCTAAAAAATATAGTTTTTTTACAATATGCCTGAATTTTTTACCAAATGCCAAAAAAATATAGTTTTTTTACAATATGCCTGAATTTTTTACAAGAAGCCTAAAAAATATAGTTTTTTTACAATATGCCGGAATTTTTTGCAATACGCCTAAAAAATATAGTTTTTTTACAATATGCCTGAATTTTTTACCAAATGCCAAAAAAATATAGTTTTTTTACAATATGCCTGAATTTTTAACAAAAAGCCTAAAAATATAGTTTTTTTACAATATGCCTGAATTTTTTACAAAAAGCCTAAAAAATATGGTTTTTTTACAATATGCCTGAATTTTTTACAAGAAGCCTAAAAAATATAGTTTTTTTACAATATGCCGGAATTTTTTGCAATACGCCTAAAAAATATAGTTTTTTTACAATATGCCTGAATTTTTTACCAAATGCCAAAAAAATATAGTTTTTTTACAATATGCCTGAATTTTTAACAAAAAGCCTAAAAATATAGTTTTTTTACAATATGCCTGAATTTTTTACAAGAAGCCTAAAAAATATAGTTTTTTTACAATATGCCGGAATTTTTTGCAATACGCCTAAAAAATATAGTTTTTTTACAATATGCCTGAATTTTTTACCAAATGCCAAAAAAATATAGTTTTTTTACAATATGCCTGAATTTTTAACAAAAAGCCTAAAAATATAGTTTTTTTACAATATGCCTGAATTTTTTACAAAAAGCCTAAAAAATATAGTTTTTTTACAATATGCCTGAATTTTTTACAAGAAGCCTAAAAAATATAGTTTTTTTACAATATGCCTGAATTTTTAACAAAAAGCCTAAAAATATAGTTTTTTTACAATATGCCTGAATTTTTTACAAGAAGCCTAAAAAATATAGTTTTTTTACAATATGCCGGAATTTTTTGCAATACGCCTAAGAAATATAGTTTTTTTACAATATGCCTGAATTTTTTACCAAATGCCAAAAAAATATAGTTTTTTTACAATATGCCTGAATTTTTAACAAAAAGCCTAAAAATATAGTTTTTTACAATATGCCTGAATTTTTTACAAGAAGCCTAAAAAATATAGTTTTTTTACAATATGCCGGAATTTTTTACAAGAAGCCTAAAAAATATAGTTTTTTTACAATATGCCTGAATTTTTTACCAAATGCCAAAAAAATATAGTTTTTTTACAATATGCCTGAATTTTTTACAAGAAGCCTAAAAAATATAGTTTTTTTACAATATGCCGGAATTTTTTGCAATACGCCTAAAAAATATAGTTTTTTTACAATATGCCTGAATTTTTTACCAAATGCCAAAAAAATATAGTTTTTTTACAATATGCCTGAATTTTTTACAAGAAGCCTAAAAAATATAGTTTTTTTACAATATGCCGGAATTTTTTGCAATACGCCTAAAAAATATAGTTTTTTTACAATATGCCTGAATTTTTTACCAAATGCCAAAAAAATATAGTTTTTTTACAATATGCCTGAATTTTTAACAAAAAGCCTAAAAATATAGTTTTTTTACAATATGCCTGAATTTTTTACAAGAAGCCTAAAAAATATAGTTTTTTTACAATATGCCGGAATTTTTTGCAATACGCCTAAAAAATATAGTTTTTTTACAATATGCCTGAATTTTTTACAAGAAGCCTAAAAAATATAGTTTTTTTACAATATGCCTGAATTTTTAACAAAAAGCCTAAAAATATAGTTTTTTTACAATATGCCTGAATTTTTTACAAGAAGCCTAAAAAATATAGTTTTTTTACAATATGCCGGAATTTTTTGCAATACGCCTAAAAAATATAGTTTTTTTACAATATGCCTGAATTTTTTACCAAATGCCAAAAAAATATAGTTTTTTTACAATATGCCTGAATTTTTAACAAAAAGCCTAAAAATATAGTTTTTTTACAATATGCCTGAATTTTTTACAAGAAGCCTAAAAAATATAGTTTTTTTACAATATGCCGGAATTTTTTGCAATACGCCTAAAAAATATAGTTTTTTTACAATATGCCTGAATTTTTTACAAGAAGCCTAAAAAATATAGTTTTTTTACAATATGCCGGAATTTTTTGCAATACGCCAAAAAAATATAGTTTTTTTACAATATGCCTGAATTTTTAACAAAAAGCCTAAAAATATAGTTTTTTTACAATATGCCTGAATTTTTTACAAAAAGCCTAAAAAATATAGTTTTTTTACAATATGCCTGAATTTTTTACAAGAAGCCTAAAAAATATAGTTTTTTTACAATATGCCTGAATTTTTACCTATCAGGCTTATTGTAAAAAATGTATATTGTATCAGGCTTATTGTAAAAAATATTTTTTTTTTCAGGCGGATTATTGTAAAAGAGCCACGATATTTGGATTGTAATGCTCCGGAAATAGTGGTAGATATCCGATATATTTATGTAAAGCTATCACACTATTTAGGGATTTTAGTGCACGAACAAAAAAAATTTCCCTCTCATCTATTTCGGTTTCAAGACTAAGAATTGTAGCTTCATTTAATATTGTTATAGCTAACTAGATTACGCAACGGTTGATTTAAACGACTAATGGGCGACGCTGTGGAATTTAATTTGTTTAAGTGTACGGTAATAGTCCAGTTATAATGGTATCACGTTTACAATTCAGTTGTTAGTCAATAAAAAAATTTAATAGAGTTAGCAATGACAATCGATAATATATTATGGAACATGCCTGGTCGATTAAAGGAGGATTGGGATTCAGATTTCGCAAAATCGGGTTCAACAATTTCTTCGCTAGACCTGCAATAGCTTGAGAGTTAATCAGCTAATCAGTAGCAGCTAACAACAAACTACATAATTGCGAAGGTTCTTTATAGAACTGGATAGGTAGTATACAGTAGATGGATAAGAGATGAAACAGAGTTGAACTGCTTAGTAGTTTATTTGAAACAAACGCTCTACATTCACGGGTACATAGATTAAGATAATGAAGCACATTGCTACTTAAACACACAATTGCACAATTTCTTAATTTACATCGAAGGACTAATTTAAAATTCGGCTCTTCGACTGGCTCTTTTGATAACACTAAGCCATGGGATGACGTGTGGAAGACTAAAGAATTGCATAACTTTATTCAACCGCCTAAAGACGTGCAAGTGCATGTTATGCTGATGGCTTCATACTATTGAAGTTTAATTATAGGCACAAAAACAAATGTAAAAACCACTTAAATTAAATATAAAATTACGATAAGTCTACACAGGGCGTTCATCGGCCCAATCATCTTCATTGCTCCTTTCGTTGATTTTTAGTCAATTGCAAGGTCTTGTTGTACACAAAATATGAGCGTCGTTATCAATGTAGTAATGCACTAGAAATTTTCAAATTAGTCCACAATTACAAAATGTCAAAGCTAGAAGATACGTCAAAAAATTATTTTTAACGCTCGGTTTTTCGTGAAAAATTGGTTAAGAAACATGCAGGGGTATAAATCATTCCGAGTAACTCCTCTCTCCAAAATACGTAAAAGTGAGAGGCTGAACAGAGTTTTCAATTGTTAAAGAACGGTTTGGAATAAATAGAGATGGAAATTTGATGGGGGAAGGTTTCTTCACAAAGGACGAATCTTTATTACTTAGCCCACGGAGCCGTTTTTCTCAAGGTATTTCGATTAACCTTTTAACAGGCTCACAACTCACAACTGTAAATTTACGGAATACAAATTAAAATACCTTATATCCCAAGGCGTAGTTTAAAGGTCCAAAACCATAAGTTGAAATTAAAAGCTTTTGATGTATAATTTGGAACGAATACGTGTGGAACTAAAAAGAAGTGGTTTAATTCTCAAATTAATATATTTTTAGGGTGTTTACCTGTTGTAGCTTTAAACGGTTCATTGATAGATTTACGAAAACTTCGTGTAAATGATACCCAAAAAAATTGGCCTAGAACAAAATAAAATAACCATTTTGATAGGCCCTACCCCTACGGGATGTACTGTCCAGTCTTATTGACTCGTGGGCGGTGGGCCCGATAATCGAATCTGTTAAAAAATTGGTTATTGCGTCTTCATGAAAGGGACTTTATCCACAAATCCTAGGTACTATAAAATTGTAATTTCAAATTGAATGTTAACCCCGATATCCGTCTGTATATTTTGGGACATACAGACTACAATATTGCCCTCCTTACCCATTCTAAGCTAAACTGTCTCTATACGTTTTTGGGTTGCTCCCTGTTCACTTACCTGTGCGTAGAGGTCTTCGCAATTTACAGCTGTACCGAGTGCTAGTGCTACTTCTTCGATAAACCACATACTAGCAAAAGTAAATACAGGAAGGGCGGATTTAAAAATATTTTTGAATGCGAGCATATAAAATAACAGCAATGCTTGCAAAATATGCCAAAGTGTCAATACAAGTACAAAAGAAAATAATTTTCCAAATGAAGTATCGATGTACTGGGCGCTTCGATATAATTTGTAATGCCCATTGCACAAAATGTAAATTTTGTGTAACGCCTCGTTAGTTGAGGTGCCATCTTTTGGTAATCGGTAACGCTTCAAGGCCCTTTTAATGAGATTGAAACGGTTACCCATCGTACGTACACAAGTGAAGAATAGAAAGAACCCGCACGTTTTTCCAAAACTGATTATTACGTGAACTCCCTTATAATAAAAGGGAATTTCTGGAATAGCCAACAATGCTAAAGACTTTATGGCCCATACACTTAGACATGTAAAGAAATATGAGTAGATCCAAAATGCCGTTGTTATGTAGTCAACGGTAATATTAATTTTTGATAAACTGTAATCTATTATTGCAATGGTTTTAAACATCTCGAGCATGGTGAGTCTAGCATTTACTGGCCATATAACAAAATTGAATAAAAGGAATGGCATCATAGCCGCCAATACAATTGCCTTCCGTACAGTTGGTTCATCCATTAGTAGGAACAGTATTGATCCCAAAGTCACCATCAAGGTAAAGATTCCAAAACTTGCATTGTAAAGGAGGTCTTTCTTGGTGGTCTTCGAGGCGTCGATGTTTAGATTGTAATGTTCCGAAAATAGGGGTAGGTTACCGATATATTTATTAATAATTACCACACTGTTTAAGGATTTTAGGGTACGCACAAAAATAATGTCCTTCTTATCTATTTCGGTTTCAAGACTATTTTTAGCTTTATTTGGCATTGCTAAAGTAACCGGTCCTGCTATCCAACCTTATGCAAACGTTGATTTGAACAACTGAATGACGACGTTCGAAAATTAATTTATCTAAGCGTGCGGTAATAGTCTTGTTATAATTATAACTCGATTACTATTCAGTGATTAGGCAATAATAATGTTAGATACGAGACAGTAGTAATGACAATCGCTAATATGCTCATATCAAACGTGTCCCGTATTTTCGGATTAAAGGCGGATTCAGATGGCGCGGAATCCGCAATTCCGGAAAACCGCGTTAAAAAATTTCCTAGCAGGAAACCCTTTGTCCCGCCTCGAAATCTTTTTAACCGTTTTTGCAGAATTCCACACCACGTGAATGCACCTTAATGAGTTCATTATTAGAAAATACTTACTGTTATAGCTACGATCGAATAGGTAATTTTGATTCAGGCAGTCTTTGTTCATACTATCAGTGTATTCACCCTCTTGATAATCTCTCATAAACTAGTCACAAAATTAAGGGATATTAAAAAAATTCCAAACTTTAGCACGACTTTCAGCAAGGGATTACTCGGAGAAGAATGGTCGTACAGAAAATTTAAAAAAAGTAAATTGTAGCGTCAAGTAGTATCTAGTTTTCAGATCTTAGCGTAGGCGGTGTTCACGTAATCATCCGAAAACCAACTAAAAATAATTTTTCCAAATTTTTTCTTTTTTTTGAAATGGTCTGTAGTCTGTAGACTTCAAAAATTATTTTTTCATTATGCGACCATAAAGCTCTTTTAGACAATTTAATTGGCTTTAATTTGACCTCTTAATGAGCCCCGTACAATGTCAATTTTAACTTTGACAAGAAACGTTTAATGAAATTATACAAAATGCAGCATGGGATGCGACACCGCGTGAAATCTCACCGCAAAAATTCAAAGAGTGCTCAGTCAAAATTAAAAACAAGATCGCTGAAAAACGTAAACTACGAAAACAGTGGCAAATAACCCGTAGTCCACACGACAAATCGAAGCTAAATAAAACGGAAAAAAACTTAAAGAAAATCCTCAAAGAAGAAAAAAACGTTGCCATTCAAAACTACCTCGAAAACCTAACGACGACAGAAAGCACTAACTACTCCCTATGGAAAGCCACAAAAAAAATTAAGCAACCTCAACAAATAAGTCCCCCAATTAAACTAGATGATGGTAAATATGCGAGATCCGCTTACGAAAAAGCAAACAGTTTTGCAGAACACCTGGAGCGGACCTTCCAACCCCTAGCCAGAGAAATGCCGGAGCAACATGACAAAGACGTACAAGAATACCTGGAGAGACCAGCAGCAGAAACCGACTTGCTTATCCAGAAGTTCAGAATTAATAAAGTAAAACACATAATACACAGAGAAACTAAATCAAGAAAATCACCAGGTTACGATCTTATAACGGGTACAATATTAAAGGCATTGCCGGAGAAGGCTATAAGATTCCTAACCATAATTTACAATGCGGTACTACGCCTGAACTACTTTCCAGTGCAGTGGAAGGTGGCTCAGATAGTAATGATTCCTAAACCTGGTAAAGACCCAGAAAACATCACTTCTTACAGACCTATCAGTCTACTACCAGTCATTGGAAAGGTGCTGGAAAAGCTGATACTAAAAAGAATCAAGCCGATATTGGAAGAAAAAAATCTAATTCCCGACCATCAATTTGGTTTTCGTGAGAAGCACTCCACCGTTGAACAAGTACATCGTGTAGTCAACAGAATCCTCACGGACTTTGAGAATAAAAAATATTGCAGTGCGGTCTTCCTAGATATCAGTCAAGCATTTGACAGAGTATGGCACACCGGGCTATTGTATAAACTCAAAACACATCTACCAACAAACCACTTTACGATATTAAAATCATACCTCGACAACAGATTTTTCCAAGTCAAAGTGCAAGATGAATACTCAGATATAAAGCCTATCTCCGCGGGAGTGCCCCAAGGCAGTGTATTGGGTCCTTTCTTATACTTGATCTACACGACAGATATACCAGTATCAAACCAAGCAACGGTAGCAACATATGCTGACGATACAGCAATCCTCACATCCGATTCGGATCCGGTTCTAGCAACACAACTTCTTCAAGGCCACTTAAATGAAGTCGAAACTTGGCTGAAGAAATGGAGGATAAAGGCAAACCAGGAAAAATCAGTGCACGTCACCTACACTCTTCGCAAAAGCACCTGCCCACCAGTTAAGTTAAACAACAAAGTCATACCACAAGCTGCAACTGCCAAATACCTAGGGCTCCACCTGAACCGACGAATGAACTGGAGGCACCACATATGGACCAAAAGAAAACAACTGGGACTCAAACTCAGAAGTCTCTACTGGTTACTAAATAAAAGCTCTCAACTATCTCTTGAAAACAAAGTACTAGTTTATAACTCGATACTAAAACCGGTATGGACTTACGGTGTACAGCTGTGGGGATCAGCGTCTAACTCGAACGTGCAAATCATTGAAAGGTTCCAGTCAAAAGTGCTACGCATGATAGTGGGTGCGCCCTGGTTTGTGACGAACCAAATAATCTCAAGTGATCTAAAAATTCCCTCAGTGAAAGAAACTATTTCAAACTATTGTGAAACATACAGTGCAAGACTAAAATGTCATCCTAACGACTTAGCTAAAAAGCTTTCAGAAAAGCGAACAAACACTAGGCTTAAAAGATTTAAGTAATAATCATAAAACTATATGACGTATAGGTTTTTCTTGTAGAGGTGTAGACCACTGGGTTTCCACCTACACGCTTCGCTTAGTATTGTACTAAATTTTTTATTTTGTATTGTACATATATAAGATTTACTTATTACTTCTAATAGAGGCAGATTGTAAATAGCCATGGAGTTTAAAAAAAAAAAAAAAAAACTTTGACAATCGATTACTACTCTTCCCGAGTAGTAATCGATTGTATGATCGTATAAAAAATGAAGGTAGGGTTTTGGAAACTGCAATAGGACACAGTCAATGACGTTTGAGAAAAACAATCCATATTTGTTTGCTGAAAAACATGACTCGTTGGAAAAAACCCAAAAAAAATACGATCATTATTTCCTGAGAACTAATCGATTGTCAAAGTTAAAATGGACTTTTTTGCTTTGATCGACGATTACTCCGCGGCAAAAAATCGCACGGAGCTCGTTAAGAGGTCAAATTAAAGCCAATTAAATTGTCTAAAAGAGCTTTATGGTCGCATAATGAAAAAATAATTTTTGAAGTCAACAGAACATTTCAAAGAGAAAAAATTTGAAACAATTACGAGGCTATATTGAAAAATTCTTAGCTTACTATAGAACCAAACAAAATTTCAATGTCAAAATATTTTATTACTCAGCATATTCTCCTCTTAATTGGATACATTTATTACAGCGAACCTGCAACGTCGCTAGACCTTTCAAAAAAAATGTTTCTTCTTGCTCTGCAAACCAGACGTCCACAGCTTTTATTACCTCCTCGTTGGAAGAAAATTTACGACCTTTTAAACTTTTTTTCAGTTGAGGAAAGAGATGATAGTCGGACGGAGCCAAATCTGGAGAATAAAGAGGGTGTTCTAGTAATTCAAACCCTAAATCACGAATTTTTTGCATGGCAACATGAGATTTGTGTGCAGGGGCGTTGTCCTGCAAAAACAAAACACCTTTGGATAGCTTTCCGCGTCTTTTCTCTTTAATTTTTTTCCGTAGAGTAGTCAGTAATGTCGAATAGTAATCTCCAGTTATTGTTCTACCCTTATCCAAAAAATCAATCATGATTACTCCATGGCAATCCCAAAAAACTGAAGCAAGAACTTTTCGATCGGTCATCATCTTCAATTGAAAATTTACCTCTTTTGAAGCTTGCAGTCCAATTTTTGACGGTCGCATACGAAGGACATTGATCACCAAGGGTATTAACCATATCTTCGTAAATCTGCTTACCTCTTAACCCTTTTAAATACAGGTACTTGATGATGGCTCGATACTTCAATTTTTCGATTTTCACAATTTCGGTGGACATCTTTTTTCTTTTAATTTATTGCTTAACCCTGGTTTACTTTTTTGACGTCAAACTTTACACTGACACTTCTAATAATTTATTGTTCGTTGCTATGGTAACGCAATATTTGTTTTTGCATGGAACTGGTCTAGGCTATCAATACATCCTCGTATTTTTAGTTGGTTTTCTGATGATTACGTGAACACCGCCTACGTTAGCCTACCTACAGCCCAGATCTGAAAACTAGACACTTGAGGCTACAATTTCCTTGTTTTAAATTTTCTGTACGACCATTTTTTTACGATTTATCCCTTATTGAAAATTGCCCTAAAATTTGGAATTTTTTTAATAACCCTTAATTTATGTGACTAGTGTAGTTTATTTGAAACAAAAACTCTACATAGACGTTTACATAGATCATGAAGCCTATTGCTACTTAAACACACAATGATAATACAATTACTTAGTTTACTTCAAGCGACTAATTTAAAATTCAACTCTTCGACTGGCGGTTTTGATAACACTAAGCCATAGGATAGGCGTATGGTAGCCAATAGAATTGCATTACTTTGTTCAACCGCCTCAAAGACTTGCATGTTATTCTGATGGCCCAATACTATTTAAGCTCAATCATTGGTACAGAAAAATATTTTAAATCGACTTAAGTTATAAAATTAGAAATAACTCTACACAGAACGTTTTCGACCCAACACTCTTCTTTGCTTCTTTCGTTTGTTTTTATTAAACTGCAAGGTCTTGTTGTACACAAAATATGAGCGCCGTTATCAATGTAGTAATGCCAAAGCTAGAAGCTAGAAAATACGACAAAAAATGATTTCGAACAGCGAACAGCCTGTATTTTAGCAAAGCTTATCTAGTAATAGAAATCCTAAGCTTATGGGACTGATGAGCCTTCTTTTACACGTAGTAACATCGAGAGTGAGAAGATGAAACATTCATTTTTAGTATGTCCAAACTTGAGTTTAAGGTTTCTGTATTGGAACGGCATTTTAATCTCTTGTAACAATAATTGAAAATAATATATTTTTGTATGCCGACCAGTCAATTTAGGCAGGTACAAAAACTTTCTTGACAATAAAACCATAAATAAACAATAGCAAAGTTTACCGCACTTTGCCGTAAATCGTATATAATACAGATTGTAAAAATCCTGTTTCAGGTACCTAAGAATGCTTAAAATGGACAAACGTTATTTTTATCCCTCTCTTTGTTGCTCTTACGTAGGCATACCAAAAAAGAGTAGTACAATGTGTAGCGACACCTGGATCTCAGGGTAGTACTACGCTTTAAAATGGCTCATATATTTACATTGCTTGGGATTTCTCTTACTGGATATGCTTTGATTTTAGTGAAGAGGCGTTTTAGAAACATACGGGGGTGTAAATTTTGACGAGCAACTCCTCTCTCCGAATTAGTAGACGAAATATCTAATAGGGTTAGCGGGGAAGGTTTGTTCACAAAGTACTACTTTTTATTACTTGGCCCACGGAGTCGTTCTTGTATCGATTAAAATTTTAACAGGCTCATAACCCAAACTGTAAATTTAAAGAATACAAATTAGTATACCTTATATCCTAAGGCGTAGTTTAAAGGCCCTAAGCCATAAGTTGAAATTGCAATCTCTTGATGTATAATTTGAAACGAATACGTGAGAAACTAAAACGAAATGGTTCAGTTTATTACTGCAGCTCTCAAATGAATATGTCTTTAACATGTTTACCTGTAGTAGTTTTAAACGAGTCATCGATAAATTTGCGAAAACTTCATGCAAATGATACCCAAAAAAATTGGCCTAAAACAAAATAAAATAATTCAAAGATGAACAATATGCGAAGTAAATGGTTACTAAAAGAAATAAACACGTCATGAGCTCCAGGCTTAATCGCAAAAATTTCGTTAGATACCACCATAAAAACCCTCTTCAAGGCACCAGGCGACCCCCGTTGTTTTGCCCCTTTAAAGCCCTACAGGATGGACCGTCCAGTCTCGGAGACTCGTGGGCTCGATAGTTGAACCATCAGTGAAAAAATTGGTTAGTGTGTCCCCATCCCCAAACTTTAGGTTCTATCGGTGTATAATAGAACCCTACATGTAAGAGAACGAATTTTCCCAACACATTCATTTTGAGCATCAGATGCCCAGTTTTTGTCTAGTTTTTGCCCAGTAAGTCTAGTCTTCTAGTCCGGAACCAGTTGATGTTCTTTCTAGGAGTCATCCAGAGAAGAAAAACTAAATTAGAAACTGTGTAAAATTGAGTGTTAACCGGCAATTTTCTTTATTTTGAGAGATACAAACAACAATATTGCACTCCTTGCCCATTCTAAGCTAAACTGTCTCTAAACATTTTTGGGTTGCTCGCTGCTCACTTACCTGTTCGTAGAGGTCTTCGCAATTTACAGCTGTACCGAGTGCTAGTGCTACTTCTTCGATAAACCACATGCTGGCAAAAGTATAGGTAAGAAGTACGAATTTAAAAATATTTTTAAATACAAGCATATAGAATAACAGCAATGCTTGCAACACGTGCCCAAGTACCAACACAAGCGTTAAAGAAAATAATTTCCCAAACGAAGAATCAATGTACCGAGAGCTTCGATATAATTTATAATGACCATTGCACAAAATGTACATTTTGTGTAACGTCTCGTTAGTTGAGCTATCATGCTTTTGTAATCGATAACTCTTCAAGGCCCTTTTAATGAGATTGAAGCGGTTAGCCATCGTACGTACACAAGCGAAGAATATAAAGAATGCGCACGTTTTTCCAAAACTGAATATTATGTGAACACCCTTATAATAAAACGGAATTTCTGGAATAGCCAACAATGCTAAAGACTTTATGGCCCATACACTTAGGCATATAAAGAAATATGAGTGAATCCGAACTGCCGTGGTAATGTAGTCAACGGTAATATTAATTTTTGATAAATTGTAGTCCATTATTGCAACAGCCTTAAACACCTCAAACATGGCGGTTCTAGCATTTACTGGCGGTACAGCAAAATTGAATAAAAGGAGTGGCGTCATGGCCCCCAATACAATTGTCTTCGGTACAGTTGATTCATCCATTAGTAAGAGCAGCATGAATGCGGTAGTTACCATCAAGGTAAAAATTCCAAAACTAGCATTGTAAAGTCGATCTTTGTTGGTTGTCTTCGAGGCAACGATGTTTAAATTGTAATATTCCGAAAATAGGGGTAGGTTTCCCATAAATTTATTTAAAGCAACCACACTGTTTACAGATTTTAGTAGACGGACAAAAAGAATTTCCCTCTCATCCATTTTGTTTTTGGGACTAAGATTTTTAGCCTTATTAAGCAACCTTAGCCGGCCTTATGGATCGGTTAATTTTAACAACTAATGGACGACCTTGTGAAAATTAATTTACCTGAGTGTACGGTAATAGTCTTGTCTAGGCCACTATTACAAGTCAATAATTCGTCAATATTTTATAGAAGAAATAACGACAGTCGATAATATGGAAGGTGTATGTGTTTCGCCCAAAAAAGTTTCAATTTTTTATTGTTTTGCGATTATCTCTTTTAATTTGACAAAGATGCTTGTAAGTAATTTTTAGTAAACGAGTCTTAGGTCCTACTATCAGTATAAACCCTACCAAAATTGCATACCTTTTAGAAAGCTCCTTTAGAAGTAAGTAATTCGACTTTGAAAATGCACCGACTTGACAATCTCTCATATTTTAATTTACGTATTGATTCGTAAGGTTTATTTTCTACCTTATTACCATTCTGAGGGCCCCTCCAATACTCTAATACCAAATATAAGATTTTGTTAGCCGATAAGTAGTTTCATTTGAAAAGTTACCCGTACGGTGAATATTTCAAGTATAATATCTTCTAAACTAGCAATCCAAAAGGACCCAAATTTAAAAATAATATTTGTCGATAGTAGGTATTGCATCTTCAAAATTATATATTTGAGACTTGAAAGTTCTTGGCGCTAGTTAACGTCATTACAGCAGATTATAATTAAATTTCTTTGAGAACGTGTAAAGTGTGTTGCCTATACGGTAGGCGTAAGTCATCACTTCTTTAGTTTCTTACTATTTTACATATATTTTCTATTCAATTTAACGCCTTTTTGGGCGGAAAAATATTATTTTTTATATACTAGTTGAAACTCCTCTTTAGCTACAATTAGAAGAAGCATAATTGTACTCTTTCAGCCACACGAGAAGAGCAGATTGCTAGCGACTGCGGAACAAGTTTAAATAAAACTAGTCGAAATTTCTTGTAGTTTTTATTTTAAATAACAAAGAGCAAGTAGGAATTTATAGATGATGGCATTATGCATTTTTTTTAATAACTTACACTATTAAATGATCTACAATGTCATCGTAATCATTGCATTATTTCCCCTTGAACTAAATGTGTAAGGATTATGACTGCACATGATGTATGCAAATTAAATAAATAGGTGTTGATTTGATAAATACAACTCTAGTGATTAAGTTAGGTATTTACAAAATTATCATTTTTTTTAATGGCAAAACAAACTTGCAGAATTTACGAAATATTTACAACTTTCTTAAAAAACTTCTTTTTTTTATTAATACTGGTAGTATGTAGTTTCTTTTTTATATTATACAAACGATTTGTGTTAAAATTATAGACTATAAGAGATAAAATTGCGCAATATATGATATAAACACTGCAAGTTAAGTTTTCCAATAATATTCATGTACAATCTGCTACCATATTTGAACACATTCACCACTGTATTGCGGTAGTGGATTGGATAGGCCCTGGTTTAGTATACTTGTTCACTCTCAAAAAACAATTAATATAAACAGAATAAAAACGACTCGACATTTTATGTAAATTAAAATGTCTTACAATTTTTTTTACGGTAGTTTCATTACGCAGTAGCACAAACCCCATGTGGACGTTGCCACAAAAGTAGAGATTCAAAATTAAAACATAGGCAGCATGACTTATACACCCAATGGTGGAAATGAAAAGCTCGATCTTTTCCTAAAAATTTAGAATTATAGGATTACATTGCCTCGTTAAAGTGGCCCAATGGGTCCAACGTAGACCGATTTTTAAAAAAGTAGCAATTTGCAACACCCTGTAAGCAAGTACTAAAGTAATCAAATGCGCATTAGATGGTGTATTATCCGACGCAACTTTTCGCCAAATTTCATCGATTAACTACCGACGATGCAAAAGATATTAATTTTTGAACTCGCCCCTTGGAGCAAAATCTTGGGGCGCGAGAAGAAACCACGTGGGGTGTAAAATAGTCGTAAATTTGGTTTACAATAAGAATTTAAGCAAAAATTATGCATGCCTCAACTGTTCGGGCTAACTAAAACTGTGGCGAACAATATGCATTTAGCGCCTTACGTTTTATCGTGATTTCGATTTCAACCATTTACAGCTTATACAGAGCATAGTAACCACGCGAGACTTAAAAAGTACAATATTTATAATTAATCTGTAGGAAATCTACAACCTGATCGAGAGCTGTCAACAGCCAACTTCGATATCTCCAAACAGAACGCCTCGGTAAACCCCCAAAAATTTCAAAATTGTACCTCAAAAGATTAAAAAGTTACAGGAGTGATTTTGATTTGGTTTACACCCGGTATCTTGCCACTCGGACGGACGACTTGAAAAATTTGTATTTCGTACGGTAAATAATAAAGTAGTCAAATTTACAGAACAAGTGGTTTAGACAGTAGACTGTTCAAAACTAAACTTGACTAGTAGGCGATTATGAGTCATGTCTCCTCAATAAATAGGCATCTGAGAGAACTCAGATTACATGTAGAGGCTGCAGGGACGAGAACGAATCTTTCCCACTCATTTTAAGCAGATGGTCAGCTTTTGAAGAACTGAGACGGTCTACCCTAGGTTCTAGTACAAAGGAGCCGTCCGAGTGGGCTTGTAGCCTTCTTCTAAGAGAAGGACGATGGACTCGTAAAGATGACCGGCACGTACAAAAGTGCCAGAGCGCTGTACTAGTCCAAGGGAGCTCTAGAAGAGCTTTTGAGAAACCGAAACGGTCTACCCTAGGTTCTAGTACAAGGGAGCCGTCCGAGTAGGCTTGTAGCCTTCTTCCAAGAGAAGAACAATGGGCTCGTAAGATGACCGGCATGTACAAAAGTGCTAGGGAGCTCCAGAAGAGCTGTTTAAAAACCCAGACGGTCTACCCTAGGCTTTTTAGTACAAAGGAGCCGTCCGAGTAGGCTTCTAGCCTTCTTTCAAGAGAAAGACGATGGACTCGTAAAGATGACTGACACGTACAAAAGTGCCAGAGCGCTGTAATGGTCCAAAGGAGCTCTAGAAGAGCTTTTGAAAAACCGAAACGGTCTACCCTAGGTTTTAGTACAAAGGAGCCATCCGAGTAGGCTTCTAGCCTTCTTCCAAGAGAAGGACGATGGACTCGTAAGATGACCGGCATGTACAAAAGTGTCAGGGAGCTCCAGAAGAGCTGTTGAAAAACCGAGACAGTCTACCGTAGGCTTTTTAGTACAAAGAAGCCGTCCGAGTAGACTCCTAGTCGTCTTCCAAGAAAAAGACGATGGACTCGATGAACAGAGTGCTAGTAGGCTTGTAGCCTTCTTCCAAGAGAAGGACGATGGACTCGTAAGATGACCGGCATGTACAAAAGTGCCAGGGAGCTCCAGAAGAGCTCACTTTTCAAAGTTATCACAGTTGGCTATTGGTCAGCTCGTATTATATAACTTGTATATATTGGAAAATGTTTCCTGATGGCGGAACGAACAGGTAGTTGACTGTATAAACCGTTAAAACCTACCCCCTCACACAGTTGATACCCCCTACTGTATACATAATTCATTCTAAACATCTTAGTGACCGAATACGGTCTCGCATGGAAGCTTGACAACATTTTGAAAATGACAGTGTATAAAAGTAGTACATGAGCACCCTGTAGACACGACCCTTATTTGTGAATAGTTTTAGATACCTCGTAATGAAACTATCGTAATAAAACAAACACCTGCTTAAACATAATATACTAAGTAGAACTTTTAAGAAATAAAATTTGATCAATTAAAGTCGAATTTACATCGTCAAACAGAACGTGACTTTAGTAAAAACAATAAATTATCAAAATAGGATTGTATTTCAATTTTTAGAAGCCCTTATCATTACGATATAATCAATATCCTGTACACAAAACAAAATTGGTCTACCCTACAAATATACAACTTTACAAAAAAGAGAAAAAAACGTACAATTTATACAAATAAAAAATACAATTTTATACAAAAACCAGAGCCGAACTGTCTTAAAAGTTAGAAAGAAATCATAGGAAACATGTAATACATATTTTGCATATTTGACTATTCTTACTCATGTATTTAAATACTAGCATAAATTATTTTTTTAAATTCACTTATCTTCGAGCAATAAAAATTTTTTTTTCTTCGTCAAATGATTTCCAAAATTCTCTTTTCTGTCTTCGAAATAATTAACGACGGCGGCATTTTTTTAATGAAAATATTTAGTCTACAAGATTCGCGATCACAACAGAGCCCCCTCGTTCCCACCAAAACAAAAAAACAAGCTCTCAGTCTGTTGCTTCGGCCAATTTACTTCTTCTATTCGGTTATTCTCTAATAACGCGACATTTTTCTCCCTAAAATGTCATAAAATGCAACGACATAATGACAACATACACAACACATAGCATATAAAATCGACACACTCAATTTTGAAAAATAGTTATAATCCGATTTGCACTTCAACTTTATTCACTATGTTTTATTTAACTTCTTCTTTTTTATTTTTTTATTAAATCGTTCCAAATTCAATGTATTGCAACAGAATTGTGCTGAACACAAACTCCAACCACTTGGCCGTCGTCACTATCGCTTTGAGATGATGTAGGACCGTTTATGGGTGCATTATGTCTCGGCGGCGTGCCGTCCGGTATAATGTGGCCTTGAAATGAAGGATAAGGAAGTGACGTAGGTCCGAAACCCATTATTGGAGCCTGATGATATCGTGGTCTATGTGGATGTCTCGAAGGCGACGATTCGATTTCCACCGTTGTCGGATAACTTGTAGGCTGATAGGAGTGATTTGGATACTCGCGTGTACGACCTATTAGGTTTAACCCTACAACAGAAAACAAACGTTAACTTACACATTTTTCTTAAAACGACTACACACAACATACGGCGTCATCGTGTGGAGAAATAGGGTAGGTACACAAACACATTTTTGAAAGGAGACCCCATCGAGTCGCATCTCTTTTGAAATGTCCTCGAACAAGGACAAAAATAAGAACGCCCTTCCAACGTAAAAATGTTATACTGTTTGAAAGGTCAAAGGTCAATTCGACTGAGGACGACGCACAGAATCCTCACTAGGAGCAAGTTGGTACTTGTAAAATAAAGTAGGCAACCCCTGGTAGGTATTCTTTGCCACATCCAAAACCATCTACTTATTTAGAGTGCTAATTGTGCTAAGGCCATTTTAGCAAAGGAGCGAGGAAGTATGAGGACTATATTTTCGATAGTAGACCCCATCGAGTCGCATCTCGTTTGAAAGGTCTTCGAAAAAGAAACGTTTTGGGCCCAAATTCGGAGTCTCTACAATGCACATATTAGAAATAGGGTCTAAATTACAAATTAATTTTTAAAAAATTTTCAAAAATATCTTACACTAATTTGAAAAATCCTAGAGAAGACTACTTTCCGCACAAATCCTTATGCTAGACCATAATTTTAAAGTAAAAAATGATTGATGCACTACAGAAGCCCAAAATTCAAAGTGGCGATTTTGTAAAAAATAAAAAGAACGTAAATTACTTTGCTCGCAATAATTGTTCTCCAAATTAACAATAAACGTTATAAATCTTTTCGTTAAAATTAGGATAAGAATCTTTAGTCCTAGAAAAGTCCACATTTGCCATGTAATTAGACCTCCACAATCCTTAGTTAATTCACTTGTCCTCAAAAGGACGAGTTTTAAATCCCCTTATTCTAAATTCCTCTATTCAAATTAATCTAAATTATAAAGCATAGAAAACCACTTTTGAATTAGACTCATATAAGTACAGAAAATTGCAAAACTTTAGAAGAGTTCTTTTTTACAAAAAATTATTTTTAAATAACATCTGAAGGAGATAAAGGAGCCTAAATGGAAAAATACAGGGTGTTCTCTTAAAATTACTGCAAGGGTAAATTTTACGAGCGAGAAAAAAACAATTGACTGCGTAATCCTAAGATTGCCGATACAGAGTAATGCG
Organism: Malthinus flaveolus; assembly: GCA_950108345.1. Taxonomy (NCBI): domain Eukaryota; kingdom Metazoa; phylum Arthropoda; class Insecta; order Coleoptera; family Cantharidae; genus Malthinus; species Malthinus flaveolus. The sequence goes on from OX467289.1 coordinate 13,748,444, forward strand.
AACACAAAAAGAAAGAAAAAGTGTTATATGGGGTGGGGCAGATGTTTAATTTTTTACCAACCAACAAACACAACTAAACGTAGAAGAATAGTCCAAGAGCTAGCAAACGTCCGCCTTCCACTCCTAAGTGGCGGCGTTAACTTGGGGGAGAGGAGACTCGAGAAAGGTGTATGCTGTTATTTCAGTTTTTAGCTTATAACTCAAAAACTAGGCACTTTTTGAGAAATTTGCCTCAATACAAAAATAAACTGCATAAAATTTCATACAAATTATGCATTTTAAGTATTGCCCTCAGACGAACGGTTAGGCACTAGAGCGCGTTTAAAGTTTGGAAAAAATTCCAAAATCGGACCCAAAACCGATTTTTATAGTTTATCGCTTATAATTCAAAAACTACGCACTTTTAGAAAAAAGTATACTTATAAAAACATAAAGCAAGCTAAATTTCCTACACATTAGGTCTTTTAGGTTTTTCTGTCGGGCGAACGGGTTAGGTTAGGCACTAGACGGCTTTGTAGTTTAATGTTAGATAACCGTGCGGTACGAATTTTCCTCAGGAAACACGCTGTAGCGTCTAAACCGTTCGTTTCAAGAAAAAATCTAATAGACATAACTTGTAGGAAATTCTGTGTACGTTATTTTTCTATAGGAACACTGTTCTCTAAAAGTGCGTAGTTTCAGAGTTATAAGCAATAAACAAACAAATCCGTTTTTATGGCAGATTTGAATTTTTGTCAAACTTCAACGCGCTTTAGCGCCTAAACCTTTCGGCTAAAGAAAAAAAACCAAGAGACGTAATTTGTAGGAAATTCGGTGTACTATATTTTTCTATAGGAATACTATTCTCTAAAAAAGCATAGTTTTTGAGTTATAAGGGATAAACTAAAAAATCAGTTTTTATGACAGATTTTTGAATCTTTATCAAACTTCAACGCGCTCTAGCGCCTAAGCCGTTCTGCTGAAGAAAAAATCTAATAGACATAACTTGTAGGAAATTCGGTGTACGTTATTTTTCTATAGGAACACTGTTCTCTAAAAGTGCGTAGTTTCAGAGTTATAAGCAATAAACAAAGAAATCCGTTTTTATGGCAGATTTGAATTTTTGTCAAACTTCAACGCGCTTTAGCGCCTAAACCTTTCGGCTAAAGAAAAAAAACCAAGAGACGTAATTTGTAGGAAATTCGGTGTACTATATTTTTCTATAGGAATACTATTCTCTAAAAAAGCATAGTTTTTGAGTTATAAGGGATAAACTAAAAAATCAGTTTTTATGACAGATTTTTGAATCTTTATCAAACTTCAACGCGCTCTAGCGCCTAAGCCGTTCTGCTGGAGAAAAAATCTAATAGACATAACTTGTAGGAAATTCGGTGTACGTTATTTTTCTATAGGAACACTGTTCTCTAAAAGTGCGTAGTTTCAGAGTTATAAGCAATAAACAAACAAATCCGTTTTTATGGCAGATTTGAATTTTTGTCAAACTTCAACGCGCTTTAGCGCCTAAACCTTTCGGCTAAAGAAAAAAACCCAAGAGACGTAATTTGTAGGAAATTCGATGTACTTTATTTTTCTATAGGAACACTTTTCTCTAAAAGTGGGTAGCTTCCTAGTTATAAGCGATAAACTAAAAAAATAAGTTTTTATGACCGATTTTGGAATTTTGGCAAACTTCAACGCCCTCTAGCACCTAAACCGTTCGTCTGAAGAAAATAACCTAACGGATATGATTTGTAGGAAATTCGATGTACGTTATTTGTCTATAGAAACACTTTTCTCTAAAAGTGTGTAGCTTCCGAGTTATAAGCGATAAACTAAAAAAATAAGTTTTTATGACCGATTTTGGAATTTTGGCAAACTTCAACGCCCTCTAGCACCTAAACCGTTCATCTGAAGAAAATAACCTAACGGATATGATTTGTAGGAAATTCGATGTACGTTATTTGTCTATAGAAACACTTTTCTCTAAAAGTGTGTAGCTTCCGAGTTATAAGCGATAAACTAAAAAAATAAGTTTTTATGGCCGATTTTGGAATTTTGGCAAACTTCAACGCCCTCTAGCACCTAAACCGTTCGTCTGAAGAAAATAACCTAACGGATATGATTTGTAGGAAATTCGATGTACTTTATTTTTCTATAGGAACACTTTTCTCTAAAAGTGTGTAGCTTCCGAGTTAGAAGCGATAAACTAAAAAAATAAGTTTTTATGATCGATTTTGGAATTTTGGCAAACTTCAACGCCCTCTAGCACCTAAACCGTTCGTCTGAAGAAAATAACCTAACGGATATGATTTGTAGGAAATTCGATGTACGTTATTTGTCTATAGAAACACTTTTCTCTAAAAGTGTGTAGCTTCCGAGTTATAAGCGATAAACTAAAAAAATAAGTTTTTATGGCCGATTTTGGAATTTTGGCAAACTTCAACGCGCTCTCTAGCATCTAAACCGTTCGTCTGAAGAAAAAACGTAACGGATATAATTTGTAGGAAATTCGATGTAGTTTATTTTTCTATAGGAACACTTTTCTCCAAAAGTGCGTACTTTTCGATTTTTAAGCGATAAACTAAAAATTCAGTTTTATGGCCGATTTTGGAGTTTTGTCAAAATTCAATGCGCTCTAGCATCTAAACTTTTCGTCTGACGAAAAAACATAACAGACATAATTTGTAGGAAATTCGGTGTAGTTTATTTTTATACAGAGGCACATTTCTCAAAAAGTGAATAGTTTTCAAGTTATAAGCGAAATATCTGTGGAATAATGTTTGCAAGCTCTTGAACTAGAAGTTACATGGTTGCGATGTTACAAGCAAGTTAGTTTTCTTGAAAGTGTTGAAAAATACACAGGGTGTCCCATATCCCCGCCATCAAATAAAAATTTACAACTAAAATTACAAATTACTTTAAAAAATGCTAAGCCAAAGTATACGCAAAACAAACTAAAAGTTTCATGAGTTATGAAAATGTTACACAAAGACTTTAACGCATGCAAAGTTATAAGTGTGGACTTGCAAAGTGCAAGACGGAACGAGTGTCGATTAAACCTACAATTTCAAATTGTGACCAAAGTTAAAGTCTAGCGTAACTCAACTACAAAATAAGCAAATTTTGAACAAATCGTTTTTGAACTAGTCATGTGCGAGTGTTAGGTACAAGTAGTAGTACAAACTGAAGTTGTTATTTGTTATTTAAAGTTCGGGGAAGTACCGAAACTGCTAGTTAAAAAGCTGGAAAATTCCGAAACAGGGCTTTAGAAAACCGAAAAGTAACGAAGCTGCTATTTAGAACATGAGGCAAACAGAAGCTGTTATTAGTTATTTGTGGTCCTTTGAAAGGGCTTCAGGAGGCGTTTTTTACTTTTCTCACTCTCGAAAGGCGTTTGTAACGTTTACAAAACTGTTCGGACTCAACTTAAATAATTAAAAAATATATATCTCGCACATTTCTAGTTGTAAGTTATAACTATCTACAAGGGAAGAATATTTTGTTAGTACCTGTGTTAAAATGTGCAGTTGCGGCTCTATACCGCACGTCTACGTTAGTCATCGCTGCACTCCAGTTATATCTGCATACACAATTAGAAGACATTTTATTTCTAATAAAACGATTTCTTTTTTTAATTAAAAGAAACAATTAAAAAAAACCTAAATGAACGATCAAAATGATTTGATAAGCAAATGCAACTTAAAATTGTAGCACATTCAAATATTGCGCTTTTGAAAAACAAAACAAATAGAAATGATCGTACCATGCTGACTACTCGACGTAGACAAATCGAGATTTACAATTGCGGGACTCGAACTAGTGCTGCTCTCTTCGGCGTTCTCCTCCAATTTCTTAAAAAATGGATGTTGCAACGCTTCGGCCGGTTTTATTCTTTTCTTAGGGTCGTACTCGAGCATCTGTAGTATCAGATCTTTGAATTTGAGGTAATCTTGTTTAGTGTGTCCCGGTTCGCCGATCCTCCGACCCGCGGGACCGCCAGTTTCGACGCCTAAAATATCGTGGAGCTTTTTGGTTCCAGGTAACCTATACCTCTTCCCATCTTTGGTCTTCTTCAATAAATACCTACTAAAATTGCAAAAACGTTAGTTTTAGAACGGGAAGGGGTGTGTGATACTTACTTTCCTTCGCCGGCCAACTTTTCGAAATATCGTCTAGCTCTCGTCGCTTGTTCGAACACGCTTTTGGGTGGTATCCCCAACACTTCAATTATTTTATTCATTTGATCTACTTCGTTCGAACCACTAAATAGAGGTTCCCCCGTATGCATTTCAACTAAAATACAGCCTAATGACCACATGTCTATCGATAAGTCGTAAGGAATTCCCAGTAGCACTTCTGGAGATCGGTAAAACCTCGATTGGATATATTGGTATATCTGGAAAAAATAAGTTCACATTTCGCGGGACGCTTATTTTTGTGTTTCAACTCACTCTTTTCCCAAGCTGACACGAACTGCCAAAGTCGACGATTTTAATCGCCGACCTCTTCGGGTTACACAATAAAATGTTTTCTGGTTTTAAGTCGCAATGAATAATGTTAAGTTCGGAAGAAGAAAGGAACAATAATGCCGTGCATAGTTGTTGTGCAAACTTTCTTGTTAGGTTCAACGATACGCCACGGAAATTTGTGTTTCTTAATAAATCGTATAAGTTATATGAAAGTAGTTCGAATACAAGGCAAAGATGGTTACGCCACATGAAGTGTCGTTTCAATTTAACTAGAAAAAAAATTAATAAGTTGCAACCAGGGTGGTCGGAATAGTTCAATTAACGTACCTATAATCTGTTTCCCTGCGTAATACTTATTTTCGCAATCGGCTGCGTTCATCATTTCTAATAGCCTAACTTCGATTTCGGCTTGATTAAGGAAAGCTTTTTTATTTTTAATAATTTTAATTGCGACGTGACACTGTTCGTCGTGATCGAAAGCTTTAACTACTTGTCCAAACGAACCTTTACCTATTAAAGAATCAATTTCGTATCTATCCAGGAACTTTTCACCATTTTTTATTATGTAATCGTGGTTATCATCGTCGTAACCGTCGTTGTATATTTTCCTTTCTTTTTTATGTAAAGCATCGTCACTTTGTGTTAGTACCGCTCTTCGCTTCTTCTTGGCATAATATACCTGTAAAGATAAGAAATATAAAAATAAATTTTTGCTATACGTATTACATATTCATAATATCATTTTACATATTTTTAGGAAATGTTAAATAAGGAGGGGCATCAGAGAACAAATTTGGCAAAATCAACAACCCAATTTTGCGCTATTATGTCTCCATACTTGCCTCGCTCAACTCCTACTTGAACGAATTTTCCAAACCCAAAGAGAACTAGTCTGTAGGAAATTGAATGTGCTTTATTTTTCTATAGCAAAACTTTTCTCTAAAAGTGTGTAGTTTTCGAATTATGAGCGATAAACTAAAAAATCAGTTTTTCTCCGAATTGAGAATTTTTGTTAAAATTCAATGCGCTCTAGCGCCTAAACCGCGAGTCTGACGAAAAGAACCAAAGAGGCGAAATTGAAATTACTTTATTTTTTTATATGAACGCTTTTTTCTAAAAGTGCGTAGTTCCCGAGTTATAAGCGATAAACTAAAAAATCGGTTTTTCTCCTAATTGGGAATTTTTGTCTAAATTAAATGCGTTCTGGCGCCTGAAACATGAGGCTAAAGACAAGAACCAAAGAAACGTAATTTGTAGGAAATTGAGTTTACATTATTATTCTATAAGAACGCTTTTCTCTAAAAGTGTGTAGTTCCCGAGTTATAAGCGATAAACTAAGAAAACTGATTGTCGACCGATTTTGTAATTTTCGTCGAACTTTATCGGACCCTACTGCCTAAGCCGTTCGTTTTAAAAAAAATCATAAGATACATCATTTGTAAGAAAATTGATGTACTTTAGTTTTGTATAGACGCACTTTTCTCATAAAGTGCGTAGTTTTCGAATTATAAGCAAAAAACTAAGAAAACGGCTTGTTGGCCGATTTTAGACATTTTTGTCAAACTTTAACGCGCTCTAGCGCCTAAACCATGAGTCTTAACAAAAGAACCAAAGAGACGTAATTTGTAGAAAATTGAATTGACCTTATTTTTCACTATGAACGCTTCTCTCTAAAAATGCGTAGTTCACGAGTTATAAGCGACAAACTAAAAAATCAGTTTTTCGCCAATTTGATAATTTTTGTCAAAATTTAAGCGCCTAAACCGTGAGTCTGAAGAAAAGAACTAAAGAAACGTAATTTGTAGGAAATTGAGTTTACTTCATTTTTCTATAGAAACGCTTTTCTCTAAAGTATGCAGTTTTCGCGTTATACGCGATAAACTAAAAAAGCGGTTTTTCGGCGAATTGAGAATTTTTGACAAACTTTAATGCGATCTAGCGCCTAAACCGTTCGTCTAAAGAAAAGAACTAAAGGGGCGTTATTTGTAAAAAAATAAATGTACTTTACTTTTCTGTAGGAACACTTTCTCAAAAACTGTGTAGTTTTCGAGTTATGTGCGATAAACTAAAAAATCAGTTTTTATCCGAATTGGAAATTTTTGACAAACTTTAATGCGCTCTAGCGCCTAAACCTTTCGTCTCAAGAAAAAAACCAAAGAAAGGTGATTTGTAGGTTGAATGCACTTTATTTTTCTACAGAAACACTTTTTCTAAAAGTGCGTAGTGTTCGAGTTATAAGCAATACAACAAATCAGTTTTCGACGATTTGAGAATTTTTGTCAAACTTTAATGCGCTCTAGCACCTAAACCTTTCGCTTTAAGAAAAGAACCAAAGAAAGGTAATTTGTAGGAAATTGTATATACTTTACTTTGCTATAGCAACAGTTGTTTCCAAAAGTGTGTAGTTTTCGAGTTATGAGCAATAAACTAAATAATCAGTTTTTCTCCGATTTGGAAATTTTACTAACACTTTAATGTGCTCTAGCGCCTAAACCGTTGGTCTGCAGGAAAGAACCAAAAAGACGTAATTTGTAGAAAATTGATTGTACTTTAATTTTCTATAGGAACACTTTTCTCTAAAAGTGTGTAGTTTTCGAGTTATAAGCGATAAACTAAAATTCTCCAGTTTGGGAATTTTTGTCTCGCTCTATCGGGCTCTATCAACCCTACATTTTTAGAGTAGTCGAGACGTTTTTTATTCTTTCATTAACTATTAAAAAGCTATACTTGACTAGCTGTAACAACATTGGTACCTAAGAATTTAGTGTACTGTGCAATGCCATTGGTTTAAATAATATTTTATAAATATTTAAAATCGTAAAATATAGAAAATTTGTAATTGGACCAATTCTTTGGGGCAAAGTATAATATTATAGGAGTGAGAGACAAAAAACTTCTTTTTATATACGAAATTCATTCATTACGAAGAAAAGAGTAAAAAGTTACGTCAACTTTATAAAAGTATAATTAATAATTTGATGTTAAAAAAAAATCTTTGTGATGCAAATTTGTAAGCCAAATTCGTATGCAGAACAGAAAACCCAAGTTCTACAAGCATATGCTAAAATTTTAATCACGCAGTCTACGAAGTAGTCGAATTAAATTAAAAAAGGTATGGTAAATGGGAAAACAAATTATATTCAAGTAAAAATTTTTTAAATAAAAGAATTTTAAAGTAGAAGAGGAAAAAGGTTGTAACTTTGTTGCAAGTGCAGCAAAAATGCATCGGAAATCTCGGGTAGCGTGCGACTTGTTAATAATAAAAATTATTCATGTACGACCATCACAATTAGCTTTTAATAAATGTATCGATTGGCGCTTAAAATGTTTCGGCTACGTTAAGTGTTCACGAGAAGATGTTTAAATCGGTCTGGTCGCCATTTTCAGCGGAACAACGCAGTACCAAGTCAGATAGTGAATTATGAAGTGAACAAAAACGTGACGAGCACCCCACTACTTTATTTGTAAAACATAACAATAACGACCTCTTCGGTCTCGTAAGCTCTCCTCAAAAAGCTCCTCTTCAGGGTTGTTGCTTCGTTAGAATCTAATCGTGAATTCCACGGTCTCACTAATCTCATCGTCAGTTTTAACAGAAGTCACCTAGGAGGCGAGGATTATGGATGAGAGAGGATAAAGCCCAGAGTAAGGCTCCGAGAATATACAAAAAAGGGTAACGAGTAACGAGCACAACAAATGCGAGAGAACGATGACACGGTGAAAAAAAGAAGTTAAGGGATGGTTCGTGAATTGAACAAAATGGGCAGACACTCTAAAACTATCGTATAAATTGCGTATGTATAAATCGTCTCCAGATAAAGTTCAATTTGTCTAATCCAGTTAGTGGGGAATGGATGTTAAACGAAAAGAGGTAAAAAAAAAGAAAGGGCGGGAAGTTAAACCCACGTTTAATTCATTTCACCTAGTTGCAACAAAAACGACAGCTTTCTTACGAGATTGGTCAAACTGCATAACAAAAATAAATTAACCTAAAAGCTATTCGGAAAGTTAAAGATATGCAAAAGCAATTTTATGTTGGCAATAAATTTGGAGACAAAAATCTAACTGGACATAACGTTTGAAACGAATCGATTCGAACTTTTCTATATGTTTCGTATAGCAACAAACTTGAACAATAATACCACAAAATTGCTTTTTCCCACAATTTAATATCTCCAACTATTATCATATCGACGATAAGACAAACACAAAAAATCTTGTTGGAAATTCAAGGAAAAGAATTCCAATATATATTGAAAAATAGTTCTTTTTTTTATTCCTTCCGATAGTAACTGCTTCTGAATCCTCTTAAGGTATCTTTATGAACAAGTCACAAGGGTTGAAGTCCAGACATTTAAAAGGCTTTTTCCGGTTTAACATGAAATGTGTAGCCGACTGAAATCGCGATATGGACGTTCGAAAATTCCAACTTTTCTAATTTGTGTTGTTGGGACGCTTTGTTGAAAATCTATTCAGATTCGTGATCTTTTTGTTTCTATTTAGTTCGTATATTTAACAAAAACTAATATAGTTCAGTTTATATTTTATTTTTTTACATTTTGCCCTCATACGAGAAAACCTAAAGGACAACAGATTAGGTTTTTTTAAAGGGGCATTTATTTACGAACCACGCGTTCTCTTGAGATTTGTAAGTATAATTAATTAGGTACCCACTCCACTGCTCTCCCCTTCCACCTCTCAGATAAATAACTGAATTTTACACCGTGTTCTTCTCTCGATTTCTATAAGGATATTGCCCTCACTGAATAGGCCTCACTTACGTCAGTGACGAAACATGAAGGAACAGAGATTTCAGCTATGTGAAGAGGGAATAAACGTGGAGAAACGAAAGAGGAGATGCATCACTAATGGTACCACTGTTCCATCGCTACTAGCTACTAGCTACTAGCTAGATTGATTGATATGGATCACTCCTACTACAACTGCGTGCATATCGGTTTCTTCTGACGTCGATTCCAAAGAACGCCAGTGTCAGACACGATCGGGGCATCACGAGCACCTAATTGGCGAGCCCAATACTCTCTCAACAAGAAGCCAGCACTATCTTCCTTATAAGGTCTACATTCTCTCTAAACTGTCATAGCTATAGGTCCATAATTGTCCAGTCTGTTTTTGTGACTCTAGACTCAAAAGCCTCCCATACTCGTAATTCCTTTGGTTAAATGTTTATCCACCGCTTATCCGCCTCATAAGGTGAGACCGCTCCACATCCTCTCCTAACTGTCTCATAGTTCTGTTTTTCTGATTCATGTCTCCCTACACTCGTTATTGCTTAGTTAAGCATTTATCCACGGCCTTCCAACCTTTTATATGCATCATAAAGTGTCAGAGACGAGCGGGGCATCAAGAGCACCTAATTGGCGAGCCCAATACTCTCTCAACTAGAAGCCAGCACTATCTTCCTTATAAGGTCCACATTCTCTCTAAACTGTCAGGCTCATAGCTTTAGGTCCATAATTGTCCAGTCTGTTTTTGTGACTCTAGACCCGAAAGCCTCCCATACTCGTAATTCCGTTGGTTAAGCGTTTATCCACCGTTTATCTGCCTCATAAGGTGAGGTCGCTCCACATCCACTCCAAACTGTCTCATGATTCTGTTTTTCTGACTCATGTCTCCCTATACTCGTTATTGCTTAGTTAAGCGTTTATTCACGGTCTTCCAACCGTTTATCTGCCTCATAAGGTGAGATCACTCCACGTCGTCTCCAATCTGTCTCATAGTTCTGTTTCTCTGACTCATTGGTCTCCCAACACTCGTTATTGCTTAGTTAAGCGTTTATCAACGGTCTTACAACCGCTTATCTGACTCTAAGTTGAGGTCGCTCCACATCAACTGAAAACTGTCTCAGGCTCATAGATTGTTCTTAATTGTCTAGTCTACGAACTGTTTCCTGTTTCTGTGACTCACGCCTCTCCCTATACTCGTTATTGCTTAGTTAAGCGTTTATCCACGGTCTTCCAACCGCTCATCTGCCTCATAGGGTAAGGTCACTCCACATCCTCTCCAAACTGTCTCATAGTTCTGTTTCTCTGACTCATTGGTCTCCCTATACTCGTTATTGATTATAATTTAAGCGTTTATCCACATCCTTCCGATCGCTTATCTGCCTCATAAGGTGAGGTTGCTCCACATTCTCTCCAAACTGTCTCATTGTTCTGTTTCTCTGACTCATGGGCCTTCCTATACTCGTTATTGCTTAGTTAAGCGTTTATCCACGGTCTTCCAACCGTTGATCTGCTTCATAAGGTGAGGTCACTCCACATCCTCTCCAAACTGTCTTATAGTTCTGTCTCTCCGACTCATGGATCTTCCTGTACTCGTTATTGATTAGTTAAGCGTTTATCCACGGTCTTCCAACCGTTGATCTACTTTATAAGGTGAGGTCACTTCACATCCTCTCCAAACTGTCTTATAGTTCTGTCTCTCCGACTCATGGATCTTCCTGTACTCGTTATTGCTTAGTTAAGCGTTTATCCACGGTCTTACAACCGCTTATCTGACTCTAAGTTAAGGTCGCTCCACATAAACTCAAAACTGTCTCAGGCTCATAGATTGTTCTTAATTGTCTAGTCTACGAACTGTTTCCTGTTTCTGTGACTCACGCCTATCCATATACTCGTTATTGCTTAGTTAAGCGTGTATCCACGGTCTTCCAACCGCTTATCTGCCTCATAGGGTAAGGTCACTCCACATCCTCTCCAAACTGTCTCATAGTTCTGTTTCTCTGACTCATTGGTCTCCCTATACTCGTTATTGATTATTTAAGCGTTTATCCACGGTCTTCCAACCGTTGATCTGCTTCATAAGGTGAGGTTGCTCCACATCCTCTCCAAACTGTCTCATTGTTCTGTTTCTCTGACTCATGGGCCTCCCTATACTCGTTATTGCTTAGTTAAGCGTTTATCCACGGCCTTCCAACCGCTTATCTGACTCTAAAGTTGGGATCGCTCCACAGCCTTTACAAACTGTTTCAGACTTATAGATTATTGTCCTCAACTGTCCAGTTCTGTTTCGATTTTCGTCATTCCCTAGTTAAGCTCCACATAACATCCTAACTTTCTCAGGCTTATAGCTTATTGTCGTTAATTGTCGAGTGGATTATGTTTTTTTGCTCCTACATCGATTAAAATAAATTTTAGGCCCAATTTAAAGTTTTAATTCCTTAATTGAAGGTTCATTAACGAAAGCAATAAAATAAGATGCGACGATGTCGTTTAACAAATATCTTGTGAGCTACAATTATTTTCATGACACTATTAAGATGTAGAAAGATAATAGAAATGGCAAAGATAATAAAATAACGGCAAATTAGTAAGATGGGGGAAGGATCGTTTCAATTATACGTCAGCGCAGGGTGAAATAAACAAACGCGTTTTAGCTACATTTGGGAGAATATTAAACGGGGGTATGTGCGAATTAATGGCCGGTTAAGTGTCTGTTATATCTAAGGTTAATGCACAGTTACGGTTGGTAGTGTGTAGCCAATTAGGGTGTGTACGCGTCAGCGGTTCCAGTTTGTCTAATTATTATAAAGGCGATGGACCGAACAAAAAAACTACCCTTAAAAATGCTTTTTTTAATGTCGACATTTAACAAACAATTACAGCACTCACCATAAGTGTAGTAGTTGTAGTAATTATGACATTTGTTACAAAATTTAGCTTACACCTACACGAGTTCTGGATTTTAACAAACAACAAAATAACAAGGTACGATACGATGCAGCTAAAACAATACATCCCAAGTTAAATTCTACTAAAGTGCATACGAACAAAACTCACTTTTGAATATATCACTTCACGCTCATAACACACGAAGCTCTCTGAAGTACATGTTTTTATTATTGTCCTGGAAATTACAATATTCCAAATGAGAACGACTTTCACAGATGTCATATTGTAACAAGACAACTCTCTTGGTTTTACATACATGCACATTTCCTCTCGTTCCAACTTCCAACTCCAGCTCCAACTCTATACCTATTTATATTCACATGCAATTTATAATAAACGACTTTAATTCCATGTAGCAAATGAGATCACGTCTTCTTTTCTCTTTATATTTCCTTTTATACTCTCTTAATACACACACACACACACATCCACATACTCCAATGCAACTCGGCAAATTTTTTCGAAACACTTCAACTTTACAAATTATCCTCGTCGCCAAAGACGTCTTTACAATTCAACTTCAAAAAACGACCAGTTAATGTTGTAAAAAGTAAACGTTAATAAAGAAGAGCGAAGAGGGCGAAGGGGAAAAAAAGAGGAAGGCCGACAAGAGATATTATCGATATTAGCAATATATCGTCGACTTTGTCTGCAGTTGCCAACATATTATCTATTTCTCGATGCAAGGCACGCGCTTCTTGATGGCAGCAAAAGTTATGGGTAAGTGACAGAGCAGACGACAGTCAACACATCGATAGAGCGTGAGCGCCCATACACTTTTAAAAAAATAAGAAAAAACCAATTTTGGCCCTTTAATTGACAGCTAAAGTACATAACGTAATTGAGTACTCGTCTGGCATAAAACATTTTTTCTTCTCTCTCCACGCAACCCCAAAAACGTACAATTCGCAAACTTTTACTTTAATCGTATTGCAAGTTTTTCGTAACATAAATCGAAACGCTACTGTACGGACGCCGTAATAGAGGGGGGGGGTCACTATCGGCGGCAGCAACCTCCGATACAGTATATCACCACACGAGTCAACTCCCAAAACTAATTAGAGATTGAATGATGGAAATTGTGTTAAATTCGATAGTTTCAGCATTATATCGTGAGATAATTAAACTTTTACCAAAATTCTCTCTCTATACAAGTGGAACCGGACTACTAAAGCGAAGTCTTGGGCAAAGTTCTAATTACAACACGAGCTCGTAAAACTGGCGATCGAAGCGGAGCTAGTAAACGTTTTTATCGGGTGTACACACCAAATCTACATACAACTAGCTTTGTATTGTGAGGTTAAGATCATAAACGACGCTTCTTCATCTACAGAAGGTGCTTCAGAATAGTTCTTTTTTCAAAAGGGGCCCAGAAGCCCCTCACCGGTCTCGATTAACTTTGCGAGAGCGATAAGTAAGGCGACTTACAGATAGTAATTTGTAGAAGCATTCAGAGAGCTCTAGATATCGTTACGACGTTTCTACAGTTGGGCGAAACTTGCGCCAAGTCCGGGACTAGTCGCAATGTAATCGGGTGCAAAATAGGTGCCTTCACACGGCAATGTCAGCCTAAATAAAGCGAAATCTTGGCAAAGTTCGAGCTCGTAAAACTGGCGATCGAAGCGGAGCTAGTAAACGCCTTGATCGGGTGTAGACACCCAATTTAGATACAACTAGCTTTGTATTGTGAGGTTAAGATAATAAACGAAGCTTCTTCATCTATAGACGATGCTTCAGAATATGTAGTTCTTTTTTCAAAAAGGGTCCAGGAAGCCCCTCGCCGGTCTCGATTAACTGTGCCAGAGCGATAAGTAAGGCGACTTACAGATAGTAATTTGTAGAAGCCTTCAGAGAGCTCTAGATATCGTTAAGTCGTTTCTACAGTTGGGCGAAACTTGTGTCAGGTCCGGGCCTAGTTGCAATATACTCGGATGCATAATTGGTGCCTTCGCGCGGCAATGCCTGCCTTTTGAACGTTTTTTTATCGTTTCTTAAAGCTTGAGAGCAAGCCTTCTCCAAACGTTCCACCAATAAGTTAAATGTAGAGCGGAGAGCTACTCGCACGAGTTATTGAGAATCTTAGACTGGCCCTTTATTTGGAAACAGCTGCTCTTCAAGTTCATTATACCGTAACCAAAAGATACTTCACTTGTCTTTCTCGGCTTAGTTGGAAACGTTCTCTCAATTCTTCAGAAATTTCGTAAAACTGAGCCACTTCGGAATGTCCCAGTGTCGCTAAAAAATTGTCTTCAGATCAGTATCGCCGATGTCAAGATACGTCTTGGCACAACCCAGAAATGTACAACGTAGACCTATTATAAGTCTACAGGTGCTTAAAAAGTTTGAAAAAACGTTTTTCCTTTCTCTACTAGACGAAGTCATTAGCCTAGAATGGTTAACTTAATTTTGATATAAATGCATATGATGCATTCCTTCCTAAAAGACGAAATTTGATGGTGGGAAACTTATCTTTGAAGTGCTACTACGGCTGGGAGAAACAATCGATTAATCGACATCTTAATCGATTAATCGATTGTCTGATTAATCGAGACAATCGATGCTTTTGAAATAATCTATAGTCGATTATGAAATTAAACAATCGCCCAGCCCTAGTCGCCACGCCAGAGCAGACATTTTCGAAAGATGACGCTCGTTCTGTGGCAAGTGCTGCGTCACAAAATTTTTCAAACCACACCGTAGTCTTTAACTGTCACCGTAATAACAACTTGAACTATTGTGTTCATTCTCGTTACTTTGTAAATAAAGCAAAGCCAGCAGATAAGAAATTATTTAAGAACTCGTGTAGTTGGATATAGTTACATGTATAACGAGTCCGGATGTCTGAATATGATATGATAATGTAAGCAGATAGTCTAAGTTTTCAGCTTATTATAAATTTCAAAATAGCAGCGCGCGCGCTTTTATACAAAAATTAAATATTTTCGACCGAATCTTTTTAATCGAATGCCTCGTATCTAAATGGGCAGGACGAGAAAACGATTTTTTCCGGAAAAAAATTTTTTCAAGTCGAGACTTTTCTAGATTATCGATAATGGAAACTTGTCTGATTGATTTGACCCGACTTTGGGGAGGTAAAAAAATTTCGAAGCAAAAAACATTACATAAATTTTTTGACATGTGTTTTTTATCGAAAGTAGCTCTCGAACTTCAACCTTTATCGTTACAGTTAGTGGCCAAGCTCATTGATTGAATTTTAAATTCTGTTGTTGTAACACAAAAAGTGGATTTTTAAAAATAAAATAAAATTCCGAGACGCACGAACTAGACTTTTTTTGTAAAAGTACGCTCATCACACTGCGTTGTACTTAGTTGTTTGATTAAAATGGGTAAATTAGCGAAAAGGGAAGAAAAAATTGGCATAGAAGCGAAGCGGACTTGCGTAGAGACAAAGAGATATTGGGTTAGGCTCAAATCGTCCGGGAGAGGAGTAGACGATTTACTGAAAATTTTACAACAATTGGGCCACTACAGTTACTCACCGATATGCTATGATAAATCGGTAACATTTTTGAAGAAGCGGTTGCCTTTTCTCGCCGTCAGTACAAGCAGAAGCCCAGTTCGTTTCCACAAGTGGAAAATTTACCTCTATAATTAGTGCGCCAAAATCCCTCATTCGCTACTTCTCTGGAACGCGGAATACGGCGCTAGTAGGCAAAATGCAATTTTTCTTTCAAAATAGTACTTTGAGGACCTCGTAAGACTTTTTGGAAAAGGCACAAACCGGCGCTGTACTCGAAATGGCGCCTATGGCACCAAGCGCTGCGCGCTACAGTTTCTGTGTTTAAAGCGCGTTTAAATACCGCGTCACGCCGACGACAGATGCGCAATTTGTTCAAAATAAATTTTTGATTGATTTTTACCTTCCAGACGAATGTAAATAAAAGAAGTTGGGTAGTGGAGGAAGAAAAAAACTTTGTAGGAAATAAAAGAAAAGTTTTCTCGAGCAAATTCCATAGTTCATATCAAAGTATTGCTTGGAGCAAGTTTTAAGTTGATGGTATTTTATTGTTTAAACTTGCATGAAACGAAACAGAAATAGTACGCCAGGATTTCTCAGATTCTCATAAATTGCTACACAATCAATAAAGAAAAGAGCGCTATAAGTAAATGAAAATTGCAAAGAATACAAGAGAAAAATGTTAAAAACTCATCAATAGTTGAAAAGATAAATTCTCAAAGACAACCCAATCAGAGAACAAAGCATTTGCCCAACTTTAAATCTTAAATCACATCCTCTCGGCATCTTTAGATATGATCGCAGATTAAACAATAATTCATCTTTATGTGTTCACGTTCAATTGTAACACACTCGACGTTTCAAATTTGTAATAAAATCTAATCCAGTTCCTCCACCCTCAACGAGCCACATCAAACTACTACCCACTACTCAACTAACCAACGACATAATTTGAATAGACGGTTTAATAATTTTTAAATTAAAAAATACGAAAAGTAGAATAATGTAATTGGATTGCATTTACTTTTTTCTCCTCTTCTTTATCTACGAAATATACATTCATTATTCTCTTCGGAAATATAATAAGTGGGATAATGATTTCAATACCTTCATAGCAAAGATATTTCCTTAGAATCCCCAATATGAATTTATCGATTTAATATTAAGACAAAGCCAACTTAGAATTCGAATGACTGGGAGAAAATTAAATTTCTTACAAGTGCAAGATGAAAAAAATATATTTTTTTAGATACCATATCAATAATGGAAATAAATTCATTTTCTATTCAATTTTCAGTTGATAACTCGCGAATTTGTTTCGTAAAAACGAGCGCTGAAAATGGGTGAAAATTTTATCGCATTCTACCTTACGATGCTCGTAAACCACCCCCTTACTCTGCTAGGCTCTCCTCAAAATTTAAAAAAAAAGTTTTTATATAAAACTACCAAGGTGTGCTGCCCACTGGAGTAGGCGAGAGGTACCTACTACCTATAAGATTTGAAAAAAATTCAAATGTACATTTCTTCTACTAATATAAATGCACGCAGAGTATGCAAGTAGCGTACAACTTAATTAAAAAGTACGAATTATTAATAACTTTTTGCTTTTTCACCCTCTAGCGCCGTTCGAGTTGTGCGATATCGCGGTTTCGAAGCTCGGAGCGCGTATACAAGCAGGTATGCAATTTATTTTATTGCTAAAAAATAATCGTACTATTACTCACACAAGAGAAAACTACAATAATAAAATGAAAGTATAAAATACAACAAGTAATACAAAGAGTAACAAGAATAAAATAAAAACCCTCTTCTCGAGTAAAAACTCTCGGTTAAAACTGCATTTAATAAAAGATAAGCGTTTTAATTGAAAACTAGAGCTAATTTATCAGTTTAATTTGCATAAATAATCAAAATTGTGTAAAATTTAATTTACGCAAAGTGCATAATATATTTTTTCGAGCGCATATTAAATTTACGGCCACTTTTATGCTTTAATCGAAGTCTTATAAAAAATAAGAACGACGTAGAATCATCCCAGCGAAAGTAGAGCCCACCACGTGCCCGCCGTACAAGTTGCGAAGTATAATAGTTGCTTTGGTCACGTGGTGGGTTCTTCTTTCGTTGGCACGACTCTACGAAGACTCGCCGTTAAGTTCGAGCGACCGAGACGTCTGCAATTGCGCCACTTTGTACGGAAAAGCGAAACAATTGTCCTACATAAAGTGGCGCCCGAGCAGGACCCACCCCCCTCGTAAAAAATAGCAGTGCAGCGAATCAAGAAAGTCTCAAGAACGTGATAGAGCAATCCCAGCTAAAGAAGAGTCCACCGCGTGCCCACCGACCAAGTGAGATCGGTCTACGAGGACTCGCCCTTAAGTTCGAGCGTCCGCGACGTCCGAAATTCCGCCACTTTGTACGAAAAAGCGAAACGATTGTGTTACTACACAAAGTGGCGCCCAAGCAGGACCCTAGTAAAAAAGTAGTACCCCGAATAGAAGATGTCGTATAAACGAGGTAAAGTGATCCCAGAGAAAGAAGAGTCCATCATGTGCTCACCGTACAAGTTGCGAAGTACAATAATAGCTTTGGTCACGTGGTGGGTTCTTCTTTCGTTGGCATGACTATACGAGGACTCGCCGTTAAGTTCGAGCGTCCGAGACGTCCGTAATTGTGGCACTTTGTATGATGCTACATAAAGTGGCGCCCGAGCAGGACCCCCCCTCGTAAAAAACAGCAGTGCGGCGAATCAAGAAAGTCTCAAGAACGTGATAGAGTGATCCCAGCTAAAGAAGAGTCCACCGCGTGCCCACAGACCAAGTAAGATCGGTCTACGAGGAATGGCCCTTAAGTTCGAGCGTCCGCGACGTCCGAAATTGCGCCACTTTGTACGAAAAAGCGAAACGATTGTGTTACTACACAAAGTGACGCCCAAGCAGGACCCACGCCCTAGTAAAAAAAAGTAGTGCCCCGAATGGAAGAAGTCGTATAAACGAGGTAGAGTGATCCCAGAAAAAGAAGAGTCCATCACGTGCTCACCGTACAAGTTGCGAAGTACAATAATAGCTTTGGTCACGTGGTGGTTTCTTCTGTCGTTGGCACGACTCTCCGTGAAACTCGAGCGTCCGAGACGTCCGCAATTTAGCCACTTTAGACGGGAAAGCCAAACAATTGTGTTATATAAAGTGGCGCCCGAACAGGACCAATACCTACCCCCCCCCCCTCGTAAAAAGAGCAATGCGACGACTCAAAAAAAGTCTCATGAACAAGGTAGAGTAATCACAGCAAAAGAAGAACCCACCACGTGCCCACCGACCAAGTGAGATCGCTCTACGAGGAGTCGCCCTTAAGTTCGAGCGTCCGAGACGTCGGCAATTGCGCCACTTTGTACGGGAGAGTCAAACGATTGTGTTACCCCTCCTCTTCGTAAAAAAAAGAGTAGTGCGACGAATCAAGAAAATCTCACAAATGAGGTAGAGCGATCCCAGTGAAAGAAAAGCGCGACAGGTGCTAACCGTCCAAGTTGCAAAGTAAATTTGTACTGCAGTTGCTTAGCAACGAATGTAGACAGTGCCGTGGAGTTATTACAAATTATCACTCAGTAGCAGATGTTAGTCGCTTGATGTCTACTATCAAGTAGAATAGTAGTAGCTTTGGTCACGTGGTGGGCTCTTCTTTAGCTGGGATGACTCTAAGAGAATTCGCCGTTAAGTTCAAGGGTCCGGAGCGTTCGCAATTTCGCCACTTTGTACAGAAAAGCCAAACGATTGGGTTACAAAAACTGGCGCCCGAGCAGGACCCACCCCCTCTCGTAAAAAAGAGCAGTGCAAGAAAGTCTCGTAAAGAAGTAGCTGTTTCTGTCGGTTTGACTGATTGGCTGGAATTGATTACACCGCGTGATCAAAGAAAATCATTCGGGAGAAAGGTTAACCTACGTTAAGGGGCGTACAGTGCGATCACGCTCTCGTTAATTTTCTTTAATCGCTCACTAGGGAATGGACGTCGCCGCCGTTTTATAATAATTGAGGGGTAGAAGGGGGTGTAAACCAACGGGTACACGGTACATAGGTACTCTCGGGGGACTGTTAGCAATTTTTGTTTAAATTTGCGATTTTCCTAAATAGTTAATTATCGTCAATTAAACGTTAAAAAAAACTGCTCTCGAAACGGGCTCTTCTTAAATGGCTCGATTTGTATAAAGATATTCATTAATAAATAAACGCAATTCTGTGAAAGTTTGAAATTTGAATAGTGGAGGTCGTGGCGCGGCTGTTGCCATGCAATTTCATCGGTCCGTCCTTGAGCCGACTAGAGAATAGGGAGACAATGAAAGAGGAGAACGTCGTCTCATCCCTCGATGCCGTCAAAGCGAAAACGGGCCCGGCTTTTTTGCAAATCCACTTTTGACCGCGAAACGCGCGAGAAAGAGAAGGAAAAAAAATAAAGAATAAGTCGTAATGGTAGTCACGTATTTCTGCTCTCATTTTAAATTACGATACCTCATGATTCGAACGAAGAGTTGAAATTTTATCAACCCTTTCGTTTTAGTGAAATTGCAAAAGACAAGAATCCTATAATTTAATTCGAGTCACAACGACGCAACAACAAAGAGATGCACTGAATTTTGTTTAAAAAGTTGATAAAAATCGAAACAAAATAATGCACTCTCTAAAACTACGTTCTTTGGAAAAAGGAAAATGTCGGGGGCGGGTAAAAGCATCTAGTGGATGAAGTTCAATTGTAGCGAATTTATCGTATTGTCACAGTCGTATCGAACGTTTACATGTGTACTAAACTCAAAGTGCTGATTTTTATGGCGACACAACCAAAGGAGTAGTTGTGAGGCGCTTTTCTCTACATTTTCTTGGGTCATTTAATATAAGAGTATAATATTTGTGACCCTTGAAAATAAAGTGCTTTTAAGGTTAAGACGCGATTTAACCCCCTTGCGTTCGGAAGAAAAAAAATCGGCCAAGTGCTCAGATTTGCTCGAATTTTAAAATAATCAGATTCGTTTAAAAAAAGAAATGAAATAAATTAATTAAACTTATAGTTTGGTCGAGTTTTAAGCTTATACAATACAAAAAAAAAACGAAAAGCACAAAACTTTTCACACAATTCCTCTTACGACCCATCTATATCACATACGCCATTTGATAGCGACTATGGTGTGGGTGAGCGAGAGAGAGACAAGTTGGAAAACTTTGATGTCATTTAAGTGCTAATAGGCACACAGGTCCTTTAGTATTGAGAACGCTAAGACGATATGTAAAATATACAGACAACGTACGAGTAGTAGGTACCTACTGGGCTTTCTCTAGTGAGCACGGCATCGACGTAATTGCACATCCATTTATTAACTAACTCCGCCAGTTTTAGCTAAATTTAGATAACTAAGATGCATATCTATGCACCTACAAAGTTTCTCTATTAATTCCATATATCACACCAAACTTTAGAGCACAAAAATGACTAAACGTGCAAAATTATTTTTGTTTTCAAATAAAATCGCTCGTTCGGAACTATTAAAATACAATTAACTTTGTTAAGAAACTGTCACTTAGACGAGGGAGGCTTCTGGATGTTTTGTTAAAACTTAACGAGCTCCACAGAGTTGTTGGTTTCGTTTTACGCTCACTGAAAGGACGTAAGCGTCGCTTTCGCTCCTAGTTCTTAGCCTAAACTGATAGCGACAGCTTAACGCGGGTGATACACTTTAACTATCAATAGTCTAGCGTCTATACTATTAGTGCGGGAGGCAACGAACACCTTTCCTAAACCCATAACGTACAACAATACAAAAAGCAGGATAAAAGAAGATTGCAAATGAGTAGGAAAACACACCGTCTGCCCGTTAAAAGTGGTAGAATTAACTTGAGGTGGTTCGAGAAGGGTGGATTCGGCTATTTTCGGTTTTTCGCTTATAATTCCAAAAATACGCACTTTATGAGAAAAGTTCTTTTATACAAAAATGAAGAACATTAAATTTTCTACAAATTATATCTGGAAAGTTTTTTTCTAAGGTGAACGATTTAGGCGCTAGCCCGCGATAAAGTTAACCAAACTTCCAAAATTATCCCAAAAAATTTTTTATCGCTAAATCTACGCACTATTTGGCTGATTTTGGAGGGTTTTCTAACTTTGCCGCTCGCCAGCGTCGAAATTTCTCACCTGAAGAAAAAAACTTAAGAGATATAATTTGTAAGAAATTTAAAGTACTTTATTTTTGTATAGAAGAACTTTTTTCATGAAGTGCGTAGTTTTAGAGTTATAAGCAAAAAACTAAGGAAATGACTTGTTTGTCGATTTTGAGAATTTCGTCGAACTTTAACGGGCTCTAGCGCCTAAGACGTGCGGTTGAAGGACAAAACCTAAGAAACATCATTTGTAGGATATTTGATGTGTTTTATGTGGTTTTATGTTTGTATATGCGCACTTTGCACATAAAGTGAGTAGTTTTCGAGTTATAAGCGAAAAACTAGGAATACGGCCAGTTTTGGAATTTTCATGAACTTTTAACGCGCTCTAGCACTTAAGCCGTTCGTTTGAAGAAAAAAACCTAAGAAACATCATTTGTAGGAAATTTAATGTACTTTAATTTCGTGTAGATGAGATTGTCTCATAAAGTGCGTAGTTTTCGAGTTATAAGCAAAAAACTAAGAAAACGGCTTGTTGGCCGATTTTTGAATTATCGTCAAACTTTAACACGCTCTAGCGTCTAAGCCGTTCGTTTGATTGAAAAAACATAAGAAACATTATTTGTAGAAAATTTTATGCGCTTTAGTTTCGTATAGAAGAACTGTTCTCATAAAGTGCGTAGTTTTCGAGTTATAAGCGAAAAACTAAGAAAACGGCTTCTTAGGCGGATTTGATATTTTCGGCAAACTTTAACTCGTTCTAGCGCCAAAGCCCTTCGTTTGAAGAAAAAACCTAAGAAACGTCGTTTGTAGGAAATTTGATGTACTTTAGTTTCGTGTAGAAGAGATTTTTTCATAAAATGCGTAGTTTTTGAGCTATACGCAAAAAACTAAGAAAACGGCTTGTTAGCCGATTTTGGAATTTTTGTCAAACTTTAACGCGCTCTAGCACATAAGCCATTCGTTGGAAGGAAAAACATAAGAAACATCATTTGTAGGAAATATGATGTACTTTAGTTTCGTATAGAAGAACTGTTCTCGTAAAGTGCGTAATTTTCGAGTTATAGGCGAAAAGAAAGAACCAAAATCCACCGTTCTCGAGCCTTCCCAGACGGTCGGTTTTATTACTCATTAAACTAATTAGTTCGGTGATACAGCCTTGAGCCCTTATTCAAATAATAAGAGGTAAGTACTGTGGAGTCTTCAAATTATTGATTTGAGTTCTGTAGCAACACAGAAGCCGTAGAGATGCTACAAAAATGTTCTAAAGGTCGTTACTTTTGCTTCTCGATTATGCCTAAGCAATCTGAGCTTTCATAGTTTCGGGGTCGACTAGGTCATGACATACGGAATTTCTCGCGACACGGTCCTGTCTTCGAAGTTTTTACTCCGAAAACCTGCACCGAAGCATTATTTCGTCCTTTCAAGTTGAAATTTCAATTTCTGTTGGTGAAAACTAGAAAACTAATCACAATTTTGAATGGCGACCTAACGATATAAATAAATAAAAAAGGACAAAATGGCAAAACCAATCAATATATTTACTAGCAAATCAAACAAACCTATACAAGAAAGAACGAGAAAACCCCACTTCGTTGTCAGATGAAAAATCGATCGAAGACGTAAAGTTAATTTTAAGATTTTTCCCCCCATTAATTTATTTGATTGCGGCACCCAAAAAGTTGGTTTTAGTTATAATTTATCACTTATTAAAAAGTTCGCTTGGGAAAGTCGTCCAATTGGTGGCGGAAAATGAAAATTTTCCAAATCCGCACTAAATCAAATGTAAACGCGCATATTATCGTACGGAGGAGCAATCAAAAGTGCAGTACTTTTCACCACTGCCCGGCTTCACTTCAACAACTTGCACGGTTCAAACTAAAAGAGCTGAAGAGCTTAAACTTTAAACGATAGTACAGCTCGAATAGTAGAGCTCGTAAATTAAAAATCAGCCTTATATGTCTGTCCGTTCGTTCGTAAGCAATTTTTACAGCTCGAGCTATAAGAGCTAGAGAGCTAAATTTGTACGCGTTTGTAAAGCGTGGAAAATAAAATTAGCGCCCACAGGTGATAGTGTCGGTCTGGTGATGATAATCTGATAATACGGTACTGAAGATTAGTCAGCCTAGGCACTGGGAGCCCTTTGGATGTTAATTCGACTTGGTATTTAGTGACATATAATACGTAGCATAAATTGAATAACGCAATAATAAGCGATTTTCGTGTAATACATATGAAACGAACGTAAAGAGTGAAGCCCTACATTAAATCTGGCTATTAAAAGTAAAACGAGAAGGTTTTAAATAAAATAATTTAAAATATTTACCTCGTTAATGTGTTTGTAAGTCTTAATGAGGTCGACACTAAGTTTACGAAGGGGGGCAGTTTGCGGCTCTCGAAATGTGCGAGGAATTCGAGCTTGCATAGCCAAGATGTCCGGAGGTGTGCCTGCAGATAGAGATCCCAAATGTTCTTCGGCCACAAGCCTGCCATATAAAGGAACATGTCGCTGTCGAGAACCCGAATCACTCCCGCTCGACGACGGCACTGTAAAAAAAAAGAAAAAGTTAAAAGAAAATTTATATTTGTTCGAAATAAAAATTCGATTAAGGACTTTGTCAAGATTGTTTTCGTTTGGTTGGGGCATGCAGATAAGGTCTGGGCGTAATGCAAGCGAGCGTCGGTATTTATGCGTCTGGACGCGAACGACGCCGGTTATTTAGTAACTCGATATGGCGAGCATCACTAACGATGCTTATAATGTTGTGCTTTACAAGAACAATTTGTTTCTCCTCAAAATCGCACCATAATTTTTCTTTCGCGAGAGCGCGATTCTGAAGTCGCGCATTTGAGAAATTGAAATATTAGCAGTTAATTTGGGGAGAAAAGTTGGGAAACATTTCGGGCCAAGTAAATATGATAATTGTTAGTTCACTGGCAAGGTTTTTGCTTTTAAATCAAACTTTCCAAGTGTTGCTTCTTGCTTTAATTTTCGCGAACTGTTGCTGAAGCGAACATGCCGCCCGCAATTTATTGCATACTTTGATTTAACGCTTAATGAGTTTGTTGCATCCAAATCTGTTTTTAATGCACTTTTTTTTGCTCGTGCACCTAAGAATATTGTCACTTTTCTCCCGGTCTTACTAAAGCTTTTTCGAATAAGGACGATTTATACGTTGGAAATTTTGTTTACAAGAAGGTTATATGCGAGACTGTTGTAGACAAACAAATTTCGTAAGTCAAAAACAAACCGACGATATCTCCTATCCAGCACATGCATAATTATTTCGGACCGAATTTCTAAAGTGTGCATACATTTAATAAAGTGCATCCTCTGGAGATGGGAGCAAAAACAATTTTAATTTCACAACTCGTTGACCCGATATAAGTCGGTGCACAGTCGTATATAGCTGCCATAAACAAGGATAGCTAAATAGAACGGTCAAGGCATAAATCTACTAATGCCGGAATCAAACATTGTGCGAAAATTTACTATGTATGCTTTTATATACTTTAAATTTATTATTCTTCTAAATAAACCTTTTCAGAAATTAAAAAGGATACCAACACGAGATTTTCTTAATGGTGTAAACACAATTCGTACTTGTGGGAGGCAAGAAATAAAAAAGTTCTCTAGTTACAATGGAGAAAATGCATTTTTTAATTGTGAGAAGCGACAACCAAACAAAACGACAAATAATAGTAGTCATAATAAGCTCGTCGAGCATAGAGACTTGGTTGGTAAACGGAAAGAGCAACTGAGCCCACTTTATGGGTGGGTTTTTGCTCATC
Organism: Malthinus flaveolus; assembly: GCA_950108345.1. NCBI lineage: Eukaryota > Metazoa > Arthropoda > Insecta > Coleoptera > Cantharidae > Malthinus > Malthinus flaveolus. The sequence continues at coordinate 13,773,990 of OX467289.1, forward strand.
TTTCGGTTTTTTGCTTGTACCTTCAAAACTACACTCCTTTGGGGAAAAGCGCTTATATATAAAAGTAACCTACATGAAATTGCCTACAAATTAACTTTAGGAGGGTCTTTTCATCAGACGAACGGTTTAGGCGCTAGAGCGCGTCCAAGTTAGAGAAAATTCTAAAATGTGACTTTAACGTTTAGCACTCCGTAGCGCCGAAACCGTTCGTCTGAGGAAAAATCCTAAGATATATAATTTGTAGGAAATTGAATGTAATTAACGTTACTATATAAACACTCTTCTCAAAAAGTGTGTAATTTTCGAGTTCTAAACGAAAAACTAAGAAAACAGCTTGTTGGACGATTTTGGAATTTTTACGAACTTTAACGCGCTCTAGCGCTTAAACCGTTCGCCAGAAGAAAAAACCTAAGAGATATAATTTGTTGGAAATTTAACGTACTAGAGGAACACTTTTCTCTAAAAGTGCGCAGTTTTCGAGTTATAAGCGAAAAACTAAGAAAACAGCTTGTTTGCCGGTTTTGTAATTATTACGAACTTTAACGCGCTCTAGCGTATAAATCGTTCGTCTGAGGAAAAAACCTGACCAATATAATTTAAAGGAAATTTAATGTACTTTAATTTCGTATAGAATAGATTTTCTCATGAATTGCGTAGTTTTCGAGTTATAAGCAAACGAACTATTTTATATATTAGTATAGAAGACTAAGAAAATGGGTTGTTGGCCAGTTTTGAAGTTTTCGTCAAACTTTAACGCGCTAGCGCCTAAGCCATGCGGTCGAAAGAAAAAACCTAGCAGAAACGTTATTTGTAGGAAATTTTATGTAATTTAGTTTTGTATAGAAGCACTTTGCTCATAAAGTGCGTAGTTTTCGAGTTATAAGCGAAAAACTAAGAAAACAGCTTGTTTGCCGGTTTTGGAATTATTACGAACTTTAACGCGCTCTAGCGCATAAATCGTTCGTCTGAGGAAAAAACCTGACAAATATAATTTAAAGGAAATTTAATGAACTTTACTTTTCTATATAAACAATCTTCTCCAAAAGTGTGTAATTTTCGAGTATTAAACGAAAAACTAAGAAAACAGCTTGTTGGACGATTTTGGAATTTTTACAAACTTTAACGCGCTCTAGCGCCTAAACCGTTAGTCTGCAAAAAAGAACAAAAGAGGTGTAATTTGTAGGAAATTGAATGTACTTTATTTCTCTATATGAACACTTTTCTTTAACAGTAAGTAGTTTCGAGTTATAAGCAAAAAAACACTATAACAGTTTATAGGGTGATTTAGGAATTCTCGTCAAACTTTATTGCGCTCTAGGCCTAAACCTTTATTCTGAGGCAAAAAACCTAAGAGATATAGTTTGTAGGCAATTTAATGTACTTTATTTCTCTATATGAACAGTTTTCTGTAAAAGTGCATAGTTTTCGAGTTATAAGCGAAACCCCAAGAACACTGCTTGTTGGCCTATTTTGGAATTTTTACGAACTTTAACGCGCTCTAGCGCATAAATCGTTCGTCTGAGAAAAAAACACAAGAGATATAAATAATAGGAAATTGAATGTGCTTTATTTTTCTATACAAACATTTTTCTCTAAAAGTCCGTAGTTTTCGAGTTATAAACGAAAAACCAAGAAAACGGCTTGTCGGCTGATTTTGAAATTCTCGTCGAAGTTTAATGCGCTCTAGCGCCTAAGCCGTTCGCTTAAAGGAAAAAAACCTAAAAACATCATTTGTAGGATATTTGATGTGCTTTATTTTTGTATTAATCCATTTTTTGCATAAAGTGCGTAGTTTTCTAGTTATTAGGAAAAACCCGAGAAAAAGATCAAAAATCTACCCTTCTCGAGCCACTCCTAGCTAATGCTGCCACTCAGGAGTAGCAGACGGGCTTTTAGGGAGGCGACAATTGGCTTACTTTTAGTTCCATCACTAGACCATTAGACCTGCTATTATTGCTCTGTACCCTTAAAATGTTTAGCGCGTGACCTGTTTCATCACCAAATGCATTGATGGATTCCGTTAGGGTTGTACGAGACACACAGTTTTAATAATGGGTTCTAATTGACAATAATGTATTTACACGTGCACGAGACCACACGAGAAATGAAACGTCTCTGCTTGCACCAGTCCACTCGTGTCGTCACGTCCATCTCTCGCTTGGGAATCCTTATATTTTCTCTAATTCGTCGCGGGAATTGGTCCCACTGCTATATTAATTTATGCCCAGACTGAACATTGTACGACGCTCATTTAATTACAATTTTTACAAAATGAAAAAAAGCATTCGTATAGTATAAGTGAATTTTTATGTTCGTCATCCGTAGCAGTATAAAATTTATAATAATTAGTGTCTCGGTATAAAAGATACCGATACGGTATATATTTTTTTTTAGAAAATAAGGGAAGGTAAATTTGATAGCTTATATTTAAAATAAATGTCGTTTGCACGAGGGCGAAAGAGAAAGAAATAGGAATATATTAACACTTATCTCGTTTTAAAGTACTAAAGAGGAAGATGCAGGGGCTCTTGTAACTTATCTATCTATCTGTAGCTTCTTTTATTTAAAATTTTATACACAACAACAAACATTTATGTCTTTCCGTAAACTCCTTTTTGGATCGTAAAGTTAAGTGCAGCAAACTTGCGTTATTTGAGGAACTGTTTTAATTAAACTACAACAAATTGACGTGCAAAAGCGTCTATCGAATAAAATATGTTATTGGGGGAGGATGGCACATAAAAGCGTGTTCTCCTAATTTCATTTTAAAACTTTTTTTTTCCCGAGTTTTGTCTACACAAAAAGTCGTGTAAAATGATGGAAAAAGTTTTTTGCCGTTACAAAGGGGTTAAATTGTATTAAATGTGTATAATAAACAAGTTGATAATAGTGTTATAAATATTGGAATGCACCAAAACTACTGCCATAAAGGAATATTGGCCAACTGTAGCTGTTCCGATAAACGCCGCTAAGTGATATAAAATGGCACTAATGATAACGTATGCTTAATTAAAACTACAAATTTTGCAAATAATTTAAAATTATAATGCGATTATTTACTAACCACGTCTGATGAACTTGACGTTTTATCGTGTTGTAAATGGGTAAATTATACAATAATTAGACCAACTTCAATGCGTCCTAGCGCGCTCCTACCCCAACCCTAACAGCTACGTTTATTATACGTGAAAAATACGTTTAAGTGGTGTAATATGCGTATCTCGTGTATTTTTTAGACGCATACAAATAGTATTTTTTTTAAACGTGGCCATTTTTAAGTTAACTGTGCGTAAGTTTTTTGCCGTATAATAAACGTAATTAAATAACGAGTAATATACGGAAATGAAGGATATGTCTTACTACCAAAGGTAGTTAAAACTTACAGCTCTTATACGTTTTTACGACAACGTATATTAAATTGAAAAAATATACGTTTATATAACGTTTAAATTTACTTAAAATAAATTGATTTTAAGTACGTATAATATACGTTTAAAATACGTCTAAGAAACCCATTAGTAATTTAGCTATTTTGGCCATTCTGGGCCTCAACTCCCCTCGGAAATTTATTACAAGACTAGTCGTTCTGCCAACTTCTTGTAGATACGATGGTCTGGGAACTTCTAAATGCGCATTTCAAAACTTCCACAATTGTTAGAAATTTCTTGAACAATGCGCCACTATAAATAGTCTAAATGCACTACTAACTGCCATCTTCATTATTAGAAGAATTGGAGAGAATGGAACGAGAGGCTTTTTAGTTTAGAGACAACGGGAGACGAAAGAATGAGTTTCATAGAACACAACGGAAAATTGATAGTTACAACTTACAACATCCCCAGCACAAAAGCTTTACACCTTTTGTTTGTAACTACAAAAATTCTCAAAGACCAATTTGGGAAAAAACCAGTGGGTTAACTAACAAACTAATAATTTTTAATAAGTGCAAATAATAAAAGGTTAAAAATCGTAAAGAAGAGAATTTGTAACTGGCAAATACTAAAAAGAATAGGAAAAAGTATAAAAGCAAACAAAGGGCATTACGTACAAAGGGGGATTTTACTTGCTTTTAGAGAGCCAAAAAAATGTGTGTCGAATATGTGAAAACATTTTGTTTAATTGCCTAATAAAAAAAATATTTTCTCTCGTATACTACCTCAAACATCGCAAAAACAAACGACACTCAAACCGTTTTATGGGACAAACAAATTAATTTACGAAAAACCGTATATACACCGTACAACTAACAGTTAACAAAGTAAGCGAAACGACTTTATGAATGGTCTTAAATGAAAATTCTACTAAACGATACGAGCAATTTTAAGCCACGAGGACTGTTGTAAGGATAACGCGCGTTAGCCAAAAAGCAATGTCTTGCCGATGTTTGAAGCGCGCCATTGAGCACGTCCGCAATGCAACCTGCTTTATGCCTTTGTTATGATCGTTATTTTGAATTAAAATGTGTATCTTGAAGTTTTCAACTCGTAACGGGGAGATAAAAGTTGCCATATTACACGTAACTTATTAAAGCGAAAGAGAGGATTTTTTTATCCGTTGCCAACCCAGTCAACCAAAATATTACAGATGTTTCGACTCGCATTCAAAAATATTTTTGCGAAAAAAACAAATTTATAGTCATCTTTTCTTTTTTTCAGAAAAGAAACTTTGTAGAACCTCGCAAATTAACCTCGGGGTGATGGATCGCATCGATTTTGACAAAAGGACAAAAGTTTTTAGACAACAGTAAGAGAGAAATACGCATAGCAGGCCAATCGTTTAAGGTTTGCGTTTCTGGATTTTTCTTCGGACCGATTATTGAGCACATACTCGAACCCGAGACAAATTAACCGACCGACGACCAGCCAGTCGGGCAGATAAATGGCCAATAGGCAAGGGAACATATCGGAATATAATTGAAACAAACTCGAAAAGGTATTCTTGTAAGTTACGGATTAGGCAACGCTTTCACTTCTTGATGCCAATAAATTATTTACTGAATTCTTATCAATCACGCTAATCCCCGCGAACGGAGAGTCGGTCGGGTATTTCGTTTAGGAATCGTCAGATACGTTGATTATACCAAAAAAATACGTCTACGCGGTGTAATGTAACTATTTTTACGTTAACTGTATGTAAATTCTTTGCCGTATAATAAACGTAATCAAATAACGAGTAATATACGGAAATGTCAGATATGTTTGTTTACCTAAGGTAGTTAAGACTTACAGTTCTTATACGCTTTCATGACAAGGTATATTAAATTTAAAAAATATACGTATATTTAACGTCTAATTTATACTTGAAATAAATAGATTTTAAGTACGTATAATATACGTTTAAAATACCTGAAGTTTTTTCTACAATCTCTTATAAAAATACATATAATTATTCTTCTTAATTACGTATTTATTTAAAAAATTGCCATCACGTTTTGAACCGAATATGTTCCGTTTATTTGTCGTATTTCTATACCGGATATAAACGAAAAATAACGGTGTAAAACTACGTTATAAAGCGCGACATCAGCTCCATTTTTTAACCAAATTAAATACATATACTTATTAGTAACGGTAGGTATCTGAAAATTTTATACGTATAATATACGTAACTGTATACGTATAATATACCTAACTGTGTTTATTAGGATACAGACAGGCACACGGACAAACAGTTTATGGCGATTCACGTAAAAAAAATGTTTCTAGTCTCGGAATTAATTCATAGCCACGTCGAGAGTCGATAAGACGAAAAGTTTTTCGATTTTTTTACTTTTACTAGAAATTAATCTTTCATTGTTGTTGTTCGATGTTATCATTCTATTTCTGGTTTTATTTCAGTTATATCTGAAATGGTCAAACGTGCGGAGGTAGATAATAAGAGCATTGGTAAAACCAAAACAATTATATCCCAATAAAGCCAATAACATTGGATACCTCATGCAAGATGAACTCGATAACGTAGTTTAGGAATCAAATCACGCACACGAAATAATACACAGTTCACTATTCGAAAGAATAAATCACGAAATGGTATTAAAGTAAGAGAGAATAAAGAGGGTGCGAGACATTTTCGCCAAAAAAAAAACTTCGCTACCCCAAAACCCGATCAACTTTATACAGGAAAAACAATCCCGAGTAAATTATAGGAGAGGTGTAGTCGTATACAGTGTGTCTAAAAAGTAATGTTTGAATTCTCGTGCTTGTATGCTCTCGATCATAAATTGAGTTTAAATGTGGCGAATTTAATTGGCTAGCTGTGAAGCTACAAATATGTCCAAAAATAATAATTTGGTCGCTGTGCGGACACACTGTATAAAAGACTGGTTTCGAGTACATTATTAGAAGGCACAAAGAAAGTGGCTTTCTTTTAAATAAAAAGTTTCAATTTCCTAATCTAAAATTGCATCTGGAAAGATTAGAGAAAATTATTAAGATTTACAAAAGGCGAGTTAATAATAATTTTGTCTATTAACGCTAAATTAAGTTTATAAATTGAAAATACATTACAAATGATAGCAAAACTTTATCTTGTATGAGAAATAGTATAATATTTTAACTCGCAAGTCTGTAAGGAGTTCCTAAAGACATCAATATCTTGCGATGATTACTACTATTATATAGTTCGATCTCTATTATAACCGGATATTTTCCGAACTGAATCATTTATGGGATATTTTGGTGCTATATTCGGCCAACCAAGTTATGTCAATATAATAGTAGCCACGAAAACAAAATTTATTATACAACGATTATCATGTCTACATTAAATACATACTAAATCAATATTTTTCAGCTGAATAAAGTTGTATTTTATAGTACAATTTCCAGACTACTTTTATTATTTAAAAAATGGGACTTAAAATGGAGCATCTAAAACAGAATTATACCTTTTTATAGAGAGGAAAAAACTTGTATTTTTGTTTTATATTCTATTTTTCACTTATTCCGGGATTTTCACGTGTCATTTTCCCACACTCGCAATTTTTTACGATATAAATTACATTGTTACGTAGAAGATACACAATAAATCCTACGGCCTTCTCCCGAAATAAATATGTAGCTTTCTGAATTTCTCAACGAATCCGAATTCGTTAATTTCGTACGAGCCCATCAATATTTACGAAACCATCTCTCAAACATCCATTTATAACTGCTTCGACAGACTTAGAGGTTCTATTAATATCTAGTTGAGTCCTATAACCCCCCCCCCTCCCATTCTCCGTTAACCCACTTTACACGTTTCTTTTTATTAACAATTTTCTAATTATTCTGGAGAGCTTCAAGTGACGATATCTGGAGAACGGTTCGATTTAAAGTTACTAAGCCCCTAATCGTTTTTCATCATAATTATATCAAGAGTCCAAAAAGCCAAAAATATACCGAGTGTCCCTTATTAAAAAATCGAGAAAAACCACATTCAGTTCCAAGTAACGACGAGTACGTTCTTCAACAACTTCAAGTGACGATATCTGAAGAACGGTTCGTATTAAACTCGCTAAGCTCCTAATCGTTTTTCATCGTTATTATATCAACAGTACAAATAGCCAAAAATATACCGAGTGTCCCTTATTAAAAAATAGAGAAAAACCACATTCAGTTTCAAGTAACGATGAGTACGTTCCTCAGCAACTTCAAGTGACGATATCTGGAGAACGGTTCGATTTAAAGTTACTAAGACTCTAATCGTTTTTCATCTTAATTATATTATGAGTCAAAATAGCCAAAAATATACCGAGTGTCCCTTATTCAAAAATCGAGAAAAATCACATTCAGTTTCAAATAACGACGAGTACGTTCTTCAACAACTTCAAGTGACGATATCAGGAGAACGGTTCGTATTCAACTCGCTAAGCTCCTAATCGTTTTTCATCGTTATTATATCAACAGTACAAATAGCCAAAAATATACCGAGTGTCCCTTATTAAAAAATAGAGAAAAATCACATTCAGTTTCAAGTAACGATGAGTACGTTCCTCAGCAACTTCAAGTGACGATATCTGGAGAACGGTTCGATTTAAAGTTACTAAGCCCCTAATCGTTTTTCATCGTAATTATATGAAGAGTCCAAATAGCCAAAAATATACCGAGTGTCCTATATAAAATAATCGAAAAAAACCACATTCAGTTTCAAGTAACGATTAGTACGTTCCTCAACAGCTTCAAGTGACGATATCTGGAGAACGGTTCGATTTAAAGTTACTAAGCCCCTAATCGTTTTTCATCATAATTATATCAAGAGTCCTAATAGCCAAAAATATACCGAGTGTCCCTTATTAAAAAATCGAGAAAAACCACATTCAGTTTCAAGTAACGATGAGTACGTTCCTCAGCAACTTCAAGTGACGATATCTGGAGAACGGTTCGATTTAAAGTTACTAAGCCCCTAATCGTTTTTCATCGTAATTATATCAAGAGTCCAAATAGCCAAAAATATACCGAGTGTCCCTTATTAAAAAACCGAGAAAAACCACATTCAGTTTCAAGTAACGATGAGTACGTTCCTCAGCAACTTCAAGTGACGATATCTGGAGAACGGTTCGATTTAAAGTTACTAAGCCCCTAATCGTTTTCCATCGTAATTATATCAAGAGTCCAAATAGCCAAAAATAAACCGAGTGTCCTATATAAAATAATTGAGAAAAACCACATTCAGTTTCAAGTAACGATTAGTACGTTCCTCAACAGCTTCAAGTGACGATATCTGGAGAACGGTTCGATTTAAAGTTACTAAGCCCCTAATCGTTTTCCATCGTAATTATATCAAGAGTCCAAATAGCCAAAAATATACCGAGTGTCCTATATAAAATAATCGAGAAAAACCACATTCAGTTTCAAGTAACGATTAGTACGTTCCTCAACAGCTTCAAGTGACGATATCTGGAGAACGGTTCGATTTAAAGTTACTAAGCCCCTAATCATTTTCCATCTTAATTATATCAAGAGTTCAACTAGCCACCAATATACCGAGTGTCCCTTATTAAAAAATCGAGAAAAACCACATTCAGTTTCAAGTAACGATGAGTACGTTCCTCAGCAACTTCAAGTGACGATATCTGGAGAACGGTTCGATTTAAAGTTACTAAGCCCCTAATCGTTTTTCATCGTAATTATATCAAGAGTCCAAATAGCCAAAAATATACCGAGTGTCCCTTATTAAAAAACCGAGAAAAACCACATTCAGTTTCAAGTAACGATGAGTACGTTCCTCAGCAACTTCAAGTGACGATATCTGGAGAACGGTTCGATTTAAAGTTACTAAGCCCCTAATCGTTTTCCATCGTAATTATATCAAGAGTCCAAATAGCCAAAAATATACCGAGTGTCCTATATAAAATAATTGAGAAAAACCACATTCAGTTTCAAGTAACGATTAGTACGTTCCTCAACAGCTTCAAGTGACGATATCTGGAGAACGGTTCGATTTAAAGTTACTAAGCCCCTAATCATTTTCCATCTTAATTATATCAAGAGTTCAACTAGCCACCAATATACCGAGTGTCCCTTATTAAAAAATCGAGAAAAACCACATTCAGTTTCAAGTAACGATGAGTACGTTCCTCGGCAACTTCAAGTGACGATATCTGGAGAACGGTTCGATTTAAAGTTACTAAGCCTCTAATCATTTTTCATCTCAACTAAATTAAGAATTCAAATAGTCAAAAATATACCGAGTGTTCCATATAAAATAATTAAGAAAAACTCCATTTTGTTAAAGTATCGACATTTAAGCGAGTGACGATATTCGAAGGAATAGCCGTTCGTTTTAAATTCTCAATTTGTTGGGTAATTATTTATATACAAAATTGGAGAAACAATATCTGATCAATCCAATGAACTTTATAAATCATGTTTAATTTATAAATATCGAGTTTGAACTCGATAAAACAAAACAGACGAATTTTTTTCTATATAATTAAGTTATAAGTTAACAAATGAGCCCTAACAGAAATAGGATCATATTAATTATTTAAAGAAAAATTCCAGTTGTAGTTTCCCAGACGTATCATTTTTGTATTAAAATCGACAAATTATTGGGTTATAAGAAGGTATTTTTTAGGGTAATTTTCATATTTTATTCAAATTCAGCTCGTGTTGAGGTGTCTACATTTAAGGAAAAGTAGAAATTTGGCAGTACGGTAGATGTAGCGAGTGTTAAAATGAGGAAGAAATGCAAAATCGAAGTCCCCTGCCCTCTATATACAAAGTACAAGTTTTCTCAATTTCTAACGATAAGCTTGTTTACCTTAAAATTACTCTCACTGCAATGCAATTTTCAAACTATACGAATTAAATTGTACCGGAATACCTAATCTATTACAAATCCATTAAATACTAGAACTACAATACTTCGATGTATTATTTAAATAATTATTATTCATTATCATGCACAAACGTAATGCAACGGAATGGAAAAAAAGTAAAGTACACTACGCATTTTATAGTTTGACCGAGTGTTCGATTGTTATCGTCACAACATGAACTCCGAACTTCGATAGCTCCATGACGCCCGGAACTAAAAATCACGAGGTAGGTGATTGGTAGTTACCCAAAACCTTCAATACAAAAACAACTCGAAACTAGTACAAATTTTCCTCAAATCACACTTTTGGACAAAAGTAAATAAAATGTACACGCAACCTCGATTCGAAACGAAGAGAGAAAGCCGACGAGAAAAAGAGAAAGACTTTACTACTATTATTATAATCGGAACAATAAAAAATTCATTGACTTAAGATTTGTAGTAAACAAAAGAGCTGTTGTTATTATTATTATTATTATAAATTAGATCAGTGTGCTCTGACGTAAACATTTTAGTCTCGGAGGAGCAAACTGCATTTGTTAAGCGAATTAGTGTGTTTGGAGCTGTATATCGCGGCACACATTGCAGACACGAGGCACGATATAATCATATTTTAGCACAGTAGCTTTCATAAAGACAAAACACACCGCCCGACCTATTAAAATCATCTTAAATGTTTAGTTCGTTCGTTAAATTTGCTTTAATTATTTTCCCACAATTATTAAGGGATTTAAGGCGATATTCCCAAGACTTCGTCTTAAGTGTTTAATAAGGTGTACGTAACGTTTACTTTGGGGACTTCTTTTATGTTTCTTGTATAAAATAAAAAACTGCAAGTCGCCTTCATCAACTCGGCAATTCGCGACCAAAGATATGGCCGCATTGTTGCATGCTACGCGCAGTACGGGAAAACCAAAAATTTGACTTATATCGCAAAAATGTCAATTAAAACTTGTAAACTTAAATGTAGCATTTTATAAGAGCATTTTCAGGAACCTTAGAAGGGTAGGGAGGCTCAAGAATACAGGACAATAATGAAAAATTATTAATTTGCATTAGAAGGGCGGATTTTGGCTTGTTTTCAGGTTTTTTGCTTATAGCTCAAAAACTGCGCACTTGATAAAAAAAGTTCTTCTATACAAAAATGATGTACATTAAATTTTCTACACATTACATTTCTTAAGTTTTTTTCTCCTGGTGAAGAATTTACGCGCTAGCGCGCGTTAAAGTTAAAGAACTTCCAAAATCGGTCAAAAAATTGTGTTATCGCTCAGAACTCAAAAAGTATGCACTTTTGGAGAAAAGTGTTTCTATAAAAAATAAACTAAATTATATTTTCTACAAATTATATCTCTTAAATTTTTTCTTCAGGTGACCAATTTAGGCGCTGGCGCGCGTAAAAGTTAAAAAACGTCCAAAATCGGCCAAAAACTTCTTTTATCGCTCATACCTCAAAAACTACGCACTTTTGGAGAAAAGTGCTCCTATAACAAAATAAACTAAATTATATTTTCTACAAATTATATTTGTTATGTTTTTTTCTTGACGTGAACAATTTAGGCGCTAGCGCGCGTTAAAGTTTAAGAACTTCCAAAATCGGTCAAAAAATTGTGTTATCGCTCAGAACTCAAAAACTACGCACTTTTGGAGAAAAGTGTTCCTATACAAAAATAAGGTCCACTCAATTTCCTACAAATTATGCCTCTTAAATTTTTTTCGGCAAACAAACAGTTGAGATGGTAGAGCGGATTAAGTTTAAGGTATATCTCGAGCAGCTTCGTGAATTATCGTCTCTCTCTCGCTAGCTGGACGAAATCCGCCCATCAAACTGTAAAGTCATCACGAAAGCGGCGGTATACTACAATATATCTAAAATCTACACAAAAAATGCAATTTTTTGGTATAAAAATATTTCAATTGCCCTACATGGTTTAGTTTTACTCCCAAAAACCACAAGTCACATTTCAACGCGCTCTAGCACCTAAACTGCCGTATTGACGAAAAAAATTTTAGAGACATGATTTGTAGGAAATGGAAACTACTTTACTTTTATATAAAAACACTATTCTATACTAATATATAAATAATACTATACTAAACACTATAATATATAAAAGTGCGTAGTTTTCGAGCTATAAGCGATAAAACAAAAAAACATCTTTTTGTGAACCCTCGTCAAACTTTAACGCGCTCTAGCGCCTAAGCCGTTCTTCTGAGGAAAAAGTCTTTAGACTTAATTTGTAGGAAATTTTATCTAGTTTACTGTTACATAGATGCGCTTTTCTCATAAAGAGTGCATTTTTGAAGTTATAAGCGAGAAACTCAGAAAAGAGCAAAAACCCGAGCCACGCCGGCTCGATGTCAATGTTGGGGCCAATATTGGGAATTACGATTGGATCCAAACCCAGAGCTTCGCTCAGAGCCCACGTGTAATTCTTTGACGTTAAATGCTATCAAAATCAACAGTTAGTAGGTAGGTAGTAGGTACCCGATTAAGGCACATGTGGCGTACTTGCTATACGAAGGGAAACTAACGATTTCCTATGAAGCTGGAGACAAATTAAACACCCCTCACAATTTATCTCTACCTCTACTTGAAAAGTTAAATTTTGAGACCACTTGGTTTCGCTGCAATAATTATTTTATGCAAATCCTCGAGAATGGCACAATTAAACTCGGAAATTGGAAATCAATGCATCCTAATACACGACATAGGTTAGTTGTGCAATCAATTTGTAACTTTTCTATGAAGAGCATTTTAGTAAATTGTCACGTGCAAACTTTGAAATGAGAACGTGAAAATTATTGAAACGTGCTTTTAGCCTTTTCCTTGCACAATTTTTTAACGCCTTAAAATAAAACCACCACGACTTATTTTTCCAGATAAAAAAAAGAGAGAAACCGTTTCACTTGTAACGGATTACCTAAGAACGTTAAATTATATCAAGAATGCGAAATTTTAATAATTTTGTAATACTATTAAAGAGGGGACTCAAATGAGAGCCATTAATTTTCCATGGTTTGCTACTAAAGCTTCTACACTTTCTAACAAAACTTGTAGTATATTTACAACAGCCCTCAAAATATGAATTGCGCTGGCTGCCTATAGTTTGTTGCCGGAATTAATTGTGCAAGTTTGGGTGTTCGAACTTGACGATGTCAAGAATTGCTAATTATAAAGTTGTGTATTCTATTATGTCACACAAACAAAATTAATGTTTTATTTTATTACTATAAAAAAACTTCGCTTTAATTAATGGCCACAAAAACAACCATTTTACGTACTAAATACAGGGAGGCGCTCGGAGGCTTCGATTCAGTGCGGCGACGTATACAAAAAGTGTTTTGAAGTTTTGAAGAAAAGTCGGACTTCAAAGGCCACGAAAGTTGCATTTAAAGCCGTCTGCGGCAATGTATTTTAAACCTATAAATTATTCGAGTACCGAATGGTTTAGTTTGACACCCTTCTCGAGGCGTTATACTTTAACGCGCTCGCAACACCTAAACTGTTCGTTTGACGAAAAAAATCTAAGAAACATAATTTGCAGAAAATTCAATCTAATTTATTTTTGTATAGAGCCACTTTTCTCAAAAAGTAAGTAGTTTTTGAGTTATAAACGAAAAACCGAAAAAACGTTATTTGGCCAATAATAGAATTTTTGTCTAACTTTCTCGCGCTCTCGCGCCTAAACGGTTCGTCAGAAAAAAAACCTGAAAGGTATAATTTGTAGGAAATTGAATGGAGTTTATTTTCATATAAGGGCACTTTTCTCATAAATTGTCTAGTTTTCGAGTTATAAGCAAAAAACAGAAGAAAAAAAGTTTTTGGTCAATAATGGGATTTTTGTCGAATTTTCTCGCGCTCTCGCGCCTAAACGGTTCGTCTGATATAAAAACCTGAAGGTATAATTTGTAGGAAATTGAATGGAGTTTATTTTCATATAAGGGCACTTTTCTCAGAAATTGTCTAGTTTTCGAGTTATAAGCAAAAAACCGAAGAAAAAAAGTTTTTGGTCAATAACGGCATTTTTGTCGCACTTTCTCGCGCTCTCGCGCCTAAACGGTTCGTCTGATAAAAAAACCTGATAGGTATAATTTGTAGGAAATTGAATGGAGTTTATTTTCATAAAAGGGCACTTTTCTCATAAATTGTCTAGTTTTCGAGTTATAAGCAAAAAACAGAAGAAAAAAAGTTTTTGGTCAATAATGGGATTTTTGTCGAACTTTCTCGCGCTCTCGCGCCTAAACGGTTCGTCTGATATAAAAACCTGAAGGTATAATTTGTAGGAAATTGAATGGAGTTTATTTTCATATAAGGGCACTTTTCTCATAAATTGTCTAGTTTTCGAGTTATAAGCAAAAAACCGAAGAAAAAAAGTTTTTGGTCAATAACGGGATTTTTGTCGTACTTTCTCGCGCTCTCGCGCCTAAACGGTTCGTCTGATAAAAAAACCTGATAGGTATAATTTGTAGGAAATTGAATGGAGTTTATTTTCATATAAGGGCACTTTTCTCATAAATTGTCTAGTTTTCGAGTTATAAGCAAAAAACAGAAGAAAAAAAGTTTTTGGTCAATAATGGGATTTTTGTCGAATTTTCTCGCGCTCTCGCGCCTAAACGGTTCGTCTAATATAAAAACCTGAAGGTATAATTTGTAGGAAATTGAATGGAGTTTATTTTCATATAAGGGCACTTTTCTCATAAATTGTCTAGTTTTCGAGTTATAAGCAAAAAACCGAAGAAAAAAAGTTTTTGGTCAATAACGGGATTTTTGTCGCACTTTCTCGCGCTCTCGCGCCTAAACGGTTCGTCTGATAAAAAAACCTAGTAGATATAAATTGTAGAAAATTTGATTTAGTTTATTTTCATATAGAAAAAGTGAGTAGTTTTAGAATTATAAGCGACAAATTTAAAAAAACAATGTTTCGGCCGATTTTGGAATTTTCATTAAACTGCAAGGCGCTATAGCGCCTAAACCGTTCGTTTGAAGAAAAGAACCAAAGAGGTGTAATTTGTAGGAAATTTAAGGTACTTTATTTTTGTACCCTAACATTTTCCTCAAAAGTGGACAGTTCTTGAATTATAAGCGACAAATTAAAAAAAAAACATTTCGGCCGATTTTGGAATTTCCGTCAAACTGCAAGACGCTCTAGCGCCTAAATCATTCGTCTAAAAAAACCTAAGAGATATAGGCCACCCCCTCGAGTTACTACTGCCCCTTTGGAGTGGCAGTCGGTTTTTTGTAATATTTTACAGTTCGCAAGGTTAAAAATTTTGTTTTTTATCGTTTCGTAAAAGGCTGCCTCGCGGCAGCGAGAAACGAACCACAGGATACTCGCAATACAGACATCAGTTGGTTAGATATTCTGTAAAACTATAAGCTTCATGTAGCGAAAACTACCCTCTACCCCCTCCCAGGAAGACAGCTATAGAACCCCTTCTTCTGGACCAAACGGGGCCGATTGCTCAACGTGTCCACCGAAGCATAAAAATTAAAATTACATTTCGTTTCATTTGCATTGTGAATCTTAGTTTTCCACGATGTGTTCTCGAGATAACCTCAACATAGCATCTTTTAAAATATTAAACTTGAGTCCGCCTCAGAAGAAGCAAAATTGCAGATCGTTTCGAGAAAATATTTTATGCCGTCAACATAATTTTCCGCCAAGCCACCGCCATCTTCTATTTGTCATTTTCTATTACAAATACTTCGCGTAAAAACTAAAAGTTGGTTCTTATAATTTAAATGGAGAAATAACCCCCCCCCTCCCACGTTACAATTGAGTTGGCTAGAAAATACGTTAACAATTATTAGAAAATCGTAATTGAGGCCGAGTACTTGAAAAAAGAAAAAACTAAATATGAAAACTTCAATTTCGGTAAAGTACGAGTGAGTCAGTATCTGATAAGAATAAATTTAATTTAATTTACGCGAAATTAATTAAAAGTGTAATTAATTAAAAGTAAAGTTGGCAAATTAAAAATTTGGGCTCAAACATTTTTTTTCGTTCGGAAAAACTCACTTTGTGATAAAATCACTTCACCTCAAGTTTGTGAATTTTTTGTTAATTTAACTGGTAGTTAATCGGAGTTAATTAACAGATATTAAAAACTTTACGGTTCGGAGTTAACTTATTAGTTTCATTACTAACAATACACATACTTTCGTAAAAGTTATTGAAGACGACTTTAATATCTAGTAAGGGAGAATCTCAAGAGACGAGAAAGCCGCGCCGCGCCTCCACCTCCTCTCACGAGGATTTCTCATTTTACTTTGAAACTTTTAATTAATATCGATTTGTCTGCTAATAAATGCGCTCAATTTGATATATTCGCATTTTGTGATATCAACGACGCAAAAGCACATACCTCTTGACATTCTCGACGAAAAGGAGGGATGCTGCCGTCCAGACGTGTGCTCCGCTTCCTTCTCCACTTCCGGATCGATAACGGGAACCCTTACACCCCTTCTACCTGCAACCCCCCGCGTTATAACAATATGGGGGTATTACTTCTACACGTGTTCAACCAACTTATGTATGCTATGATGCACTTATCGGAGACTAAAAACTACTTTTAACTTTAAAAAAAACATCCCCCTTTTTCACCCAAACTTAAAATTAATCCCCCTTTATTTCACAACAGCTGGAGGGCAGATACAACCAATTTTAAAGCAATTTCAAAATTCATAAAATGTTTTCAAACATTCGATCGTAATTACTATTTACGTACCTACTGTACTGTACCTACTGCACGTACACGGTGGTAGCAAGACGGTATTGTAAACCTCGTATCCCACAAAAAAAGATCGTTTGGGCCTATAACAATTTCTTTTAATTTTCACTTGTTTTTTAACAACTGTAAGAGTTACTTTAAGGACTTCTTTTATTTCGGCAATTAGTGAACAAAAATATGGCCGTATTCTTACACGCTATGCGCAGTACGGGAAAAACAAAACAAATATATCGCAAAAATGGCAATTACCTAAACTACCGCCTGTAAACTTAATATCGCATTCCGTAAGAGCATTTTCAGGGACCTGAGTCGTGAATAATACATGACAGTAACGAAAAATTAACAATTTAAGTAATACATTAGAAGGGTTGATTTTGGCTCTTTTTTCGGTTTTGTGCTTATAACTCGAAAACTACGCACTTTCAGAGAAAAGTGCCCCTATACAAAAATAGACTACAGTATATTTTCTACAAATTATAGCTCTCAAGTTTTTTTCTTCGCGTGAACAATTAAGGCGCTAGCGCGTGTTAAAGTTAAAGATCTTCAAAAATCGGCCAAAAAATTGTTTTATCGCCCATAACTCAAAAACTACGCACTTTTAGAGAAAAGTGCTCCTATACAAAAATTAACTCCATTACATTTTCTACAAATTATATCTTTTAAGTTTTTTCTTCAGGTGAACAATTTAGGCACTAGCGCGCTTAAAAGTTAAAAACCTTTCAAAATCGGCCAAAAACTTGTTTTATCGCTTGTAACTCAAAAACTACGCACTTTCAGAGAAAAATGCTCCTATACAAAAATAAACTAAATTATATTTTTAACAAATTATATCTCTCAAGTTTTTTCTTCACGTGAACAATTTAGGCGCAACCGCGTTAAAGTTAACGAACTTTCAAAATCGGCCAAAAAATTGTTTTGTCGCCTGTAACTCAAAAACTATGCACTTTTGCAGAAAAGTGTTCCTATACAAAAATAAGGCAAACTCAATTTTCTACAAATTATGCCTCTTTAATATTTTTCGTCAAACAAACAGTTGAGGTGGTAGAGCGCGTTGAAGTTTAGGGTATATCTCGAGCACTTCCGTGCATTATCGTCTCTCGCTCGCTAACTCTGCTAAATCCGCCCCCATTCGATGTTTTTATGGTTGTTAGGACGATTGACAACGCTGCACTAGCCACCTTACCTTCATTATAGAGACACGTGGTACAAATGAAATGTAGCTCATAACCAAAACTTCAAAATTATAGGATCGAATAATTATTTCTGATGAATTCCATCAAGTGAGGTCAAACTATAATAACGTACGCGTGTGAGTTGTTATTCCTTTTTCCAACAAAGCAAACAAACGTGGCCATCTTAATTATTCACAACTAAAATTTTTCAAATAAGTTTAATCACCTTATTATTTAGTATTCTCACACAAAAAAATTGATTACAACTTCAAGGTAAAAACTAATCGCGATGGCGCGATGCATTTTATAAAATTAAATAAAAAAAGGTTAAAGCGCATTTGATGAAAACCTTTTATCGTTTATACACGTGTTCGGTTTTAAAATCCAAGGATGAAAATGGAAAACAACGTAACGACCTTAAATTATAAAAACAAAATTACATAAACGTACGTGTGAGACGCAATTAATAAAACCTTTTCATCAATTTTCAACTTAAACCGATATTATCCAAAAACGTGATTGAAAATATTTTGCAAAGGTTTCGGTGCGCCAACAGTTGGGCCCCTTCAAAGGACTAGTAAATAATTTTTTTATAACAAGGACCGTTGACGGTAACGTCGAAGTAATAGCGACTCGTTAAAAGGAGGTTTGAGGAATCAAAACGCAACTTTTCACAAAATCAAGCCAATCGCTCCGAGTGCATCAGAGTAAAGTGGCAGTACTCGGTTAAATTCGGCTGACGTCGCTGCTTTTCTTCCATTTCTTCATTGAAGAAATCGGTGAATTCGCACACAAACTTTGTACTAGTGCGCTCAGGACGGCAACTTTAGGGAGGCACAGGCACAAATCTCTAGATCGCGTTCGAAGTAGTCATTCGAATTTCTAGCGCTATTGATGCAAAGCAAGCCACGATTATTACTCCAAGTAATGCCCGAAGAGACTCCCTACTTTGGTAGAGTTCTGATTACAGTTCTTCATCTGCTCGCTCTACTATACCAAACACGATTAGTTTCGTTTACTTTTTGACAAAACACGGTGCGGTGGCATATGGAAAAAACATAGTAAGCAGCTGGGCAGCGACCACGTGAGTGGTCAGAATACGGACGAGGTGCGGACGCGTGCGGTTTCTCTGGTGGTGATCCGTGACTCGGCCGACTCACGCGTCGGACGCGGTGGGGTTATGTGTGTCCCGACCTTTACAGAAAGAGCATACTAACCAGCTGGGCGGGGACCACGCCAGTGGTCAGAAGTCAGAATACATACGAGGTGCGGGCAAGTATGGGGAGAGGAGAGAGGTGAACGGTGACTCGGCCGACTCGCGTGTTGCGCGCGGTTATGTGTGCTCCGACCTTTACGGAAAGAACATACTAACCAGCTGGACAACAGTGTGGACACGGACGAAATACGGACAAGTGTGGTCTCACTGGGAGTGATCCGTGAGTCGACCGGCCGCTGGACACGGTGCTGTGATGTGTGAGTCGACCTTTATAGAAAGAGCATAATAATCAGCTGGACGGGGTCCACGTCAGTGGTCAGAATGCAGACAAGTGTGATTTCACGGGGGGGGGGGGGGGGGTCCGTGACTCGGCTGACTCACGTATCGGGTGCATCGCGGTTATGTGTATCTCGACCTTAGATATGTGGTTTACGTTCGCAACTAAGCTCGGCTCTATAATCTGGATCCGGCTTCCGGATTCCTCTATAATGTCAGTTAGCATATCTCTCTCTATATTTTACCAGACTTCGTCTGCAGCTATGAACCTTTCGACTTCACTACAATGCTGAAATGGGCTAAGTGCCTCGCTTGCCTCTTAGAGAAGTGGTGAGTTGCTTTGACTTTCATCAAAATCGAGAAAACGCCTTTTCTATGAAAACCGAAGCTACGAAAGAATACGAACCGCCCCATTCACTAAAATGAACAAGGGTAAGCGTTAACGAGAAAAATAGTTGTAATTTCGTCCGTAAGATGAAAATGAATGAAAATCCGGGAGATGCCAAACTCAGTATAGAATCAAGTTTCTATTTCAGCTTATTATGCAGGCATCGGAGGAAGCTTCTCTTCTTCCCTTACTGAACGACTCGACAACTCTGGTGCTGCTCTTGTGGTGGGAGTCTAAAATACCTTCCGAGAATAGGATCTTCTCAGAAAAACGCATACTGGGAAGGGACATTTGTATGTCCATAGTCCACAGACTCCAAAGAAGCAGAACCCACGAAGGCGAGTGCCTCGTAGCCGCAAAAGTTTGGCACTGGCACCGTCAGAGCCAAAATGGTTAAGCCAAATTACTGCATGATGTGGTTTCTTGGCAAAGAGGAAGAATCTCGTCTGTTTGAGCCCCTGAACATTATTCAGTTTAACGTTTAACGGCCTAGGCCAGAGGCTACTTAAATATTGTACCTACAGCGCGGTTGGGGAGTAGTTACAACAACGTCACGTTTGGGAGCACGATAAAATACATGCAGGAACACTTCGCAAACGTAATCACAATAATGTTTTAGTAGCTCGGGTATCCGGCTGTATTGGTGGAGTCGCTAAAAAAATGGAAGAACGACACAAAAACGAGAATAATTGATAAGAAAAAAATCAAAACTCGAGCAGAAGTTTGAAAATAAAACAAATGTAATTTTGTCGTAATGGGAAGAAGTTGGAAGATAATTTTCGAACACACATAAAGGTCAAATGGCAAATCTCATCAGGGCAAAAAAAACAATTGAGAACATAAGGCAAGAGTATCGTTGCAAAACATTTTTTTTAATAATAAAAAGCAGTCGATGCAACTAGAGCACGCGTGTCAATTAGACCTTAAAATCCTTCAGACGGATTAAAAAATAAATTGTTCGTGAAACAATTAAGTTGGCGTTAATTTATTTATGATTAACATTTAACAAAATTTAAAGAATTTGAAAATAATTAAAATCCGACAAAAGCTCCGTCAATCCATTTAACCGTCTCTCTCTTCTTTCCCACACCAAATAAATGGATCTTAACCTGAAAACTTTAATCGCGTTACTGCTCAATTTCTCCACTTGGTCGAATTTCGAAATTAAATTAAATTTATTCAAAGATCTTAAATTATAATCAAAATCCTTTAATGAACAAATATAGATGCATTTAACGTCTTCTCTACTTTCCCTCCTAAACTATGAATTTTCATGAATAAATCCGCGGATAACGTGTTGCAATCTCGCCACTATTCAATTATCTGTTATTTCTTCACAAATTGAAAAATTACAAATGCTCCAATCGGTCAGTTTTCATCATTAACATGTAACAAAATTATTGAGGCGCATTTGGTTTAGTAAGTCGTTTAATGATCGCTGTAGCTGGTTCGCTCTCGTTGTCACGGCAATCCTAGTGCAGTGTAAAATGCAAATGTCGAAATTGGCGTCGAACTTTGTCCGGAAATTATCATCCCCATGGCGACGTTCACTTATTTAAGCGTTTCGGCCTTCTTTGTAATTTCGGAGAGTTGGCCGCCAAGTGATTTACTTGTTGCTAGCGAACACACGAAACTATGAGGCTTTAATTGTAAAACTGGCGCCCAACTGGCGTGGGGCGAGCTAGTTACGTTGTGCAGTTTGACGAGCGAATGGTTTTCGATAAAGTTTTAGTCCCAGTCATTGCGATGCAAAACCGAGCGACCCTTGAAATAACAAATCGACTCCATAATAATTGTTATCGAGACACTTAAAGTAAAAACATTTACGATCACATGCAAAATCTATAAAACACGACACGCCATTTCGATACTTTTCGTGATTTTTAAAGGCACGAAATTTTTGATTTACATCACACATTGACCTTATCCAGTTTGAGCGCTTGAGCCGTAATAAAAATTTGATATATAAACGTTTATACGCCAATCTTTTAACAACTTTTATGACGTGTCGACAAAAATGTTAAAAACGCTCAAAACAAGAAGTTTAATGTTAGGGAAAAAGAAAAATGCACACCGCATAAAAAGCTTAACCGCCATTAAGTAATAAGCTTCGAATAAAGAGGGCGTTGGACGTTTGAAGAGTAAAAGAAAGCCAACATATTAAACTTTCCCCACAACTATACCGCCGCTAGTAAAGCAGTCACATTTTTCTCCAACAAATTCCGCTAAATGGTAATTTGGACGGCGATCTGAAAAGAACCCTTAAACGACGATCGCTTTAAGCAGATATGAGGCAATGTATCAAGAATTGCAACAGTTGTTTGTGGCCGTAAGTTGCGAAATGCGTATATTTAGGAATGGGCACGTGTGGTTGTATTAAATTTGGGGCGGTTTATAGACGGTTAAAATTGCGGAAGAGAGAAAAAGGGGGTGATTTTGACGCCCACCCAATTTAGGGTCGGACTGACTGATTCGGTGTAAGACTGGTAATAGAATTGTCGCTCGGTTGCACATCTATGAGCTCCTGTTCGTTGCAGTTTCCCAATATCTATACTTGCTTTAGATGGATTTTATATCGCGCCATGGGGGGTTAACCTCTTGAACTTTAGGTTTGTCTTATTTCTTTTTTTGAAATGTTAGCAAACAACAATATATTCTATGCAAACCACATCTTTCGACTATTTCCACGATAATATTTCCATAAACATTTTTGAATACTTTGAGAGCTACGAAAAAGGCGCGTTATGGCCACACATCCTAGTTTTAATTTATCATTTACGAACGCGCAAGAAATAAAGCGTCGAAAATAAATGTAAGGTGCAAGTGAGTTAGTTAAAGGGTCAAATTACTTCCAATTTTTATTGTTAAAAGAGAAAAGAGGGGCTCAACATTAATTGGACTCGGTCGATTAAGGAAACTTAAAGACGGTCTCTCTAATTAATCTTGTTTTATCTTCCATGTTGTCTATCCACTCGTACGTGATCTTTCGTAAGTCTCGTCATTTTTTTAACAAACTCACATTGGCGCAAAATTGGCTAAAGCTAAAGAGAGGAGTTCAAGAGAGGTGGCTTCGTCCATCTTTCAGAGCTATTCGTCTGTGAGGCAGCGAACACTTTTATTAAACCATAAAGTAGCAAATGTTTGACTGTGCAGGATGAAAGGGCGTGGCAATTGAGTCATAAAACCGACAGACCGTCTGCCTGTTAAAAGTGGCAGCATCTACTTGGGGGAAGCTCGAGAAGGGTGGATTTCGGCTCTTTGTCGTTTTTTCGCGTGTAACTCGAAAACTACGCACTTTATGACAAACGCTCATCGGCATAAAAACAAAGCACATCAAGTTTCCTACAAATTATACCAATACCTTTCTTTTCTCAGACGAACGGTTTAGACGCAACAGCGCGATAAACTTTGACAATAATTTCATTATCAGCCAAAAACTGTTTTTTTTTTGTTTTTTGCTTATAACTCGAAAACTAGGCACTTTCTGAGAAAAGTGCGTCTATGCGGCAATAAACAACATCAAATTTCTGACAAATGATGCATATCAGGTTTTTTCTCAGACAAACGGTTTAGACGCAACAGCGCGATAAACTTTGACAATAATTTCATTATCAGCCAAAAACTGTTTTTTTTTTGTTTTTTGCTTATAACTCGAAAACTAGGCACTTTCTGAGAAAAGTGCGTCTATGCGGCAATAAACAACATCAAATTTCTGACAAATGATGCATATCAGGTTTTTTCTCAGACAAACGGTTTAGGCGCGACAGCGCAATACAATTTGACAATAATTTCATTATCGGCCAAAAACTGTTTTTTTTTTGTTTCTTGCTTATAACTTGAAAACTATGCACTTTCTGAGAAAAATGCATCTAAGCGAAAATAAACAACATCAAATTTCCAACAAATTATATATATCAGGTTTTTCTCTCAAACAAACTGTTTAGGCGCGACAGCGCAATACAATTTGACAATAATTTCATTATCAGCCAAAATCTGTTTTTTTATTTTTAGCTTATAACTCGAAAACTACGCACTTTCTGAGAAAAGTGCGTCTTTGCAAAAATAAACAACATCAAATTTTCTACAAATTATATCTATCAGGTTTTTGTTTCAGACAAACGGTTTAGGCGCGACAGCGCAATACAATTTGACAATAATTTCATTATCAGCCAAAATCTGTTTTTTTATTTTTAGCTTATAACTCGAAAACTACGCACTTTCTGAGAAAAGTGCGTCTTTGCAAAAATAAACAACATTAAATTTTCTACAAATTATATCTATCAGGTTTTTGTCTCAGACAAACGGTTTAGGCGCGACAGCGCAATACAATTTGAGAATAATTTCATTATCAGCCAAAAACTGTTTTTTTTTTGTTTTTTGCTTATAACTCGAAAACTAGGCACTTTCTGAGAAAAGTGCGTCTATGCGGCAATAAACAACATCAAATTTCTGACAAATGATGCATATCAGGTTTTTTCTCAGACAAACGGTTTAGACGCAACAGCGCGATAAACTTTGACAATAATTTCATTATCAGCCAAAAACTGTTTTTTTTTTGTTTTTTGCTTATAACTCGAAAACTAGGCACTTTCTGAGAAAAGTGCGTCTATGCGGCAATAAACAACATCAAATTTCTGACAAATGATGCATATCAGGTTTTTTCTCAGACAAACGGTTTAGGCGCGACAGCGCAATACAATTTGACAATAATTTCATTATCGGCCAAAAACTGTTTTTTTTTTTGTTTCTTGCTTATAACTTGAAAACTATGCACTTTCTGAGAAAAATGCATCTAAGCGAAAATAAACAACATCAAATTTCCAACAAATTATATATATCAGGTTTTTCTCTCAAACAAACTGTTTAGGCGCGACAGCGCAATACAATTTGACAATAATTTCATTATCAGCCAAAATCTGTTTTTTTATTTTTAGCTTATAACTCGAAAACTACGCACTTTCTGAGAAAAGTGCGTCTTTGCAAAAATAAACAACATCAAATTTTCTACAAATTATATCTATCAGGTTTTTGTTTCAGACAAACGGTTTAGGCGCGACAGCGCAATACAATTTGACAATAATTTCATTATCAGCCAAAATCTGTTTTTTTATTTTTAGCTTATAACTCGAAAACTACGCACTTTCTGAGAAAAGTGCGTCTTTGCAAAAATAAACAACATTAAATTTTCTACAAATTATATCTATCAGGTTTTTGTCTCAGACAAACGGTTTAGGCGCGACAGCGCAATACAATTTGACAATAATTTCATTATCGACCATAAACTGTTTTTTGTTTTTTGCTTATAACTCTTAACTACGCACTTTCTGAGAAAAGTGCGTCTATACGAAAATAAAGTTCATCAAATATCCTACAAATTATACCTTTTAAGTTTTTTTCCTCGGGTAAAGGATTTAGGCGCTTGCGCGCATTAAGGTTAAAATAACTTCAAGGATCGACCAAAAAAATTTTTTTACTACTTAACGCACTCTAGCGCCTAAGCCGTTCGCCTGAGGAGAAAACCTTTCGGATATAGTTTATAGGAAATTTTATCTAGTTTATTTTTACATAGATGCACTTTTCTCAAAAAATGTGTAACTTTGAAGTTATTAGCGAAAAACTTAAAAAAGAGCAAAAACAAAAAATTGGTCGATTTTAGAAGCTTTTTTAACTTTAACGCGTGCTAACGCCCAAATCGTTTTCCTGAAGAAAAAAACTTAAGATACATAATTTGTAGGAAATTCGATGCTCCTTATTTTTATGCAGATACACTTTTGTCATAAAATGCGTAGTTTACGAGTTATACGCAAAAATAGAGCTGCAACCCACTCTTCTCGAGCCCCCCCCCCCAAGTTAATGCTG
Organism: Malthinus flaveolus; assembly: GCA_950108345.1. Taxonomy (NCBI): domain Eukaryota; kingdom Metazoa; phylum Arthropoda; class Insecta; order Coleoptera; family Cantharidae; genus Malthinus; species Malthinus flaveolus. The sequence goes on from OX467289.1 coordinate 13,799,935, forward strand.
CCACTTTTAACAGACAGACGGTCGATTTTATTACTCATTTGCAATGCTCTTTTATACTGCATTGTCAAAAATTTGTACTTTGTAGTTTAGTAAAACTCCCGGATTATTTAATTTACGAAGAAAACGAAGAACAGGCTCTAGTCTAGTCTAAAGTCCCAGCAGCCGATTACACGTTACCGATTAAATTAATTGCTCTCACTTCGAAACAAAAGCCCTACGCTACGATGTGTATGCATTTCCTGGTATTCGTGTGAAACTCTAGGTTCCATCGTTATTGAAATGACAACATCACAACACCAGGATTATAATAAATACCAGCACTGAGATGCTTAGACACGTTCATAAAAAGCACACTATGGGAGCATAACTATTTAAACTTTGAGCATAATTCGTAGTGCATCGAGTTGAAATAAGCTTAGCGTCGTTAATTTGCTTTTTTTCGCACAATGGTTGCGAGCTATTTCAAAATCTGCTAATTAAAACGGCGGTGTTGCCGCCACGATTTGAATATGTTGGGGAGGGAAAAAAAGCCGTCGAGGGCTATAAAACGTTGCAGTTGTACGTATAAAAAGAACATTAACTGAAAACGAACTCATTTGTATGGATATAGTGCAGTCAAGTGGAGTGATAGACACATGCATGTGTAGCATCCAGTAAGTAGAAGCAGGTGTTTAATTTGCAGACAAGATCAGAATAAGCTCGAAATTCGCGAGACAGGTGTCTTACGATAATGTTCCAAATATTAAAGGACGCCGTTATTGAAATTGGAACATATAACAATAATCACGTCATTTACAATAAAATTACAATTTTCTCTTCCTCTTCTCTATAAAAAAACAAAAAAAAATCCCGTCGACTTTAAGTACTCGGTGGATGTGAAAATCAATAAGACGAAAATCTGATAAGTTCGCTCTAATTTTAATTAAAAGAAGAACTAAGCTGAGTGTATTCATTCTGTGGCCAACTGATGTCAACACAAATCAATTTTATCGCCCATTTGGGGTAAAAATAAGAACCCTCTTATAGAGGTGAAAATCGAGAAGTATATAGAAGCGCTTTCTAACCGCATTTCTTCGTTTTACTTAAACAATCGGTCGACATTTTTCCACATTATAAGAAACTCGCATTTATCGACGAAAGTCCTTTGCTTTTTAGTACTTAGTACAGGGTGGCCCAATTAAAAATTTTAATTCGGTGCAGAAGCCCCACTCTGTATAGGTAACCCGAATTAAGGTATTGTTTGCCAAATGCACTGAAACAATTGATTTTATTACGAAACGTCACAAGTACTAAAATCGTCATAATCGCAATAAGATCATAGTTCAAATTTAAATTATTTAACGAAACCACAAAATTTCTACAAGTTCCTATAAATAGTAAATTATTTATTTGTAACAAACGGTAACCGAATAAAAACAAAACCTCCTTTACGACTTGCGACATTTCCAATTCATTAGAAAAAAACTATCCTGAACTTAACACCTACGATTCTGACTCACGTTTTTGGTAATTAAGTTTTGTTATTGACTCAACTTGACGTCATTAGTCACGTTAAGTTTTGAGAACTTGTACAGACTTTCGGAATTGTAACGACGGTGCATAGTTACTATTTGCAAAAACGTTTACTTTGCCTCACACAGCTTGGAAACTCGCCTGGGTTACCCACCCAACGTGTCTACTGCACCCCATAATACTGCACAAACTTAAAAAATAGAAATGCAATCAAACATTGCATTTTTCTGCATTTCCAAAATCAAAAACGCCAAGAAAGAGTATGGCTTTGCGAAGAATCAAAGCATTGCGCTAAAAATTTTTAATGGGGTCTAAGATACCCCACGCTATTTAAAACATTATAATAAGTACACATTTACAATATAATTACAACGGAATTTTTGGCAAACTTTAACGCGCTTTAGCGCCTAAACCGGTCGTCCCGAGGAAAAAACCTTAGGGGTATAATTTGTAGGAAATTTGATGTAGTTTATTTTTATAAAGGGACACTTTTTTCATAAAGTGCCTAGTTTTCGAGTTATAAGCGAAACACCGAAAAAACTGTTTTTGACCAATAATGGAATTTTTATCGAACTTAATAGCGCTGTCGCACCTAAACCGGTCGCCACACAAAAAAACCTTAGAGGTATAATTTGTAGGTAATTTGATGTACTTTATTTTGATTTAGTAACACTTTTTTCATAAAGTGCCTAGATTTCGAGTTATAAGCGAAAAACCGAAGAAAACAGTTTTTGGTCAATAATGGAATTTTTATCAAACTTTATCGCGCCTAAACCGGTGGTCGCAGAAAAAAAACCTTAGAGGTATAATTTGTAGGAAATTTGATGTAGGTTATTTTCATAAGGAACACTTTTATCATAAAGTGTCTAGTTTTCGAGTTTATAAGCGATTATGGACAATAATGGAATTTTTATCGAAATTTATCGCGCTGTCGCGCCTAAAGCGGTCGTCTCAGAAAAAAAACCTTAGAGGTATAATTAGTAGGAAATTTGATGTATTTTATTTTCATACAGGAACACTTTTCTCATAAAGTGTCTAGTTTTCGAGTTATAAGCAAAAAACCGGAAAAAACTGATTTTGAACAATAATGGAATTTTATATCGAACTTCAGCGCGCTATCGCGCCTAAACCGGTCGCCACACAAAAAAACCTTAGAGGTATAATTAGTAGGAAATTTGATGTACTTTATTTCCATACAGAAACACTTTTCTCATAAAGTGCCTAGTTTTCGAGTTATAAGCAAAAAATCGGAATAAACTGATTTTGAACAATAATGGAATTTTATATCGAACTTTAGCGCGCTATCGCGCCTAAACCGGTCGCCACACAAAAAAACCTTAAAGGTATAATTAGTAGGAAATTTGATGTACTTTATTTCCATACAGGAAAACTTTTCTCATAAAGTGCCTAGTTTTCGAGTTATTAGCGAAAACCCGAATAAAAGAGTTTAGGGCGCCATGTTTAGAAGGCTCAGAATAACGTGAACGTGGACGACTGTAGATGCACTAAAAGAAACATCTGGGCGAATTATATCGCTTCTACAATTTTCCCAACTTTGCGACGATTTCAAACCTTTGACTTAAGAGTGGGGGAACCGTTCAAAGAGCAGACGCGCCCTCAATAAACTAGCCAATTTTAATAGTTACTCATAAACAGGTTTACTTAAAGTACTCAAATGAGTTGTCATTTTAATCAGAAAACTAACCAAACCGTCCCTCAAGTACCCACTCTCCCATTTCTGATATGTCCTTAACATAAAATAGGTGCCTTAAATTATCTCATCCACTCGAGATTAAAAATATTGACTTACAAATCCAGTTTTTAGCAAACTACATTTTTAAAGGGTCTCTTTAAAAAATTCTCAAGATTAAAAAAGGACGACTTTTTCTCGGGAATTGATAATTACAACAACTTGGCGCCAACAGACACATTTTATTACGTTTAATAAAATAAAATGTTGAGTAGTGAGTTTATTACGCGTTTAAAATAGTACAATACGAAGCAAAATAATATTAAAACATACAAAGTTGGTAGAATGGCTCTATCTAATTTCTAATTCATCAACATCGAGCGTGGAGTTTTAGCGAAAGCTCACAGGGGGCTTGTTTCGTTTCTTTTAATTTCTTAACAGTGGCAGGTATAAGGTGATGCCATTGTCGGGTAGGATAGAAGGTTGTGTTTTTGGTCAAATTTGGTTAATTTTGAGAAATGTAAAAGTCGTCTTGGGAAAGAGAACGAGGATGGGAAAAGCGTAACGTGAGTTCGCCAAAAGCGGTGGCTTAAAAACCAAGCCTAGTATCAATGGCGAGCTTTATGAAATTCCGTTTGTGTCCACAATGTGGAACGATGCGCTAGTTACGACAAAACGGCTTTAAAAAATTCGAAATTTCTAAAAATAAGCTTTTATGGAAAAATATTGTTTTTATTGTGACAGTTGTTCGTTAAGTGGCAAGTGGCTCAAGTACCTACCACTTATCTTTAACTCAAACGGTGTCTACCGATTAGCACAATAAGTTCTAGTATAGTCAAATAAAGGTCAAATCGCTCGCAAAGCTTCATTGCGAACACATTTGTGTGTTTCGACAACGAGTCCTTCAGTGTAATTTTTCAAAAACACCCAAGTCGCTAGAGAGTTCCAGAGAGTGCATATAACAGCTTTTAGGTTAATTTACGAAATTTGCATGTTGCGTTTTTGCGCGAATTTGTGAATATTCATTACATTCTTAAAATATAAATAAAAGTACAGATGAGCAAGGTAAGTGAAATGCAATTAGTTGAAGCTTATATAATTAATGAAGGATATTAAAATTTCCATGGAATTTAAAAAAAATTCAAACAAAACACAGAAAAACACGCAATTTTCGTGTAAACTGATAAAAATCAACAAACAAAAAATTAACATTAATAATGAAAAACTAATTTGAAAATAAATAAGCCGTTTAAATCAAACCCATCGCGCGTTAATTTTAAAAGAGAAAATAGAAGGGTGTGAGGCAATTTTATGAAAATAACAATTATTTATGTAAATGTTCCATTTCATTGGTTTACCCCATTTCTTCTAAATTAACCATTCATTTGGTCGGTGTCAAATTGAGACTTTTCCCTAAATTTAGGGAATTGTCACTTGAGACGCGGGTAATTAAAGCCAAATTCCCTAAATTTAGGGAAATATGAGTCAAAGTCTTATTGCAAGCGGCAATTAGTACGAGAAGCTTTAATATTTCTAAAAATGGCCATTGCTATTGTTACCTTAACCCCATAAGGTCGTGTAATGCGTGACGGTAACTTACCTGAAACAAAAAAGTAGCAATTAGACATTGAAATTATGGAAGTTGAAAAAATAGCAATAAAATTCGGTACAAAGACCTTGAGGTCGAGAAATAAATAAATAATAATGGCCGAATTATTTAAAATCCGAGCCTGTTTAAGTACCTTTAATTCTGAAAAATCGTATAATATTTCATTGACGGTTTCGCCTTATAAAATCCTCCTCCCAAAAAAACATTGTTATATATTATAGAGGATAACAAAAAAAACGCCAAGAGAATAAACGAACGCCGCTCCTATTTATAACTTTACTAATTTGCAAAAATTGCATTCGCAGCCAAATTTGCATATTTTTACCTGTTCCATATTATATACTACAAAGAAAGGAGGCGAAAAAGAGAGATACACTTCCATCCAAAAGTTTACCAAGAAAAAAATTATGACGTCAATTAAATTTTAAATTATACGTTGACCTTTTTTTTGTGTGTAAAAGATCAAAGTTAAAATTTTGCGCTCCATCTTATCATATACGTATATTTCTCAAAAGTTTTCCTCTTATATGTACTTTTCTCTTCAATAGTTCCAAGTTTCCGCTGCTTATTATTTGTGTTTTAAACCAAAAGAAAACAATTCAACGACGAACATTTTCGCAAAGATTAATAAACGTAAAAACTTTCAACATGTTAAAAGGGCCGCCATTGCCGACAGCATTGATAGTTATTTTATTAGGGCACCCTTCGCATTATTTTAAAATAAATTTCTGCAGCGCGAAGTTCCTTTTCCCACTGGAGTCGACTTGACTACGAGGTGATAAAAGTGCTTGATTGCATCGTCTCGGGCGATTTTCAGTTTTTCGTGTCTAACTCGAAAACTACGCACTTTGTGACAAAAGTTCATCAGCATACAAATAAAGCAGTTAAAATTGTCTACGAATTACATCTCCTAAGCATGTTTTCCTCAGGTGAACGATTTAGGCGTTAGCGCGCGTTAAACTTCAAAAATCGGTCAAAAATTGTTTTATCGCTCATAACTCAAAAAATATGCACTTTATGAGAAAAATTCTTTTATAGATGATTAAAGTACATTAAATTTTCTGCAAATGATATCTCCTAAGACTTTGTTCCAAGATGAACGTTTTAAGCGCTGGCGCGCTTTAAAGTTAAAAAACTTCAAAAATCGCCTAAAACTGTTTTATCGCTCATAACTCAAAAACTATGCACTTTATGAGAAAAACTCTTCTATAGAAGATTAAAGTACATTAAATTTTCTGCAAATGATATCTCCTAAGACTTTGTTCCCAGATGAACGATTTAAGCGCTGGCGCGCTTTAAAGTTAAAAAACTTCAAAAATCGCCCTAAAACTGTTTTATCGCTCATAACTCAAAAACTATGCACTTTATGAGAAAAATTCTTTTATAGATGATTAAAGTACATTAAATTTTCTGCAAATGATATCTCCTAAGACTTTGTTCCAAGATGAACTTTTTAAGCGCTGGCGCGCTTTAAAGTTAAAAAACTTCAAAAATCGCCTAAAACTGTTTTATCGCTCATAACTCAAAAACTATGCACTTTATGAGAAAAACTCTTCTATAGAAGATTAAAGTACATTAAATTTTCTGCAAATGATATCTCCTAAGACTTTGTTCCCAGATGAACGATTTAAGCGCTGGCGCGCTTTAAAGTTAAAAAACTTCAAAAATCGCCCTAAAACTGTTTTATCGCTCATAACTCAAAAACTATGCACTTTATGAGAAAAACTCTTCTATAGAAGATCAAAGTACATTAAATTTTCTGCAAATGATATTTCTTAAGACTTTATTCCCAGATGAACGATTTAAGCGCTAGCGCGGTTTAAATTTAAAAAACTTCAAAAATCGCCCTAAAACTATTTCATCGCTTATAACTCAAAAACTATGTACTTTATGAGAAAAGTTCTTCTATAGAAGATTAAAGTACATTAAATTTCCCACAAATTATATCTCTTAAATTTTTTCCTCGGAAAAACAATTTAGGCTCCAGCACGCGTTGAAGTTACAAAAACTTCAAAAATCGATCAAATAACTATTTTATCGTTCATAACTCGAAAACTATGCATTTTATGAGAAAAATTCTTCTATATAAGATTAAAGTATATAAAATTTTCTACAAATGATATCTCTTAAGACTTTTTTCTCAGATAAACGATTTATGCGCTAGCGCACTTTAAAGTTAAAAAACTTCAAAAATCGCCCTAAAACTGTTTCATCGCTCATAACTCAAAAACTATCCACTTTATGAAAAAAATTCTTTTATAGAAGATTAAAGTACATTAAATTTCCTACAAATTATATCTCCTAAGTTTTTTTCGTCGGGTAAACAATTTAGGCGCTAGAGCGCGTTAAAGTTAAAAAAACTTCAAAAATCGGCCTAAAAAATATTTTATCGCTCATAACTCTAAAAGTATGCACTTTATGAGAAAAGTTCTTCTATACAAAATTAAAGTACATTTAATACTCTCTACCACTCCAACTGTTTGCTTGATGAAAAAAATTTCACTGATTCCGACAGTGCAGTGTAATGACTCTACTGTCGTAGTTTTTGAGTGCCTCCCCTAGCGCCTCTCTAGTGTCGCTACTCGCTATTCTATTATTTCATAATAAACTTTTAGGGGCAAAAATACATAACCACGTTGCCTCCTTCTCTAGTTTGTATCCGCTGCAAGACTTTATGGAGGTATTCAGTCTATATTAACGCAGTCATTAACGGCAGTCAACGCACCGAAAAATGTCAGCAGTTAAAATTCATATTCTTAATTAAAAGTACGTCACGCACCTGACGGTTATTTATCTAATCCTCCCCTATTTACGACCTTATCCTTATATTTAAACATCTAAACGTTACAAAAAGGTTGATCAAAACAACGCAAGTCAAAAAATAACAAAAACTAAATTCCTAACAACCCTCTCATCACTCGAACGAGTACTAATAAAAAGTAAAATATAAAGAGATTAAAAAATAAAGTTAAAAGAGTTACATTTTTCGGCGTATAAAACCATCAAAAAATTTCTTTTTGTCTTTCAAAATCATAAGTGCTCGAATAAGCTCAGCTTTTTCTCTGATACATGATATTGATTGACGTATTTTACAGCATCAATTTAGAACACTCGGTTGTCACATCTCTTCAAGGTTTTTGATAAACCTCTTAAACATAAAAATCCGATAGAAATCCACCTTTTTTTCCTCCCTTAACTCTCGTTGAAAAAGTCTTCCTATATATTTTATTTTTCCACTTCGTAGAGGAGTACTTACACGCAAAACAATCTCGTCAAGTTGAAAATGAGCACACAACCAACTTAACGATTGAGAAGACAGGTGGGCTAATTTGTACGGTTTTGGTGGTTTTATTGGCAAACTCTTTTTTCGTGCCCATCATGACAGAAAAACAGTGTAATTTACACACGTGCCTTCCTGCTTCTGGGGGTCACGCACATGTTAATGTTAGATTCGATACATAAATAATGTACAACAGAAAACATACTACAAATTCAAATTGGTTTACTATCAGACCAAATCGTCTTCGAAACGGAGGTTTTCAAACTTTTACGCGTTGAAAAAACTTTCTTTTACAAAAGTGGGTCATTAAAAGAAATTTTGTGCTATTTTGACACCAAAAAATTGGTTTATTCGAAGATGCGAGCGTTTAAAACGGTAGTTCAAATGCACGTGTAGGTCAAACACAATTGTTCGACTGAACTGTAGTTCAAAATAGGTTTAAGGGTGACTTGTACAAGCTCAACGTTAAGCCTGCCTTGTTAAACCAATAAACCTGCCAGGTAGGTTCACCGTAAAGCTTGCTTTGAGCTACTATGCGAATCTCTTACAACTGGCCCTAAAAACTGAAAGAAGTTCGTTCATAGTCTAATAACATTTTTACAACCCCTGATTTGAAACAATCTCCAAATAATATCACTAATCACCAAAAATCAAATACAAAACAATTTACGTAACGTACCCACTACAACTGAAGAATGAATAATCGGTTAAAAACAAACGCAACCTTAAGTATTAATTTAGAAACCACAAAAAATTAAATATATACGTTATATGTATGTATACAACTGATTACTAATAACAATCAGAAAATTGAAATGAAAATAGTACCCTTGACATGTTTGTTATAACTTATTATGAATGAAAATCATTCACTCGGAAACATGCCTAGGTTGTCCAACGCGGCTACGATATTGCAGTCCACTTTGTTGCATTTTGGAAATAACAAAAGACGAATGACTTTGCAAAGAATAAAACCACTACTCCAAAAATTTAAAATGGGGTCTCATAAAGTGCGTAGTTTTAGAGTTATAAGCGATAAAAACAAAAAAAACAGTTTTTAGCCAATAATGAAATTCTTGTCAAACTTTAACGCCCTCTAGCGTCTAAACCATTCGTCCGAGGAAAAAAACTGAGAGACCCAATTTGTAGGAAATTTAATGTAGTTTATTTTCATGTAGAAGCCCTTTTCTCATAAACTGGGTAGTTTTTGAGTTATAAGCGATAAACAAACAAAAACAGTTTTGCCGATAATGAAATTTTTGTCTTACTTTAAGACTCTCTAGCGCCTAAACCGGTCGTCCGAGAACAAAAACCTAAAAGATGCAATTTGTAGTCAATTTAATGTGTTTTTTTAATATAGCCTTTTTCTCATACAGTGCGTAGTTTTCAGGTTATAAGCGATAAACAAAAAAAACAGTTTTTGGCCAATTATGGAATTCTTGTCAAACTTTAACGCCCTCTAGCGGCTAAGCCGGTCGTCAGATGCCAAAAACCTAAGAGATACAATTTGTAAGCAATTTGATGTAGACTATTTTCATGTAGAAGCCCTTTTCTCATAAAGTGGGTAGTTTTTGAGTTATAAGCGATAAACAAACAAAAACAGTTTTTGCCGATAATGGAATTTTTCTCAAACTTTATCGCGCTATAGCGCCTAAACCGCGCGCCTGAGAAAACCTCCCAGACATAATTTGTAGATAGTTCGATGTACCTAGTTTATTTTTCTCATAAAGTGCCCAATTTTCGAGTTATAAGCGATAAGCAAAAAACAGTTTTTGGTCAATAATGGAATTATCGTCAAACTTTAACGCGCTCTAGCGCCTAAACCGTGCGTCTGAAGAAAACACCTGCAAGACATAATTTGTAGGCAATTTGATGTAGTTTATTTTCATATAGAAGCACTTTTCATACAAAGTGCGTAGTTTTCGAGTTATATGGAAAAACCGAAAAAATCCACCCTTCTCGAGCCACTCCGAGAACGAATTGGTGTGCTCATCATCGTTCATATAAGGTGGCCCTGTTATCAAAAAGAAAGTCGATCATCCAGACATCCGTTGGGGCGTCTTTCTACGAAACACTGAAATTTATTGCAGCTAAGACCGATTCAGCCGACTTAGATTAGCCCGACCTTCCAAGTTTCCCAACTAGAGAATGCTTTTGTACCTCGGAAATTTTATTATCATTTTTAAAAAACAGCCCTTGGGCTGTTAAAGCCGTAAGATAACGTTACACGGTTTTAATTTTTTTTAGATAATTAGCACAAAAAATTCGTAAAAACAGAAAACGTATAGTATAACAACATAACAACAAAAGGAAAAGAAGAACCACTAACTACATAAACATTTGAACCAACTGTTGTGGTTGTTATAAGAAAATTAAAAACGAGAAAATTTGTATTTGAAAAATGTACAGCCAATCAAAAAGATACTAAACAAAACTGAATTATAAGAATATAATAACAAACAAAAAATAATAAATAAAATAAGTTGTATTGTACTCCACCAGACAATGTTTTTAAAATTCTTTATTTACTCTCAAGAAATCTTCAAGCAACTGTCATTGTATGAGCGGTTTTAAAAAAAGTTCGCTAACTGGGCGTTTCTTTTGTAAATAATTAAATGTTCTCGTAATGTATGGATTATGTGAAATGACTTATTCGAAATGCCACTGAACTTTCGCTCTCAAAAAGTTAAGGCACGGTCGGTGTGGTAAAATCGATTATAATAAAACGTCCAGCGTCCAGCTAAAGTGAGGTTAGGCATAACTGGCAAACTGGCCCTAATTAGTCACAGAAACAAACGCTTGGATCTTCCTGGTTAGTTGGGCATACAGGTCCTACATAGCAAATGCCAATTTATCTCAAGGTAGAGCTAAGGAACAGAAAACATCGAAGCAACTCGAAAAGTCATATACCACCCGAGCACCCGAGGATGGAGATTGTCCGGCCGTGCGGAAAAGCTTGGAAAGTGGAAGGTTGGCTGGCGGATCTAGTCAAAAACTACCGGAAGGCAGCGAAGGGGTTTCAGTGTCCGTTCCGGATCAGAGTCCACATAGTTTGGGCGGAGAACGCCCATCTGCTCGACAACAACCAACAACTCGACAGACAGATACAGACAAAAACAGACACACCCAAGCAAAGACAGACAAATATTTTTTTGCAAAATTTAACTTTTTCTAAACAGATATTTCAGCAAAAAAAAATTAAAAACTTCTTTTCGAAGACTTCATTATCCTCGCTTTGCACTAGAAAGCAGGAGAGAAGCCCAAATCGCTTAAAGATGGTAGGAAACTGTCCCGCCTATTTGGACTTTGGGAAACAACGAGAGGCGATGGATAGAAATTTTCACAAACCCGTTCGATCGTATTCCAGCACAACTCAAAAAAGTACCTCGATAGTTACGTCTATAAAGATTGCAAAAACTGTCCCAGACGTTTTATACGTTTTACTCTCAAACTAGCGCACGCTTAAATGAACATACGAAATTCATCATTAAGAATTACTACTTTAAACAGCATTTTTACTATTTCTTTTCGTTTCAACTACGTTAAGTCGAAGATTCTGCACATTTTTAGGTTATACGGGTATACGAATATAATCCAAGACCTACCCCTATGACATGACCAACGCATTAAACTTTATAGTAACGGCGAAAGACTCTCGAACGCCCTCGCTATTAGTATCAAATTACATTATTTAAAAAAAAATAAATAAATTTAAATTATAATTAAATCTAAATTTATGCAAAAAACAAAAAAGTGAGGTGTCAAATTGTTTTATATCGTGCGTAGTTGTAATACGTCGGTTTAGAGGGTGTGAAAACGTGTAAACTCGACGTTTTTAATAAATTAAAATACATTCCTTAATCTTGATAGATTTCAATTAATTTTTACGCTTTAATTTCAAGGGTAATAAATTTTTTTAAAGTTAACAGACGCAATGTTTTGTAAAACAATGCGGTTCGTTGCAAGCAAATGAGGTGTGAACACACACACATACAACAGCCTATATTATGTAGTGTAGACGTGTGAATTATAAATTAATCACGTATTCCGAACATAATTTGCGTGCAATAATTAAAGAAACAACAACACATGTTAAATAACGTTTAATTGAATTACTTACGACACATCTCTACAACTGAAATGTTGTTAACAGAGTGTTTGTAGTTAGGAAACATGGCAAATAATACTAGTAATTTCTTCTCGCCTAGCGATCAACAGCTTGTTTAGAGGGACTTGCTTAATGATGAAGAGGGTTAAAAAAATTGCACTGAGAAATAAGTGATAACCGATAAAAATTATCGAGTTTTTCTTCACCGAAGACACTCTTTCCTCCGTATTAAAGCAATACATAGCCATAAAGCCATTAGGCTGTTCGACATTCAATTGGATTTGAATTTGGCCGCTCAGCGGCTGGTAGGGGCCTTTATTTTCCTAAAATAATAAGCGTCGGTAATAGTCGCTTGGACGCGCTCTAGCACCTAAACTGTTCGTTTGACGAATAAATCTAAGAGATATAATTTGTAGAAAATTTAATGCGCGTTATTTTTGTGTAGAAACACTTTTCTCCAAAAGGACGTAGTTTTCGAGTTATATGCGATCAAGGAGCATTTTTAGCCGATTTATGAGGTTTTTTAACTTTAACGCGCGCTAGCGCCTAAATCCTTCCCCTGGAGAAAAAACGTAAAAGATATCATTTGTAGAAAATTTGATGTACGTTATTTTTCTATATAAACGCTTTTCTTTAAAAGTGCGTCGTTTTCGAGTTATAAGCGAAAAACTAAGCAAACGGCTTATTGACCGATTTAGGAATTCTCGTCAAACTTTAACGCGCTCTGGCGCCTAAGCCGTTTGTCTGACGGAAAAAACCTGATGAAATATCATTTGTAAGGAATTTAAGGCACCAATTTTTGTATAGAAGAACTGTTTTCCAAAAGTGCCTAGTTTTCAAGTTATGAGAGATAAAAGAACATTTTTAACCGATTTGTGAAGTTTTTTTAACTTTAGCGCACGCTAGCGCTTAAATCGTCCACCCGAAGAAAAAAATGTAAGAGACATCATTTGTAGAAAATTGAATGTGCTTTAATTTTGTATAGGAAAACTGTTCTCATAAAGTGCGTAGTTTTCGAGTTATGAACGATAAACCAGTTTTTTGGCCGATTTTTGAAATTTTTTTAACATTAACGCGCGCTAGAAGCTAGCGCCTAAATCGTTCACATTAGAAAAAAAACTTAAGAGGTATCATTTGTAGAAAATTTGATATACTTTATTTTTGTGTAGAGAGTTTTCGAGTTACGGGCGAGTTTTAGGCCGATTTTTGAAGCTTTTTACCTTAACGCGCGCCAGCGCTTAAATTGTCCATCTGAAGAAAAAAACTTTAGAGACATAATTTGAAGAAAATTTAATGTACTTTAATTTTGTACAGAAGAATTTTTCTCCTAAAGTGCGTAGTTTTCGAGTTACGGGCGCTAAAACAGTTTTAGGCCGATTTTTAAAGTTTTTTAACTTTAACGCGCGCCAGCGCTTAAACTGTCCATCTGAAGAAAAAAACTTTAAAGACATAATTTGAAGAAAATTTAATGTAGTTTAATTTTGTGCTGAAGAACTTTTCTCCTAAAGTGCGTAGTTTTCGAGTTACGGGCGCTAAACCAGTTTGTTGAGCGATTTTTAAAGTTTTTTAACTTTAACGCGCGCCAGCGCTTCAGTTGTCCATCTGAAGAAAAAAACTTTAGAGACATAATTTGAAGAAAACTTAATGTACTTTAATTTTGTACAGAAGAATTTTTCTCCTAAAGTGCGTAGTTTTCGAGTTACGGGCGCTAAAACAGTTTTAGACCGATTTTTAAAGTTATTTAAATTTAACGCGCGCCAACGCTTAAATAGTCCATCTGAAGAAAAAAACTTCAGAGACATAATTTGAAGAAAATTTAATGTACTTTAATTTTGTACAGAAGAACTTTTCTCCTAAAGTGCGTAGTCTTCGAGTTATAAGCGATAAACAAAAAAACAGTTTTCGGCCGATAATGGAATTTTTGTCAAACTTTAACGCGCTCTCGTACTTAAATCGGTCGGTTGAGAAAAAATACTAAGAAATATAATTTGTAGAGAGTTTTATGTACTTTATACTCACATAGAAGAACTTTTCCCATGAAGTGCGTAGTTCTCAAGTTATAAGCAAAAAACCTAAAAAGGAACCAAAATCTACCGTTCTCGAGCTTCCCCCAAGTTAATGTTGGCACTTTTAACAGGCAGACGACCAGTTAAAGTTTTCGCAACCCCTCGAAGCATTCCAATTTTTTGTTGGATCCCCTCGTCACAAATCACCAAAAAAGTTACCCCAAAACCACCCGCATTCGCCTCGGAATCGTCGCCACTTTAAGATCGAAGTGGACCTTTTAACATCTTACATGAGGTCTGAACGAAAGCAGCCCATGTCGAGGATCACTAGGATCACTACTGCGAATTTGCATCACTGGGCCGATAAAACGATCGTGGCGGTGAAAACGCAGCTTATGACTGCTATAGCTGCTGGACATGTTCGGCTACTTAGCTCCACCATCAATCACCAAATTTCTAAACGTGTTAAATTGGTGCATTTTTATCGAGGACTTGTCTTTTCATCCACATCGTCCACCGCTTGACGTCGCGGCACTGCGTCATAAATAAGTCGTTAGTCTTTTGTTTTTCGTTCGAAATAATTGGCTGCAAAGGGACGCCAGCAAAAATGGACGAATTCAATTTTGAAGCCTTCGCTTTCAATTAATACGTCTTCTGGCTTCACGATAGTAATTGGTTCGACAAAAATGAAATCAAATAAACGTTCAGACAACGACCCGATACAATTTGACCCGATTAACTTCGAAAAAAAAGGTAGAGTATAAAGAGTGACGGTTTACATTTCTATATCGCGTCTTCATCTTGGCGAAAAACCTTTGAGTCGAGTCCAAATAAGACGTTGATTTTGAACAATCCGATGGCCAAATAAGATCGAAAATTAAATTCACATACAGATTGGCGTTATCTAAAACAGAAGTTGAAAACAAAAGACAAACCCTATCGGTTTAGTGTTTTTTTTTCTCAGTCTTATTTAAGTGACAGCACACTTTGCCAATTCCGGTGCATTTTAAAAGGGCGCATTCTACGACTAGACTCGATTGTTGTAAGGAAGGAGTGGATGGAGGAGAAAAAAATAAACGGACGAGTAAATTCAACTTTAAAAAAAATAAAGATGGAGAGATGAGTCGTGCAGTTCGCGTATAAATGGAAATTGAGCTTGGTGTGTGTGTTTGTTTTTTTTTTTTCATTTTAATTCGAGGGTTTGTGAATCGTAACGAATCATAAAATGTCTAAGGGCGCCCAATATCTTAAAGAATGGCACTAAATTAGTGTTATTTGAAGGCGTATCTCTCTCACATCACTCGCGGGCAATTGGTAATAATGACTATCGAAATGAATTTTGTGCCTGATATTCTGGCAGACTTTGTGTAAAATTGGCATACGTCCTAATACATATAGACAAGTAAGTAGTGGCGACGTCTTTTTGGACATTTTTACGATTACTTCCGTTTTCAATGAGTCCGAGAATACAACGAATTTTTTTTGGCTCAAATTTTTGTTTCTTTTTGTCCTGTTTATGATTATTTCAGTTGTGGCTTTACAGAATAAAACATTTGTGCGCGCATTCGATAAAATAGCGTTTTTAAATCCGGACGAATAATTTTTTAACCTAAATATGTTAAAGTGACAATTAGTCCAATCTGGAATGTCAGGAGTCGCTTATTAAAATTTTACATCTCCATGGGTCGAGATAATGGACGTAAATACGTAATTAAGTCTAAATATAGTTGCCCCGTATTGTCTGTCGTAAACATAACACTGGGCGAGTGCTCAAAATGGTTTATAAACCATCGATGTCGCTTTATTACGATTTCGTACAACTAACTTCGTTATTACAACTGATATACCTACCTCACTCGATATATAGGCCACACCAACCTTGTTTATTAATTGAAATAAAAATAGATGATCGTTACGTGGAATTTTTATGAATGAATGTTTTCGCAAAAGGTCGACCCGTAATTATTAATCAATTTTAAATCGGTCGTAATCGAAACACAAAAAAAAGGTCGAAGTTTGGAAAAACAGACTTTTGTTTTATTCATAATAAACCGGGGGTTATTTATAAATAACAAATGGAATGGAAAAAGAAATTAATCGACGGACTTGATAAATTCGCCGCTTCGCCGGAGAGAATAAATTTGGCGGGATCGGAGGATCGCGAGACTTGCAAACGAGAGATGGTTGCGATTTTACGATAACTCCATACCGAGACGATCGAGTGCAAACGCCCCCCCATTGGTCATCATTTTAATTATACAGAGTCGTAGTTCAAAGAGTAGAAGTACAAAAGTGCCGATGGCTCGTTTATCACGCCGGGGTCGCCACATTTGTTCGCACGCCTCTGCGAAATAAACATTAGACGTCTGACCTGAGGCAGGTTATTCAACGAGAAAACTTGGACCAAGGCCGAGAATCGACCGATCGAACTTTTTTAAACGCACGCCATCGTTGTCTAGAGTCGCCACAGAGCATTAGAGGGTGGAAAAAACTTAGCAGATATCATTTGTAGAAAGTTTAATGTAAGTACTTTATTTTTCTATATGAATACTTTTCTCTAAAAGTGCGTCGTTTTCGAGTTATAAGCGCAAAACGAAGCAAACGACTTATTTGCCGACTTTGGAATTTTCGTCAAACTTTAACGCGCTCTAGCGCCTAAGCCGTTAGTTTGAAGGAAAAAACCTAAGACACATCATTTGTAGGGTATTTGGTGCACTTTATTTTTGTATAGAAGAATTTTTCTCCAAACGTGCGTACTTTTCGAGTTATAAGCGATAAAACAGTTTTATGGCCGATTTTAAAAGTTTTTTTAACTTAAACGCCCGCTAGCGCTTAAATCGCCCACATGAAGAAAAAAAATTAATAGATAGCATATGTAGAAAATTTAATGTACTTTATTTTTGTATAGAAAAACTGTTCTCATAAAGTGCGTAGTTTTCGAGTTATGAACGACCAACCAGTTTTTTGGCCGATTTTTGAAGTTTTTTTAAGTTGGACGCGCGCTAGCCGCTAGCCCCTAAACCGTTTACATGAGAAAAATAACTTAAGAGATATAATTTGTAGAAAATTTAATGTACTTTATTTTTGTATAGAAAAACTGTTCTCGTAAAGTGCGTAGTTTTCGAGTTATGAACGATCAACCAGTTTTTTGGCCGATTTTTGAAGTTTTATTAACTTGAACGCGCGCTAGCCCCTAAATCGTTCACATGAGGAAAAAAACGTAAGAGATATCATTTGCAGAAAATTGAATGTCCTTTAATTTTGTACAGAAAAACTTTTTTCATAAAGTGCAGTTTTCACAGAGTATAGAAGAGGATGGAAGGACTAGCTATGAGAGCCCAACGTCCGAGCCCGCTCTCGAGTCTCTACAAAAATAATTAATTGGATTTGTCCAGACCTGAAGTTTCCTAATTTTTGACAACATTTCGAAAAATACATACATAAAAGCAACAAAATTCAAAAAGTGAATTTATGTGAACTTTTTAGATTTTCTTTTGTGGCGTAACTGGATCTCGTTCCTAAGTGGGAAATTTCTCAAGAGAAATTTATAAATTCGTCCGCTCCTAACTTAACCCTTGAAATAACCAAGTTGGCCAAGTTTCAAAACTTGTCCCAAATAAGTAAAAAATATTGTGTACGTCCTCTTTTTATTGATAGTAAACAAAGTTGGCAAGTACCCCCTTATCCATACAAACGAACGTCCTTAAGGTTACTAACCTTTCCTCTCATCAATTCATAAAAGCCTTAACATTAATCTCTGTATATCTCCTTATTTAAATCCTCACCAACGTACAATTTAAATTTAGATCTGTCGATCACAGGAGAAAAGGACTTAAAATTATTTATTTATTTGTCGTGGCAGAGACCACGCGTTTTTTGTACCACTCAGAAGAATATAGAAATAATGACGCATACGATCTAAAAATAGCAAGTTTCATTCAAAAATATAAGCTCCTACGTATAATCCACGATGAAGTCGTCGTGTGGGGAGATGAAATAAAAAAACGTCATTTGCAATTTTGTGACGTCGGTCGATGCGCTTTCTTGAGAAAAATTTAGGTGTATCGCGGGGACTCGCGGACGCAAAACCTACTATACATCGACATCACTTAGGAGATTGGCTTGTTTTTAATAATAATAATAAAAAAACAATACAAACCAAAACGGCAATTCATCAACTTACAACAATAAATCATCACATGACTTTTATGAAAATCTTTAAACTTTGAAAACGTTGCCAACTTTAATTTTAACGTACCTTCTTCGTCCGTCTCGCAAAAAAGAGGTTTCTCAAGTAGAAAAGTCGACTTACCTAAAAGAAAAAAAGAGAACAATTAGTCACAAAGTTAATAGAATAAACAAGTTGAGGGTAATTGTCAAATTTAAATTTTGAAAATGTAAAACTGATGGCTCCTCACAAATAAACGCAATATCCACCCTCAATAATCATTTTTCTGCCCTGTGTCGGGTTGTTTTAACCAAAAACTGATGAGCAAGCGAACTGTCAAAAAAGGGACAGTTACAGGAATGGCCTGATATGTAAGACACTACAGATAAACGACAACTACAAAACAACGTGAACCGCAGCAGCCAGACAGGTAAAAAGACAATCAGACAGGCGGACAGATGAGACTAAAGACAAACCTACAACTACATGAAATTTCCTACCAATTATATCGGTAAGGTTTTTTCCTCGGGCAAACGACTTATGCGCTAAAGCGCGTTAGAGTTTGACAAAAACTCCAAAATCGAACAAATAACTGTTTTTTTTGTTTATCTCTTATAACTCAACAACTACGCACTTTATGAGAAGAGTGCTTCTATACAAAAGTAAACTACATCAAATTTGCTACAAATTATATCTGAAAGAGTTTGTCCTTGGGCAAACTGTTTAGGCACTACAGCGCGTTAAAGTTTGACAAAAATTCCAAGATCGGACAAATAACAGGTTTTTTTTCTTTATCGCTTATAATTCAAAAACTACGCACTGTATGAGAAAAGTGCTTCTATACAAAAGTGAACTACATCAAATTTGTAACAAATTATATCTGGAAAAGTTTGTCCTCAGGCAAACGGTTCAGGCGCTAGAGCGCGTTCAAGTTTAACAAAAATTCTAAAATCGGACAAAAACTGTCTTTTTTGTTTTATCGCTTAAAACTAAAAAAATGCGCACTTTTATGAGAAAAATTCTTCTATACAAAAGTAAACTACATCAAATTTCCTTCAAATTATATCTAAACGATTTTTTCCTCGGGCGCACGGTTTAGGCGCTAAAGCGCGTTAGAGTTTTAAAAAAATCCTAAACTCGGACAAATAACTGTTTTTGTTGTTTAGCGCTTATAGCTCAAAAACTACGCACTTTATTAGAAAAGTGATTCTACACAAAAGTAAACTACATCAAATTTCCTACAAATTATGTCTGGAAGATGTTTTCCTCAGGCAAACGGATTAGGCGCTAGAGCGCGCCAAACTCCAAAAAAATTCCAAAATCGACCAAATAATCTTTTTATTGATCATAACTCGAGAACTACGCACTTTTGGAGAACAAGGTTGCTATACAAAAAGGAGGTACATTCAATTTCCAACAAATTATGCCTCTTGATTTTTTTCGTTAAACATACAGTTTAGGTGCTAGAACGCGTTGATATATGTAGTGTGAACATGGGCAACATAAGGTTACGTGGGTCATTTCCGATCTCGCTATCTGGTATGGGCTGGTTAGGCAAACATCGAAAGCAAAAGCGAAGCCCGCCGAAAGATCGTTACGAAGATCATTTCAAAAGTCCTTTTATACGAAATGAAAAAAGTCTCGAGTAAAGCTAATTTGTAAAATAAACAACTGTTGCACACTCGCGTTTACCACTAATTTTCAATGCCCACTTTCATTTATAATGAAAATTCTGTCTCTTTCCTCTCCTAATGATTTGAAAAACCCGGAAGAGTTACTTCACAATGCGATGAACATCAAAGGGCTTATCCCACAATGAAGTTTTTACGCAATTCCAAACGTTAAATTGGCTATCAAATCACAATCGCGCGACAGTGAATATAGCGCTGAATAAAATCAAAAACAGAAGAGACGGAAAATGTTTAAGTTGAACGCTTTTTTAGATTTTAATGAGCCTACGTCTAACACGGCGACATTCTTACTGACGTTAATTAAGAAAATGTAACTAAATTTAGCCGAAAAATTTCTTATTCGATATCAAAAAACATTATTTATCCATTTACGCTTTCGTTATCTCATAAATAAAGTATTTTTGATCGATTTCAATTCGAAAACGTGAAACTTGGGGCAACAACAACTGTTGGTTGTTGGGTTGGATTGCTCGTTCGTTCCCAGTTGTGTTAGTTCTTGCTATCGTTACCAATTTAATGTAGTAGTTGGTGGTGGTCATGTTACAGATTGCAATCGGTTAAGTTGCTATCTCGACTTACCGCAAAATCACTTCGCGAAAGATTTTACAACCGTGTTAGTGCTCGAGATGAATTTGAATTTATACTACTACGGCGAGAATAATTGAAACAAATAAAACTTTAATTGTGTGGCTCTTGTAAGACGGCGGTTTTATACGAGGTTTCCACAACCTATTTGTTCAAACATTTCAACATAACCTATATTGGCTTTAATTACAATTTCTTTTACGACTTCTCTTACGATTGCTAGGATCGAAACAGTAACGCGTGGAGTATCTCATTTTCTTTCTTTCTTTTGTTCTCCCTTTCTTGAAATAGCGACCTTTTTTGCGCAATGAACACGAAAATATTGGTTATCGGTTCCTTCACACTCATCATCATCATCTCTTATCCATTCGGACAGGCTTGCGGCCTTCTTCGAAGAGACGGAACCGTGTCTGGTCTAACTGCAAAGGGGGAACCCCCGGAGGAAAGAGAAAAGAGCGCAGTTCCTTTTACTCAGCATCAGCGTCGCACATCGACTACCTTATGAGTAGTTGGGTAGCCTATAAGTTCTACCTGCGTCTACTGGCTCCTTTTAAACAAGAAAACGATCTGTTCTATTCTCGTGAGAAGGAACAATGCTACGATTGAGTGAGGCTAAGGCTAACCTCACCCACCTTAGGTTTTCACAGATATGTTCAGACGTCGTCCAAGTCTTCCGATAAGCCAATTAGACACGTAAAGCTTTATGAAACTACGCACTTTTGGCAACGCCTTAATTTAACCAACAATTAGCAATTACACATTGCATGCTCCTGAAGCATATTAGGGGTAAAACGTTTTACAAAATTAAATAGGACACCTTTTTTGTCTATTAGTGGCTTCGCTGTCCTACAGTTAACACGAATATCGACGTTTAAACGTACACGTTGATAAATATTGAGGTAGGTTATACTAGCACCAAAGGAGGAGTTTGTTGCTTGTTTGGCATACTATCGTCTTATGTAAGAGCCTACAAGTTTAAAACAACATTATACCCGTTTAAGCGGTTGATTATTAATGGGCGATTTTGTTAAAAACAAATAACAAATTCGTATACAACGCTTTAAAGGCTTTAAACCTTATTGATTTGTTAATTACAATTCCACAATTACAAGTTTATTACAGAAAATTGCACATTATCATTAACACAAACATCAAACAGAGCAGTGTAATGCTCAATTAGACACTTCATTTCATTTAACCGGCGTACAGAGGTGCACTCTGCTACCGGTCCGGTCCACTCGCGTGCTATTTTACCGCGCGATACACGCCCGACGATTTTTTTTTCAAATTCCGCACAAATGGAAAGCCGTCCACATGCAATTGAAACATTTGATTTGCAAGCCTATTGTGCCGTCCGGATTTCCGATAGTCGCTTTCTAATAGTTCCGTTCCTTCGATAAGGTTTAGGACTTTATAAATCATACGGGGATTATCGTTCGCACGAGAGCCAGTCCGGGTTTTCCGAAACACACAAATTTCCATCCCAATCCACTGCATAACCGTTAGAAGTTGAATGGGTCATTTATATTAGTAGCTAGGGCCGTTTCTCTTCCAGAATCCGCCCCTGTTTGGTTATTACATCTACGGACGTTTTACACGCTACTCCTAAAGCATTAACCTAAATACTGTGCACTGTGCACCTCATTTCTACAGCTTCATACACCTCGTTCCTTCGAGGTCGAGAAGCGTGAATGGAGGCTCTTTTTTCGGATTTTCGTTTATAATTCGAAAACTACGCACTTTAAGAAAAACGTGCTCCTATACAAAAGTAAACTACATCAAATTTCCTACAAATTATATCTAGAAGGATGCGTCCTCATGCAAACGGTTTAGGCGGGAGAGCGTGTTAAAGTTCGACAAAAATTCACAAATCGGACAAATAACTGTTTTTTTGTTTATCGCTTATAACTCAAAAACTACGCACTTTAAAAGAAAAATACTCCTATACAAACGTAAACTACATGAAATTTCCTACAAATTATATCTAAAAGGTTCTTCCCTCAGGCAAACGGTTTAGGCGGGAGAGCGTGTTCAAGTTCGACAACAATTCCAAAATTGGACAAATAACTGTTTTTTTGTTTATCGCTTATAACTCAAAAACTACGCACTTTATAAGAAAAATATTCCTATACAAACGTATACTACTACAAATTTCCTACAAATTATATTTGAAAGGTTTTTTCGTCAGGCAAACGGTTTAGGCGGGAGAGCGTGTTAAAGTTCGACAAAAATTCCAAAATCGGACAAATTACTGTTTGTTTTGTTTATCGCTTATAACTCAAAAACTACACACTTTATAAGATAAATATTCCTATACAAACGTAAACTACTACAAATTTCCTACAAATTATATCTGAAAGGTTTTTTCGTCAGGTAAACGGTTTAGGCGCTGGAGCGCGTTAAAGTTTGACAAAAATTTAAAAAATCTGGCTAATAACTGTTTTTTGTTTATCGCTTATAACTCAAAACCTACGCACTTTATGAGAAAAGTGCTCTTATACAAACGTAAACTACATGAAATTTCCTACAAATTATATCTAGAAGGTTCTTTCCTGAGGCAAGCGGTTTAGGCGGGAGAGCGTGTTCAAGTTCTACAAAAATTCCAAAATTGGACAAATAACTGTTTTTTTGTTTATCGCTTATAACTCAAAAAATCCGTACTTTATGATAAAAGTGATTCTACATAAAAGTAAACTACATCAAATTTCCTACAAATTATATCTGGAAGGTGTTTTCGTCAGGCAAACGGTTTAGGCGGGAGAGCGTGTTCAAGTTCGACAAAAATTCCAAAATGGGACAAATAACTGTTTTTTTTTGGTTTATCGCTTATAACTCAAAAACTACGCACTTTATAAGAAAAATATTCCTATACAAACGTAAACTACTACAAATTTCCTACAAATTATATCTGGAAGGTTTTTCCGTCAGGCTAACGGTTTAGGCGCTAGAGCGCGTTAAAGTTCGAGAAAAATTTTAAAATCAGACAAATCACTGCTTTTTTTATTTATCGCTTAAAACTCGAAAACTATGTACTCTATGAGAAAAGTGCTTCTACACAAAAGTAAACTACATCAAATTTCCTACAAATTATATCTGGAAGGCTTATTCGTCAGGCAAACTGTTTAGGCGCTTATAACTCAAAAACTACGCACTTTATGAGAAAAATGTTGCTATACAAAAATAAGGTACATTCAATTTCCTACAAATTACGTCTTTAACTTTTGTCGTCAAACAAACTGTTGAGGTGCTAGAGCGCGTTTAAATTTAGGGTATATCAAAAATTCGCAAAACGCTTTGCTTTGTTTATCGCTCATAACTCGAAAACGCTATTCAGTAAATTTAAAAATAGAGTACTATCTGTTCAGTAGGCCATCGTGCTCTGTAGGAGGATAATTTTGCAATTTCAGGATAGAAAGATGCGGCTTCTAGATCTCGTCCAAAATAGGCATCGAATGTTAATAGAACGCCCTAACGTTCCTCGTCTGGACGCGTTCTAAAACACTGCATAGTACCACGTTTCTATAATGGCGGCTCATTAAGAGTCGGGAGATTTAAAAAATTAGAAAATTATTGGCATATCCAATTACTTCGTAATTATTAATTACAAATTTTACATATAATATCCGTTAGTTGTTTAGCTAAGGAATAAAGTTATGTGACATTTATGCTCTTAAATGCACATTTTAGAAATCTCTAGGGTCTCGTTAGGGATTTATGTGAGCTAAACTTGCACACTAAACAGTTTTTTTTCATATATAAAGTTGTAGCGATGATCTTGGAACTAATATTATAAGATGACGTTAACTATGTTGCTCGAAAATTTATTGACGTTCGTGCTTTAAACACAACATGATGCTGGCTGCTGCTACGGAGCTGCCGCTTAGCCACTTTTGCCCGCTTCAAGAGAGAAGGCTACTTTAGATTAAGTTAGTTACGTGCAAGGGGATTTTCACTTGTGCAATTATACGGATTGAATATATTTTATACTGATCCATACATGTGTACTATTAAAGCTCAAATCCGTGAAGCCACATATCAAAATCCTATTGACCACATGTCACGTACATGGGACATACATCCAGATTGGTGGTTTTGAAGAATTGACAATACTATACGTGCAGTTTAATTAGACGTTTAAACGAATTATATTCGGAGTTTCGCGATAATCGCATTCTTAAACCCCACACAGAACTTTCATCGAAATTATGGAAAAATAGAAAACCGTTTTTTACCCGGAGCGATCGGTTTCACACCGAATATGAAGTTTAAGCCATCGTCGGAGTAACGTGGGGGCGTAAAGACTTCCACGATGCGGCACCTATTTTAAGAAATGCGAATGTGTCGACACGAAAATACGAGCTTTTATGTTCTCGTATAAAAAACCGTTAAGTAATCCTCTTGCGAGTTCATGAGAAAACCACCTTCCCCCAAATCGTCCATCAAAAATGGGCTATAATTATCGAGCATTCTCTTTATTATCGATCGAAGTAATAAATGAATATCTTGAAATTTAAAGAAAAAAGTACTTAAAATCCTATTATCAAAATTCCCTCCCTTTAAATAGCATTTTCGTGTTTTTCTTCTATTAAATTGCATATATTAAATATAATGCACCCCCAGTTAGCTTATATATTTCAATTTACCTTAAACTTATCGCAAATTTCGTAACGAAATGCATGCTTTTTAATAGTAACATAAAGAGAAAATGTAACACAAGCAAACAAAATGAATTTATTACAAATTAGTTTTCTCTATTCCGTATGAAAAACGGATTACCAAAAAAAGCGCCTTTTAATCCAATTCTAGAAACTAAAAACAATAATAGTATATCCAACCTCATAAATTTATATTGAATTTTTTACGTCTATAGTTAATAAGTTGAAATCAAAATATATTTTTTACAAACTCATGTCAAAACTTTAATAATAGTGCCCTTCGCTAAATGCCCTGTCTTTAAAAAAAAACTTTTGTGGCGTTAATAATTAAAAGGGAAAAATTCTCATACGAAAGAATAATTCATTTCCAAACCTAAAACTGATAAATTGAGAAAAAGTGAAACACAAGGGACCAGACTAAATTAAAAGGGCATCTAATAAAACTTATTTCACACACAAGTGATCACCCTGTACAGTGCAGAGCCAAGTTATTAAATTGATTCCAATAAATATAATTGGCTTTAGAAACTCAATCAAATCTTCAGCATTTCAGTGGTATGACTGGTGTAAGAACCAGAGATGACGCAGACAGAGTATTTCAAATATACAGGGAGATTTGACTAAAGTACCCCTTAAAAATGTATTTTTTTTCAAGTCGATTTTCTGTACGTTAAAGTGCTAATATCTGAAGAGCAGTTACTTCGTACTTATACTCAAATTTGAAGTAAATAGTTCAAGAAACTCAAATATGCAAAAATATACAGGGTGTTACATTTAAAATATTCGAGAGAAGTCGTCCCGTTCGAAAGGTGTCAAAATTGTACGCAGTTCAAGATTCCAGTGACAATATCTCAAGAACGGTTGCCCTTAGCTCCAGAAAACATCAAACCAAGTTTGAAGTAAATAGTTCAAGAAACTCAAATACGCAAAAATATACAGAGTGTTACTTTTGAAATATTCGAGAAAAGTCGTCTTCTTTGCAAAGTGGCAAAATTGTACGCACTTCAAGAGTCTAGTGAGAATCTCTCAAGAACGGTTGCCCTTAGCTTCAGAAAACATCAGACGAAATTTGACGTAAATTGTTCTAGAAACTCAAATACCCAAAAATATACAGGGTGTCAGATTTAAAATATTTAAGATAACTTCTCTTCATTGCAAAGTATCAAACTTCTACGCATTTCAAGATTCCAGTGACAATATCTCAAGAACGGTTGTACTTAGGTCGAGAAAACATTAAATCAAGTTTAAAGTAAATAGTTTAAGAACCTCAAATATGCAAAAATATACAGGGTGTTCTATTTAAAATATTCGAGAGAAGGCGTCTTCTTTGCAAAGTGACAAAATTGTACGTACTTCAAGATTCTAGTAACAATATCTCAAGAACGGTTGCCCTTAGCTCCAGAAAACATCTGACCAAGTTTGAACTAAATAGTTCAATAAACTTAAATATGCAAATATATACAGGGTGCTATATTTAAAATACTCGAGAGAAGTCGTCTTCTTTGCAAAGTGGCAAAATTGTACGCACTTCAAGATTCTAGTGACAATATCCTAAGAACAGTTGCCCTTAGCTCCAGAAAACATCAGACCAAATTTGAAGTAAATGGTTCAAAAAACTCAAATATAAAATATACAAGGTGTTCTATTCAAAATATTTGAGAGAAGCCGTCTTCTTTGCAAAATGTCAAAATTATACGTAATTTAAGATTCCAGTGGCAATATCGTTAGAGCGGATTATTTTAGATCCTAAACACATTAGACCAAGTTTGAAGTAAATAGATAACGAAATTCAAACATGAAAAAATACAATATTCTGTATCTACTCTGTACAGTAAGTTAAATATAATAAAAGGAAATGAATGTGAACATTGGGATTAGACCGTCTCAAGTTGTCACTAAAAGCTCTAATTCAAACCAACACGATGCATTTCTCTAAGCGCACTTAACTTCCAACAAATCTTCGACCGACACCATCCTCCATTTTACAATTTCAACTTCAAACAAAGCAAGTAATTGTTCGGTGCGGGATACTAAAGTAAAAGTACACTTGGTAAAATTGTCCACTTACCGCGAGTAACCATAAAATTGTTTAATCGAAGTGCCTCTCTCTTTATTTCTCCTAAAGCTCGACTTAACAAGATTTTAGACCTTTTAAACTTTAGCGGCTCGACAGTTAAAAGAGTTTCTTCTTTTTTGATGAAATTATCGTTGCGTTTTGAATGCCGAAACAAACGATTTAGTATACCATTTAAACCGGACACGATAATATTGTATTTTGTAATCAATAGTAACCCCCACATCAAAGTAAATTTGTTAGCGACGTATAATTTGCAAAATCAAAGCATCGCTTAACTCTGCGCGTTGCAGTTAATTAGTGCAATGTTAGGGTGAAAGGGAGTTAATTCTTTCCTATTAGTGGGTTGTTGTATCTTTTATTAAATTAAAAGGGGTGTTGGGAGGGAAAAAATTTTGAGTATATTGGGTAAAAAAATTTATTCGTAAATTCGCGTCTCATTGGCGCTTGCCACAACTTCATCGATATCATTTTACACCCTAATATTAGCGAACACAGAGTACAGGTGAGGCCGACGCACTTTTAACACGCAATAAACCCTAAAACGGTTCAAATTTCGCCTAATATTAAACGGTCGTCGTTAATGTTTTTACAATTTTTTTTTGTATAAAAAAAGTATTTAACAAAATATAACCAGAGGTACTTAACTAAAATAAATAGAAGTTTTTTTTGCAAATTGCGAAATTTTAATCTTTAACAAACATATAAATTTGTATTATTTAAAAAATATTTATTAGACTTGATAATTTATCTTCTACAAAGTAAATTTGTCCACGACAATTATTAATATTGCTCCCAGGCCATTTCGGCTTCATTTAGTTTATTAATATTCAAGAATTCGTATTGGATGAATTTACATCCACGTTGCTCACGAGATTGCTCAATTGGAAACTTCGATCAGGAGTTAAAAGCGACCAAACACCAACGGCAACAAAAATAAAAGTCAGTAACTGGAGATGATTCCAACGGACTGTGAGATACAACCCACACCAGAGATATATTCCAGTGAGTTTTATGAAAATGCTTGCAATCGGAGACCTTTCAATCTAATAAGCTGTTCAGACTTCGAAGATAACGACGAAGGGACGTTTAGCATGAGGAGAGAAGCTTTTGGACCTTGGGTGTCCCACTCGCTTTAAAAAAAAACGTGTTTTTTGTTTTTTTCGATTTTTTTAGTACCAAGTTCGAAGCAAATGGTTCAAAGAACTCAAATATGCAAAAATATACAGGGTGTTACATTTAAAATATTCGAGAAAACCCCTTCTTTGCAAAGTGTCAAAAATGTACGCCCTTCAAGATTCCACTGACAATATCTCACGAACGATTGGTCTAAGCTTCAGAAAACATCAAACCAAGTTTGAAGTAAATTGTTCAACATACTCAAATACCCAAAAATATACAGGGTGTTATATTTAAAATATTCGAGAGAAGTCGTCTTCTTAGCAAATTATCAATATTGTACGCCCTTCAAGATTCGATTGACAATATCTCAAGAGAAGTTGCCCTTAGCTCCAGAAAACATCTGATCAAATATGAAGTAAATAGTTCAAAAAACTCAAATATGCAAAAATATACAGGGTGTTACATTTAAAATATTCGATAAAATTCCTCTTCTTTGAAAAGTGTCAAAATTGTACACACTTCAAGATTCCAGTGACAATATCTCAAGAACGGTTGCTCCTAGGTCCAGAAGACATCAGACCAAGTTTGAAATAAATAGTTCAAGAAACTCAAATACCCAAAAATATACAGGGTCTTATATTTAAAATATTCGAGAGAAGTCGTCTTCTTTGCAAAATGGCAAAATTGTATGCACTTCAAGATTCCAGTGACAATATCTTAAGAACGGTTGCCCTTAGCTACAGAAGACATCAGACCAAGTTTGAAGTAAATAGTTCAAGAAACTCAAATACGCAAAAATATACAGGGTGTTATATTTAAAAAATTCGAGAGAAGTCGCCTTCTTTGTAAATTATCAAAATTGTACGCCTTTCAAGATTCCAGTGACGATATCTCAAGAACAGTTGCTCTTAGCTCCAGAAGACATCAGACTAAGTTTGAAGTAAATAGTTCAAGAAACTCAATTATGCAAAAATATACAAGGTGGTATATTTACAATGTTCGAGAGAAGTCGTCTTCTTTGCAAATTATCAATATTGTACGCCCATCAAGATTCGATTGACAATATCTCAAGAGAAGTTGCCCTTAGCTCCAGAAGACATCAGATCAAATATGAAGTAAATAGTTCAAAAAACTCAAATATGCAAAAATATACAGGGTGTTACATTTAAAATATTCGATAAAATTCCTCTTCTTTGAAAAGTGTCAAAATTGCACACATTTCAAGATTCCAGTGACAATATCTCAAGAACGGTTGCTCCTAGGTCCAGAAGACATCAGACCAAGTTTGAAGTAAATAGTTCAAGAAACTCAAATACCCAAAAATATACAGGGTCTTATATTTAAAATATTCGAGAGAAGTCGTCTTCTTTGCAAAATGGCAAAATTGTATGCACTTCAAGATTCCAGTGACAATATCTTAAGAACGGTTGCCCTTAGCTACAGAAGACATCAGACCAAGTTTGAAGTAAATAGTTCAAGAAACTCAAATACGCAAAAATATACAGGGTGTTATATTTAAAAAATTCGAGAGAAGTCGCCTTCTTTGTAAATTATCAAAATTGTACGCCTTTCAAGATTCCAGTGACGATATCTCAAGAACAGTTGCTCTTAGCTCCAGAAGACATCAGACTAAGTTTGAAGTAAATAGTTCAAGCAACTCAATTATGCAAAAATATACAGGGTGGTATATTTATAATATTCGAGATAAGTAGTCTTCTTTGCAAAGTGTCAAAATTGTACGTATTTCAAGATTCCAGTGATGACATCTAAAGAACGGTTGCTCTTAGCTCCAGAAACCATCAGACCAAGTTTGAAGTAAATATTTCAAGAAACTCAAATACGCAAAAATATACAGGGTGTTACATTTAAAATACTCGAGATAAGTAGTCCTCTTTGCAAAGTGGTAAAATTGTACGCACTTCAAGATTCCAGTGATCTCAAGAACGCTATTAGCTCTAGAAAACATCAGAGCCTACTTCAATTAATATAAATGACGTGTTAAGTACTATATCGATTTGTCAATTATTGTGATCGTATAAGAAAGCCCTGAAAATCCTTATTTATCAGTCGTCTCCCTGATTCAAATGCTATCAAGGTAAACGGCGAGTCGATCTACAATAAAATGTAAATTTATTCCTACACTCGGCAATGCATCGAAATAAATTGTACATTTCTCCATCCATGTCACGTCTATTTGTTTACATAAGCCATACATGGACCGAAAAAGACTTCATTCGTAATTAGTTATTTGCAAAATTCTGTTTTAAAACATTTTTTACAAAAATTCACCTTTAATCTTCAAATAAGGATTATAAAATCGCGTAATAAATATTTCATGTAATACGAAATGGTCTCATGTAAATTTAAAACTTTTAGTGCGCGATATTTTTCGATATAAATATAAGGGGGATGAACTGTTGTTGTAATAATAAAAGGGTCTTTCGGGCACGTTAAGACACGACGTTTTAAATATCAATCTCTTTCGTACGAGAGTACGTGGAGGAAAAAGAGTGGTTTGTTTTCTTTCAACCAATAACTCATTGGTAAACAGATCGTGAAGATAGCTGTGTCAGCGCCACTCATGGTTACGGCGACGTTTAACAACTTATGAGGCGACAACACGATACCTATCCTAACCTTTTATGTCTCTCTTGATTCCTATTTTAACAATAACGAAATGAGCATTTTATTTCATTTGCAACCAACCAACGAGAGCAAATTAAACGAAACGAAATATACAGTGTGTCCGGATTGGGTCCAACGAAAATTTTTATTTAGAATTTCAAAGTAACGTTTAGGGATGATCTCTTAGAGGTTTGCAAGTTTGTAATTTTTACAAATTAAGCGGCCATGACAGTATTTTCTTTTTAAGAGTGAATTCAATCCGACGACACGCTGTATAGGAGAGAAATTAAAAACGTTTCAGTTGAAAATATGACAAATGTACAAAAAACAATTTTGGACGTCCCCAATATCGCGAACAATGAACAAAATAAAAATGAATTTGCATTCAATGAAAAAAATTACGAACGATGGTAGGTGGGGTATTACAAAACTTTTTTTTTATTTTTATTAAAACGATTGTCGCGCACTTCTGACGTATTTTTCCTAATTTAGTTTTGTGCGCCCCGAACAGTTCAAAATCAGGTTATCGGTTTAAATATAGAAAACAAAGTCCAATTAAAACTTTAATTAGGAGCACTAAAACAATTAATTTAGAGAAAAAAGAGCTGTACACCTTGCTACATTGCACTTACGTGTCTCCCATTCACGTACACATCCTCGCATACCTATTTTTGTACTTCCTTTCCTAATAATTATGAGGTCAACTAAGTTCAATTTATTTCTTAATTTTGTAAATCGGTAGTATTTACTCGACGTGGGGTACACGAATCCCACGACTTTAACTACGAGCCGTATATTTAACAATATGAAAGGAGGACGCCCCGCGCCATTGATGAAATTTATCAATCCATAGCAACAACAAACGAAAAAATTAAGTCAGGTGAGGTATATTGCACCTGTTTT
Organism: Malthinus flaveolus; assembly: GCA_950108345.1. Taxonomy (NCBI): domain Eukaryota; kingdom Metazoa; phylum Arthropoda; class Insecta; order Coleoptera; family Cantharidae; genus Malthinus; species Malthinus flaveolus. The sequence goes on from OX467289.1 coordinate 13,831,963, forward strand.
AAAATTCGTACGATTCTCGTTGCTAAGTTGAAATGAAACGCCAAGTGCCTTGCGAAAATAACAACAAACTAAGCGAAGACATACGTGTGCGAACTTACTATTTGGGTAATGTTTTAAAACAAATCGAGTCAAGGACGTGCGTTTGTTATAAATAAACATAAGCAAAACAAGTGGAGATTAAAATAATTAATTAAAATTGAGTGGTTAATCTTTCTGATATTATTTTTTATAAATGGATCACACACGCGGCTATAATTAATACGTAAGAGACGAATATATTCAGTTCTCCTCATGAGCGCTCTTCCCACACATTTTATATTATTTACCGTAGTCAGAATTCATTAATCAAATGCAGTTATTACTTATTAGCGCTAAAAGTAGGGGAACCAGTTTGGGTGGGGGGCAAAAAGAGGTTGCCCCTGTACCACCGTGAAAAGCTTAAGTCTTATGAATTATGAACAACGTGCTAATACTTCAAGATTCCAGTGACGATATAATATCTCAAGAACGGTTGCTTTTAGCTTCATAATACATCAGACCAAGTTTGAAGTTAATGGTTCAAGAAACTCAAATACACAAAAATATACAGGGTGTTATACTTAAAATATGCAATATAAGACGTCTTCTTCGCAAAGTGTCAAAATTGTACGCACTTCAAGATTACAGTGGCAATATCTCAAGAACGGTTGCCCTTAGCTCCACAAAATATCAAACCAAATTTGAAGTAAATAGTTCAAGAAACTCAAATACCCAAAAATATACAGGGTCTTATATTTAAAATAATCGATAAAATTGCGCTTCTTTAAAATTTCAAAATTGTACGCACTTCAAGATTCTAATTCTATAGTGACAATATCTCAAGAAAGGTTGCCCTTAGCGCCAGAAAACATCAGACCAAGTTTGAAGTAAATAGTTCAAGAAACTCAAATAAGCAAAAATATACAGGGTGTTACATTTAAAATATTCGATAAAATTCCTCTTCTTTGAAAAGTGGTAAAATTGTACGCACTTCAAGATTACAGTGACCATATCTCAAGAACGGTTGCTCTTAGCGCAAGAAAACATCAGACCAAGTTTGAAGTAAATAGTTCAAGAAACTCAAATATGCAAAAATATACAGGGTGTTATGTTTAAAATATTCGAGAGAATTCGTCTTCTTTGCAAAGTAGCAAAATTGTACGAACTTGCAGATTACAGTGACAATATCTCAAGAACGGTTGCTCTTAGCGCAAGAAAACATCAGACAAAGTTTGAAGTAAATAGTTCAAGAAACTCAAATATGCAAAAATATACAGGGTGTTATGTTTAAAATATTCGAGAGAATTCGTCTTCTTTGCAAAGTAGCAAAATTGTACGCACTTCAAGATTACAGTGACAATATCTCAAGAACGGTTGCCCTTAGCTCTAAAAAATATCCGACCAAGTTTGAAGTAAATAGTTCAAGAAACTCAAATATGCAAAAATATACAGGGTGTTACATTTAAAATATTCCATGAAATTCCTCTCCTTTGAAAAGTGTCAAAATTGTACTCACCTCACGATTACAGTGACAATATCTCAATAACGGTTACTCTTAGCTCCAGAAAATACCAGACCAAGTTTGAAGTAAATAGTTCAAGAAACTCAAATATGCAAAAATATACAGGGTGCTATATTTAAAATACTCGAGAGAAGTCGTCTTCTTTGCAAAGTAGCAAAATTGTACGCACTTCAAGATTACAGTGACAATATCTCAAGAACGGTTGCCCTTAGCTCTAAAAAATATCAGACCAAGTTGGAAGTAAATAGTTCAATAAACTCAAATATGCAAAAATATACAGAGTGTTATATTTAAAATATTCGAGAGAATTCGTCTTCGTTGCAAAGGAGCAAAATTGTACGCGCTTCAAGATTCCTGTGACAATATCTCAAGAACGGTTGCCCTTAGCTCTAAAAAATATCAGACCAAGTTTGAAGTAAATAGTACAAGAAACTCAAATATGCAAAAATATACAGGGTGTTACATTTAAAATATTCCATGAAATTCCTCTCCTTTGAAAAGTGTCAAAATTGTACTCACCTCACGATTACAGTGACAATATCTCAATAACGGTTACTCTTAGCTCCAGAAAATACCAGACCAAGTTTGAAGTAAATAGTTCAGCAAACTCAAATATGCAAAAATATACAGAGTGTTATATTTAAAATATTCGAGAGAAGTCGTCTTCTTTGCAAAGTAGCAAAATTGTACGCACTTCAAGATTACAGTGACAATATCTCAAGAACGGTTGCCCTTAGCTCTAAAAAATATCAGACCAAGTTTGAAGTAAATAGTTCAAGAAACTCAAATATGCAAAAATATACAGAGTGTTATATTTAAAATATTCGAGAGAAGTCGTCTTCTTTGCAAAGTAGCAAAATTGTACGCACTTCAAGATTACAGTGACAATATCTCAAGAACGGTTCCTCTTAGCTCCAGAAACCATTAGACCAAGTTTGAACTAAATGGTTTAAGAAACTCAAATATGTAAAAATATACAGGGTGTTAAAATCCGCCGTCTTTTGGCGGGGAGACAAAAAGGAGTACCGTTGTACCACCAAGTTTAGTAGAAGTCTTATATGAGCAACGGGCTATCAAATTCTTATGTCTAAAGTAAAGATTACGTCGACTATTAATTTTCAACATCCTTAAAATCAGTACCCTAACTCTGATAAGCCAATTTTCACAGAAGTTAAATTAAGAGCTAGGATGGCGATTTCGTGTTAAAAGTATGCCAAAATTCAATATCGAGAGAAAATAAGAGATAAAATACATTGGAAGAAAACAAAAGAAAGTAATTCAATATTAATAAGAAGAATATAAAAAAATGTATTAAAACAAAATAAACAAAGCACTGAAAAGGGCCACTAAAAGATACTCAAATAAACACTCCCTCTCTCTACAGCGCAATACAATATAAAACAAACATCTAAACAAAATGTATAAAAAGTTGCAATAAAATTTTTATTTTATATCCGCTGTTGTATAACTTAACCTCAAATTATACACAATTCACTGTAATTTGCTTATTTGCCAATTTTGTTCCGAGTGTTTAACGAGTATTGAAGGCGCTACGTTAGTCTAGAACTTAACTTTCGTCTGCTCAAAATGAAAAACATTTTGGGTGGATAGGTCGGAATAACTACTACAGGTAGGATGGCTCGAAAAATTATTAAATCTGTGGGGAAAATGTTTCACGAATAAGTTATCACTTCGAGTGGGTCCAGAATTAAACAATTATATAAAAATTTCAAATGAGGACTATTACTTTTATCCAAAAAGAAACAAAAGGATGAAAAGTGGGAATGAAGACAATTTAGCAGCTCTTACAAAAATAAAAAAAAAGTAAAAACTAGAAAAGAAAGTTTGAGAACACGAGTAGATATCGGTGCACCAACTTTTCCAAAACTTTTCTGTCCAATTTTAAGTTAAAGTACTAACGCCATATGCACCACCACTAGCAAAAAAAGATATACATCCAGACTAAAACTTGAGGGATATTTGAATTGAAAATTTTTAGTGCTTTTAGTAATTTTATAACTTTTGCACAAGTTTTTTTTAACTGCACCGCAAAAAAATTTTTTTAAAGCGACAAAGAGTGGAAGCAGAAAAAAAATTGTAATAAAATTTATATCGCGCAATTTTAAAAAATAAACAAAAAAGTGTATACGAAATAAAGTAAAGTTCAACACTAAAATAAAACGGAGAAAAAGAGAGGAAGTAATAAGAAACCTCGACATCAACGTGTAGAAGTGTATACGACTAGAAAAAAAAAAGTTGAGGTTTTTATTTTACGTTAATTTATTTTCCTCACTAAGATTATTTCGCCAAGTTGGAGGAAGACGCTGAAAACTGTATTAAACAAACGACTTTTTGTTAAATTAAAAACTTCGCCCTTATCAACCAAAAACCTCTACGTTAAAATTGACAATTCTGCGCCAAACAGCCCCCTGGATTTTTACTTTTCTTCTACTAAAAAAAGGTCACAGAAGTTTCCAAATAAATGCATTTTTAACTTTTGCCAATTTAATTTGTAATTAGTTTGAAGAATGGCTACGGGGTAGTTCCGGACGTTATTGAACGTATATTTGTCATGCACTACCTACTACGTCGCGTTTATTCGTTGTACAGACGTACAGACAACTCCATTACGGGACCAATTAGCTACATGTGCCCACACTACCCACCCGTTCTCCGAACGCGCGCGTCTTGTTTTATTTCAAGAAAAAAAAAATCAATTACTACCCCCAAACATCCCACATCTTATCTTTACGTCTCAAGAGCATCGAGTCAATTGCATGCCAAATAAGATTTCTAATTTCATTTACTATCTTATTTGCTCTTATTACTCCCGAGTCAATCAAATCAATACATTATTAACAAACACAATCGAGGGTTGATGTACGACAAAATTAAATTTGTAAGTACGTACTCGGAATCGGCGGAAAATTAAAGGCTCCGCGTATTCTAACTTTATTAGGAAGGGAGGCGCGTCGGGGCAGCAATGGGGCACATACAAAAAAAGAGCGCGACGAAAAGGCGAGATGTTGGCGTTTTAACAAAACGTAGAACTAGCAGACGAAGTGGAGATTCACAACATACAAGAGAGTGCGTTTTAGGGTCTTAGAACACGGGCGGCCTGGCCTAAGTGCAAGAGACCTGTCCGGGGAACCCCCGGAGAAAAACTATTGGCGTGCTAGTGGACTCCTTACGGCAACAAAAGTCCCGCAAATAAATTTTTGGCGACTGCCCTACAAGGCTTACTATGAGTCGCGTTAGCAACACCTTTCCTTCAGCCTAAACGTCGTGAAGCGACACACTTGGTTAACTCATTAAAAGCGAATTTCCTGGTCAATGTAAAAGTATGCAAATTATCGTCGAACTACTCACAACAGCTGTCAATAAAATTTTGTGGGTCGATTAATCGCGGACTTCCGCTAGATACGCGAGACGCACGGGCGAGAATTGTTTAGTTATCGTTTGCCAGGTGGTGCAAACTCTTCCTCTTCGATTTTTAGTGGGCATTTCAAAGGCTACTCGCCCCCACTAACGATAAAATTGGGCGTCCTCCTTCAGAAGTGTGCGGAGGACGTTGCCAAACTAGCCGAGTTTTAAGTGGCATTTTAAGTGAGCAAAAATAACAGCCGGACTAAACTTTTTCAAATTTTTCCGGAAGATCCCGACTCGTTTAAAATTACATGCGACAATGGGCAATTACAAAAATTCGCTTAAGTGGCAAAGTCGTTATTAAGGACACCGAGTGAGCCGTAAAAGAGCCGCCATTTAATTTTCACATGAAAACACAGTTATACCAACTATTTGAACTCGGAGACGGATAGCAATATTCATAAAACAGTCATAAAGACTTTCACGTAGTTCCTGAATAACTTGTCATACCTTATATTGCCCGCAAGGTTAGTAAAACTCCGGTGCACTATATTACAACAACCAATCAAATTGCCCACAACGAAAAATAAAAATACAAACGTCCAACCATTCCGCAAAAATAAAATTTTTACAAAAAAAACTTTTTTTTTCTTCTTCTCGAGTTAATTTCATTAATGAAATTTTACAACGTGAAAGTGGCATATGAATAGCCGAAAGATTGCAGTTCAGATCAGTAGACGCTTTTACGAGACGAACGCGATGATATAGGAAAAGGTGAAGAGCCGTTAAGGTATGATCGGAATGTTACCAAGTCCGGTTAGTATCGGACAATGGGGCCACCCGCTCTACATGCACTTAGATTAATTTAATGAGGTCGTTTCGCGATAATTGAGACTTTAATTTTTAACCGAAAAAGCATCCAAGAGGGGCACTCTCGATAAATATGGCAACGTCGCTCTGTTAATGTATTGAGATAGCAATTTGATTGAGCAGATTCTTCATTAATTAATATCTTCTCGATGGCACGGTGTTTTTATTTTTAATTTGATATACAGGGTGTCACAAGATAATTCTTCAAACTTCCCGACTTAAACGATTATTTATACCCAATAAACACAGCTACGTTTATTATACTCTTAAAGTGCGCAGTGGTCGAGTTTTAAGCGATAAACTAAAAAAATTACTTTTATGTCAATTTTGGAATTTTTGTTCAACTTTAACGCGCTCTAGCGCCTAAACCGTTTGTCTGAAGAAAAAACCTAAGCGAACTAATTTGTAGGCAACTTAATAAGCTTTATTTTTCTATAGGCACGCTTTTCTCTAGAAGTGCGTAGTTTTCGATTTATGAGCGATCAAGTACAAAAATTACTTTTTTCCCCATTTTGAAATTTTTGTCAAACTTTAACGCACTCTAGCTCCTAAACCGTTCGTCTGAAGAAAAACACCTAAAAAAACTAATTTGTAGGAAAATTAATGTGCTTTATTTTTCTATAGGTACGCTTTTCTTTAAAACTGCGCAGCTTTTGAGCTATAAGCGATAAACTAAAAAAATCACTATCACGCCAAATCTAGAAATTTTGTTTAACTTTATCGCGCTCTAGCGCCAAAACCGTTCGTCTGAAGAAAAAAAGTTAAGCGAACTAATTTGTAGGCAACTTATTGTGCTTTAGTTTTCTATAGGCACGCTTTTTTCTAAAAGTGCGCAGTTTTCGATTTATGAGCGATCAAGTACAAAAATTACTTTTTCCCCATTTTGGAATTTTTGTCAAACTTTAACGCACTCTAGCTCCTAAACCGTTCGTCTGAAGAAAAACACCTAAAAGAACTATTTTGTAGGAAAATTAATGTGATTTATTTTTCTATAGGTGCGCTTTTCTTTAAAAATGCGCAGTTTTTGAGCTATACGCGATAAACTAAAAAAATCACTATCTCGCCAAATCTAGAATTTTTGTTTAACTTCAACGCGCTCTAGTGCCAAAACCGTTAGTCTGAAGAAAAAAAGCTAAAAGAACTAATTTGTAGGAAAATTAATGTGATTTATTTTTCTATAGGTGCGATTTTCTTTAAAAATGCACAGTTTTTGAGCTATAAGCGATAAACTAAAAAAATCACTATCTCGCCAAATCTAGGATTTTTGTTTAACTTTAACGCGCTCTAGCGCCAAAACCGTTCGTCTGAAGAAAAAAAGCTAAGCGAACTAATTTGTAGGCAACTTATAGTGCTTTAGTTTTCTATAGGCACGCTTTTCTCTAAAAGTGCGCAGTTTTCGATTTATGAGCGATCAAGATTACTTTTTTCCCCATTTTAGAATTTTTGACAAACTTCAACGCACTCTAGCTCCTAAACCGTTAGTCAGAAGAAAAACACCTAAAAGAACTAATTTGTAGGAAAATTAATGTACTTAGTCTTTCTATAATCACGCTTTTCTTTAAAACTGGACAGTTTTCGAGCTATTAGCGATAAACTAAAAAGATCATTATCTCGCCAAATCTAGGATTTTTGTTTAACTTCAACGCGCTCTAGCGCCAAAACCGTTCGTCTGAAGAAAAAAAGCTAAGCGAACTAATTTGTAGGCAACTTATTGTGCTTTAGTTTTCTATAGGCACGCTTTTCTCTAAAAGTGCGCAGTTTTCGATTTATGAGCGATCAAGTACAAAAATTACTTTTTTCCCCATTTTGGAATTTTTGTCAAACTTTAACGCACTCTAGCTCCTAAACCGTTCGTCTGAAGAAAAACACCTAAAAGAACTAATTTGTAGGAAAATTAATGTACTTCATTTTTCTATAGGTACGCTTTTCTTTAAAACTGCGCAGTTTTCGAGCTATAAGCGATAAACTAAACAAATCACTATCTTGTCACTTTTGGAATTTTTGTTTAACTTTAACGCGCTCTAGCGCCAAAACCGTTGATTTGAAAAAAAAACCTTAGAGAACTACTTTGTAGGAAAAACGGCAAAATTGTGTTTTTAAACCCAAAAATAACGGTCTAATCTAAAACTATGTTATAAAGAGCAACATCAGCTCCGTTTTTTGACCGAAATTAAAACTAATTTAATTAGTAACGTTGGGTATCTGAAAATCTTATACGTATAATATACGTAACAGTGTTTATTAGAACAGCTCATTTTGAAGAAGATGCGGTGTCCCTGTAGAAAGAGGGCGGTAGTGAACTTAAAAATTTGAAAAAAAGTCCTACCTAAGAGATAAAACTGGAAAAACTAAAAGTGAATGTTCCTAACACAACACAAAATATTAATCCGTATCCCACGTATAATAAAATAGCAACATTTTGTAGACCACGAGACACGATGGATTTGACAACTTTCGAGTTTATGCATAAACATTTAACGTGTATCAACTTTACGAGAAGCATTCGTTTTTATTGCGCTTAAAATGTTGCTCCTGTAACCACAATAATAATAATTCATAGAACGGAATGAATTTTTGCGGAAGTGTAGTCGAATCAGATGAATAATTTCGCATAAAAATAACAACTCACCACTTTTTTCGAACAACACGAGAATACGAGTACAGCAACTTACCTAAAAATAAAAAATAAAATTATTAATTTATAGAATTATTAAAATTAAGTTAATACTAAAATCAATGATTGTTAAAACGAAATATAACGGATGCAGTGAGCCGGGTTAACAAGAGCTATTAACAAACGGAGGCATATTCTCAATTCCAAAACGCGAAACAAGCTCGTTGTAGATTTAAGGCCCAATTTGGACAGTTTGTTGCCGCATTTTGTGCACCAGAAGGGCGGCGGATGCGATTGCTTGCACATGCAATGTTGTTCGCGCCGGATTATTGGTTTTAATCTCGTGTAATTCCTGAATGTTCTCGCTCCCGATACCGCACGATTATATTGTATCAATTACTCGAGGGCGCACCAATAAAATTAACTTCGCATCGTTTAGTCCAAAAATTATCTACTTGCAACGATAGATGCAGAAACCATACGAACAATACCCGAATTTTTAACGACGCGCAATAAATTGGCGCTCGTGGTCAAACAGAAGAATCATAAGAAGCAGGAACCCTCCCCGCCAAAAGACAACCAGTTAAAATGAAATTTTCTAAATGTAACGTTCTCATTGATTTCATACCCACGGCCCCTTTTAGATGACTATTTGGATATAGTATCAACTTGTCAAGATTAGATTAGTCGACATGATATTTACCTGCGATGCATTTAATCAAATGTAGAGTCCCAACACCCACCACCACGTCGTTCGCCCTAATCATTTTGATAAAATTCCCAGAATTGCATAAAAAACTTTTAGGGCCACCAGATACTGATTAATTCGCTCTCACGCGCTAATACTACCGTGAGAAGCTCACTTGCGAGCTCCAACCAGCAGCGGGCACGTTAAGCCGGTCCACACCTTAACTGAAACAATTCCCGACTCCTTTAAGTTTAGTGTCGAAGTTAAACACATTTTTAAAACTCTGTCTAAGTCTAGGAGATCTTAAGTATCTGACCCGTCAGTACAGCCACGCCCTTTTTTTGGACTAAGATAATAACTGTCAGCCTCGTGAATAGTAAAGACGGGAAAATGCAAGTGGCTAACAACTCAGAAGACTTAATACAGTCCAGTCTTTAGAAAGCGTAACAGGTGCGGTCCGAATTTCGCACGACTACCAATACTACCCTTACCCTCTTTCAAGACAGTTGCCCTTTAATTTAGAGGCTACTCGAAACTTTGACGTGCTTTGTCGAAATATTAAACGTACTCGAATGAGGCGTGAAAATCGTCGATCGAATTGTACAAATAATTAATTTTTTCTCTCTTGAAAAAAATTAGAACAAATCGACATTGTAAATGCGCGTCTCGAGATAAAAGCAAATTCGCATAAATGTGTAGTTTGTGTTAAAAAGGGGGAGAGAATCTTTATATGTTCGAAACCACGTAGTCATGTGCGTCTTGTTGATACGCATTATTACGCGGAATAAATCATGAGCTGCTCAACCATTGTGCAGGATGCCATGTCTTCACGCACTGTAACCGTCTAAAAAATTGATTAATGAGCCTACGCATACCAAAAATGGAAGTGTGTTGTGTTCTTTTGATAAAAAAATATAGTATGTATAGAGATATATTGAAAGTCATGTACATTGGGATAAAAAATACTTAGATTGTAAGGCATTTCGTGTAGGGGGACTTTTTAAAAGGACATTTACTTTCGATATCCGATAAAATGTTACTTCAAAAAAAAGGTGTAAGTTGTAAAGAATACTTCCGACTTGTATAGTCACTTTTAGGGGAAAAACTGTTCTTTAACTACATTCAGTTTAGTTCTACGTCTGCTATTTTTAGCTAGAAGTTGCCAGTAACAAAAAAAATCAAAATGAAGGGAAAAGTTTCAATTTTAGTCTTAAAAAGATAGGAAAAACATGAAAAAATGAATGGAGGCAGTGCTTTGCAAGAAATTTAATGCACTTTGACTTGTCTACTTGAGCACTTTTCTCTAAAATACGTGGTTTTGGAGTTATAAGCGATAAACTAAGAAAAACAGTTTTCTGGCCGATTTTGGAATATTTGTCAAACTTTAACGCGCTCTAGCGCTTAAACCGTTCGTTTGTGGAAAAAAACTAAAGAAAGATAATTTGCAGGAAATGTGATGTAGTTTATTTTTTTATAAAAACACTTTTCTCTAAAAGTGCGTAGTTTTCGAGCTAAAAGCCATAAACTAAAAAAATTAGTTTTTTTGCCGATTTGGGAATTTTTGTCAAACTTTAACGCGCTCTAGCGCCTAAACCCTTCGTGCAAAGAAAAAAACTAACAAAACTAATTTGTAGACAAACTCATGTACTTTATTTTTCTATAGGTGCGCTTTTCTCTAAAAGCGCCCAGTTTACAAGTTATAAGCGATAAACTAAAAAAAATCACTTTTTTGTCAATTTTTGAATTTTTGTTCAACTTTAACGTGCTCTAGCGCCTAAACCGTTTGTCTGAAGAAAAAGCGTAAGAGAACTAATTTGTAGACAAATTAATGTACTTTAGTTTTCTATAGGGACGCTTTTCTCTAAAAGCGCGCAGTTTTAGAGTTATAAGCGACTAACTAAAAAAATCACTTTTGGCAATTTTAAATTTTTGTCAAACTTTAAGGCACTCTAGCGCCTAAACCGTTCGTTTGAAAAAAAACCTGAGGAATCTCCTTTGTAGGAAACTTAATTTACTTTATTTCCCTATAGCCACGCTTTTCTCTTAAAGTGCGCAGTTTTCGAGTTATAAGCGATAAACTACAAAAATCACTTTTTTGTCGTTATAGAAATTTTTGTAAAACTTTAAGGCACTCTAGCGCCTAAACCGTTCGTTTGAAGAAAAAAACCTGAAGAATCTCCTTTGTAGAAAATTTAATTTACTTTATTTCCCTATAGTCACGCTTCTCTCTAAAAGTGCGCAGTTTTCGAGTTATAAGCGATAAACTACAAAAATCACTTTTTTGTCGTTATAGAAATTTTTGTAAAACTTTAACGCGCTCTAGCGCCTAAACAGTTAGTTTGAAGATAAAAACCTAAGAGATATAATTTGTAGGAAATTTACTGTAGTTTATTTTGATACGAATGCCCTTTTCTCAAAAAGTGCATAGTTTTCATTTTATAACGCGTTCAATACAGCCCCGCACGCTTCAAACTAAAATTGAGGACGTTTTCACGTCGCATTCACCAAAACCAATTCACTTAAATTTTTTCCCCGCCATATTCTTCCGACCAATGTTATTAATCACGTAATGTACAACGCCAGCGGGCTAAAATCACCTGCGTTCCCATTTAGAAATTTATTAAACGACAGGTTGTTTAAGTAAAGACTGTTATGACTTAGGTGCTAGTTTAGTCAAAACAAGCACACGAAACTAAATTTTATTTACGTTAAGTCTACTGTTGTTACTAAGTTGTAATTAGGAAAACGTGTACATTACGAATATTAACACTGTTACGTTGGCACGTTGGCACAGCTTCTAAACTCCCAAGAACGCTGCAATATCTCCTCAAAAATATCAATTTCGTTTTTAATAAGTACTTAATCTTCGTGATTATCAGAAAATCGGAAAATTTAATACAAAAATAATTAAATAATTAAAATTTCATTCCTATCGTGCAATTCAATTAGCAAATTCGTGTAGGTAAATTGCTATTGCGGTAGTACACCTTATGAAATATTTATGGATAAGATATTATGTAAAAGTGAATTTATCAAAATACCCAAGAGTGACAGTCTGTCATTAAAAACAGTTTTGCAGACATGCATGTCTCGTGAAAAAAAAGAAAACCACAACAATTCTTAATTTAGAAATCAAATGTAATTTGTATTGTGTAAGCCAGATTCGTTCGCTAATAAAACTACTGGGTTTGACAAATTCTTTCAGGAGTGGTTTAAAAGTGTAATTGAACGTTTATTTTAATCAGTCAACGATTGACTTTTTATCAATGAATGAATAAGTTTGTGGATGAAATTTAGCGTATAATTTCGACTCGAGATTTTCATCGATTATAACTTTCGAAATAATTTTTTTCTCCAATTATAGCAGAAATGCGATAACTGATGATTAGCCGTCTCGTGGGCGGTCGCGATCTGAATGTCACATTTTTCTTATAATCGCTCAATTGGGATACGGCGTGAGTCTGCCATGTGCCTCGAAACAACAACACCGCTCAAAGTCGACACAAATCTGTCAATCATTCTAATTCGTAGCGTTATTGGTGCAAAGCAGGCACGTGACTATTACACCGAGTATTGGTAAGACGTTGGCTCTAGAGAGAAGCGCATTGAGTCACTTTTTACTTTGAGCGAGGCCTAGTGATATGAATAATAATAGGAAGCGAGCTCACAAATATACTAGGAGTTCGTCTTATAGGGTCAAGACGCACCATTCGTTTGAAGAAAGAACTCAACAGATATAATTTGTAGGAAATTTAATTTACTTTATTTTCCTATAGGCACGCTTTTCTCTAAAAGTGCGCAGTTTTCGAGGTAAAAGCGGAAAAACTAAAAAAATCAGTTTCTTGCCAATTTGGGAATTTTTGATAAATTTTAATGTGCTCTAGCGCTTAAACCGTTCGTTTGAAGAAAAAATTTAAGTCAACTAATTTGTAGGCAACTTATTGTGCTTTATTTTTCTATAGGCAAGTTTTTCTTTAAAACTGCGCAGTTTTCGAGCTATAAGCGATAAACTAAAAAATCACTATCTTGTCAATTTTAGAATTTTTTTCATTTTTGGAATTTTTGACTAATTTTAACGCACTCTAGCGCCTAAACCATTTGTCTGAAGAAAAAAAGCTAAGAGAACTAATTTGTAGGCAAATTACTGTACTTTATTTTACCTTAGGCACACTTTTCTCTAAAAGTGTCCAGTTTTCAAGTTTCAAGCGATAAACTACAAAAATCGCTTTTATGCCAATTTTGAAATTTTTATTAAACTTTAACGCACTCTAGCGCCTAAACCGCTTGTCTGAAGAAAAAAGCTAAGAGAACTAATGTGTAGGCAAATTAATGTACTTTATTTTTCTATAGACACACTTTTCTCTAAAAGTGTCCAGTTTTCAAGTTATAAGCGATAAACTACAAAAATCGCTTTTATGCCAATTTTGAAATTTTTATTAAACTTTAACGCACTCTAGCGCCTAAACTATTTGTCTGAAGAAAAAAAGCTAAGAGAACTAATTTGTAGGCAAATTACTGTACTTTATTTTTCCTTAGGCACATTTTTCTCTAAAAGTGTCCAGTTTTCAAGTTTCAAGCGATAAACTACAAAAATCGCTTTTATGCCAATTTTGAAATTTTTATTAAACTTTAACGCACTCTAGCGCCTAAACTATTTGTCTGAAGAAAAAAAGCTAAGAGAACTAATTTGTAGGCAAATTACTGTACTTTATTTTTCCTTAGGCACATTTTTCTCTAAAAGTGTCCAGTTTTCAAGTTTCAAGCGATAAACTAAAAAAATCGCTTTTATGCCAATTTTGAAATTTTTGTTAAACTTTAACGCACTCTAGCGCCTAAACCGTTCGTCTGAAGAAAAAAAGTTAAGAGAACTAATTTGTAGGCAAATTACTGTACTTTATTTTTCCTTAGGCACACTTTTCTCTAAAAGTGTCCAGTTTTCAAGTTACAAGCGATAAACTACAAAAATTGCTTTTATGCCAATTTTGAAATTTTTATTAAACTTTAACGCACTCTAGCGCCTAAACCATTCGTCTGAAGAAAAAAACCTAGGGGAACTAATTTGTAGGCAAATTATTGTACTTTATTTTTCTATAGGCACACTTTTCTCTAAAAGTGTCCAGTTTTCAAGTTATAAGCGATAAACTACAAAAAAAGCTTTTTTGCCAATTTTGAAATTTTTGTTAAACTTTAACGCACTCTAGCGCCTAAACCGTTCGTCTGAAGAAAAAAAGTTAAGAGAACTAATTTGTAGGCAAATTACTGTACTTTATTTTTCCTTAGGCACACTTTTCTCTAAAAGTGTCCAGTTTTCAAGTTTCAAGCGATAAACTAAAAAAATCGCTTTTATGCCAATTTTGAAATTTTTGTTAAACTTTAACGCACTCTAGCGCCTAAACCGTTCGTCTGAAGAAAAAAAGTTAAGAGAACTAATTTGTAGGCAAATTACTGTACTTTATTTTTCCTTAGGCACACTTTTCTCTAAAAGTGTCCAGTTTTCAAGTTACAAGCGATAAACTACAAAAATTGCTTTTATGCCAATTTTGAAATTTTTATTAAACTTTAACGCACTCTAGCGCCTAAACCATTCGTCTGAAGAAAAAAACCTAGGGGAACTAATTTGTAGGCAAATTATTGTACTTTATTTTTCTATAGGCACACTTTTCTCTAAAAGTGTCCAGTTTTCAAGTTATAAGCGATAAACTACAAAAAAAGCTTTTTTGCCAATTTTGAAATTTTTGTTAAACTTTAACGCACTCCAGCGCCTAAACCATTCGTCTTAATAATAAACCTAACAGATATAATTTGTAGGAAATTTAATAAACGTTATTTTTGTATAGGGGCACTTTTCTCGAGAAGTGCGTAGCTTTCGAGTTACAAGCGACAAACTAAATATTTCTTAAGAGTACGATTATTATTTCCAAGTTTCCTCTCTAGGGCACAATTTTATAGTTCTCGATGCATCACCTTCTACCACACTCAGATTTTTGTTGTAGTGCCCATCTGGCGTGCATTAAAAAGACACAAGCTGTCATCATGTCACTAGTGTAAACGACCAACCGGATATTGCGAAAAACAGATAGTTCGACGAAGAGCAGTTTCCTACTATACCGACAATGGAGAGTGGCGCAAAAGGTAAAGCAAATTGTTGCTTTATTACAAATGTACGCTTTGGTGAGAATTAATCATAAAAGAGTAACAATTACGAATAAAAGGGGAGAAATAATTCATTAAAAGCAAAGTCGAAACAGTTAACTTATGTTGGAGAGGAAGTTGAAACAAAAAAAGGCTTTCATAAAAGAAAACCGTAAAATTTAACCCCTATTTTGATTTATTCATCAAATCAACTACCCAAAAAAATGCATGTATTCACAATTGTTTTTCAAGCTCATATTTATTACGTCGAGACGCTTTTTGAAAAAAAGTATACAATTTATGGAATTATCAACAAAGCTGTGAAACAAACAAAAGCTTGTGTAACGTTAACGTGCAACAGTTGCTTTCACAAGTTTTCAATTATACACAATCGAGACGAAGTAACCTTTGTGCAATAACCTGTAAACTAAACTTGCCGTGTTCAAAACGTATAAACACAAAAGTAGAAAAAAACAAAAATACTAATTCCGACTAAGTACAAATACGCCAAGAAATGCGCATTAGATAATGAGACAATAGAGCTTGACCGCCAAGTTTCATCATCGCCACCACCTGCCGCCATCTGCTAACCGTAAGTCCTTGAACTGGACAAAGACTCCTTCAGATGAGAAGACATTGGCATCTATTAGAAGAAGAAGAAAAAAAACGAAGTTGATGGCACCTGAAATTATTTATTTACACGCTCACGCACATGCGCGCAACCACCTATCGGCCTACTTTCTCTAGAAATTAACGCAATACAAAAAACAAATATCGGGGTGTAAATTAATGAATGAAAATGGCGTAGGGTGCGGTCGATACATATAATAGCAGTTTTGTCACCCACTCATCGCCCATCAGATAACAGTGCTGTAACCACAACGTAGGTGGTTTGAAAGTAACAAGACCAAATTTGGGTTGTTCACTTTACACTTGACTTTATTACACTTCCTATCTCGCTCTCACATTTATTCGCTTCTAGATGGGCCACTTTAAAGCTAAAAAAGTACGTGCACGAAAGAGCAGGGACGTAGCTTTAGGAATTCGAAAAAAAAAAGGTTAAAACGAGACGATAAACAATTCAAATGTTTGAATATTAAGAGAGAAGACGGTCTTAATAAATTCATTCACATTCAATTTGCAGTTGACATGGAACGTGTAGGAAGTAAGATCCAGTAACAAAGGAAGTTATAAATTAAGCAAACGAGAACGAGAGTTAACACTAGAGATTTGTGAATGAGTGCTCCCATACACTGCGTTTAATTTTACGATTTTATAAACCAAGTGCGTGTTTAATCAAGAAGTTCGTCTCATCTCGCCGTCTTCGCAAATTTTTTTTTATTTCGTCGCCCGACTAATAAAATTGAAAACGTAAAGTAAACGAGAGAGTCCAATCCTGTTAGGCGCGCCTGAAAGGCAAAGGGCAGTGATCTAGACGGAGGAACCACTCGACGCCGCAGTTACACTGGAATGCACTTTTCTTCTAACCTCTTTTAGCACTTCGGATTCGTCCACCCCGCGAAGAAGCTTCACAAAAAAAAAAGTTTAACGTACACGCTATTACTTGTCCGATTTCAAATTTAATAAAACTCCCATTCGCCGCTACTTTCTTTCTAAAATTGTTACCCAACAAAACACGTCCGACGATAATATTTCACGCGACAAATTAAGTTCAATTTCAATTTCCTTTTCGAAATTTTTAGAAAACATCCCAAGTATTGTGTGAGGAATTTACTAGCGCATAAAGAATTTGCGTTGCATTTATACCGTCTGACAAGATCAAAGAGAGAAGCTGTGTATTTAAGCTTTAAATAAAACCACTTTAAATTCGCTTAAAAATTCCAAATAGCTACCGCTACTTGCTTTGAAACAATTAGACTTCACCAAGACAAAAGTTGCGTTAAATTTCATCGCAAAATTAATGACCGGGGACGATTCGGACGACACACTAATTCAAAATCGCACACCTGAGCTTTTAATGCGCATTCGATTTAACGCTCAAATTGAGGCACATATAGAAAATTGCGGAACAGCGACGTTTTCCAATTTTTACGTCCAGTAAATAGGGTCTAACCTAACCTAAAATAGAGACTGGTAGAAGATAGTATCAGTCGCTGAAAGCTCAAAGACAGCCAGAAAGTGATATTTTCAAAACATTTCCAAAAAAGTCATAGGCGGACCTCAAAATTGCATTTTTAAAGAGCTCCAGGATACTTTCAAATGTGGCCGCTGTAGAGGTGTAGAGGCCGTTAATTATTTACTTCACGCCTTTGCGGTGTCGTCCAAGAATGAGAAAAGTTAATGTTCCAATTCTTGTTATGCGGCTCAAGCATTTCGTCTCATTAAAGATGTCCGAACGGCTGCTCTAGTGCCCCATAGTGGGACATTCTTAGTCAAATCCTGCCTCTTCAGAGACGATTAAAGATCAAGTTCTTTTCATACGTTCATTGCATCGCGACCCGGTTCCCGGCTTTCGCTATAATCAGGCCTTGTAGGTATTTGGGTTTATCTCGGCAATTTTGTGAGACATCTCAGGCATTTTTTCGTCGGGAGACGCTCCTCTTGTACCCGATCTACACAGCAGGCCGATATTACGGTAATCGGTCACCCTTTCATGCTGCGAATCGCTCGCCGAGAGCACCACTTCGTTGTTTGCCAACACTTCAATGCGTTTTTCTCTTTACGGCCATGCCGTGCCCTCCTCTAGTTCGGCGTTTCATCCCTAATATTATAACCAACCCAGAAACACAAAACCAGGTCTGCTGCCCTTCAATAGCCAAAAAGAGTCCATAGCACTCGGCATCCAGCTATGACCACAACGAAGATCAAAATCACTCTCGGCCAAACCCTGGACACTCGCAGAGTACGTGATCAGGAGTATCGATAGAAACCCCATCATACGCACACCGATCGTCGTCCCCCCAAGCCTCTCTTTAAGTAACTCCGGAAGTCAATACGCCCGGTGACGACCAGAATGGCATCTGAAACTCACAGGCCTGAGTCATTGGATTTGCCAGTGTCGGCAGGCATTCGTAAGCGTGTCGCCCTTAATCGGTTAGATCCCACCTACGTTATCACACCTCAAAAGCCTAGAGCCTCTTTTTAATGCCCTTTCTGGCGTCGCGAGTATAATTATTGTCAATAACACCTAGCCAGACCGTCCCACTTTGGCGGATGACTAAGTTTTGAGCCCTTATTTGGACAGTTAAGACTATGATGGGCATGTCCGTAAGGAACTGTAGGGTCTCCGTAGAGGTTGTCATATAGGCCCTCGTTATTCTTAATAGAAGCCTGTCTTTGAGCGGACACTAGTGCATCAGTGCATTCTGGGAGCACACACTCCGGCGCGTACCGAAGTATCGTCACAGCCACCCTATGTATCATCCGGAGAGTGTCCCCGAGCGAACGCCCCAATCCTGAGGCTTGTTTTGAGGGGTGGTTGATCTTTCAGCGAAATGAGCCGGGGCCTTTTACTCAGCTGGTCCCTTTTTGTGGAGCTCCTCTTCAGGCCTGTCCTCCTGGGATCTCTAGAGGTCGGAGATCTCGCTCCTGGCGTTTGATCTGACGGTCCCGCCTCCAGTGACAGAGCCTGGAGCCTCCACTCCAGTGGTTCAACCTGGAAGATCGTAGGTCGGACAGGCAGCACTGGCAGTGGTATCTCGTCCACGCTCATGGGCTCTTCTCCCGCCTGGGTGTTCTCGGGGAAGGAGTTTGGTACACACCTAAACGGACTATCGGCCCACTGGAGGAGTTGGTTTGTATTATCGTCAAAGAGGTGGGCGGGGACGAGATGGGGGTAGTACCTTCCTCCTGGCGGCGGCGATTATCCACTCCACCTCCTCGGTGTCGTCTGTTTCGACAGCTTGCGAGGTGACTGGGGGGGGGGGAGTTTCTAAGCCTAAGAGCGCCTCGAACCGGTCGAATAGTTAAGTATTGCTGCTCGCGGTTACTAGCAGACTCCCGAGGCCTTTAAACCCTTTGCACGCAGGTGGCAGTTGGGCGCATCACACATCTCGTCAATCCACGTCCAGATATATGTGTTGTTCGACATTTTTAATGTGTTTATTGTTAAGAAATACTGTTTGTCTATGTCAGATCCTGAGACCCACTTGCTCCCCCGTTGTACCCACTTTGCAGTATACCAAAGTTGAAGGAAGCATGCTGATAGGGGTTACCACTCCCTAGTGAAGTTGTAAGCCCCCGAGACTCCAATCTCACCATAAGCTAGCTTCTGCCCGCAGTACTAATGTCAGCGTGGAATGTCCTCGGCTCTCCTCCAAACGCCGCGGTTTTGCAGAAAACCGGACCACCGCACTTACACGCTACCGTGATTGGTAACGGTTTGGGATCAAGAAACCCCTCGCCCTTCTACCAGCGACCACATAATCGCTTCCGGGTCATCCGTTACGACCTTAAACAGGTCAGGCTTTCCATGAGGCTTCGCCTCCAGCCTTCATTCAAACATGCACCAACAGCGGGGCCTGCGCATGTAGCAGGGATGAGAAAGATTATGGAAAACCTAGACACAGTGGTGGTAGACAAGTTCTGTCGCTAACAAAGTAACCTCAACTTTCAGAAGTTTTCAGAGCACGAGGACACCCTAAGCCTCAGAAGGCATTGATTACACAATTCGCCACAAAGCCAAGTAGTAGAAAATCGGAAAACCCAAGCGAATTGCAGTCATGATGCCACATTCTTCTTACGTGTGCGAAATGAATTGAAGGGAAAGATTTCCTGGGCGGGATTTTTTCCAAAAAGTGCCAAATGGAAAACTCGAAATGGCAATGAAGAGGCCCAAGTTTAGGAGTGCATTACAAAAGAAGGCTTAAAATAAGGAGCAAAACTCTATTTTAGAGAAAAAAGGGGCAATGGGTCTGCGTTAATTGCTTTGCCCAAATGGTTGTTAGATGGGCATAATGAAAACGTCAAACTTAATTTGAAACGAATTCGGCTAAAAAAGAGTCCTCAAGTTTTAGAAATGAAGCAATCGTCTAATCCATTTCGTCGCTAACAATCTCGTGACGACTAAATAAAAAAAAAAACTTTCGAGGAAAATTATAGTTTTTTTAGAAACGCTAAGGCTATGCGATCTGTGACACGGAAAATATTACGGAAGGAAATTATCTTCCGATAATTCTATTTATTAAAGTAATTTCCCTTTTTTTTACGAAGTTAAGTAATAATATAAATATAGGTTATATAAAAGTATAAAATTCGTGGAGAAAAAAAGTTATAAAAGTACGAATTAAAACAAATTTATTGTTTCAAACCCCTTAAATTATTTTTCCTTCCAACAAATTACAACTTGGAACACAAAAATGTGTTAAAATCTTCTCTCGGCGTCTTAAAAATTTATTTATGTAAGATAAAATTTACGGCGTCGAATTTTGCTAATAAAATCCATCGTTGAAAGTGCACACGAAAATGCATTTTATTGCGTTGCAACTTTATCGACCCTTAATGCAACTGCGCAATTGGAAACTTTGGGTCATTCTAGTATTATGTACTCGTATACATATATATTTCCTATGTATTACGTGTGTTTATGTTTACAAACCAGGCAGCGAGCCTTTGATAAACTTCGGCGCCCACATTAATATACCTGACGAAGTAATTGAAACTGAATTTATTGCGCCATCACCCCCGCCGCCGTCATACTTCTAAGTTTTCCTCTTGAAGATAAAATTAAAAGTGTTGCTATAAAATTTTAATCAAATTATTAACTTTTAACCGAAACCAAACGCACAATAATTATTACAAGTTAATCAGAACGTCTACAAGGCAAGACTCACAAATGGTCGGCAGCCAAAAATTGTTTTACGCCGTAATTATATTCCAATTAACTTCGTAATTGGGGGGTCGTGGAATGGCAATAGTGAAGCAATAAATTCGGGTTGTAACGTACGTAGTACGCGATAATGTGGACTCATCAACTGCCCCAAAAACGTTTATTTATGAAATTTCGAGCATTTTATTATTTTAGTCTTTTCACATGTGTAACTATCCCCCGACACGAAGTTTTTCGGGTAGGACTACCCAGATAGAGCTCTCTCGCATAATTGAATTGTAGTTCTGAGGCCCTTTCATGGAAGCATCGTCATTTTAAGGCGACAGAGAAATGTGAAATTCTCCGCAATGAACTAGGTACGCCTCCTGTGCACTTATATAGGGGTGCCTTGACTCCAAAATTAATTGATTTTGGTTTTAATTCAAAATTTATGGTGTTTCGTCAATAATTTGATATACGAAAGGGTAGGGGGGCGGCTAATGACAAATTATCTAGAGGCCCTAGAGGCGCAAAATATGTTTACCGCCTCTGGCAACGAAGCGGAGCTGTTTATCAATTTAAATTAAAACCCCTCACTTCGACTTTAAATGAGTGATAATTAACCTCAAAAGAAATCGAATCAAATACAAAAAAAAAATAACAAAAACCTATCAGGATATTAGGTCCCTGGGGCAATGGCAAAAGCAATGGCTTTTATACAGGATAAAGTTAGTTAAGCTTAGCGATAGCCCATACTTAGACTTTTTGTATCTTTTTAATTAGGCACAATCAAAACAGACCGAAACCACATTAAAAAACTCGAAAGTCTGCGCGAAATTTTGAAAAAAAGTTATAATTTTGCGTTTATGAAAAATGCGATTACCACCTCCATTCAGTACCTACCTACTACCTTCAAATGTGCGACTGGAAAGAAAATTTCACCGCGACATAATTTTTAACTAACAGTCGACCCCTAACATTTCTTAAAGGGCAAAAAGGGGTATTATAATTACTGTAACACAACTGAGTTAGACTCCAAAGTCGTCGGAGCGCCCCCTAGAGATATCCAACTTTCGATTGTTACAGAATAAAAATTAAGTAAAGATCTTGTTTTAAGGCGTAATTTGAATTCTTCCAGTTCGACTGTTTCCTTTTCTAACAAGTTTAAAGAATATTTAAGAATTTAAATAATTTATGGAACATAAACTGCCTTTAAATGAGTGAGACGACCATCAGGGGTGGATAATTAAACACCGAAGACAATTGCAAACGACTTAAAATTATTAGGCAAAACTTCTTTATATTTAGATAGGTGCTGTACAACGTGCAAATTAAGTTGAGAATTTTCAGGCAACGCTTATACGTTTTCTCAAGCCTCAATTATCAAGCCGGCGCCGACCGTCACGTCAGGACGTCAAGCGAAAATCGGATATTTTAAAGCGCGCGCATTTGGACGACTCTCACGTCTAAACTATTAACCTTAGAATAGGATCGTCTTGGACTTTTTTGTAGGAAATTTTCCGCTCTACAAAAAAGGCTCTATACAATTGTGCCCTGTCTGGCTTATTTTTCAACACTCAAACGGTTTAAGCTCAAAAGCGCGAATTTCAAAATTTTAATTTTTATAAATCGTTCAAACAACTTCTAGGGTCCAAATGTTTAACTAGGTCTTCTGAATCGATTCTGAGTATTGACATAATAGTTTTTTAACGTATTAGAAGGTATACGCGAGAAACGCGCACGTAAAGTAACAATTCCGAACAATTCATTCGCAGATCGAAAGGACAACACATTTTTAAAGCCATCCCTGTCAACGAGCTAATCAATCAAGTCTAATGATCGATAAGCACAATTCCACAATATGAACGATCTAACAGAAAAATTTCCCAAACGAAACTTGTAGACAATTTGATAAGCTACAATTTTCATCTGGACAGATTTTTAGTGTGAAGCACAGGATTTATAGTTTTCCACCAAAATGAAGCGCAAACAGTATGAAACGAGCACTTCTGATCAAGTCGTTTCACAATCGATATGATCGATGTAACAGAAGAATGTCCTAAATGAAACTTGAATACAATTTGATAAGCTACAATTTTGATTTGAACAGGTTTTTAGTTTAAAGCACAGGTTTTACAGTTTTCCGCTATAAAGTTCAGTATAAACAGTACGAGACGAGCAGTTCTAATAAAGTCGCTCCACAATCGATATGCACGACGTAACAAAAAAAATTTATCAAATAAAACTTGTAGACAATTTGATAAGCTACCAATTTGATCAAAATATAGTTTTTGTTTAAAGCACAGGATTTCCAGTTTTCTGCCCAACAAAGAAATGTAAACAGTACAAAACGAGCACTTCTAGATCAAGTCGTTCCACAATCGATATGAACGATGTAAAAGAAGAATTTCCCAAATGAAACTTGTAGACAATTTGATAAGCTACAATTTTGATCTGAACAGGTTTTTAGTTTAAAGCACAGGTTTTACAGTTTTCCGCTATAAAGTTCAGTATAAACAGTACGAGACGAGCACTTCTGATCAAGTCGCTCCACAATCAATATGAACGATCTAACAGAAATTTTCTCAAACGAAACTGGTAGAAAATTAGATTGGCTACAATTTTCATCTGAACAGATTTTTTGTGTGAAGCACAGGATTTAAAGTTTCCACCAAAAAATGAAGCGTAAATAGTATGAAACGAGCACTTCTGATAAAGTCGCCCCACAATCGATATGAACGATGTAACAGAAAATTGGCCAGTTTGAAAATTGTAGACAATTAGATAAGCTACAATTTTGTTCTGAATAGATTTTTAGTTTAAAGCACAGGTTTTGCAGTTTGCCGCTAAAAAATGAAGTGTAAAATGTACGAAATGAGCACTTCTGGTCAAGTAGCTCCACAATCAATATGGACGTTCTAACAAAAAAATTTTCCAGATGAAACTTGTAGACAGTTTGATAAACTACAATTTTGCCCTATCTGGCTTATTTTTCAACACTCAAACGGTAGTAGCTCAAAAGGGCGACTTTCAAATTTTTAATTTTTATAAATCGTTCAAACAGCTTCCAGCAGATTTCCTTCGGTCTCTATGTTCAATTAGGTCTTCTGAATCAATTCTGAGTAGTGACATAGCGTTTTTTGACGTATTAGAAGGGATACGCGAGAAATGCGCACGTATAAAGTATAAAGTAACAATTCCGAACAATTCATTCGCAGATCGAAAGGACGACACATTTTTAAAAGCCATCCTTTTTGTCGAAATAGTTGCGCCACTGTTTTAAATTGTTCGCATTCTACAATTTTAATTTAAAAAAATACTCATTTAAAACTGCAAGCTCACGGATAGACGTACAAACGTTTTTAATCCACATCCTTTGAATGCAGAAAAAAATTTACTGCAAATTCCCAAGTCTTTAATATCTTCAACTAGTACGAACAATTATTTCTTTTCGCTCGTCGCAAAAATTCTACTTGTTCGTTTTCGCCTTTCAGTGGCAAATCAGCTGTTGCTTATTTTTTCAAATGCCACCGAAAATAAGCGTTTAGCGAACGAATCAAATTATGCTATCGCAGACCTGCTCGGAATTCGATTGAGAGTTCCATTAATAAAATCCAAAAAATTACTAACGAAAACTTGTAAACGGTGTCGCCTCGAGGAAGACAATGACAAACCTGGTAGAGTACGCCATTTCGATTAAATTGTAAAAAACGTACGTTGGTCTAATGGTGCTCTGCGTACAGAGCAAGGAACTCAACCGCTGAAGAAAGTAAAAAAATGAGCTCAAACGCCGTAGACAAAATTTTGAACGGTTTGTGCTTGCAACTTTATAGTCGCCCCTTTTCACTTCGAGTAGGTATTATTTATTGCATTAAAAATGAAAAAAG
Source organism: Malthinus flaveolus (assembly GCA_950108345.1). Taxonomy (NCBI): domain Eukaryota; kingdom Metazoa; phylum Arthropoda; class Insecta; order Coleoptera; family Cantharidae; genus Malthinus; species Malthinus flaveolus. Next base: position 13,856,827 of record OX467289.1, read on the forward strand.
ATATACCCAGACAAAACCTTCTTTTTATATCAGAATAATGCAAAAGCGATGCGTCCTCCCAACAACAAAAATGATATCGGGATGTGTTTGTGTATTGTTGTTGTTTTCTTCCACGTACATATATCTAAAGCTGCCACGGCAACCAACGCATAAAAACGAATACACTCTAATCCATATTTTACCTCAAATATTTTTATAATGTTAAGCGAATTACACAGATAATAGTGTGTATATAGTACTACATTTCCTGGAATTACACTGGCGCCAGTATCACAGTATCAGTGGTTTTATCACGTGAGCACTCCATGCAATTTAATAAAGGTGTAGGTAGTTCATAAAAAGACAATCAAAAAATATAGCACCTATATTTCCTATATAAATACGAAGTACGATATGAAGCTTTTAATAATTATAAAACCAAACCTTGGTTGGTATTGAAAACGAGTGTTATAGTAAGTGAACAAACATGTCTGATGGAAAAGTTAAAAAAAATCACGTGCTTAGAGACAAACGAAACAAAAAAAGAAGAAACACCCAAACTTAAAAGAAAAGTGTGGGAATAAGAGGTCAAAACGACAAGATGCGGAGATTCTAAAAATTTGTAACTTAACATTTAAAGCTGTTTTGACATGCTGCCTACGCACTGGTGGGTGGTAAACAAGCCTCTTCGTAAGCACTCGAAAAATATATTTTTTCGCAAAAACCTTTTGTGAATAAATAAAACGATGGAATCCACGTCTTCTTCGCTAACCATGTCAAGGTTATGTTTTGTCTCGGTACTATCTCAATAAAAAGTATTTTGTTCAAACACTTGCCACTTAATAAATAAAAAGGCGTCTAAATATATGAATTTCATGCATAAATTTGCACTTGAACTTATTTTAAGATTTGTTTAGGAACTAACCAGAAAGCTTTTCTCCACAAATAACATTTTCCAAAAGATGAGCCCGTTACAAACAGTCGAAGCGATTGATTTGGCGGAAGAATTTCTACTACTAAATTTGTAGACAATTTCAAAAGCTATAATTTACGCAAATCAAGCGCAAAAACACAGTTTAATAAGTCCCTATTGATCAAGTGCGCCCCTACAATCAAAATCGATTTCACGCGCGTAATGGTAGACAATTTCATAAGCTATAATTTGGTATCATAACATTATAGCATTACAACAGACGATCGCATTTTGTCAGGTAGTCAGGTCGATTTCGTTACGATTTGAGAAGTAGAATCGGGACGTGTGTGGATAAACAGAACACTTACCGTGCGATTAACAGGACGCCTTTACATCTGAGCGTTCTCACTAAACGTTTTCAGTTTAAAGCACAAGAAAAAGAGTTTTCCCCATAATTTTAACGGTAGCAGTATGATCAGAACATCTGAACATCACTAAATTATCGACCTTACAAAAAAATTTGCCAGGTGAAACTTATAGACAACTAAATAAGCTACAATTTGGATCTGAACAGATTTTTAGTTTAATGGCCAGGTTTTATAGTTTTCCGCTATAAAGTGAAGTGTAATCAGTATGAAACAAGCACTTCTGCTCAAGTCGCTCTACAACGCTACAACCGATATGAACGATGTGACAGAAAAATTTTCCAAGCGAAACTTGTAGACAATTCAACAAGCTGCAAGTTTGATCTGAACAGATTTTTCGTATAAACAACAGGTTTTATGGCTTTCCGCCTTAAAAGGAAGTGTAAGTATGAAACAAGCACTTCTGATCAAGTCGCTCTACAACCGATATGAACGATGACACAGAAAAATTTCCCAAATAAAACTTGTAGACAATTTTATAGACTACAATCTGATCTGAACTTGATCTGAACAGGTTTTCAGTTTAAAGCACAGGTTTCACAGTATTTTGGCCAAAAGTGTAAACAGTACGAAACGAACAGTTCTACCCAAGTCTAACCACAATCAGTATGGACGATGTTAGAAAATTTTGCCAAATAAAGCTTGTGAACAATTTGATAAACTACTATGTTTAAACAAATTTTTATTTTAAAGCACAGGTTTTACAGTTTTCCGCTATAAAGTGAAGTAGACACAGTACGAAACCAGCACTTCTGATCAAGTCGCTCCACAGTCAATATAAACGATCTAACGGAAAATTTTCCGAAATAAAAGTTGTAGACAATTAGACAAGCTACAAGTTTTATATGAACATATTTTTTGTTAAAGCACAGGATTTACAGTTTGCCCCCAAAAACTGTAGTGTAAACAATATGGAACAAGCACTTCCGATTAAGTCGCTCCACAATCGATATGAACGATGTAACAGAAAACTTTCTCAAATAAAACTTGTAGACAATTTGATAACCTACAATTTTGATCTGAACAGATTTTTTGTTTAAAGCACAGGTTTTACAGTGTTCCGGCAAAAATGAAGTGTAAACAATGTGAAACTAACAGTTCTAATCGATATGGACTATGTAACAGAAAAAATTTCCAAATGAAACTTGTAGACAGTTTGATAAGCTACCATTTCGATCAAAACAGATTTTTAATTTAAAGCACAGGTTTAACAGTTTTCCGCTATAAAGTGAAGTAGAAAGAGTACGAAACAAGTACTTGCGACCAAGTCGCTCCGCAATCAATATAAACGATCTAAGAGAAAACTTTCTCAAACGAAACTGGTAATCAATTTGATAAGCTACAAGTTCGGTCTGAACAAATTTTTCGTTTAAAGCACAGGTTTCACAGTTTTTCCGTCATAAAGTGAAGTGCAAACAATACGAAACGAGCAGTTCTAATCAAATCGCTCTACAATCGATACGAACGATGTAATCGAATAATTTCCCAAATGAAACTTGTAGACAATTTGATAAGCTACAATTTTGACTTAAACATATATTTCGTTTAAAGTACAGTTTTTACAGTTTTCCGCCATAAAATGGAAACAGTACGAAAGGAGTACTTCTGATTAAGTCGCTCCACAATCGATATAAACGATGTAACAGAAAAATTTCTCAAATGGAACTTGTAGACAGTTTGATAGTCTACAAGTTTGATCTGAACAGGTTTTCAAATTAAAGCACAGTTTTTAAAGTTTTCCGCCAAATAATGAGTGTAAACAGTATGAAACTAGCAGTTCTAATCAAGTCGCTTTACAACCGATATAAACGATCCAACAGAAAATTTTCCCAAATGAAACTTGTAGACAATTTGATAAGCTACAACTTTGATCTGAACAGATTTTTTGTTTTAAGCACAGGATTTACAGTTCTCCGCCTGACGATGAAGTGTAAACAGTATGAAACGAGCACTTCTGTACAAGTCGCTTCACAATCAACATAAACGATCTTAACAGAAAATTACCACAAATAAAACTTGTAGACAATTTGATAAAATACAAGATTGATCTGAACCGATTTTTTGTGTAAAGCACAGGATTTAGAGTTTTCCGCCTAATGTGGTGTAAACAGTACGAAACGAGCACTTCTGTACAAGTCGCTATACAACCGACATGAACGATGTGACAAAAAATTTTACGAAATGAAACTTGTAGACAATTTGATATGCTACAATTTTGATCTGAACACATTTTTTGTTTAAAGCACAGGTTTTACAGTTTTTCCGCCAAAAAGAAAATACTTCTCGAATAGAATTTATCACGTCAAATACTAAAGATTGGTAGTGATGAAGATTGTGTATTGTACAATGTGCACTTATTACAATATTTACATTAATTTTGGGCATAAAACTTTTAAAATAATGTTTGAGAGCAGTCGTAGAATTAATACAGATAACAAGCATCCCAGATGCAACAGCATTTACTTGACCACATGAATGATGGCACATTTTTCAAACCAACAGACAAATTTGTTCATAAATATTTTCATCGTATATGTCACGTATTTATCTTTCGCGTGCACCAGTACAATTTTCGTGTTTTTCCTTGTCATATTTTCCCCGCCGCGTTTAGTGCATCAATACATACACGTCAGTTTCCAACGATAAATAGTTTAGAGCGGCTACAACTAACTGCATTAGATAATATACCGATGTCCAACAACTTACAAACCAAATATTTTATTACATTCCATAATGGAGGTAATAAAGCAGACAGTTTCTATATATGAAAAGTGTACAAATGTCGATGACTCTTCCCTTAGTTGGTTTGAGGTTGGGTTGTTAGTTACAAGTTATAACGGAATAATATTGCAAATTTGCCTCGCGCGTATAATACTATAGAAAGTCGATATACT